>CM057449.1:622426250-623103125 GCA_016271365.2 Neoceratodus forsteri
ACTGAAGCATACCTGACAACATCTGAAAAGGTTGCCACAGTCTGTCAATGGCCAAAGCAGCAATGGGCAATCAGGCTGGTACCTTACCCGACAGGTAAAGCCCAACTTGACTATAGCAATATAGATGCTGCACAATCAGAAAACTATGAACTGGTGAAAACAGAAATCCTGAAAAGATATGACATGCCCTGAAAATAGGGTTTGCCTAGTGCCTTATCCTGTTAAAATATAATAAACGAACTTGACATCTTAGGAGAGACCTACGGGCAAAGATTCCGGTCTCTGAAGTACAACTCTGTCGACAGTCCTCGAGAAGCCTTCACTCGACTCAGAGAAATGGAAATTATGTACCTACCATAATTCTTGATCTTCTTGGATGAAGTCTCCACCACTCTTTCATACTAATGGGAGTACGCTGGAGGCACTAGGACCCAGTGGGAGCCAAACTTTTTCAGGAGGGCCGGCGCCGAGATGGAGCCGCGAGAAAGCGGCACCGCGAGCCAGGCTCGCATGGTATAGACTACCTCGGTGTCAACCCTTCAACTGCCTCAGTACCTTTTTTTCTGAGGAGGTGCAGTGTAATAACCTAGAGAGGACTAACCTTAAAACAAAAAAAAAATTCGGGCATAAGATAGTCCGAATGACCCATGTAAGAAGGGTCAAATAACCAAGTCTTCACAGCCCAATGATTGAAGGAGTGAAGACCATAAACAAAGAAGTGAGCTCGGGGGATGGCGGGCGGGCGTGTGAATGAGTGGAGCCTTCGTCCAAGAAGATCAAGAATTATGGTAGGCACGTAATTTCCATATCTTCCTGAACATAAAGTCCCCACCACTCATTCACACTAATGGGAGAGTATTGAGCTAAAATAATTCCCAGAGACGGGCGGCAGGAGACAGGAGCTCACTTTTTAGGACAGAAGTCCCTTAAGAAGTGTCCTGCCAAAGGACTGATGCTGTCTGGCATGGACGTCCAAGGTGTAGTGCTTAACAAAAGTATGCACTGAGCTCCAGGTAGCCGCATTACAAATGTCTGCAATGGGAACACTACGAATTTCTGCCAGAGATGCCGCGACTGCTGTGGTAGAATGAGTGTACACTCCGCCTTCCAGCTTGACCTGTGCCATGGAGTAACAGTGGTGAAGGCATACCACCAACCACGTTGAAATGTACCTAACAGCAACAGGCTGACCCAGTCGGGTCGTGCTGAAGGAGACAAACAGTTGCTGAGCCTTGCGAATTTCTTTCGTTCTGTCCAGATAGAACCGCAAAGCTCTCTCTACATCCAGATAATGAAGGGTACACTCTCCCTCACTCAGGAAGTTAGTAAAATAGGTAGGAAGGACTAAAGGTTGATTCAGATGAAATTCTGAGACAACTTTAGGAAGGAACTTAAGATGAGTCCCAAGAACTACTTTGTCCTTGTGAAATACAGTATACCGGGGGTCTAGGACCCAGGCGTGTATTTCTGACACCATATGAGCAGAAGTAATGGCCACCAGGAAGGCCGTCTTCCAAGTGAGGAATTTAAACTCGCAAGTAGCTAGAGGCTCAAAACATTTACGAGCAAGCATGTCTAGCACAAGGTTAATGTACCAGGCTGCAACTGGACATCTAATAGGTCTGGTATGCAGAATGCCTTTAAGAAACCTCTTAACTACAGGTAACTGAGCCAGAGACATGGAAAGTACTGGCTCATGATATGCAGAAATTGCACAAAGATGAACTCTGACTGTAGAGTATTGCAGACCTGAGTTTGAGAGGTCTAAGAGATACTCCCAAGACTTTATTCAGTGGGCAGGAAAAAGGATTCCAAGAGGATTTTGCACACCAGATAGGGAAATGATTCTACTTAGCTATGTAGGTTTTTTTGGTAGCTGGCTTGCGTGTAGCTAAAAGGATATCTGAAACTCTACGAGAAACATCAAACCTATTCACCTCTATCTCCTCAGGAACCAAGCATGGAAGTGAAGAGACCTCAGGTTGGGATGAATTACCAGGCCCCGAGTCAGAAGGTTCATTTGAGGGGAAGCGGTTTTGGAGAGGTTTCTGACAGCCTGTTAATCAGAGGAAACCAGATCTGATGAGGCCAGAGCGGGGCAATAAAAATCATTCTGCCCCCCTGCGACTCCAATTTGAGCAATACTCTCTGAACTAGGGGAAGAGGAGGAAATGCGTAAAGAAAATGTTTTGTCCACTGCAGTCTAAATGCATCCTGACAAAAATCGCCAGGTCCTGGATTTCTGGAGCAGAAGAGAGGCAGCTTTGCATTGTGTGGGGACGGAAAAAGGTCCAGGTCTGGAGTTTCCCATTCTTTGAAGAGTGACTGAATGACAGTTAAATCGAGAGACCACTTGTGAGGATCTGCCTCCGTTCTGCTGAGATGGTCCACCAGTTAGTTTTGTACTCTTCGCAGATAAACCGTTTGAATCAGAGCCTTGTGTTCCAGGCACCATTCTCACAGCTTCCCTGCATAATGGGTAAGAGTGTGCACCGCCCCTGTTTGTTGATGTAATACATCACTGCCTTGTTGTCCGTTTGAAGGAGAATGGTCTTGTGACAGAGTATGTCCTTCAAAGCATGGACTGCACAGAGGATGGCCCTTATTTCCAGAACATTTATGTGGAGTTGAGACTCATCCTGAGTCCACATACCCTGGGTGTGGAGATCCTGGTAGGGAGCTCCCCAACCCATCAGGGACGCATCTGTGGTAATGGAGATCTGATGATCCAGAGGGGTGAAGGGATATCCTTCCAGAAGGTTGTCCTCCTGAGACAACCAGGTGAGGGACCGTTTCAGAGGCTCAGTCACCTTGATGAGAAAGGACTCAGGATGAGTGGTTGGTGACCACTGAGAAGTTCTCAAGTGGAGACGAGCCAAGGGCACAGTGAACACCAAGGATGCCATGAGACCCAGCATCCGCTGCATCGAGAGAGAGCTGGAACCGGGCTGTTCTCTCTGACGAAGCAGGCCATCTATAGAACATCGCTCCTTCTGCCCTCCGGGAGGAAGGCTTTTGCGCAGAAAGTGTCCAGAAGGGCTCCTATAAATAGAAGCTTCTGTGAGGGCTGCAACTACGACTTTTTCAGGTTTAGCAGGACTGCCATGGACGTGAGGAAATCTGAGGCCGTGGCCACAGCCTTTAGAGTCTCTTGTCTGGAGGGACTTGAGAGAAGCCAGTCGTCCAGATATGGGAATACCTGAATTCCGATTTTCCTTAAATGCGCCGCAAGAGTTGCACAGCACTTTGTAAAAACTCGAGGCACTGAGGATAGCCCAAAGGGCAGGACTCTGAATAGATAGTGTTGACCCAACGCCACGAACCTTAGGCATTTGTGGTGTTTTGGGTGTATGAGAATGTGTTGGTAGGCATCCTGCATGTCCAGGGAGGCTAGCTAATCGTGTTGATGAATCAAAGGTAGGAGGGTATCACCTTGAACTTTTCCTTGTAGAGAAATTTGTTCAACTTTCTGAGATCGAGAATAGGGCGCATGCCTCCAGTTTTCTTTGGAACCAGAAAGGACTGACGGTTGTGAAACTGAAGCTTGTTCTCCCCCCCTCCTTGAGAGGGAGTGCGTGGGGGTCTAGCAGTCTTAATGGCAGACCTAGTCTTCTGAGTAGCCTCTAGTGCTTGCTCCACCTAAGGCGCAAACAGATGCATACCGTCGAAGGGTAAGGCCATGACTTTTTGCTGGGCGTCATTCGTAAAGTCTGAAGTACACAGCCAGGAATGGAGATGGGTGCAAATGCCAGCTGCCGCCGCTCTGGAAGCAGTATCAAAAGTGTCCATTGCAGCTTTAATCTGTTGATTATTGGACTCGATACCTCTAGTTAAGGTCTGTAGTAGCTCTGAGTAAAACTCTGACTCGGGCAAAGCTTCTACCATTTGCTTTAAGCAAATGCCAAAGAACATGCTCGTATTGAGAAAAATAACCCTAGTAGCTAGCAATACACATGTCCAGAGTTTTGGCAGCAAAGACACACTTCTTACCCAAGGTATCGATCTTGCTAAATTCTCTGTTTATAGGACGGCTGTGGATTCCTGAGGAAAGACAGCCTTATCATTCTCTGCCAGGACCACTATGGCATCAGCAAAGGCCTATGAGGCCAAGATGGGGCGAACCTTGGGGAGGGCACATTTCCTATCTACTGACCTGGCCACAGAGGGAATCAGAGCCGGATTCTTCCCCATCTGGGAAAGAGTCTTGAAAGAGGGCTGTACCGGAAGGGTTAAATCCATAGGGAATTCCAGAACATTAAGATACTGGAGACGCAGAAGCTTCCCAGGATCGATTTCCATGGTCTGGAGAGAAAGAGTAGAATTTAAATTCTTGAGTAGAGACTAAAAGAAAAGGTCTTCCACCACAGGCTCTGCAGGAGGATTGATCCCTGCCCCCAGGGCAGAATCGGCATCAACATCATCACCCAGCCAAAGATCAGGATCAGGCTCAATATCATCTCCTGACAGTCCAAGGGGGCCTGTATAGGCAGGAAAGGAATGGAAACCAGGAGGAAGGAGAGGAGGAGACAGAATCGGAGTCGAAAACCTCTGGAAACTATGCAGTGCCATCAACACCTCTGGTGCTGAAGACAGCGGCGCCGAGAACAGAGACGGTGCCGCGCATGGCACCGACAGGGAGCACGGCGCCGACACTACCCCTGGCACCGACAGGGCACGCGGCACCGTACACGGAGCTGACACCACCCCTAGCGCAGAGGACAGCGCTGACAGGGCATGCGGCACCGCCGACACCACAGACAGTGCCGAAAAGGACCTCAGCGCTGGAGAAGCCGGTACCACAGGCAGCAGCACCATCGCATAAGTCTGCAAGCTGCGATTTGAAGGTATAGAATGAAAAATGGCAGGAGATAAAGGCATCAGTGTGGACCCCTGCATCCCAGCCATGTGAGGGGGATAGACACCGGAGCGTGGAGTCGACGGTACCGAAGAATGCGCCGCGCTACCAGGAAGTCCTAACCGCCCCGGCGATGGACTGGCCAGTTTGGGCAGTCGAGACAACCTCCGAGCCCACTGCTCCAAAAGAGCGGCCCAATGGTGAAACTGCTCATTGGAAGCCCCTCCAATAGGCAGTGAGGGGCTCCGATGTCCAACAAGCCGGTGGTCAGAGACAGAAACCGGAGACTCCGGAAGAGGTGGAGACCGGTCCCTGACCCCAACAACCGACCGTCTACATGCAGACGTACCAGAGGGCGACCTCAAGTGATGTCGGATCTTCTTCAACCGGTAGGCCGAAGAAGAACTCTAGGCCCAACAGTGCCGTGAATGGGACAGTTGCTTTTTATGCTTTTGGGAGGACCGCCCATCCCTTCCCCCCCCCCGCCCCAGCACTGGACCATCCGTTGTCAGAACCCACCTCCGGAGAGGGCAGAGGACCAGGCCCGGCTGACTGAACAGCTTTCATACGAAGTCTCCCTACCATCACCTGCCCCACTCATGGTTGACTCTGTCAATGGAGGGCTGAAGATTTGTTCTTGTACAAAAGTAATTATACTACAAATAATCGGTACTTTTCGTAATAAAGTACAAAATAATAAAACAGAAAACTAAGCTGCTAGTTTGAAGCTAGACTCCTGGAGGGCGAGCAATGTCACTGAAGTGCACTCGACGGCAGGGAAAAAAGGAATGAAGGCGGTTGGAGGGTTGACGCCGAGACAGTCTATACCGCGCGAGCCTGGCTCGTGGTCATGCTTCGTCGCGACTCCATCTCAGGCACTGGCCCTCCTGAAAAACCTTTGGCTCCCGCTGGGTCCTAGCACCTGCGGCGTACTCCCATTAGTGTGAATGAGTGGTGGAGACTTTATAACCAGGAAGATCTCCTTATTAAATAGCTCCAACCAGAGGGCAAAACAGTCCCACAGATCATCAACGCACTTGCAATGGAACAGTTAACATCCTGCCTACAGACATGCAGCTTTGGGTAAAAGAACACTGACCAGAAAATGGGAAAAAGGCTGTTTCTTTGGCTGAACACTACCAGATGGCTAGACAGATGCCACAGTGGCAAGGTAAAAGCCAATCACCAGTAAGACTCTTTCCCCTGATTTATCTCCAAGTCTGATAAGAACTCTAGTGTGGTAACAAATCTGCACACAAAGACTTTACTTACTATAACTCTAATAAGCCAGGTCATATTGCAAGGAACTGCCATAGTAAGGAGGATAACACTGGAGAAGATTAGTCCTTAGCAAACTGGAGCAAGTACTTAACAGATATCGAGGTGGGAGACCAGACTGTGAAGGGACTTGGAGTCGGGAAGCGGACAAATTCTGATGCATGTTGAAGTTCTCAAAACAAACTGTACGAAAGGACCATGTACTGGTGTCATCTGCATCCATGGGGACACTCAATACTATCCCACCACCCAAGTGACTCTGAATATTAAAGGGGTGTCACACCAAAAGAAATTGGGGGTAGTTCCTAAGTTACCTGTACCTGTGATTATTGGAAATGACGTTCCAGGATTTCCTGAATTAATCACAGAGGGAGCAAAACCTGCAGTTTCAGCAGCTGTGATGGCAAGAGCATAGGCAAAGAAAATCTGAGATGGTGGGGACACTTTTCCTTTTGGTGACTTTGATTCGGACCTGTTTGAGCAGAGCTCCAAGAGCTGGAAGTCCAGGAAAGAAAGACCACCACTGAAGAAACAGCTGCAACAGAAGACTAATGGACATATAGGGTTAATATATGAAATGCTGAAACTAAACAGATAACTGATTAAGATTTAGTTTCAGAGCAAGCTAATGATGTTTCTCACGAGGGTGATTTTAAGCAGCTGGGGTTGAAACCAAAACGGTGAACCAATGTTTAAAAAAATGTAATAGGTTACTGTACAGAGTCTGGGTTAATCCTCAGACACAGGAACTGACAGAATAATTGGTTATACCACAAAAGTACAGATCTGAGTTGTTACAGATAGCACACGACAGTTCTATGGCTTGTCACTTGGGGAGGGATTCCACCTTTGCCAGATTGCTGTACATATTTTACTAGTCTCAAATTCATGAAGATGTTGCTACATACTGCAGTTCTTGTGCCGAGTGTCAGAAAGTAGCCCCAGTGACTAAAAAAGACAAGGTGCCCCCTGATGCCTCTACCCTTGACATATGTAGCTTTTGAGAGAATTGCAATGGATGTGGTTGGCACCTCAGACAAAAGTAAAAAGGGTAACTGATTAATTTTGGTAGTATGTGACTATGCTACTCGATGCCCAGAGGCAGTTCCAATGCGTACTGTCACAGCCTCAAAAGTAACAGCAGAGCTTGCCAAAATATTCAGCAAGTTGGGCATACCTAAAGAGATCATTACTGATCAGGGTAGTAATTTTGGTGCCGCGTTGCTGAAGGAGCTGTACCGATTACTAGGTATAACTTCAGTAAGAACCTCTCCTTACCAGCCTCAGATAGACTGTCTTCTTGAGCGTTTTAATCAAAACCTAAAACGCATGTTAAAAGGTTTGTAAAATGGGAAGGGAAAGACTGGGATCAATACTTACCATACCTGTTTTATGCTTACAGAGAAGTGCCACAGGCATCAACAGAATTTTCACCATTTGAAATTCTGTATGGCAGACAACCTAGAGGGCCACTAAATGTAATAAAACACGGGAAGATAACCCCACTCATAAAAAAAATCTATTACATCGTGTATGTATGCCCCAAGAAAGAACATGGCAAAATACGTTGAAACTTCCCCAAAGTAATCAAGAAAAGGCCCCACATCAGCAGAAGGCACATTATGACTATGGAGTAAAAGAAAAAGGTTTTGAGCCAAGTGAAAAGGTCTTGTTACTGTTACCCACTACAGAAAATAAACAGTTAATATAGTGGCAAAGGCCTTATAAGGTGCTTAGACATAACGGCACAGTTAACTATGAGACAGACCCGATAGGAAAAATCCTACCAAGGTATACCAAGCTAACCTCCTGAAGAAACAGGCTGGAAAAAAAAAAAAAAAAAACCAGCAAAGGCTGCTTTGTGAGTTTTACCACAAACAGATAAAGAAGATATTGATGTAACTTACGACAGACTGGAATAAATTAAGTGCTGATGCTGTAACGGTGAATGTTTCCCTAACCTTGGAACAAACCACAGAAATTAGTAACCTGGTAATGACATTTAACAGTACTTTTACCATAGTGCCAGGCCGAGCAAAAAGGGTTGAGCATGTAATAGTGACAGGGAATTCACATCCTATCAGACAGAAGACACACAGATTACCCGAGTGGCTAAGAGCAGACGTGGTTAAGGAAATACAAAACATGAAACAGTTGGGTATCATAAAAGAGTCAATAAGTGCTTGGTCATCACCAATGGTGATTGTCAAAAAAGAAGAGGGTGTAAGAATGTGCCTTGATTTTAGGAAACTTAATCAAGTGTCCGAATTTGATAGTTATCCTATGCCCAGGATAGATGATTTGGTGGACAGATTGGGGAGTGCCAGGTACATCAGTACCCTCGCTCTCACCAGGGGTTGCTGGCAATTCTCCCTAGCTAAAGAATCCAGAGACAAAACTGCATTTGTCACCCTCACTGGATTCTAACAGTTCACCACCACGCCGTTTGGTTTACATGGCGCACCCACTACATTCCAGCAGCACATGGATGTAATTTTATCCTCTCACACTGGTTATTGTGCTGCGTACTTGGATGATGACGTGGTGTACAGTCAAGACTGAAAAGCCACATAGAACACCTATGAGCAGTTATCCAATCTATCAAAAAGGCAGGTCTGACAATTAATCCTACCAAATGTGCACTGGGCATACAGGAAACCAGCAGATATTTGGGCTATGTTTTGGGCAATGCAGAAGTCAAGTCAGAGATTTCTAAGACAGAAGCTGTAGCTAACAGTCCTATCCCTAAAACAAAGAAATAAGTCAGATCATTTTTAGGGCTGGCTGGTTATTGGAGATTTGTTCCCAACTTTGCCCATCTAGCTACTTCCCTCACGGAACTCACAAAGAAACAGTTCCCAATTAATGTGAAACAGACCCTGGAGTGTGATGAAGCTTTTCGGGCCATCAAGGCTGCATTATGCTCAGACCCTGTTTTAAGAAGCCCAGACTTTGAGAAACCATTTTTGTTACAGACAGATGCAACAAAGGTAGGCCTGGGTGCAGTCTTGAGCCAGCATATAGATGGGAAGGAAATAGAAATTACATACTTACCGTAATGATGATCTTCCCAAACATCTTCACTATTCATTTGTGATGGGTCCTACTGGAAGTCAGGACCCTGCACGGAAAAAAGAGCGCCGCCTCTTTAAATTTTTTGTGCTGGGTGAAGATGACAGGACAGCGCCGCCCTCGAGGCCAGCGTTCTACGTGGTGCTCGCAGATTAGCCAGTAATCGACGCAGACTCCTCCCAGCCCTCAGTTCTGTCCGCCAGGCGAGGAACAGGAAAGAGGAGGAGGGGGTATCAGAGGGCCAGGGTGTCTGAATGATAGGAAAGAGTGGGAAATAAAACAAAATAAGGCTGAAGGGATAACTAGAGTTAGATCACAGGGAAAACTAAGATGGGAAAGATAGGGGTGACCAGAACATTGGGCAGCCCTGGGCCTTGCTTGTTGTGGGGAAGAGGGAGGATGGAGAGTTTTGCTGTTGATTTGGGATTAGCTTAAATCTTTTAACTCTGTAACTGATTTTATGTGAGTTTGCTGTTGGTTTGGGAGCAGCTTAAAGCTTTCTTTAAACTCTTAACTAATTTTCAGGAAAACTGTTGCTGGCTGGCTGGCGGGGGGTTCTTCGCCCAGAGACAGAGCAGCCAATCAAGTCTATCTGGAATTCAGTTTGAATCTCTATTTAAATGTTCACATTGCCATTTTGTCTGCTCATTCTTCTTGTTGTGAGGAGAGGAAGGAGGGTGAGTTCTGCTGTTGATTTGGGATTAGCTTAAATCTTTAACTCTACTGATTTTTTGAGAGTTTGCTGTTGGTTTAGGAGCAGCTTAAAGCTTTTTAACTCTGCAATTGATTTTCAGGAGGACTGTTGCTGGCTGGAGTAAAAGCCCCCTCCCCCCCTTAAATACTGGAAAGCCACTGGGGTTGGGCTTGAAGGCTGTGAGGGAGGAGCTTGGGGAGTTGCAAACTGCCCATATGAACCAACTCCTGAAGCTAAAAGCCAGGTAGTGAAAGGTTCAGACACTCAAGCTTTTACTAGTTGGATTTTAGGGTTTAAACGTTTTAAAGTTGCAAATCTGAAAGTGAAACTGACAAGCTTGGGTTAAGGAAGAGTAACTGCATATTTTAAAGTTGAAAGTCTGAAGTTCAGACTGACAAGGTCATGTATAAATGTGTTAACTAGAGTTACTGAGCTAGCAAGCTAGGGACATTGGGGTAAAGAAGGACTTGGAAGCAAGCTAGGAGGGTCACATACGGTATCCAGCTATCGCTGTACAGACTGTGTGATAAGGAACTGAGGTTACATTTAAGTTAAGTGAGAATTATGGAGGAAAGGATATTGGGGCATTATGGGGGGATCGCACTGAGGGGTAGAGGGCCACAAATAAGGGTGGCAGGAGACATCGGAATAGTGGTTGGAATGGGAGGCACCAGGAAGTGAGGGCACAGGGAGGGTAGTGGGGTGCTATGGTTGTGGGATGAATATACTATGGAAACTGGGAGGTTGTCCAATTTGTTACAGGCTGAGGAGACTGGGAGAGGAGGTACAGGGGCTCTGGAGGGACCCCGGAGAGGAGTAGCTGGGAGAAGCAGAGGAGGAACAGCAGGGCTAAATCCCATTAAGTTGTAGGGAGGGGTGGGAAAGCAGAGTGGCAGTAAGTGGAGGAAGGCTCAGAGCAGGGGAAGGAAGAGATGGGCACCAATGTGCGTGTAGCAAGTAATAGGTTTGCAGTGCTGGCATCGGAGGTCGTGGGGGGAGGGAGGAAAAGGTTAGAGGGAGACAGAAACGGGGGGAAGATGTAGGAGTCGTAATGGTGCGGATAGGGGTTGGGGGCTACGGGACAAGAAGATGGGGGTACTAGTGCTGGGAGATTCTATACTGAAAGGGGTCAGATGGGGCAGAAGGGGAGAAAGGCACAGTCACATCTGGGTTGAGACTATTCTGGGGCTGACCGCGGGCAGGGCAGGGCAGACACTTCTCAAGTGCACATGGAGGGGGAGCGAGAAACCTCACACAGTGATGCACATGGGTACAAAGGACTTGGTGGGTAAGATGGTAGAAGTGGTAAAGGGAGGTTAGGTAGGTTGGGTAGCCAGTGTGAGAAGGTGGGGGGGGGAGTGGCGTTCTCCGGTACCATATCGTGTACAGTGAGGAAAAAAAAAAAGGATAGGAGTTCATTGAGTGGCTGAGGGATTGGTGCCATACCAGGGAATATGGATTAGTGTCAGACTGGGGCAGGACCTGGGGCAATAGTGACCTATATGCAGGGGACAGGTTACATTTGAGCAGGGAAGGGAGTACTAAAACGGGGAATTGAAAGGTATATATCAATAAAGGTGGATTTAAACTGGGGGTGGTAGAGGACTGCTGACAGGAAAGGGGTCCAGAAAGGAAGCCTAGTGAGCTCACCCCCGCCAGTTATGGGTAAAGGCAGTGGGCAAGCGGCACAGGGAGGGATGGGGGGGCAAGAATAGGGCTAAGGAAGGGGAGGAGACAGGCTTGAGGGTGGTCTCACTGAATGCAAGAAGCCTAAGGAATAGAACAGCAGAGTTACAGGCTCTCTTGGTAGTGGAGGGGGTGGACATTGCGGCCATCAAGGAAAAATGGGCCACCCAGTACCAGGACTGGGATATGATGATCCTGCGGTTCAGGTTATTCAGAAAGGATAGGGCTAATGGGAATGGAAGGGGAGTGGCAAGCTATGTAAGGGATGGAATAAAGTGCGTATGGGAGATGGGGAGGACAGAAGCACTATGGATGCAGTTCCAAGATGCAAAGAATAGGACACTGAGGATGGGGGTGGTGTACAGGCCACCTGCTCAGGGAATTAGCTGAACAAATTAGGAAGGTCTGTAGGAAAGGGAGCACAGTGGTGGTGGTGGACTTCAACCTACAAGGGGTGAAGTGGGGCACTCCATCTACCACGAGTGCAAGGGACTGGGTCCTGATAGAAGCATTTCAAGACAGCTTTCTGACATAGCTGGTCCAGGGGCAGACTTGGTTAGAAAGGACTCTGGACCTTGTACTGGATAACAGGGAATCTGGAAGTGGAGTAACCATTGGCTGGAAGTGACCACTATTCTGTGTGGTTCATGCTCAACATGGAGAGGGAAACCGAGGGCACGAGTACAAGGGTGACTGTGTTTAGGTGAGTGGATTTTAAGAAGATGGGGGAAATTTTGGACAGGCACCTGGCAGGAATGCAACCACACACCGATGCAGACCAGAAATGGGACATCATAAAGGAAAGGCTGACAGAGGCAACGGAGTCTTGCACTAGGAAGAAAGGCAAGAAGGGAAGGGTAAAGAAACGCAGTTGGCTGACACAGGAGGTTATGGAAGGGGTGAGGGCTAAGAGGGCAGCGTTTTGAAAGTACAGGAAATCGGGGAAGGGTGAAGATAAGGATATGTACATGGAGAAGTCCAGGGAGGTTACCAGACTGGTCAGGGTGGCCAAGGTGTCCAGGGAGCAGAGACTGGCGCAGGGAATCAAAAGTGGAGAAAAAGACTACTTCTGCTACATCAGAGAGAGAAAAAAGAGCAACGATCAGCTGGTGAGGATTAAGAAGGACGGGAGGTTGGGGGTGGAGCAAGGGGTGGAGCAGGCAGAGGCGCTGAACGAATACTTCTGCTCTGTACTCACGCAGAAGAAGGGCAGATAACTCAGACGAGGGGGAGTGGATGACAGAAGTAGGGATTACAGAGAGCAGGGTACTAGATGGGTTGAGGGCAATAAGGGTGGACAAAGCACCTGGACCCGATGGCATTCACCCTAGGGTACTAAGGGACTTGGCAGAGGTCCTGGCGGGGCCACTGGCCGACCTGTTCAATACCTCCCTGGACAATGGATGTGTACCACAGGACTGAAGAATGGCCCATGTGGTGCCCATCCACAAAAGTGGCCCAAAGGATGAACTAGGAAACTACAGGCCACTAAGGCCAGTGAGCCTCACACAGATTGTGGAAAAACCCAAGGAGACCATACTAAAAGAGGTGCTAGTGAGCTTCTCAGAGGAAAACAGTCTCCAGGATGGTCAACAGCACGGGTTTATAACGGGCAGATCCTGCCAGACAAACCTTGTAGAGTACTACGACTGGGTGACATGGGAACTGGACAAGGGCCATGCGGTGGATACCCTGTATTTGGACTACAACAAGGCTTCGATTCAGTGCCGCATGGAGGCGGGGACTGGAATATGTGGGGTGGGACCAAATATGGTGAAATGGATCACAAACTGGCTAAGGGGAAGGCAGCAAAGGGAGGTGGTGGGGGACCTCTCGACATCGAGAGCGGTGACGAGCGGGGTACCACAGGGATCGGTGCCATTTGGGATTTTTATTGCAGATATCTTACACGGGATCCGGAGCAAGATCAGTCTGTTCGCAGATGATGCCAAGATGGGAAAGTACAGTTACGTAAGAACTTACCATAACAGTAGATCTCTGAAGAAAAACTCTTGCAGCAGGTAACACATATAGAACTGACGCCACCTGGTGGCTGTTTATTCTTTTTTCTAGCAGTACCAACGTGGGAACGCCCAGCTGACGTCGGCTCCACCCCCAACATCACCCTACATAAAGGGGGAGTTCCCCACATGCTTCAGTTCTTGCATGCCCACCAAAAGGTAAACGGAATTGCATGAGGCGACAAAAATAGGAGTGCATACGTTCTCCCCATAACAGAGAGGAAAAGGCCATCATAGTTAAGGTCTGATCCCGGGGGTAAGGAGGGAGGGGAA
Source organism: Neoceratodus forsteri (assembly GCA_016271365.2). Classification (NCBI taxonomy): domain Eukaryota; kingdom Metazoa; phylum Chordata; order Ceratodontiformes; family Ceratodontidae; genus Neoceratodus; species Neoceratodus forsteri. The sequence continues at coordinate 622,440,130 of CM057449.1, forward strand.
AACATACCTGCTGCAAGAGCTTCTCTCTAAGATCTACTGTTACGGGAAGTTCGAAAATAACTATACCATTTTACTTAGAGACGAAGCTCTTGCAGCAGGTTACACATATAGGACTGATTCCCAAGCAGTATACACTAAAGACAACCCTCGGGAAGGGGAAGAAAGAAAGACAGGCAAAAAAGGAGCAGGAGGGATCCCTCACAACACCAAGTCCCGCAAGACCGCAAGGCCAAACCCTGCTCTTCGTCTGGAAATGATATCCAGGCTATAATGCCTGACGAAAGTGTGAACAGAGTGCCAAGTGGCAGCAGCACAAATGTCAGTCGCTGAGACCCTTTTTAAAGCCGCAAAGGAAGTGGCGACTGCCCTGGTAGAATGTGCCTTGATTAGCCCATGAGCAGACTTATTATGTTTTTCATAGCAAAACGAAATGTAGTTGACCAGCCAGCGCGAAAGCGTCTGCTTGGTAACCAGGCAAACTAAGGACCTCTGCATGAAGGAAACAAACAGCTGATCGGATTTCCTGTCCCTCTTGGTTCTGTCCAGGTAGTAGCGAAGTGCCCTGTGAACATCTAAAGAATGAAGCACCGTTTCCCCTTTATTAGAATACTCTGGGTAATACACCGGCAGCTGAATAGCCTGATTGAGAGTGAGCTCAGAGACTATTTTCGGTAGAACTTCGGACTGGGGCAAAGATCAACCCTATCCTTGTGAAAAATCAGATAGGGTTCTTTACATGCACGAGAATGAAGCTCTGAAATATGCCTTGCCGAAGTAATAGTTACCAAAAGCAGGGTTTTCCAGGATAGAAAACGAAGCTCAGCATCCACTGCTGGTTTGAAAAGAGGAAGAGTGAGCTTCTCCAGCACAAAAAGCAGATCGCAAGGAGGGACAGAATCCCAGATCGGGGGTCTGATATGTTGAATACCGCGAAGGAAAGTCTTAGAAACCTCCATCTGAGCCGTCTTACCCCGGACTGGCATGTGATAGGCAGAGACGGCGGCCAGGTGTACTCTGATAGAGGAATAACTGATACCTGACTCTGAAAGGGAAAGCAGGTATTTGAAAAATGAAAACTACGTACCTACCGTAATTCTGATCTTTCTGTGTATCTTCACCATTCATCACCTTTGGGTACTGGCAGGAGTCATGACCCCACGGGGCGCTTTTTTTTTTTGAATGGGCGGCAACGACTATCGGCGCCGCCCTCGAGGTCGACGCACTGCGTGGCGCTCATGGGTTGGCTGTTAGGTGTTGTTGACTCTGCCCTTCCACCAGTTCTGAGTCACCGTAGAGTAAGAAAGGGTTGGGAGGGACGGAGGGACAAGAAAGTCCAAAGGACAGAGAAAGGAAAAGATATATAAATAAAGAAGAAATAAATGACTGAGAAAACAGAATAAGCTGAAAGAACTAAGGGTATTGGGAAGGGGCCCCAATCTCTGTAAGTAGAAAAGGAGGAGGGAAGGTGAAAGAAATTAGGGATAAAGATGTGAGGGGGAGGAGGGAACACACCCTGGAACCCTGACCTGTCTCCAGATTGTATAGGAACTGCGAAGGAGTAGCCAGAAGGCTAAACTGCCAGAATTCAAGGCACAGAATCACTGGCAAAAACTCCAACATAAGCAGAATTTGCTATTCTGGAAGAAAAGACAGGGTACAGGAACCCCCTCCCCCGAAAATACAGGTTACTCACCTGCAATAGGAGTTCTAGGAGTGGTATATGTTGTTCATCCACACTTACTGGCAGGTTCCTTGCCGCTTTAAATCTTGCCAGAAGGTCTTCAAGCTGGCTCCTCCCACCCACCCGGGTGGTAAAACTCTCGGCTCCGCCCCATGATGCCAGATCTAGCCCGCTGGAAGTCAGGTTGTGCGTCGAGTTGGGGAGGTGGGGTGGGTTGTGTGGATGAACAACATATACCACTCCTAGAACTCCTGTTACAGGTGAGTAACCTGTATTTCTAGGGACGTGGATATGTTGTTCAATCCACACTTACTGGCAGACTCTTAGCAGTTCTCTGGGAGGAGGGAGGCAAGGTGCGCACCCCCTACTTGAGAAATAAGGACTGAAGAACCGAGGTCCCAAAACCAGCATCCCGGTGTGACTCAAGATCGATGTGGTAGTGGGTAATGAAGGTGTATGCTGACTTCCAGGTAGCAGCCCTGCAGATTTCCTGGATAGGGATGTCCCTGGAAGCAGCCACCGAAGCAGCGGTATGGCGGGTAGAATGAGCTATTATCCCTTTGGGAGGCTCCATGCCCACCAGCCTACACCAGAGATCTATGCAGGAGGTGACCCACCTGCCTATCGTCCGCTTGGCTGGAGGTCTGCCAGGTGCCCTTGTTGACCGAGATCAGGTCCGGGCAGGCTGGAAGCCGTCTCGGGAGCCTAGAGCTGAGGCTGAGAAGATCTGGATACCAGAACTGGCAGGGCCAGTCTGGGGCTACCAGAATCACCTGCGCCTTGTCCCTCTTCGCCTTGAGAAGCACCTTGTGGATCAAGGGAAATGGAGGGAAGGCGTAGAAGAGGCCTGGGGTCCACAGCCTCGAGAAGGCATCCCCCTGCAGCGAGCCCTGCTTTTGGGGGGGGGGGAGGGGTGGGCATGAAACAGCCTCAGCTTTGCATTCTCACTGGAGGCAAACAGGTCCACCTGAGGAGTGCCCCAGTGGGACAACAGATCTTGTACTACCTCCGGCAGGAGACACCACTCGTGAGATGCAGCACCTATCTGGCTGAAGGCATCGGCCACAGTGTTGGAGGCTCCTGCCACATGGATGGCTAGGAGAGCCGCCTCCAGTCTGCTCATGGGAGACCAAGTGCGGAAAGCCTCCTTGCACAGAGGCAAGGAGTGCGTCCCGCCCTGACGGTTTAGGTAGTACATTGTCGTGGTGTTGTCCGTCTGGACCTGGACCACTTGACCCCGTACAAACGGAGCAAAGGCGGTGAGAGCTAGTCGGACCGCGCGAAGCTCCAGCAGGTTGATGTGACATCGAGACTCCTGAAGGGACCAGAGGCCGTGCGGTCTGAGCTCCCCCAGATGGGCGCCCCAACCCATCAGAGAGGTGTCGATCGTTAGAGTGACCGTCGGCTCTGGGCAGACAAACTGGATACCCTCCTGCAGATGAGCTGGAACGAGCCATCACTGGAGGTCATTCCACATCTCCTGGGTCACTGTCACTGGCTGGTCCAGAGGACCGGAGTGCTGTGACCATTGGCGGGCCAGCCCCCACTGCAGGGGACGCATGTGCCAGTGGGCTCAACGGACCACGCTGGTGCAGGCTGCCATGAGGCCCAGGAGGTGCAGGAAGTCCCAGGCAGGGCGCAATTGCCCAACCAGAAATGACTGGGCAAAGGAGGAAAGTACCTCGGCCCTGTCCGCCGGGAGCCATGCTCTGGCTCAAAGAGAGATGAGCTCTGCCCCGATGAACTGAATCACCTGCGATGGCACGAGTTCCGATTTGGCCTCATTGATGAGGAGGCCAATCTGAGAGTAGACCTGGAGGGCCAGATCCCTGGACCACTCCACCTCCAACTTGGTGGGGGCTGCAATCAGCCAGTCGTCCAGGTAAGGGTACACCCAGACCCTTCGGCGCCGCAGAAATGCTGTCACCACTGCCATACATTTGGTGAAGACCCTGGGAGCTAGAGAGAGACCGAAGGGCATGGCCTGGAACTCTTAAAGGGATCCCTCTGCCCTGAAGCAGAGGAATCGCTGGTAAGATGGACGGAAAGAACGCATCCTGGAGGTCCAGAGAACAGAACCACACCAAGGATGGAATGATCTGAACCAGAGTGACCATCCTGAAGGTACGAGACCTTAGGAACTTTTTCAGGTCGTGTAGGTCTAGAATGGGGCGCTAGCCCCCCATCCGTTTTGGGACCAGGAAGTACCTGGACACAAACTCTGGGTCTGGAGGAGGATCTGCCACCTCCCTGATCACCTCCTTCTGGAGGAGCAGGGCAATGTCGGCTCGATGAGCCGACAGAGAAACTCTTGAGAACCCCTAGCCCCCCGTGGGGCGATGGCTCGATAGGGTGGGAACTGCTCGAATTCCAGAGGCAGACCCCTGCCTACCACTTCCAACACCCAGCGGTCCGTGGATATCGGATCAGGAGGAAAGGAAGTGGTGGAGCCATCCCCCAATGGGGGGAACCCAAGGAGGAGTGACGAGGTTGGGGGAGACACCCCTCAACCAGTCACTGGGCAGGCTTGGAGAAAGGGCTGGCCGAGGAGCCACCTGGACCTTTTCCTCCTGGTTTCCTGCTGGAGGAAGCAGCTGGCTTGGCTTTGGGATGCTAAGTGCGAGCCTGCTGGCCCTGACGTGCTGCAGGGGCTGAAGGACGAAAGGGCTTACGCTGCTACTGGCGGCCTTTGGACTCAGTCATGTCTGCCCAGAAGGACAAGGTGGCGCTGGACTTCTCGATCCGTTGCAGATGACCCTCCACCCTGGGACCTAACAAGTTGGTACCCAAGAAGGGAACGTCTGCCAGCTTGTGCTGGGTATCCGTCATAAAGGTGGAGATCCGCAGCCAAGCTCTGCGGCGCATGGCCACTGCGGCCGCTACTGACCGGGCACACGAGTCAGCGATGTCTAGGGAAGTTTGGAGCTGCTGCTTGGCCACTGCCCTTCCCTGATCCCGCACCTGACCGTCGTTTGAAGGTCAGCCGGGAGATGAGGAATCACCTAATCCAGGGAGCCCAAAAGGGCGTGTGAAAAGTGTGCCATCAGAACAGCCAAGCTAGCCTGACGAAGGCCTAAGGAGGAAGCAGCATAGACTTTCCGCCTGGAGTAGTCCAATTTCTTGGACTCCTTATCAGGTGGCTTGTCCACATCCCGAGTGTTCCCGGAACACCAGAAAACGCTGTTGGTCACTAGCCCCTCCGCAGAGGGGTGCTCCGAGAAACCGGAGAGTGAACCGGTTGGAACAGCATACTTCCGAGCTATCCTGGCTGAAGGTGCTGGACAAGAAGCTGGCCACTGCCATAGCTCCAGGGCCGTGCCAACAATGGCTTCGGCCACCGGGAAGGCCTTCGTAGGGGAATCCCCTCGGTCCAGTATCTTCGTGAGGGGATACTTGGCCCATTTTGAAACGGGTTCGAGCTTCATCCCAGTGAACTCTGAGATGAGTTGAAGCATTCCAAGGAACGAGGATGGGCTCTCGTCCACTGACTGACCCCCAGTGGTCTCCAGGTCAAGCGGCCTGGAGAACAAGGAGTCATTGTCGTCAGACTCCGAGGAGTCTGCGAACAGCTGTCGAGCGGCTGAGCCACCCTCCACCTGCCAAGGTCGATCGGGAATGATGGGACCAACAACTGTTGGGACAAGCCCTGACCTGACCGAGAATCCTTGGTCAGGGCCCCAAATTTAGGCTGTGGAGGCGGGGGTTCCACCACAATGGGGGGCACAGCCGGTTTTGGCTGAACTGGTGCCGGCTTTGGCTCCTCGACTACTACGAGGGGTTGTTTCGGCCACTCCGGTGACAGCCACTTAATGGCCGGAGAAGGCAACAGAGTCGGCATTTTATGTTGTTTTAGTCCGATGCAGTGAGAGTGCCCGGGGGCTAAGTAGGCTTGCAGTGTGAGTGCTTGCTCTCTTAGCCAATTTATATTGTTTTATTTTAGTTGGGATTTCCTTTCTTTATTTTCTGTTTTCTTTTTTATATTTACGTTTGTTTGGTTTTGTGACGGGATTTCTTTGTGTGAAGAGGGACTCCCGTCTCTGTTTATTATTTATCTTTATTTTATTTTTATTGTTTATTTATGGTGTTATTTTTTGTTTTGTTTATTTTCCGGAAAGCAGGTTCCATTTGAGAAATTCTGGATTAAGTTACGTCAATTGGGTTTGGGGTTTTGTTTTTTGGTTGTTTAATTTGCTGGGTTAATTGTTATCCTAATTTTGGGTTGTGATTTTTTAGTTTTGGTGAGAGTAGGAGGTCATTGTCTTGCTCCATGTTGAAGGACGGGGATATTTATTATTATCCCACCCCCCCCCCGGGTCATGCGCTATTCATCCTCCTCTTCATGCCTCGCCCTTCCCCCTTAGTTTTTCTGTGTCTACCAACGTTGTTGGGCTTCTGGGAATTGCCCAGGGGAGGGGTGGGGCAAGAACAGTGGAGGATGGATGAGGGAGCACTCTGATCGGGATTGTAAAGCCCAGAAGACGCCCTGGGGCGAAATGGAGGTCAGAGCGGGGGTTTCCTTGTCTGACCCCCATACCCAAGGACACCACCACTAGTAATGGTGGGCAAGTGGCAGGGGCATCCCAGGGGCTCTGTCCAGCTCGGGCAGTGTTATACAATGCCAGATCCGTTGTGAACAAGACTGCTATTATGGCAGACTTGGTGAGTACAGCGGATCTGGCCTGCATCACCGAAACCTGGCTGGACAGAAATGCTGGCCCCGTTCTTGAGGCAGCAGTTCTGACCGGGTATTCGGTGATTCACCGTCCGAGACTGGACCGCAGGGGTGGTGGTGGAGGTGGGGGTGCGGTCTGTTTTAAGACTGAATTGGGTCTCACTAGTGTGCCAGTTGAGGAGACCAGATCATTCGAATGTGTCATTGTGGCAGGTGGGAGCTATAGTCTGGCTCTCGTCTACCGTCCACCTGGAAACAAGAAGCCATTCCTCAAGAAGTGGCGGACTTCATCGTTGACCTGGTATTGGAGTCCCCCAGGTTGATGGTGCTGGGCGACGTCAATGCTTGGATCGACGACGAACTCTCGCAATTTGGACAGCACTTCCTCCAATTGATGAATTCACTGGGCCTCTCACAGGTGGTTACCTCTGCCACTCATAAATACGGCCATTCCCTTGATCTGGTTTTCCTCCTGGTGTGGAAGCCTCTGGCGTGGGGGTAGAACCTGTCAGATAGTCTGACCATCACACTGTGAAATTCAATTTTGGCACCCCTCCCCCCCCCGCGTAGACCTACCCCTGTGGAGATGGTCAAGTACTGCCCTTTATGGGATGTGACTCCCGATGGTCTAACTGCGGCACTTGACCTATCAGAATTACCTGAGATGTGCTCGGATCCAGAGGTTTTGGTCCTGGCCTATAATAAGGCCATTACCTCTGCTCTGGATTTCATTACGCCAATCCGTGTGTCCTCTCTCCCTTCGACCTTGGTCCCCATGGTTCGATGGGGACCTGAGGGAGATAAGACGATTAGGACGCAGGTTTTTTTTTTTTTTTTAGTTGTTTAACCAGGTATAGCACACTAAGCTGAAAGCTTTTTTACAGGAGCGACCTGGGAGCACAAGGAGGTTAAGTGACTTGCTCAGGGTCACACAGTATGCAAGTAGAAGCTGTGGGATTCAAACTCAGGTCTGGTCTGCTGGATGTCACCAGATTTGCAGCTCAGAGCCTTAGATCACTGCGCTATATTGCCTCATTATAGGCCAGGTTAGAGAGGTGTTGGCGGAAATTCCGCTTAGATGCCGACCATTTTAGACTGCTAGAGCACTATCAACTCTATCAGTCAGCAATTGCTCATAAGAAGGCAGTATTCCTGTCCAGGGATATTGCTGCTGCTCAGAACCGACCGGCCCAGCTCTTTCAAACCATGGACAGACTGTGCAATCCAGCCTGTCTACAGGTTCGTAGAGCCTTTTCGCAACCCCAGTGTGAGGAGCTTGCTCGGTTCTTTGCAGATAAGGTGGATGACATCAGGGCGGAGACCCGCGCCACACTCTCTATGGGAAAGGCCGTGGACCCGTCCTTGGTCGTTTTCTCTCTACGTTCCCGGAATCTCTTCAAAAGGCCGGAAATCGAAGATGTTATGAGGACTGTCCAGGGTATGCGCACTACATGCTGTAGCTTAGACCCAGGCCCTACAGCCTTGATTATGGGCTGTGGGGAGATTATCATCCTGGTTCTGGCGAGGATAGTCTGGTGCTCCTTAGACTCTGGTGAATATCCCTGCTCCCTGAAGGAGGCAGTGGTGACACCAGTGTTGAAGAAGGCTTCTTTGGACCCAGACTCCCTCGCCAACTACAGGCCTATCTCAAACCTTCCCTTCATTGGGAAGGTAATTGAGAAAGTAGTGGCTACTCAGTTAGACAACCATTTGACCATCCATAGCATCTACGATCCTCTCCAATCTGGTTTTCGAAAGAGGCACACCGAGACTGTGCTGGTTCGGGTGCTCAATGATCTCTTGATGGCGAAAAAACAGTCCATTTTGGTCCTACTGGATCTGTCATCAGCATTTGACACTGTAGACCACGGGGTACTGCTTGAGTGCCTGAGAATCATCTGTGGGTTTTCAGGTTTGGTCCACAGATGGTTTACTTCTTTCCTCACCGGTAGAACTCAGAGGGTTCTATCGGGGGTGTTTTCCTCCAACCCTATCTCTCTGTCTTGTGGGGTGCCCCAGGGCTCAGTGCTGTCCCCCATGTTGTTTGCGGTGTACATGCTTCCCCTCAGACACACTGTAAGACGGTATGGGCTGGAGTTTCACTGTTATGCCGATGATACCCAGCTCTACCTGTCTTTTGCACCTGACCAGAATGGAGCACTCTCGGTGTTTAATAACTGCTTCGATGAAATCCAAGGTTGGATGAGGTCCAGCTGGCTGAAGCTGAATTCTGGAAAGATGGAGGTGATGGTCGTGGATCCTGGTCACCGGATAGGGGGGTGGGGAACAAACCATCCCTCAGGCTTATTCCTGGGGGATGTTGAGCTCCACATCTCTGAACAAGTGCGCGACCTAGGGGTAATTCCTGACGACCGGCTGACACTGTGTGCACAAGTGTCGGCTGTCGTTAAGTTATCCTTTTATCATCTTAGGAATATCGCTAGGATCAAGCACCTTGGTCCGTCCGGGGACCTACCTACACTGATCCACGCCTTTGTGACCTCGCGCTTGGACTACTGCAATTCCTTTTACTTTGGGCTTCTAGGGGTTGATATCTGTCGCTTGCAACTGGTGCAGAACTCCGCAGCCCGGTTGCTAACTGGGATGCCGTGTTCCTCCCATATTACACCGGTGCTGCGGGAACTGCACTGGCTGCCGGTTCAGTGGCGGATCTCCTTTAAAGTCGGCTTACTGACTTACAAAGCCCTGCACGGTTTGGGCCCTGAATACCTTAAAGAGCTTCTGGTTCCTTACATCCCAGAGCGACCGCTCCGCTCAGCCAACGAGGGGCTGCTGGAGATTCCGAGGGTAGTTTTAAAATGTTCCGGGCCCGGCTTTTATAGTTCGTGGCAATCGACGCTCTGGAATTTCTACCCCGTGGGATTACAGAGTGTACGACGGTGGGGGGTTTTAAACAAGCATTAAAATCTTTTTTGTGGAGTAAGGCATTTGGGGATGATGCTGAACTGGTCTGATCTTGGTATTTTATTACGATGTTTGATATTTATTTTACTGGTTTTATTATATGTCATTTTGATGTAATTTTATAATTTGTTCTGTGCCTTGATTTTTGAAAGGCGCATTAAAAATAAAGATTATTATTATCATTCCCGGACAATAGGAGCTGCTGCCACATTAGATCCTCGTAGCACCAACGCAACTTGCGCCGGAGCCTATCCTCCGAAGAGGACGAGGATGAGCAGCACCGCTGCTTTTCATGGTGCCGAGACCGCCGACATCGGCGGGACCTGGAAGAGGTCCGCGACCGAGACCTTCGGGGATTCCGAGGGTGGGTCTGAGAGGGGGCAGGGGAAACCCACTCCTCCCTCGGTTCAGGGACCTTAACCGGGGACTCCGACACAGGAGGCACAGGCAAGTCCTCTGTTTCCACTGGGGGACCCGGTGAAGGTGGGTTGTCTGCTTCTCCAGTCGACAAACCGTCCGACGGGTCGAGAAAAATCTAGACTGCGTCGACGGTTGTCTCAGCCAGCTGACCTGACGGGGACATCGTGAAGCCAGCGGCCTTAGCTGCAACCTCGACCGAAGTGGAGTGTCAACTGTCCGGGGAAGGGGACCTCTCCCGCTCCCACGAATGTCGATGGTGGGACTTACCTGTGGAGTCCTTCTTTTTGGACCGAGAGGAATGTCCCAAAGGCCATTCTCCCTTGGTGGAGAGGGACTAGCAAAGCTCCTTAAAAGAAGCAGTGTAGGAGGAGCCCAAGAAGAGCGGGATAAATGCCGCGACCGAGGATGATGATGGCGCGGCCTGGGCCGCCTCCTCCTCGAGGGCGATCATCTACTCTAATTGTTCAGCCAAGCCCGCAGCCGTGGACACTGCCCAATGGGCCACTTCGACTTGACCGGAGGATAACGTTTCTCGGGCCGTCCAAACAGCAATCGGGCAGCGCGGTCCTCCAAGACCGAAGTCGAAAATGATTTGCACAACTCACAGACCTGTGAGTCATGGCTGAGTCCAAGGAAATAAACGCACGTGGAGTGCGGATCGGTCCAGGACATCATCTGCCCACAGGGGCACCGACAAAATCCGGGAGTCTATTTGTCCATCGCAGCCCCGAAGGAAAAGGAAGACCGAAGTCTTTTAAACTTAAGAATGAGTTTTGGTTTGACCGAAGAGTGTGGATCCAGGCCTAAAACGCAGAGCACTAAGGAGGGAACCTGAGCTTCCCAGTGGCAAGGAAGATCTGGCATCATGGGGAGGAGCCGAGAGTTATACCACCTGGGTGGGTGGGAGGAGCCAGCTTGAAGACCTTCCGGCAAGATTTAAAGCGGCAAGGACCTGCCAGTAAGTGCGGATTGAACAACATATCCACGTCCCTAGAATAAATTTTTATTGTGTAAGAAACGCAGTTTCTTAAACTAGAATTAAGGTTGTGTTCAAAGGACAAGGAAAATCAAAGTAAAGGTGACGGGGAGAAGAGGAGAGAGAACGGGGGAGAGAGAAACTACAACCCCACCCCATGGGGGTGGAGCCGAGGCACTGAAGGAGTGCCCCTCCCATACGGACCACTCTCCCCATATCAAAATACATTCCCCTCTGTGCCCAAGGTCACCGCACTCCTGACGAACAGAAAGGAGGGGGGCGAAGACAGGGCACAGAGAGGAAGGGAACCAGAGACTGAGGCCCCAGGGGGATGGATGGTGGACTGTGATGAATGGTGAAGATGCACAGAAATCAGAATTACGGTAGGGTACGTTATTTACATATCTTATCTGTGTCAGTCTTCACCATTCATCACCATTGGTGCAAGAGCCCCTCAAGGAGGCTTAAACCCTAAGGGACTGAGTCCCTAGCTTTCAGTGGGTGACACACAGAGAGAACCTTCACAGGTCTGGAGAGGCCCGAGAGTGAGACAGGCCCCCCGAGGGGGTAGGAAGTTGCCCAGACAGCCGCCATCGCACCCTACGGGAGAAAAGATAGGTTCTCTGGTGAGCTGAGTTACTCACCCTATGCCGGGCCAAGGGTGACAATCGGAAGAGACACAGCCATGCCATCTGCTTAGTGCAGATCGCTGTCCCTACGACCCTGGTAGCTACCTCACTGGCATCATACGATGCCCTTGCTTGGTGCCTTGCTAGCTCCAGGAGATGTGCAGACAGTGCAGTGGCTTGTCTGGTTTCCTCCGTGTCGGGCATCGAGGCTAGGAGTTGACCTAGCCTAGACCACAGGAACCTATCTCAGGTAGCATAGTGGGCCTGATGAGCAGATATCGAGAGAAGCAACTGTGCCAAGTAAAAGGTCCTCCTACCCCAGAAGTCGAAAGCCAAGGAATCTTGATATGGGGGCCGGTCACGGTGCAGGGCGCGAAGCCCGTCGGGAGTATCCAACTGCGTCAATCCTGAGCTAGGACGAGACAAGTTACCTCGAGACTCAGGGGGCAGGCACAATACCTCTGGCGGAGATCCCTAGGGGCTGGGATCCCAGAAAAGAGACTCTGCCAGAAGCACATCGACACCTCCCTAAAGGGAGCAGGCCAGGGGGCACTACAAGAGTGTCCGCACTGAAATTGCCCAAAAGGCACGCGCCAAATGCTCCGGATTGTGCTGCATGAGAAGGGTGACATGCAGGTCCTCCAACATCCTCACGAGAAAACACTGATACTCAGCGAGATCAGCAGCTGGAGAGATGTGGACAGATGGTTCCTCATCTCCTGAAGAGGTGGATGAGGAGTCAGAGGATCTCAGAGGTTGGCTGCTCAGGGGGAGGTTAAAAACCCTGTCTGTTCATGGCCCTAACATAAGGGGGAAATTGAGCAGCCACAGCTTTGAACTGCTCCAAGGAGAGAGAGGACCACTAGGACCAAGGATACCTGGGAGAACAGGAGAATGTGGCAGAGGATAGGAGGCAGAGCCGACAACAGGAATTGACTGTCCTCCACCTGGGCTAGAGTGTGCACCTGGAGCCACAAGAGAAGAGGTAGCCCGGGAAAACTCCACAGCCGACAGCTGGACAGCCATACTGGAACTGCCTAGGCTACGCCCTGAAGAATCCCCCTCTGTGAGGTGACCGGGGCTGTGAAAGTTCAGAAGGATGGTCCCCTACCTCAAAAGAACAGGGCCCTCTTGAGGAAACTGAAAGGGAAGGGTGAGGGTACATGCTACGACTTCTCCCAGAGCTCAGGTGGGCTCCAGAAAAAGCTTGCCACGTGGAAACTGTACCCTTGACCCCATGGAATCCAAAAGTGCCCTACTCCTCGAAAGAGCCAGCCTAGGCAGCTGGCAACCCTGGTCAGCCCCTGAAGGGGCTATCCAGGGAGCAGCACCCTTCCCTCGTGGGTGCTCGGCTGGCCCCAAAGTTGGGTGATCCAGGCACACCACTTGAGGGGGTACCACCACTGAGAGATCAGAAAATCCTCCAAGTCCAGGCTGCAGAGCAACGGTGGCCTGCACCACTGCCTGCTGGTCAGCACCCCTGACCCTGGTCCTGGGAGCCACTGTCCGCTTTTCAGATGGGGGCTGGTTCCGGCATGTCGAGGACACTACCAAGGTGTCCACGTGAGCAGCCAACTCCAAAGAGTCAGACTACCTATCTGACTCAGAGTCCGATTCCTCCTCTGAAGAGGTAGAGATCGAAGTTCTGTGCCAAACAGTGCGTGGATGCCTGCTGCCATCCCAACTGAAAAGGGCACAAGACCCAGATACTGCACCAGAGTTGGCGCTGAAGTCCGCAGCCGCACCGCGAATGGTGCGGGAAGAAGACATGGCTCCAATGACCGCAGCAGCCTCGGAGCCGAAGACTGTCACGGCACCGTCCCGACCCATGGCGCCGCAAGCTGTGCTGAGGCCAGAGACAACTCCGATGACAACTCCAAGCGTGCTCTCGGCGCCGCAAATGGCATCAAGGTTGGAAACCCCCATTGTGCCGTCCAAACCCACGGCGCCGCTCGTGGCGCCAAGGCCGGAGACAGCACTGACGGAATCCACCTCGCGTTTCCTCGGCGCGGAGGTCAAACCCAACGGCACTGGTTCACTTGGAGCCACAAGTGGCCCAGAGCTGGACATGGCACCGCGTTTCACTCACGGGCCGGACGAGAGACAGAGCCAACGGCAACAACTGCGCTACAACGACCAGGCACCATCAGGGCTCATGGTGCCGCAACGGCACTGAGGCCCAAGATGGCGCCAACAGATGCCATCGAGGATGGCACTGACCCAGACCTTCTGAGCCGAGGGTATGACACTGGAGGAGCCTTTCCCTCGGGCGCTGTTACAGCGGTGCCTCCTGCCCGCCCCCGGGAAAGACTGGGCCTCCTGCACTGTGGGGGCCTTATGCCAGCGAGGCTACGAGAAGCAGAAGCCCCTCCTCTTCCTCGGTGTATAGAACTGGGAGGACCAAGGAAAGGTCGAAAAACGTGGCTTGGCCTAACAAGCGGCCCATCCCCCAAAAGTCAGCGGAGTCGTCCCAACTTTCCACGCGTCACCAACAATGACACAATGGTCCATGGATCAGCAGGCATCACATGAATCCATGTCATGCAGCAGGAGAAGACACGCGCAGCAACACTCATGTTGGTTGGTAACGGAGTACTTACGACTGCACGGGCAACGACGCATAGGGGGCTGTCCTGTATTCATTGTTTTCTTGCCCCCACCCCCAACCGATACATGACCTACGGAAAAATCAACACCAAACAAGACCCGACGTCGCAAAATAAAGAAAGGAACAGTCTTACTGTAATCTCAGGTGACGCTGAGTGCAGCGAAACTGAACTGGCAGGAAGAATTCAAGACGGAGTCGACGGACTTCGTAACGGAGCCGAAAGCTTCAATAATGACAACAGGCCTCTCACACAGCAGAGCTACCCACAAGGTGACCTCGATGGCGGGAGACGAAGAACTGGCGGGACAGTAGAGTCGGCAACATCTAATGGCCAACCCACAAGTGCCATGCAGTGCGTCGATCTCGAGGGCGGCACCGATGGTGCATCAACTCCGCCCCCCCCCCCAAACAAAGGGCTCCCATGGGGTCATGACCTCTGGCCAGTACCTAAAGGTGACAAATGGTGAAGACTGACACAGATAATATCAGAATTAACCGGACAGACCATAGGATCCATCTTCCTGGCTGCGGCCCAGATGCAGAAACGTTTCCACTTCCTAGCGTAAGTCGCCCTGGTGGCAGGCTTACGTGCCTCAACCAAAACTTGCGCTATCTTGTCAGATTCCAAATCTAGATCGAACTAGGTCCTGAGGAGCCAGGTATGCAGGTGAAGGGAGCGCAGATTCCAATGGACCAGGGACCCATTATCCTGAGACATGAGCTGAGACGAGATTGGGAGAGGAAGCGGAGGATTTGCCGCTAAACGCTAAGCAATGGAAACCAAATCTGACGAGGCCACAGCAGGGCTATCAAAATGAGGGTGGACTGCTCTGACTGCGCTTTGAGAAGCAACTTCTGCAGTAGAGGTAAGGGAGAGAAAGTGTAAAGGAATCCCCCTTCCAGGAGAGGGACAATGCGTCTTGCCAAAAAGCTCCAGGCTCTAGCCCTAGCGAGCAGAAAATGGGTAGTTTTGCGCTGGATGGAGACGCGAAGAGGTCAAGCTTTGGAGTCCCCCATCTGCAGAAGAGTTGATCTGTGACTTTTTGAAGTAGCTCCTATTCGTGAGCCTGTGACCTGGTTCGGCTTAGAGCGTCAGCCAGCACGTTCTGTGACCCAGGAATGTGAACTGCCATCAAAGTGAGCTGATGCTCCACTGTCCAGTCCCACACTCTCATAGCTTCCCGGCAGAGGGGATACGAGTGTGTGCCACCCTGCTTCTTGATGTAGAACATCATGGACGTGTTGTCTATCTGAATCAACAGGTGGCCCGGCATCAGGACCGAGGCTAGGGCCTGGAGAGCATACAGGACCACTCTCAACTCCAGGATATTGATGAGCAGATCTTCCTCTATTGGGGACCAGGTACATGGAGTCCCCAAATGAGTGCCCCATCCCGAGGATGAAGCGTCCATGGTCAGAGTCTTGGACGGGGGCTCCCACATGAAAGGGAAGCCCTGCCAGGTGGTTTTATGATGACATCCACCAGAATAACTCCTGGCGGATTGGCTCCGTGATCCTTATCAAGGCGTCCAAATCATCCTGTGTCTGATCCCACTGGACTCTTAAAGACCACTGGATGATCCGCATGCGCAGTCGTGCTAGAGGGACTGAAACAATGGCGGCTGCCATGTGTCCCAGTAGCCTGAGGAGGAGTCTTGCTGGGACCCTTGAGGCTGTAGAGACCTGTGAAGCCAAGACTTGGAAGCGACCCCACCTGTCAGAGGGAAGAAAAATCTTCCCGAGAGTGGTATCCAGAAGGGCCCCGATGAACGGAAGCTTCTGGGACGGGAGAAGCTGAGACTTGTCCCTGCTGACAGTGATTCCCAGCTGCTGAAACACTGAAAGGGTGTCCCTGATGGTTTCCAACAGGCAGGGCCTGGAGGGAGCCAGGAGGAGCCAGTTGTCCAAGTAAGGGAACATGAAATAGCCCATCTTCCGAAGCGCCGCGGTGACCACTGCCAGACACTTGGTGAATACCCTGAGGGCTGACGAGAGACTGAAGGGAAGGACTTTGAACTGATAGCACCTTCCCATGAATCTGAACCTCTGGAATCTTCGATGAGATCTGCCAATTGGGATATGCAGATAGTCGTCCTGCATTATCGATGGATGCCAGCCAGTCTCCTGCCGAAATAAGTGGCAGGAGAGTGGGAAGGGACATCATCCAAAACCTTCGGTAAGCGACCCATTTGTTGAGTTTGCTGAGGTCCAGAATGGTTCTGAGATCCCCCGACTTCTTCGGAACCAGGAAGAAGTGGTAGTAGTACCCTGTCTCTGTTTTGGCCGGAGGCACCAGCTCGATAGCATTCTTGTCCAGGAGAGATAGGATTTCCCTCTGGATTAGAACCAGGTGTTCTCTTGGATAACAGGATGGGGGTGGTGGTCTGTCTGGAGGGATGTCGAACTCTATAGAGTGCCTGAACTCCACGAGTTCGAGGACCCACTGGTCGGAGGTCACGTGACTCCAGGCTTTTGGTTAAAGAGAAAAGTGACCTCCTACCGGCTCCAATGGCGAGGCAGCTAAGGGAGGTGGGTCACCTGTATAGTCAAGATGTGGGAGGGGAGGGGATGGAAGGGTGGCAACTGTTGTCTTGGCTTGTCGGGAGGTAGTAGCCGAGGTACCCCTGGCTCCACTTCTGTGACCAAAGCCGCCCTGCTGATGCTGGTGTTGATGGTCGGGCTACTGTCCCCCACGGCCATGAAAAATGAAAATTACGTACCTACCATAATTCCTGATCTTTCTGTGCATCTTCACCATTCATCACTCATGACCCCGTAGGAGTTTTTTTTTTTTTTTTTTAATAGGTGGAGTCGACACACTGACCGCACTGCCCTCGAGACTGATGTACTCCGGTGGCGCCGGGGTGAGGTCGGGGCTATTTGGTGTCGCCAACCCTGCCTCCCGCCAGTACTGAGTCAGCAGAGTAGGAAGGGTTGGGAGGGAGGGACAAGGAAATCCAGGGGACAGACAAAGGAAAAGATATATAAATAAGAGGAGAAATAAACGACGGAGAGGACAGAAGGAGAGTTAGAAATCTAAGCGGATTGGGAAGGGTTCCCAATCTCTGGAAGCAGAAAGAAGAGAGAGGGAGGGAAAAATTAGAAATGGGGAGGGGGAGGACATGCCCTGAACATTTGACTGTCTCTAGACTGTATGGGAACTGCAAAGGAGTAGCCACAAGGCAGAATTTTCAGAATTTAAGGCACAGAATCGCTGGCAATAAACAGGGCTCCATGTTTACTGCGACAAAGTGGACCTACATTCTGCGGCAGGACCTCATACTTTCTGCGGCAGAACAACTGCTGATTCTGCAGTCATTCAGCGGCAGATAAATTGTGGCTAAACAGCATACCTTCAAAGGGTTTAAGTCTTAGTTAACCCTTTGACTGCCTTTGTGCAACCACTCTGCTACACTGAAAGTGGAACAGCATGCCATTTAACAGCATGTAGTCTTCTTATCACAAATATTAAACAGCAGTAACCCAAACCTGGCACAGTCATTGGCATCAGTGTTCTCTTTTAATGAATTTTCCCTCCCACCCCGAATTTGAAGGCTCATCTGTTCTTCTGGAAACTGGTGGCCTTTGCTGTTCTCCTACGTTATAATCAGAGAAGGACATACACACTTAGCTAAAACTACACAGAACGCAAAACCTGCTTGGATTTCTTCTGGTTTATATTTACAGTTATAATAGTAATACTAAAATTTATTTAGTTAAGCGCCTTTCAGAATTTCAAAGCGCTGTACAGCATAAATACAAAAACAAACATATTCAGATACACATGATATAAAATCAAAATAAAACAGGAAACGCCTTTGCCCATAAAAAGTCTTTAGTGCCTGTTTAAAACTCCCCACTGTCCTGCACTCCCGGAGCTGGCGGGGCAGAGAATTCCAGAGGGTAGGTGCCACAAATCCAAAGGCACAAGCCCCGGATGACTTCAAGTTTACCCTCAGAATCTCCAGCAACCCCTCGTCAGCCGAGCGGAGCTGTCACAGAGGGGTGTAAGGCACCAGGAGCTCTTTCAAGTAATCGGGACCCAAACCGTCTAGGGCTTTGTAGGTCAAAAGACCTACCTTAAAGGTGATCCACCACTGTATTGGCAGCCAGTGCAGAGCGTGCAGCACCGGGGTGATGTGAGATCTTCTTGATGCCCCAGTCAACAAAGGTGCTGCCGCGTTCTGCACTAGCTGCAAGCGGCAGATATCAACCCCAGGAGGCCCTAGGTAAAGGGAGTTACAGTAATCAAGGCGCGATGTCACAAAGACATGGACTAAAACAGGCAGAACACTGGGTGGAACAAGGTGCCTAATCCTGGCAATGTTCCTAAGACGGAAAAAGGCCAGCTTAACAACTGCTGACACCTGATGTCTAAGAGTCATACCAACGTCAAGCTCCACTACCAGGTTACGCACCCATTCAGAGGTGAGAATTTGGTCCTCCCCCAGGACTAAACCGGAAGGAAGCCCAGTCCTCAATCCCTCTACCCTATGACCCGGGTCCATGACTAAAACCTCAGTCTTTCCTGGGTTCAACTAACTTTAGACCGCTGGAATTCATCCAGTCTTGGATTTCTGCGAGGCAGTTGTTCAGTATCGAGATAGCATCAACCAGGTCAGGTGCAAAAGACAGGTAGAGCTGGGAATCATCAGTGTAGCAGTGAAACCTCAGCTCGTACCGTCTAACAATGTCTCCGAGGGGTAGCATATATACTGCGAATAACATGGGGACAGCACCGAGCCCTGAGGCACCCCGCATGGCAGAGAGAAGGCCCCGGATGAAAAACCCGAGACCACACTCATGCTCTCCGTTCTCCCTGCGAGGAAAGATGAAAACCATCGGAGGACTGTACCTGACAGTCCACAGATGAACCTCAGGTGTTCGAGCAGAACTCCATGATCCACAGTATCAAAAGCTGATGACAGATCTAGGAGAACCAAGATGGAACAGTGTCTCCGATCTCTCGCCATCAGGAGATCATTGAGCACCCAAACCAGAGCAGTCTCAGTACTATGCCTCTTACGAAAACCAGATTGGAGAGGTTCTTATAAACTATGGATGGTTAAATGATTATCCAATTGAGCAGCCACAACTTTCTCAGTAACCTTCCCTACAAAAGGGAGGTTAGAAATAGGCCTGTCGTTTGCTAGGTTCTCCGGGTCTAAAGAAGCTTTTTTTCAGAAGGGGGAATCACCACCCCCCCCTTCAAGAAGCTAGGGAATACTCCTGTATTTAAAGAGCACCGGACAATCTGAGCTAAGACCGGGCCAAACATCTCACTACAACCCCAAATCAGGGAAGTAGGGCCTGGGTCTAAACTACAGCACGTGGGACGGATCTCTTGGACAATCCTCATAATGTCTACGAAATCCGGCAGTCCAAAGGTACTCCAGGAAACTCCGGTTCTATGACAGGGCACCGATCAACGGCAACTCCCTTAGAGTGAAGTTGGTGGCACTCCCTCCTGATGTCTTCAACCTTATTCGCAAAGAAGCGAACGATCTCATCACAATCAGTTTGTGTGAAAACTCGAAGGAGCTGCTGACAGACTGGGTTGCACAGTCTGTCAACAGTTCTGAAGAGCTGAGCCGGTCGATTCCTTGTGACAGAAATTTCCCTGGATGGGAATACTGCCTTCTTATGGGAAACTGCTGTTTGGTAGAGTTTATAATGCTCTAGCAAAATATGGTGGTCGGCATCAGTGGCAGTCTTCCTCCAACGACGGTCTAACCTACGCCCCAACCTCCGCAACTCCCTTAGAGCCCCATCAAACCACGGGGTTCCAGGGCGACGCGGAAGGGGGCGAACACGGACAGGTGCAATCTGATCGAGGGCTGTCGTTATGGCCCCATTATAGGCCACTATCAACTGCTCAGGATCAGTGCAAGACTCGTCCAACAATGAAAGGTCAATAACCGCCATCAGGTCGTCACGAACCACGTCCCGCAAAGGGCGGTACCTGACCAACTCCACAGGGGCCTACCTACCTAGGGGGGGCCTCAAAACTGAACCCAGCAGATCAGTGATCGGACCAACCGACTGGTTCCACCACCAGATCGGAGGCCTCTATCCCCAGGAGGAAGACCAGGTCGAGAGAGCGACCTCCCTTATGTGTAGCTGAGGAAACAACCTGCGTAAAGCCCAGAGACGTCATCACCTGGAGCAAATGTCCAAAAAGTGAAGATCTGTCGTCGACCCAGGCATTGAAGTCGCCCAGAACCATCAGTCTGGGCAACTCCAAGGCCATGTCGGCAGCAAAATCTGCTATTTCCTGCAGGAAAAGCGTCTCATCACGTGATGGATGGTAGATGAGGGCAATCCTGCACCCTACACCAGCTACCACAGTACACTCAAATGACCTGGCCTCCTCAACTGGTACATCAGTTAGGCCCAATTCAGTCTTGAAACAGACCGCAACCCACCATACACACCTGCGATCCAATCTTGGGCAATGTATAACAGAGTACCTGGTGGGAACAGCTGTATCTAAAAAGTGGGCCGCATTCCCATCCAACCAGGTCTCGGTAATGCAAGCCAGATCTGCCCTTGCAACAAAGTCTGAGATAAGACCAGTCTTGTTGCAGACAGATCTGGCATTGCATAACAGCGTCCGAGTTGGACGAGGTTGGCGAGTTGACCCAACCACTTGCCCCCCCAAACTGGAGGTGCCCTTAGGTATGGGAACCAGAACTGAATCACCTCATTCTAGATACCATTTCACCCCAGGGCGTCTTCTGGGCCAGTTAGCAGATATAAACAAACTCCAACTTGAAGGCCATTTTTTTTCTGATTTTGATCAATGTTCTTTTAAATTATTATTTTTGTGAACTAGGAATACTCCAACTGCCTTCCAACAAACATGTTGAATGAATTGTACAAATCTGTGTTTTGGGGGATGGGAATGGTCTTCCTATAATAGTGAAGGAGGGTGTAACTTGCAGTGTCTGTAGGATTGGTCGACTCCTGATTTTTCTTTTATGGGACACACTAAAAAATGCAAGCAAGTGATTCTTATTAAGCTGGAGTAACCTTGGTTAGCATGTTCTCTTCTTGCAACTCAGGGGGTGGTAGTGTTCTTCAGTCAGTGACCCTCACTTCACTTATGCAGAGAAGCAATCAAACTCTCCATTCCGATTTTCTTCAGTTCTGGTATACCCTGGTCCCCAACTCTGCTGCAGCTGGGCAACTTGACCCTCCCTGACGAATTGAGCTTGATGCCACCATTTAGGCTGCAGGTTCAGACTTGCCAAGAAATTACTCTCACACTTGCAGGTACAGAACTGCAGCCAACAAATCCAAACTGTGACAGATGTCCACCAGTGGGAACAGAGTCCTCTGCTCAGTCTGCTGCCAGCCCAATGTTTCTGAAATCAGCTCCTCCTCCTCCAATACCTGTCACCACACTGAGATCAGATCCACCTCCACGGGCACCACTGAATCTTCTCACTTCTTGACTACAGCTTGCCATCCAGTTATTCCTTCTAAATTCATCTTCCAAGGATTCAGCATGCACCATGGACAGCCTCCTAATGAAAATTTAACATGGCTGAGCTACCCACACCTACGCAGCAACAAATCATAACTGCCATGGACCTAATCGAGCTCTGCTACTATTGTGTCAGTCCCCCCCCCCCCAAATACTGTCTGGAAGAAGTTATGTAACAAGAGCCAGCATGAGTCAAGATGCCATGTAGCCACTAGCTTTTCAGCTTTGTAGTGGACGGCATCAGTTTGCTGCCCCTTCTAATGAGCATGTGTGCCATGGCGTACTTAACACATCAATAGGTATGCCGTTGCCTTGTGTGACTGCACAGCATAGTTAGCATTTCCGTGGCTGTTTTTCCTGATTTCTGCATCGGGCCCCGATTTCTGCAGCTACTGCTGCAACCGCAGACTCGCAGAAAACACGTGGCCCTGGCAAGAAACTCCTGAGTTGAGCAGAAGCGGCTATTCTGGAAGAAAGACAGGATGCAGGGTTGTCCTCCCCCTGAAACCACATATCTGGAGGTTAGAAACAAAATTTTCATAAATTAATTTGAGGGATGAGTCCCTAAGGACCGGAACGAAGGAGAAAAGGGAAAGAGAGAGAGAGGAAAGAAGAGAGGGCAACCACCAACTCCCACCTCAAAGGGGTGGAGCCGAGGCAATGAGGAGAGAAGTGCCCTCTCCCCCGATCCCTCTCCCCCACTGTCAGAAGGGGAAATTCCCCCGTATGCCCAAGGTCACCCCGCTCCTGATCAATGGAAACGAAGGGGGAGGGGGGAGACTCAGAGACTGAGGCCCCAGGGGGATGGAGGGCGGGATTGTGATGATACACAGAAAGATCAGGAATGATGGTAGGTACGTAATTTTCATATCTTATCTGTGTCAATCTTACCATTCATCACCTTGGTGAGTACCGAGCCCTCTCGGGGGGCCCTAGACCGAGCGATTAAGTCCCCTTATCTCTCAGTGGGTGAGACACTGGGAGGAGCACCTTACGGTTCTGATGAGGCCTGATACTGGGGATAGTGAGACAGGGACCCCCCCCGGAGGGGGCAGGAGGTTGCCCCGACAAACGCCACCTCACCCTATGGGAGAAAAGATGGGTTCTTCGGCACATGGAGGAAATCACCCTACGCCAGGCCAAGAGTACAACCGGGAAAGATGTAGCCATGCTGTCCGCCTAGTGCAGATCGCTGTCCCTATGACCCTGGAAACTATCTCGTTGGCGTCATAAGATGCCCTTACTTGGTGCCTTGCCAGCTCCGGGCCATGTGCAGAGTGTGCAATAGCTTGTCTGATTACCTCCACATCAGGCATAGAGGCTAGGAGCTGACCTAACCTGGACCACAGAAACCTACCATAGGTAGCATAATGGGCCTGATGTGCTGAAATTAAAAGAAGCAACCATGCCGAGTAGAAGGTCCTCCTCCCCCAGAAGTCAAAATCCATAGAATATTGATCCAGGGGGCCGGTCATGGGGGAGGGCGCGAAGCCCATCAGGAGTGTCCAGCTGCGTCAGTCCTGACTGAGGATGAGGCATATGACCTAGAGACTCCGGGGGGAGGGGGTTGGGAATACCTCTGGCTCAGATCCCCAGGGGCTGGGACTCCGGAAAAGGGTCTTTGCCAGAATCGTAATGACACCTCCTGGAAAGGAGAAGGCCAGGCGGGCACCACAAGGGTATCCGCACTGAAATCGCCTAGGAAGGCGCGCGGATGCTCTGGATTGTGCTGAGTGGGTGGGGTGACGTGCAGGTCCTCCATCATCCTCATGAGGAAAGGCTGATACTCTGCTAAATCAGCAGCAGGAGAGATGTGGACAGAGGGCTCCTCTCTCCCTGAAGAGGGGGATGAGGAAGTGGAGGACCTCGGAGATCCAGGGGTTGGCTGCTCATGGTGATGGTGGAACACCTGTCTGTCCATGGCCCTGACATATGAACAAAAGTGAGCAGCCGCACCCCTGAATTGCTCCCAGAAGAGAGGTCCCCTAGGACCAAGGATGCCTGGGAGCACAGGAGATGGTGACAGAGGAGTGGGGGCAAGGCCAGCAGCAGAAGGTGGCCATCCTCTGTCCGAGCAAGAGAGCGCACCAGAAGTCTCAAGAGAAGGGGCTCCGGAAAACCCAACAGCTGACAGCTGATCAACCATGCTGGAACTGCCTAGGATGTGCCCTGAAGATTCCCCCCTGTGAGGTGACCGGGACCGTGGAATTCCAAAAGGACGGTCCCTACCCTCCAAAGATCAGGGCCCTCTCGAGGAGACCAAGAGAGAAGGGCGGGGGGTCGCACTACGACTCCTTCCTGAACCCGGGTTGGTCCCGGAAAAGGATCGCCACATCAAACCCTGACCCCTTGGAATCCGAAAGAGCCCTCATCCTTGCCAACACCAGCCTAGGCAGCTGACAGCCCTGGTCAGTCCCCGAGGGGACCACCCAGGGAGTAGCAACCTCCCCTCCCGTGGGTGCTCCGATCGGCCCTAAAGTTGGGTAATCCAGGCACACCGAGGGGCCAGAAAACCCTCCGAGTCCAGGCTGCAGAGCAAAAGTGGCCTGCACCACTGCCTGCTGGTCAGCACCCCAACCCTAGACTCGGGGGCAACCGCCCGCTCCTCAAAGGGAGGCTGGTTCTGGTCAGCCGAGGAAACTACCTGTGTGTCCACATGGGCCACCAACTCCAAACAGTCGGACAGCCATTCTGAACCAGACTCGGACTCTGTCTCTAAAGAGGTAGAGACCGAAGACCGGTGCCAGACTGTACGCAGATGCCTGCTGCCGTCCCGACCGAAGAAGGTACCAGTCCAGGTGTCTGCACCAGAACCAGCGCTGAACTCTCCAACTGCACCGCGAACAGTGCCCAAAGAAGACACGGTGCCGAGAGTGGTAGTTGAAATGGAGTTGATGCCTGCCATGGTCCCACAAGTGGCACCGAAGTCAGGGACGGCGCCAACGACGGCACCGACACCTCTCATGGTGCCGTGTCCTCGCTCAGCGCCGCAAGCGGCACCAGAGCTAGAAAAGTACAGTTACGTAAGAACTTACCGTAACAGCAGATCTTCGAGAACAGCTCTTACAGCAGTTTACACCATTAGGACTGAAACCGGCAGGCGTCAGGACCCCACGGAAAACTCTAGCTAGCTATCTTCAGCGGGACCGCCCGACGTCCCGGCCCGACGCCAGATCGAAAATATAAGGGGCTGGGTCCCGTCCAGATTCCCCAGTTCTCCGCCGGAGACTTCTGGCCGCAGGGTTGACATCAGAATGGGAGACCAAGGATCCACGTCTGAAGAAAACGGAAAAATTCCCTGTTGATAAAGGCTAAAGCTATGCCTCTTCCAAGGTGGAAGGTGGGCGGGAAGTACTGTGGTAAGAGCTGTTCTCAAGATCTACTGTTACGGTAAGTTCTCACGTAACTGTACTATCTTACTGAGACACAGCTCTGCAGCAGGTTACACCATTAGGACTGATTCCCAAGCAGTAACGCTGCCAAAATTCCGGGAGGAGGAAAATAGGAAATACATTCCAGGTCCTGAATCTAGGACAGGAGACCCTGTAGCACCGCCAGGCCGAAACCGGCTCTTTGCCGAGAGGCGATGTCCAGGCTATAATGCCTGATAAATGTATGCACAGAGCTCCAAGTGGCTGCAGCACATATGGCAGAAGTGGAGATGTTTCGGAGTGCTGCAAAGGAGGTGGCCACGCCCCTAGTGGAATGACCCCGGACTGAACCCGGGAAGGGCTTCTGTTTGAGCTCATAACAGAATGAAATACACTGGACAAGCCAGCGAGACAGGGACTGTTTGGATACAGGTTGGCCCATCATCCTCTCAGAAAAGGAAACAAAAAGTTGCTCAGAACTACGAAAAGGCTTAGTTCTGTTGAGATAATACCTCAGGCTGCGATGAACATCCAGGGTGTGAAGCAGAGCCTCTCCTCTATTCGAGTAGTTCAGGAAGTAGACCGGCAGGTCAATGTCCTGATTTAGAGTGAGTGAAGAAACCACTCTAGGCAAAAATTTAGGATTCGTCCTCAGGGATACTCTGTCCCAGTGGAAAACTAAATAAGGCTCTTTGCACATGAGAGCGTGAAGCTCAGAAATTCTTCTCGCTCAAGTAACAGCAACCAAAAACAGCGTTTTCCATGACAGAAAACGCAGCCCTCGCAATCCGCGGCAGGTTCGAAGGGGGGGAAGCGAGAGTTGTTCCAGGACAAACAGCAAATCCCATGGAGTCACTGGGTCCTTAATGGGTGGCCTAAGGTGTAACACCCCTCTCAAAAATTCCCGAGAGGCGTCCAATTGTGCCACTGTACGATGTCCCACCGGAAGGTGGTAGGCAGAGATGGCACAAAGGTGCACCTTGATAGAGGAGTAGGCTAGACCCGAATGAAAGAGGGAGAGCAGGTAGTCCAACACCACTCCCACCGGCAACCTAAAGGGGAATAATCGCGTTCGCCAATTATAAATAAAACGGCGCCATTTCATGGCGCGCGATGCAGCTGTTGTCGCTTGGCTGCAGAAAGAACTTCCGCAACCTCTTGCGGTGACTCGTGACGTAAGATGGCTATGTGTCTCAGGGAGCCATGCATGCAGGTTCAGTGTGTAAGTCCGGTGGACTAGTGAACCTTCCTCCTGAGACAGGAGATGGAGCTGAACGCAACGAGCCGGAGGTTCCGGATAGCTGAATCAGCAAGGAACCAGATCTGTCTGGGCCAAAGGGGGCCACTAGGATCATTACTGCGTGCTCCCCGCGCAGTTTGAGAAGAACTCTCGATCAACTGGAAAGGAGGGAAGCGTAGAGGAATCTGTCCGCCCAGGAGAGGAACAACGCGTCTCGCCAGAAAACACCAGGCCCTGGATCTAGCGAGCAAAAATTGGGCAGTTTTGCATTGGATGGGGATGCGAACAAGTCTAACTCTGGAGTTCCCCATCGAAGAAACAGATCCTCCGCTACCTCTTGAAGTTCCCACTCGTGGACTCTGGCCTGGGAGTGACTCAGGCCATCTGCAATCGTGCTGTCCACCCCAGGAACATGTACAGTGATCAAATTCGCGCCGTGTCGGATTACCCAATCCCACACCTCATGGCCTCCTGCAAAGGGTAAAAGGTGCGCCTTGTTTGTTGAGGTAATACATCACCGTGTTGTCTGTCTGAAGCAAAAGAGTACTCAAGGGATTTCTGACTGAAAAGCCTGCAGGGCGAGAGAACCGCCTCATCTCTAGAACATTGATATGGAGATGAGCTTCCAGCGGGTCCACGCATCTGGGACTTCACCCGTCTAGCTGTGCCCCCCACCTAGACCTGAGGCGCCTGTGGTGAGGATTACCCGGGACGGCGCTACAAACGGACGCCCATGGAGAGCGACTCTGGGTCTAGCCACCACTGCCAGTCTTGAATCACGGTGTTCGTGATCCTGACCGGATGCTGCAAGTGGTCTTGCCTTTGGTCCCATTGCACCTTGAGCATCCACTGAGTTACCCGCATGTGCAGCCTTGCGAAAGGGACGGTAGGAATGGCCGCAGCCATGTGTCCGAGCAAGCGAAGGAATGACCTGGCAGGGACGGTCTTGTTCGACGATAACTCCCTGATGAGGGATCTTATGCGCTCCGCTCTGTCGTCTGGAAGAAAGGCTCTTCCCTGAACGGTGTCTAGTACTGCACCTATAAATTGCAGTTTACGGACGGTACCAGGAGAGACTTCTCGCGGTTGATTAGGATGCCCAGAGATCGGAACAGGTCCTGGGTGCTCTGGACCGCACGTAACAACGCCTCTCTGGAGGCGGCCATGAGAAGCCAATCGTCCAGGTACGGGAACACATAATGGCCCTGTCTCCTTAGAGATGCTGCCATGACTGCCATGCACTTGGTAAAGACCCTGGGTGCGGATGACAGTCCGAATGGAAGGGCTCGGAATTGAAGGTGGTGGTGGAGGAACTCGAACCGCAGGAACCTCTTGTGTGCCTGAGCTATAGGGATATGCAGGCATGCGTCCTGCATGTCTAGAGACGCTAAGAAGGCGTCTTGTTTCAGCACTGGAATAAGACCCGGAAGAGTCACCATGTGGAATCTCTTGTAGGCCACCGACACATTGAGGTCGCTGAGGTCCAAAATCGGATGGAGGTCCCGTTTTCTTTGGAACCAGGAAGAAGTGGGAATAATATCCTTGTCCTCTCTGGTTCTCCGGGACGTACTCTATTGCTCCCTTTTGTAAGAGCGCGAGTACTTCTTGCCAGATCAGAGATTTGTGCTGACCCGGATATCGGGAGAGCAAAGGAGGCCTCAGGGGTGGCTTTTCTGTGAATTCTATATAGTGGCCTCTTCCGACCAACTGAAGAACCCACCTGTCGGTGGTTATAGCCTGCCATCCCGGCAGGAAGTTCGCAATGCGACCCCCGACCATGATTTCCCGTTGATCCTGAGGGGCAGGGGCCGGAAAGGAGTCAGGCTGTGGCGGCTGAGGGTCCCGCTGGCTGGGCCGGCTTAGGAGTACGCTGGCTTCGGCCCGCGGGCTGTTTCCCCTGGACTCTACGAAAACCTGAGCCCCTCTGTTGTGGAGCAGAGTGGGACTGCTGCCTCTGCATCCGTCCACGAATTCGGCTTTGGTTCCTACGAAAGGAACTAAGCCTGGGTCGGGACATGGCCTGGACCGACCTCACCGCCTTCCCGGCCTCTTGAAGTCTGGAAATGATCTTCTCTGAAGGTTTACCAAACAAGACTTCTCCCTCGAATGGAGCGCCCATGATATTCTTCTGGACGTCCGGGGTAAAGCCGGAGACGCGTAACCAAGAGTGCCTCCGGAGGCATACGCCAGAACCTGCTGCTCAGGCCGAGGAGTCCGCAGAGTCGTACGCGGCTCGTAGCACTTGGGTTCCCATGTCCGAACCCGTATGGAGGAGCTGAAGCATCTCCTCCTTCTGCTCACTGTCCGGCAGTTTTTCAGCCGCTTCCAGACCCTGTTCCCACAAGGCAATTTGGAACTGAACCATGTGGGTCAAATAATTCAAGGATCTGATGGCGCAGGTAGCGGAAGCATACGTGCGCCTACCCATAGCGTCCAACTGCATGGACTCTGGGTCCGGTGGCAGGGTGCTCAGATGTTGCGGTCTCTGGGACCGCTCATGTGAGGCTGTGATGACCAGAGAGTCGGCCTGAGGCTGCTGAGTCAAGTACTGGTCTTCTCTAGGAGCCTTGTACAAGCGATCAGCTTTCTTCGGCATCGCCAGGAGCGAATGTGGATGCTTCCACGCTGCCTTGGTGACGTCCACGAAAGTGTCAACCAAGGGTGGCACCACCACAGGCTTGGGGTCCTTCTGCCGAAGATATTTGGCAAGGCGTATCCTTTCCGGGTCTAGCTTTTTTGCATCCCATCCCATGTTCTCTTGGATGTGCCTCATAATATCCGAGAACGAAGGGTCATCCGGAGGAGACTTCGGCATCTCACGTGGGTCCGGAGAAGGGATGGAGAGGGGAGATAGGTATCTGGATGTTGAGAACTCTGATCCCGCGGCCTCCGTCGAGGCGATCGTCGGTGTCTCCTGGGTCTCTTGGGGCTGGGTGACCTAGAAGAGGATTTAGACGGAGGTCTCCGTTTGTCTGGTCTCCCCCTGGGAGGGGTTCTGTACATCCGGGGAGGAGGTGAACGGCCTGCCGACCCCGATGGCGAGGGGGGTGCAGGAACCGAAGGTGTAGGAGGAAGAAGAGGAGGAGGAGTGGGAACCATGTCCTTCTTTATGGTGTCCCACCAGTAAGTGAAGAGGTCCTTCACCTCCGCTAAGGAAAGGCCAGACGACTGTCCGGGTGCCGGTGGACGGTCGTCGGGTCCCGGCATCGGCACCACAGGGGGCTCGGGTAACGGCGAGGGTTCCCTGGGCGTCTCGACAAGACCGGGGTCGCCTGTCTGGTCCTCGGGCTGCGTCAATTCTTCCTCGGTTAAGGTCTCCTGACCAACGTCGGTCGGAGGCGTCAGGGCTCTCTTCTCAGGAGGAGCGGGTGCCGGCCCCCCTACCGGCGTCCGCTGAGGTGTTGGCTTGGCCGGCGACGGTTGTCTGGCCGACGGTGGCTCCAGGGATGTAGGGCGAGAGGACGATGACAGACGCACCGGCGTCGGATCCTAAGGTCTCTTCAAAGAAGTTAGCTCCAACGTCTTGCGGGGAGGCAAGGAAGCTGACCTGACGTCGGGTACCAAAGGGCGGGAACCCGACTTATGATGATGGTGATGGCGATCCCCAGACTTCACCAAGGCCCTGGAGAACAAAGACGAGGACGGCCTGGTGGACTTGGCCTGAGAAGAGGACTTCCTGACCGCAGCCGGGAGGTTGAGAGCTGGCCCTGAGGGGAGCGGTCGGACTCGAACCGGAGCTGCGAGAGTCCGAAGCCCTGGAGGGGGACCTGGAAGGGGTCTTCCCTTCGTTTCTCAGCGTGCTTGTGGGTCTTTTTAGAGGATTCCCCCTTGGAAGACATGGTTTTTAGCTTTTCTTCCAGTAAGAAAGCCTGAAGGGCCTTCTGACGTCGGATCCGGGTTCTACTGTTAAACCCCTGGCAGAAGGAGCAGGCCTGGGTATTGTGGTCTGGGCCTAGGCACCGGACGCAGGCTGTGTGGGGGTCCTTGAAGGGGATCTGTTTCCCGCAAGCACACTTGGAAGAGTGACCGGAGGTCGGAGAGGACATCAGCGAAAAACTTGCTTGTAGAAATCCAAATTTCCCGAAGGAAAGAACTTAACCACACGTCGCGAGCTAGAGCTGAACCGAAGGGTCGAGACATGCAAGTCGACGCAAGGGAAAGAACTGGGAATCTGGGGACCGCCTTATGTACTACGCCTAACGCCGGAGGCGGGACCGCATCGGGCAGTCCCCGCTGAAGATAGCTAGCTAGAGTTTTCCGTGGGGTCCTGACGCCTGCCGGCTTCAGTCCTAATGGTGTAACCTGCTGCAAGAGCTGTGTCTAGAAGTAAGATTGGTGCCATCCCCAGCCTCGGCGCTGAGGCAAGAACCGGTCGAAGACGGCACCGTAGAACCTCCAATGGCGCTGTCGGCTCCATTGGCGCCATGAATGGCATCGACAGTGGCGAGTGGCAGACCGGGCGCTAACAATGGCGCCATATTAGGGGCCCTATCGGTGCCGCTGAACGGGGCTGAGGCCCAAGACTGCACCGACAGACGGTGTCGAGGATGGTGCCGACCCAGGCTTCCCAGCCCGAGAAAACGACACCTGGGAAGCCTTCGTCCCTGAAGGGGCAATTGTCAGAGCGATGCCTCCCGCCCTTCCCCCGGGGGGAACGGACTGGGTCTCCTGCAGCGCAGAAGGGGCTTCTGCCATGGTGAGGCTACTAGAAATAGAAGCCCCCTCCTCCATGGTCCATACAGAACCAGGAGGGGACCCCGAGGACAGGCAGAGAGACCGTGGCTAGGCCCGATGAGCGCTCGCCCGTCCCCCACAAGTCAGCGGAGCTCGTCCAACTTTCCACGCGCATTGCTCAATGATACGACGGTCCATGGAGAAGCAGGCACTGCATAAATCCATGTCATGAAGCAGGCCAAGACATGTGAGGCAACAATCATGCTGGTTGGTAACTGAGTACTTGCAGCCACATGAGCACCGACGCATAGGGGGCCGACCCATTTTCAACGATTTCTTGCCCCCCAACTGAGACATGATCAACGGAAAAACAATTTAAACAAAGACTCGACATCGATGACAAAGAAAGGAACAGTCTTACCACAGTGGTGTCGAGTACAGGCGAAAACGGAACCGGCAGGAATGTATACTAGGCGTCAATGACACGGAGTCTATACAGCAGTAAGCCTGCTGAAAGTAGCTCCTCACGTGGTGCTACCTCTATGGCAGGACAGAAAGAACTGGCGGGAGGGTGGGGTCAACGACACCTAATGGCCAACCCGCGAGCGCCACGCAGTGCCATTGGCCTCGAGAACGGTGCTGTCGGTGCATCGACTCCGCCCATCCAAAAAATGAAAAATGCTCCCGCAGGGTCGTGACCTCCGGCCAGAACCCAAAGGTGATAAATGGTGAAAACTGACACAGGTAAGATTGAGACTTCCGTGATCATCCCTGTTTCAGGCGGAACATGGACTGAATGGTTCCGATAGCCTTGCCAGAGTCCTGTATCCTAGTGATCTTCTCCGTGTCTTCTCCGAAGAGCACAGAGCCCTTAAAGGGAGCATTCACAATGTTCGACTGCACGTCTGGCTCGAACCCAGAAACCCAAAGCCAGGCATGGCGCCGGAGGCAAATGCCAGTAGCTGCCGACCTCAAAGAGGTGTCCGCAGAGTCGTAGGCTGAGCGCAAAATGTGGGTCCCCATGTCTGAGCCAGACTGTAACAATCTGGCAAGCTCGCCCCATTGAGGGCAGTCGGGCAGGCTTTGCACAATGTCCAGACCCTGTTCTCAAAGGGTGTTCTGGTACTGGCCCATGTGTGTCAGGAAGTTAAGGCTCTTGATACTGCAAGTGGCAGCAGAGCACACCTTGCGTCCCATAGAATCCAGCTGCTTCGACTCCCTGTCAGGCGGCTGGGAGCTCAGGTGCTAGGGCCTCTGTGAATGGACATGAGCCGCCAAAAATCACCACAGAGTCCACAGCGGGTTTTTCGGCCAAAAAGGAGTTGTCCTTAGGTGCCCGGTATAACCCATTAGCCTTTTTGGGCATGGCAGAGGAATGAGGGATGCCTCCAGGTGGCATAAGTGACATCCTCAAAAGTGTCGCCCATGGGAGGGATGACTACCGGCTTAGGGTCTTTTTGGTGGAGGTATTTAGCCAACTGCAGCCGCTCAGGGTCCAGAGCCTTTGTATCCCAGCCTATGTTCTCCAGAATGTGTCTCATTACCTCCATATAGCTGGGGTCATCGGGATTAGGTGTCCCCCCCCCGGTCAGAGTCTGGGTCGATGTCCGAGTCCGGTACTGAAGAATCAGAGTCAACGTAGGACTTGGAGGAGCAAAAAGAGGGACAACGATGCCTTCTCCTCTTGTGCCTCTTATCGGGAGAGGGAGAGCGGGAGGTGGTTTTGGATCTGGTCCTCCTGCATCTCTTGTCCCTGGGCCTCCTGGGTGTAGTGGGCTCCTCCGTTGCCTCATGGTCAGAGGGCTCCGGATCGGAGTCTGGTCTGGGCTCCCCTCGGGTGTCCAGAACGGGAGGTGTGGGAGGAGGCACACGCAATGGGAGGTCCCGTTTCATGGCGTCCCACCAGTGGGAGAAAAGCTCCCTTATCAGTGAGAGGCCTAACTTAGGGGACTCTGGCGTAGGGGGAGCAAGCACACCAGAGCAGGCGCCAGTGCTGTCGTCAGCTTAGAGCCACCGGTGCCAATGTCCAGGGTCACTGGCGTCAGTTTAATAGGTGACGGGCACGTCAGTAACCCCATTGTCGGGCTCTGACATCTGATGGACTGCCATCTGTAGTGGAGAAGGGGTCCCATAACTGCTGACGGGCTGAGCTGGCATTGGGACCACCGTCACCGGTGGTAGGACAACCTTCCCCAGTGGGGTGGAGGCTGGTGGAGCGACGGCAGGGTGTCGGTCCGGCGCCCACTTGTACCCTGACTCCGAAGGGTGTCCCTCCGTGGCCTTGGGATGGTCGGAGTGCTTGTGTCTACCAAGTTTCTCTGACAAGCGCTGATCAGATGCCGGGGTCTGACGATGGTAGGAGTGTTTGGTTTTTGGCGGCAGAGATGACACCCTGTTGCTGGAGTGCCTGGAGGCCTTGCTCGACTCCCGAAGGTAGGCCATTGACACAGAGGTCGAGCTGGAGGAGGACTTACCAGTAGCTGCTGAGCAAGTCTTCTGGGAGTGGGGTGGGGCGCCTCAAGGGCGTGAGGGTGGTCCCCAGAGAACTTAAGCGTTGGAGAGGCCAAGAGGCAGCTGCCGATGGCTTGAGGGTCTTAAGGCGAGGTTCCCTCGAAGAAGTGGACCTCGAGCCCGAGGACCTGGGCTTAGATTGGGACCTCTCTTGCTCCTTGTCCCGATGCTTATCCTTCTGGTGCTTCTTGTGAGTAGGTGAGTGGGATGATTCCCCCGAGGAAGATCTCTCCATGGTGGCCAACCTGGACTCTGCAAGGAAGGCGGAAAGGGACTTTTGTTGCCTAATATGCGTCCGACTATTAAGAGCCTCGCAGTGGGGGCAGGCGCCGGTGTCGTGGTCGGGCCCCAGGCAGTAGAGGCACGCGGAGTGGCAATCCTTAGAGGGGATCTGTGGCCTGCAAGAGCACTTGTTGATGTGCCCTTTTGAAGGCTGCCTAAAAGGAAGAAAAAAAAAAATGGAGCAAAAATTTAAAAAGACGGTGGAGGAAAACTGACGAGCCGCATAGCGACTGACGGCGTAGCCAAAGCCAACTAACCCAAGCCGCAGCGGAAAGAACTGGAGCACATGGGGAACTCCCTCTTTATGTAGGGTGACGTTGGGGGTGGAGCTATCGTCGGCGGGGGCGTTCCCATGTTGGTACTGCTAGAAAAAAGAATTGCCGAGAACAGCTGCCAGGTGGCGTCAGTCCTATATGTGTTACCTGCTGCAAGAGCTTCCTCTCAAAGTAAAATCTGTAGTTGCTGATGTGGAGGGGTGGAAGGAGTTACAGGAAGACCTGACTAAGCTGCAGGAGTGGGCGGAAACATGGCAGTTGGGGTTCAATGTCAGGAAGTGCAAGGTTCTGCACTTTGGAGCCAGGAACCAGGGGAGGGATTATCACTTGAGTGGGGTACAGCTGAGGAGCTCCACAGAGGAGAAGGACCTAGGCGTGATCATTATGGGGAGCATGCACAACTCTCCTCAGTGCAGGAAGGTGGTAGCAGAAGCCAACAAAATGCTGGGGTATATTGCAAGAGGTATCTCCTCCAGAAAGAGGGAGGTTATCCTGCCCCTGTATAGGTCATTGGTCAGGCCACACCCGGAGTAGTGTGTGCAGTACTGGCGTCCATTCCTGAAAAAGGACATCAGATTGTTGGAGGGGGTACAGCGAACATCCACAAAGATGATCCAGGGATTGGAGAGCAAACCCTACGTGGACAGGCAGGGAGAGTTGAGTATGTATTCACTGGAGGAGAGGAGGGATATGATCGAGACCTTTAAGTATCTGAAGGGGATAAAGAATACCAACACAGAAGGGATTTTTCCGATGAGATGGGGAAGGGACACGAGAAGGTATGGAATGACATTGGAGGGCGTGAAGATTCAAGAGGGAGATGAGCAGACATTTTTTCACAGAAAGATTGGTGGACAAATGGAACATTTTACCAGACAAGATAGTGTCCTATAACACGCTGGGCAGCTTCAAAAGGGCAAGGGATACTGGGAAAGGGGGAGCAGGAGGGGCAGCTGCGTGATGAGGGGCTAGATGCACACTTGAGCAGACTTGACAGACCATGAGGCCTGTTTCTGCTGGCAATCTCGTATGTTTGTAACTGGGAGACGAGATAGGAAAAGAATACAGGTGGAAGAAGAAAAACTGTCTCAACTCTTCCCCGACCCCATAACCCCATATGATTCTCTCTCTCTCTCTCTCTCCTACGAGAAATCTGAAGAAAATGATTCCATTTAAAAAGGGAAAGGAATGATCCAGGACTTAACAGCTCAAGCTGGATTTGTGGGGGGAGCCAGAGGCCGGAACCTGACCATTTTGAGAAAAAAAAATTCCTTTTTCCATTTTTTTTGGGGTTTAATAGAGAGAGAGAGATAGCCTGATCTCTCAAACTGACTGAGTCAGTTTCTTACCTTCTGTCTTCATCCATACCTTCCCTCCTGGTCTGTGTGCCCACTCCTCTCCTAAAATTCACCAAACAAGGCGAAAAATAAAGCACCATAAGAAGACTGCTCCAGGAAGCAGATTTTAAAGGCTGGAGGACTGCTCAGCTGGAGAGAAGCAATTAAGGAGATTATACCCCAGCAGTAACCCACAGAAGTGGTGGAGCAACCTCGTAGCCTGCCAGTGGTGGAAAAGCATCCAGAATGGACAGAGCGTTCGCCCAAGACAGAGTTTTCCTATTCCTTCTGGCCTGGAGGGACGGGGGGAGGGAAAAATGACTGTCACCCAGTGTCTAATCATAGGTAGGGTGGGTGGGTGTAATGAATGGTGAAGATATTTGGGAAGATCATAATTACGGTAAGTAGAAAATTTCTATATCTTACCCAAATCAATCTTCAGCATTCATTACTGATGGGTCTGAGTACCAAGAAGGCGAACCCTGGGGGAAAAATGTTCCCCCCGCCTCCTGTGGGGGAGAAAAAGACACGGGAGGAGGGGGACAATCCGGGCCTGGCTAGGCCCAAGGACTTGACAGGACCGGCGAACACTCCCGGGATCCGGGAGGGTGCCCCTGAAGGACTCGTCATGCCCTGCGGGAGAAGTGGGCCCCCCGGAAAGGTGAGGACAATATCCTATGCTGGGCCAGGAGTGACAACCTCGAAAGGCAAAGCCACACAACCCGCCTAATGCAGACTGAGTATCTTACCAGCCTGGAAGTCACCTCACTGGCGTCACAGACTGCCCTGGAGAGGTGTCTAGCTAGTTCCAGGCCCTGGGCGGTTAGGTGAATGGCTTGCCTAGTTCTCTCACTGTCAGGTAGTGCTGCTAGGGCTTGCTCCAGGAGGGAACAGATATGCCTAGCATAGGCCACCTGGTGCGCCTGATAAGACAATATCCGCAACAGGAGGCGTGTGGAAAAAACAGGTTACTTACCTGTAACAGTAGTTCTAGGAGTGGTATATGTTGTTCATCCACACTGTCTGGCATTGTCCCTTTCCCCTTTAAATCTTGCCGGAAGTCTTCAAGCTGGCTCCTCCCACCCACCCGGGTGGTATATACCTTGGCTCCGCCCCTTGACGCCAGATCTTAGCCCGCTGGAAGCAAGGTGAAAGTGCCTGGAAGCCGGGAGAGATTGAACAGGCAGGGATGAACAACATATACCACTCCTAGAACTACTGTTACAGATGAGTAACCTGTTTTTCTAGGAGCGTGGATATGCTGTTCATCCACACTGTCTAGCAGACTCCTAGCAGTTCTCCGGGAGGAGGGAGGCAAGGTGCACATCCCCTACTTAGGAAAGAGAGATTGGAGAACCGAGGCCCCAAAACCAGCATCTCGGCGTGACTCAAGGTCGATGTGGTAGTGGGAAATGAAGGTGTTTGCTGACTTCCAAGTAGCAGCATAACAGATTTCCTGGATAGGGATGTCCATGGAAGCAGCCATCGATGCAGCAGTATGGCGGGTAGAATGAGCTCTTAACCCTCTGGGAGGTTCCTTGCCCGCCAACTCATAACACAGACCTATGCATGATGTGATCCATCTTGCAATAGTCTGCTTGGCGGCAGGTCTGCCCGAAGCGGCTTCAGTGTAGGTGACAAACAGCTGGCGAACCTCTGCCCGAATTTTCGCCGTCCTCTCCTTATAATAGAAGAGAGCACGTCTGAGGTCCAGAGTATGGAGCTTGTACTCAGCATCCGAGGTGTAATTAGGGTAGTATACCAGCAGGGTCAACACCTGGTTAAGCTGAAACTCACACCACCTTCGGAAGGAATTTCGGGTGGGGGCGCAGCACAACTTTTTCCCTGTGAAAGACCAGATAAGGGGAGTCCACCGAGAGCGCCTCTAGCTCCCCTGTCCTTCTGGCTGACGTGATAGCCACCAGGAAGGCAGTCTTCCACGATAAGTTTGAGAGTTCACACTTGTGCATGGGTTCGAATGGCTTGCCCATGAGCTTTGTCAAACCACCAAAAGATCCCACGGAGGTGGAGGTTCACGCACCGGAGAGGATATGTGATCAAGGCCTTTGAAAAAGCGCCCGACCACTGTCTCCTGTGCCAATGTCGGCTGACCAGCCCGCACCCGGTAAGCAGAGATGGCTGCCTGGTGCACCCTAAGGGTCGATGACCGAAGACCCCCTTTGGAGAGGGACCAAAGGTGGTCTAGAATGTTAGCCACAGAGCAGGATAAGGGGTCCAGACTCTTTCCCTGACACCAAATAGAAAACCTTTTCCATTTGAAGGCATAACATTTCCTGGTCGATTCCTTTCGAAATGCCTCTACCACAGTGTAGACATCCTTGGAAAGACCCAGAGCCTGGAACTCTAGCCACTCAGGAACCAGGCTGTGAGGTGCAGGGATTGAAGGTCCGAGTGGAATACCTTCCCCTGGTTCAAAGATATCAAGTCCGGGTGTGTACAAAGCCGCTCTGGGGCCCTGCAACTGAGGCTGAGGAGATCTGGATACCAGAACTGGCGCAGCCAATCTGGGGCTACCAGGATCACCTTCGCCTTGTCCCGCCTCATCTTGAGTAACAGCTTGTGGATCAAGGGAAATGGAGGGAAGGCGCGCAGAGGAGGCCTGGGGTCCACAGCCTCGAGAAGGCATCCCCCTGCAGAGAGCCCTGCTGAGGAGGGTGGGCATGGTACAGCCTCAACTTGGTGTTCTCCCTGTAGGCAAACAAGTCCACCAACGGTTTTCTCCAATGGGAGAACAGATTGTAAGCTACCTCTGGATGGAGAGACCACTCATGGGATGTCTGGCCTATGCGGCTAAGAGCATCCGCCAGTTGGTTCGAGACCCCTGCCACATGGATGGCAAGGAGGTCCGCCTCCAACCGGCTGACGAAGGTCCAGATCCGGAGCACCTCATTGCATAGCAGACGGGAGTGCGTGCTGTCCTGTTTGTTGAGGTAGTACATGGTCGTGGTATTGTCCGTCTGAACTTGAGCCACTTGACCCCCGGAGCTGAGGAGCAAAAGCTGACAGTGCCAGTCTGACTTCTCAGAGCTCCAACAGGTTGATGTGGCAACGGGACTCCTCGAGGGTCCAGAACCCGTGGGCTATGTGGTCCCCCATGTGGGCTCCTCAGCCCATGAGAGAGGCATCAGTCGTGAGGACGACCGTCAGCTCAGGGTGGACAAACAGGATTCCTTCCTGCAAGTGACTCGGAATGGTCCACCACTGGAGAGCATCCCACATCCTCAGGGTGACTGTGACCAGCTGGTCGAAAAGACCCTGACACTGAGACCACTGAACAGCCAGCTTCCACTGAAGGGGACGCATGTGCAATCTGGCCCCACGGACCACTGAAGTGCACGCCGCCGTGGAACCCAGAAGGCGCAGGAAGTCCCAGGCAGGGCACAAGTGCCCAACCAGAAATGATTGGGCACAGGAGGAAAGAACCTCCGCCCTGTCTGTCAGAAGCTGAGCTCTGGCTTGACGAGAGTCAAGCTCTGCCCCGATAAAGCCCATCACCTGAGAGGGCATGAGTTCCAACTTGGCCTCGTTGATCAGGAGGCCCATATGGGAACAGGTTTGGAGGGTCAGGTCCCTGGACCTCTCCACCTCCTGCAGGGAGGAACACGCCAGGAGTCAATCATCTAGATAGGGGTAAATACGAACTCCTTGACGCCATAGATGGGCTGCCACCACTGCAATGCATTTGGTGAAGACCCGAGGGGCTGATGACAGGCCGAACGGCATGGCTTCTAATTTGTACAGGGTCCCTTCGACCCTGAAGTGGAGGAACCGCTGGTGGGACGGAAGGATTGGGACGTGGCAGAACGCATCCTGAAGATCCAGTGAACAGAAATGAAAATGACGTACCTACCGTAATTCTTGATGATTCTCTTGTATTTTCACCATTCATTACTGCTTGGGTTAGTGCCGGAGGCGTGCACCCGCTACAGGAGTTTTTTTTTTTTTTTTTTGAGTCCGCCCAGCGGCGCTCCCGAGCAGCGATGCACTGCGGCCATGCGCGAGGGGCGCTATTAGGTGTCAGAGACTCCTCCTCTATCTCAATTCTGGTAGCCGGAGAGGCAAAAATAAAGGGTAAGAAAAAAGGAAAGCGAAGCAAGAGAGCCGAAGGACAGAAAAAGGAAAGGATATAAATTGAAAAAGGAATAAGCTGGTAGAGAACAGACAGAGAAGAAGGATTCCTACCCTAAGGGACCGCAGGGCCTCCTTTCCGGGGCGGCTCTAGGGGAGGAACAGAGAGAAGGAAGAGAAAGTAGAAGAAGAAGAAGAAAAAGAGGCATGTTGAGAGGGAGAACAGTGCCCATCGAGCATTGGTTGAGAGGCTTATAGGCTCGAAACTAACAAGGGAGCAAGAATCCCAGTTGCTAGGACTGAGGGGAGGTTCAACCGAACCACCTGAACAGATCCGAAAGAGGGCAGACTCTCTGAACTCTCAACATGCCAAGTCCCTTATCCTAGCTGAGGGCTTGTAGACTGCCCGGGCAGAACCTGTTCCGGGTAAAGCGCCCACCCAGGAAAGGGACTAAGTCTCTTAGCACCTTGTTAAGTGCTACCACAGTAGTATATGGGAAAGACTATGCCTTCTCGAAGGCAGTTTTGTATGAAAGATAGAGTGGAACTCGATCAGACTCCCTAAGGCAAGGCAAGCAGACGCTCAGAGCTGACAAGTTTAATCAGCAGCTAGAAGAGCTCAAATAATACCTGCGGAGGATTCTAGACTTCACGAGGCCAAGTCAGAGCATGGCCTCTAGGCTTGAAACTGCATAACCTGAAGAAGGTATTTTAGGAATCGCACCCTAAGGGCGGTCAGAAAGAGTTCCGTCAGAATTTAGATAAAAGTACACCCGTGTTCGTTCCTCTTTACCTGGAGGAAAAAAAAGGAACCATTCATTAAGAATGGAAAACAAAAAAATTTTTTTTTTTGGCATAAAGGCCAAGGGAAGGAAGAGATGCCACAGAAGGAGGCCACTGAGGGGAAGGTGGGCGGGTATCAGTAATGAATGGTGAAGATACTAGCGAAGATCAAGAATTACGGTAGGTACGTAATTTTCATATCTTCCCTTGTCAGTCTTCACCATTCATTACTGCTTGAGTCAGTACAAAGCCTCCCCCTTTAGGAAAAAAAAGGGGGGGGTAGAACCCTGAGGGAACAAGACCCCAGCCTGCTGCTGGTGAGAAACAGAAGGGGAAGACCCTGGGCTAATCAAAAGAGAAGCCTATGGGGGAGAAGAGCTAGGAGGTGCCCCCCGAGGACGGGGAGATAGAGGAAGCCCCTGCAGTAATCTCCTAGCTCTGGAGGAAAAGAGACGGGTTCCCCGGAAAGCGGAGCGAATCACCCTACGCCAGGCCAGGGGTGACAACCTTGATAGACGAAGTCATGCCGTCTGCCTAATGCAGATCGCTGTCCCCGCAAGCCTGGAAGCCACCTCACTGGCGTCATAAGATGCCCTTGCTTGGTGTCTTGCCAGCTCCAAGCCTATAGCAGAGAGGGCAATAGCCTGTCTGGTTTGCTCCATATCAGACATTGATGCTAAGAGCTGAGAAAGCATTGACCACAGATGCCTACTGTAGGCAGCGTGATGAGCCTGATGTGACGCAATGCAAGCCATCGCACGAGAGGAAGAGAACACTCTCTCCCCACCGGTCGAATTGTGGGGAATCCGAATCCGTGGACACGGTCGCGGCGGCGGAGGGAGTCTCCAGGGTATACCAAACCCGAGGGCGGGTTGGGAGAGTACCTAGGGATTCGAGGGGCACAGTACCTTCGCCGACAGTCTGCCGGGCTGAGAAGGGGCGATGGTGACTGCCAGAACGGATAGACGCCTCCTGGAAGGGATAGGCCAGGAAGGTACCACCAGGTGCTGGGCACTGAATTTTCCAAGGAATTCACGCATCTCCCGTTCAGTATTGTCTCGCCTAACATAGGAGATTCGAAGATCCCTCACCATCCTCGAAAGGAATCGCTGATATTCAGTGAAATCAGCATCGGAGGAAATATGAGTAGGAGGTTCGCTCCCTCAGAGGAGGAGACTTAGGATGATGGAGATCCTCGAAAGTGTCCAGAAGATTCTTGGCGGCAGAAGGATAGGGCGAAGACCCGCCCATTCATATACCTGACATATGAGGGGAAGGCCTCTGCAGAACCTCTGAACTGCTCCCAGGATAACGGGCCCGTAGGACCGACATGGGCTGGAAGAGCGTGGGGTGGCTGCAGAGGCACTGGAGATGGGCACCTACGAAGAGGCAACTGTCCTCTGCTAGGGCTCTGAAATCTGGAGAATGGAGCCAGAGCTGGCGGGATTCCGGACAACAGCCCAGGTCGCAAAACGGAACCTTGGGGATGTGAAACCTGGAAGAGCCCAGAAGGGGATCCTCCCCTGTGACGAACCTGGGACTGCATGGATCCAGAAGGGCAGTCCGCAGCAATGCCACCGGAGGGGACCCCGGGGTCCAAGAGGGAAAGGCGGGGCCCAGCGCTACGGCTCCTAGCCACCCCCGAGGGGTGGCCGGCAGAGACGGCGACGACTGCACCCTGACCCCATCGGACTCAGAGAGCCCTCCTCCCGACCCCAGCGTTTCTCCCACCCCGAGTGGCTGTAACAGCACCCGAGAGGGTAGCTGTCACGAGCCCCCCAGGAGAGAGAGCCCCTCCCTCCGCCCCTACTCCAATCGCCCCCCCCCCGGGACCCAGGACCACCCCTAGCCCGAGAGCCCTCAGGGAAGGCACAGCAGGGATAGATGGGAGAGGCCCGCTGTGCCGCTCAGCACCACGCTCCACCGGGGACCCCGACTCAAGAGTCAGGCTGCCAGGATGGGTCTACGCCTGTGTCAGCCATCTCCCAAGAGGAAGAGACCAGCTGAACCACAATGTTAGTGACCCCTGGGGTCCCTGGCAAAACAGCACCCTTGACGGCGCGGGTGTCCGGCTGGCGGGTGACCTCGGCCCACCACGCCCCCGCTAACCCGGCCCGCTCCCCTCTGGCGCTGGTTAGCCCACGGCGCTGCCAAGAGCGAACCGGTCGGCGGCGCCGAGCACAGAGCGCGCCACTGGCGCTGATCCACCAGTGCCGGGTCCAGCAGGCGCGGGCCTCGACATTGGGGGAGCCTGTACCTTCGAGGAGGTGACTGCCGAGGCAGTGTCCCCGCCGCGGCCCCGGGAGGGACCACAATGTTCCTCCGACAACGCGAAAGAAGCTTCCTCTTCGGCAAGAGAAGAGGAGGAAGCCTCCTCCTCCACGGACCGTATAGGCCCGAGAGGGGACCCGGAGAAAGGGCCTAGAGACCTTACCTGGGAATCCCTGGAGCGATGCCGTCCCCCGAAGGTCGGCGGGGCCTTGCCGATCTTGAACGCGTGGACTTCGAGGACACGACGGTCCATGGAGAAACAGGCGTCGCATGTGTCCATATCGTGGTTGGGTCCCAGGCAACGGAGACAGACATCATGCCGTTCTGAGACGGAGAAATGCCGGCCACAGGAGCACCGATGCATAGGGGCATGGC
This sequence comes from Neoceratodus forsteri, assembly GCA_016271365.2. NCBI lineage: Eukaryota > Metazoa > Chordata > Ceratodontiformes > Ceratodontidae > Neoceratodus > Neoceratodus forsteri. The sequence continues at coordinate 622,482,738 of CM057449.1, forward strand.
CCGCCTTTGACTTACGCTTTGCCTTCGAACCTGACATGATGCGAACTAAACAAGGCAAAAACAGCAATAAAGCACTCGTGCCGACAGAAAATAAAAGAACGGTTCACTGGGAGACTATGGAGCGAAGTCACTGAGAAGAAACGAGGAGTCTTGACGTAGAAACTGCTAACTACTGCGCAGCAGGTGCAGCCTCGATGGCAGGAGAAACAGAATTGAGATAGAGGAGGAGTCTACGGCACTAACGCCGCCACGCACATGACGCAGTACGTCAAGGCCGAGGGTAGCGCCGCTGGAGCGACAAAAAAACCACTCCGTAGCGGGTGCGCGCCTCCAAGCAGTAATGAATGGTGAAGATTGACAAGGGAAGACCCACATGTTTCGCTCCAGAGATGGCATGATCTGGTTCAGAGTTATCATCCGGAAGGTGCGAGACCCGAGATACTGATTCAGGTCGTGGAAATCTAGGATGGGGCACCAACACCCCCATCTGCTTAGGCACCAGGAAATACCTGGACACGAAGCCTGGGTCTGTAGGAGAATCCGGCACTGGAGCTACCGCCTCCTTGTGGAGGAGCTGAGCAATGTTGTCCCGAAGGGCTGACTGAGCGCCAACTGAGATCCTTTCCTCCCGTGGGGCACGGGCTCAGCCGGGTGGGTACTGCTTGAACTCTAGAGGTAGTCCCTGCCCGACCACTTCCAGAACCCACCTGTCTGAAGTGACACCGGACCAGGTGGAAAGAAAGTGGCAGAGCCGGCCCCCCATGGGAGGACCCAGAACTGGCATGACGGGTGTAGGGGAGGCCACCCCTGACCCGTCACTGTGCAGGCTTGGAGGAGGAGGAGGAGGCACCTGGATCAGCACCTTGGCCTCCTTTGCGGGGCTGTTGGGGACCCTGCTTGGGCCTAGGGCACCAAGCTTGAGCCTGCTGTTGTTGTTGACCTCCCTGGAAGGAGTGCTGTCTAACCGCAGAGGAGGAGTGCCAAAAGGACGACTTCTTGCGCTTCTGCTGGTTCTTGCCTGAAGAACCCTTAGCAGAGGTGGCATCTAAGGTGGCATTAGACTGCTCAATGTGCTGGAGATGACCTGCCACTCCCAGACCGAAAAGGTCAGTGCCAAAGGAAGGGCACATCAGATAGCTTGTGCTGAGTATCTGCTGGAAAGGAGGATAACCTCAGCCAAGCCCTGCGGCGAGTGGCCACTGTGGCAGCTAGTGAACGGGTACAGGAATCTCCAATGTCCAGAGCCATCTGGAGCTGCTGTTTAGCAACAGCACGGCCCTGGTCACGGACCTGCTTGACCGCGGTCTGCATGTCTGCTGGGAGATGAGGGAGGACTTCATCAAGTGACCCCAGTAGGGCGTGAGAGAAGTGTGCCATAATCACTGCCGAGCTGGCCTGACGAAGGCCCAGGGATGATGCTGCATAGACTTTCCAGGCAGAGTGGTCCATATTTTTGGACTCCTTGTCCGGAGGGCGATCAGTATCTGCAGAGCTGCCTGTGCACCGAAACACTGAGGCAGTCACAAGGCTCTCGGCCGAGGGATGCTCAGTGAAGCCTGCCAAGGACCCCATGGGCACAGTGTACTTGCGAGCCATATGGGCAGACGGAGCCGGGCAAGAGGCAGGGCGCTGCCAAAGCTCAAGGGCCAGGCCAACTATGGCTTCGGCCACTGGAAAGGCCTCTGTCGGGGTATCCCCCCCTCTTAAGAATATCCGTGAGAGGATATTCCGCCTTCTTATGTATAGGCTGCAAAGGCATACCCGTGGACTCTTGGAGTCACGTGATGGCGTCTGGCTAGACGGCAGCATTGGTTCGGAGCTCTCCCCTATAATCGCCGTTTTCGCGGTTTTTTTCTGATTCATCGGGCACTAACCAGACCAATTTCTTAAGAAGGCGACTATCTACTGTGCTCTTTGGCGGTACCTCCGATTGGTCTTGGGAAACAGCTGTTCATTTTGGAGGGATGGAGGCCGATATGAAACAGGCCCCCGTCAAGCACACCCCTCCTACCTCTCCTAACAAGGCCGCTAAAAAACAATGTAATCAGGGTCCGGGTAAAGCTGAACGGACCGAGGATAAATCGCAAGCGGCCCTTCCCTTGACCGAGGACAAGTTTTTGCAGGAACTTACTCCCATTAAAGATAACCTCAAAGACCTGGCTGCTGAGTTAAGATCGCTACGAGTGGACCTATCGACTGTCTCCACTAGAGTGGCGGACGTGGAGGCCAGGGTGTTTTCGATTGAACAAAAGCAGGATAAGTCCGAAGATGCTATTGTGGAGCTAAGGCAACAAATTAGAAGCTGCAAATTAAAGCGGAGGACTTAGAGGGACGTAACCGTAGAAATAACCTGCTAATATTCGGTTTACCTGAGATGGAGGAAGGGCCTGATCTCTTGGCTTTTTTACAGAAGTTTTTAGTGAAGGTCGTTGGCCCATCTCCTATAAGTCCCTCATACCATTTGGAGCGCGCACATCGTTCGCTATGGCCCAGGCCCCCATCTGGCTCTTCTCCACGGCCCATTATACTCAAGTTCTTAAGTTATGTTGAGCGCCAGCATGTCTTTACTAAATCCCGAGAGCTTAAAGAGATTTTATGGGGCTCATCCAGGCTTCGCATTGCACAGGACCTCCCGAAAGAAACAAGGGAAAAAAGGGCTGCTTACCACCTGGTCGTTTCCAAATTGATCGCTGCCTCCAACCCTTTTAAGATGGCCTACCCTGCAACTCTGAGGGTTACGATCGGAGGCTCTGTATCCAGCTTTACTTCGCCAGAAGCGGCCCTAAATGAACTCGCTTCAAGGCTACCAGAGCTCTTCAAGAAGGCTGGATGATGGACCTATTAATATCTAGCCTCCAACTTGAATAATTCACCGATGGCCTGATCAGTTGTCTCCAGTTTTCTGAAGCCCGATTGTGTGGAATAACCGGGGGGGTCTGGCCTTGCTGGTTGGTTGGGAGGGATTGTTTTCCTTTTTTTATCAGCTTCTATTACCTACCTTTCCCTTCCCAGATTATTCACCTTATTATTCTACCCTTCTCCCTCCCTCCCTCGCCTTCTCCTCTTTCTTACCTGGTGTTTCTGCACGATTGCAGGTCTGGATGGGAAGCTGCCTGTTGGGGTGGAGAGACTTCCCCGTGGTGGGCCTGTTCGCTTGAGAAGTAGTGGGAACCTTCGTATGGGTAGATGTTTCCCATGGGACTTCCTGGGGAGGACGGTTTTTGGTCCGGTCGTTTTTTTTTTGTTCCCCTCGGGAACGTCACCCCGGTACCGGAATGGCTGTGATTTGCGCCCTTCTCCCAAATCATCCTGATTCACTGGGTTGCCCTACCGCGGGGTAAGTTGCCCTTTTGACTACTACCTTTGGATGTATTGGGGGGGCATATTCTTTTCTAGGCAGATGGGGGGGACTGCGGTTATCTCTGGGGATGCTTTTGTTTTCCTCTTCGTTAATTTGTTCCTGCTGTGCCTTCTTATATTAAATTATTTTGGTCTTTCTTTTCCAAGATGCATGAATATGCTGGCAAGTGGCGATGGGGGGCTTGAGCCTTTGGGCGCTTGCTCGCTGGATGCGTTTGCGAGCCTAAAGATGGGGTTGGCTAACCCTCCTGGTGAAGGGGCTGATTTATTTTGTTATTTTGAAGCTATGGGCATATGTATGCTTTTGTATGGCTGCCTGTATCTTGCACCTGGGATTCAGGGTTCGCTAATGGGGTTTGGATGGCCAGAGTTTGTATGTGATTGCTTTAATAGGTCTACCTCTGCCCTGGCCTTCCTTTGTAAATAGTTATTTGGGGATTTTGGGGTCTCTTTTGTTTTGAGGATGGGGGTTGGGTTGCATGACTTTTTTGAGGATGGTTTTAGGGTTAGAATTTGGGTGGGTAGTAGGGTTTCTTACGGATGGGTCTTTATAAGATATTTGGGAGACAGGTCTTGGTTGGGTGGGTAGGGATCTTGGGTTGTTGGCTGCTTCCCCTGTATGGTACAAGCTTCATGTTTAAACAATGTTCACTGTTATGGGGCTTATGTTTCATAGATAGAGTTGGGTTGGGGTTGTTCTGGGGTGGGTTTATTCTGGTCATAATAATGCTAAACCTAATAAATATAGTTAGGTTGGGGTGCACCCTTTCCTTTTCATAATTTTATGGCTATCTGGATATTCAGTTTTCGTTTACTGTATCTTAAAATGCTATGATGTCTCTCAAAATTGCTTCCTGGAATGTACGTGGACTTCGGGATCGGGTCAAGCGTCTACAGATGTTTCGACATTGTTCGATGTTGCAAATTGACATTCTTTTCCTTCAGGAGACACACCTCAGTCAGAATGATGCCAGACTTTTATCTCGGTCGGGGTTTTCTCATCCCTATCTTGCTGGTAACTCCTGTTATAGTAGGGGGGTGGCAGTCCTCATTAAAAAACATGTTTTATTTGCTATGGAGAAGACTGTGGTGGACACGGAGATTTATGCTGGTTCAGGGAACCCTCAACCGAGAATGTTGTACTTAGATCTATATATGGCCAGTTGGGGAGATTCTGGATTTTCATGTCTCTTACTGAGAATTGGTCAAGTTCCTCCCTGCCCAGTTTATATTGCGTGACTGGAACATTCCTTGTTCACTAATCTTAGATAGAGACCCTCAGGCTAAGCGCCCACCTTCTCCAGCCCACAGAGCCTTCTCAGATCTGAGATCATTACTAGGTCTATGTGATCCCTGGAGGTCACTAACCCTTCTCTCCGGCTTTCTCCTTCTCTTCTCAGTCATGCGGTACTAAATCTCGTCTGGACATGGTCTTGATTACTGTCTCTCTTCTTTCAAGTCTTGGTTTAACTGGTATTCACCCAATCATCCTTTCTGATCACGCGGTTGTCTGGATCAAGCTTTCCCTAACTCCGGAATATTCTCGGGACTCGGTCTGGCGGCTGAATACTCAGTCGTTAAAAGACCCGCAGATTGTCTCTAGCATAAGCTCCCTGATATCAATATTCTTGGTAGAAAATCTCAACTCAATTCCCAGGTTTGATCTGATCTGGTCAGCTCTAAAGTGCTTTCTTAGGGCGAGTTTATTAAACAGCCTCTTTCAAGAAGAAAAGGGACTTGCTGACTCCTTATTTCTGATGGGTAGAATTAGGAATTGGAGACCAAATACTTCTCAACTTCCTTCTTAACTGATCTTAAACAGCTCTTAACAGTCAAAGATAAATACCTGGATCTTTTAAGGAGAAAGCGGAATATTCTCTTCTTAAAACTCAAAGCTGAAATATCTCGACCAGGGGAAAAGTCTGGTAAGCTTTTGGCTCTCGCTCACGGGCACTTGAAAGCTCTAGGATTATCCCTCTCTGATCTCCCCATCTGGGGAGGTTGTCACTGCCAGGAAAATTGCCCACATTTTAAGAATACTACCTAGATTTACACATGTAAACAGAAATTATCATACTTCACCTCTGACCTAGACAACTATCTGAGAGATTGACATCCCATGCTTATCGAAACTCAGCAAGCTACTTTGTTAGCCCCTATCTCAGAGAATGAAATTGAGAGAGCCATCGCTTCTCTTGCCCCTGATGCCACACCGGGTCCTGATGGTTTCCCGGCCAACTTTTATAAGGTCTTTGTTAAGGATCTGACCCCCACTCTCCTTAAATTGTATGAATATCTGGCTGTATCCTCGGACGCAGACCTTTCGCTGTTCGAGGCAATTGTCTTAATTCCCAAGCCTGACAAGGTCCTTACTGATACAGCTAACTACAGACCCATCTCACTTCAAAACTACGATATGAAAATTCTTGCTAAGATATTAGCTGAACGTATTAAGATGGTATGGTCTGAGTTGCTGAGTCCTGAACAGGTTGGCTTTGTACCTGGCAGATCTGCGGCTGACCATCTGAGGACCCTTTCGCATATCTCCCAACATGCCCAATCCTTTTTGTATCCGGCTGCTTTGGTTTCTCTTGACGCTGAAAAGGCATTCGATCGTCTGGATTGGTCTTTCCTCTGGGCTGTGTTGGAGAGAATGGATTTTCCGTCTGTTTTTGTTAATAGGATCCGGGTGTTTTACAATTGCCCCTCTGCTAAAATCTACTGCAATGGGGTATTCTCCTCTCTCTTTCGTCTACATGCGGGTACTAGACAGGGCTGTCCCCTCTCCCCCCTGCTATTCAATTTGTACCTGGAACCTTTACTTAGAAGGATTAAGGCTTCTGCCCAGGTCAGAGGAATTAGATTACACCAAAGAGAGCTGGTCCTCTCAGCGTATGCCGATGACATTCTCCTGTCTCTGGCGGATCCGGCTGATTCTTTAAAGGAGGTGCTAGGTCTCATTGAAAGGTTTGGGGTCTTCTCTAGTTACAGGCTGAATATTTCTAAATCTGAAATCTTTCCTCTTAATGTCCACACTAATAAGGCTGAGTTCTCCTCCTTTGGTATGAGGTGGGCCCCTAGATTTATTAAATACTTAGGGATTTTTCTCTACTGACCCTCTCTTTGAAGGAACTAAACTTGGACCGACTCAGGGACTCGGTCTCAAGGATCTGCAGCGTTGGTCAGCCTTCCCATTTCACTCTGGGGTCGGGTAAATATTCTTAAAATGAATGTCCTTCCCAGAGTGTTCTACCCACTGAATCTGGTTAACCTCTGGCTTCCCATCTCTTATATTCAACAGTTTCATGGCTTTTCTCCAATTTTGTCTGGTCCGGAAGGCGGTTAGGCGTTCCTACACTAAATTATCACTCCTAAAGAAGAGGGGTCTTAGATTGCCCAATCTTCTATTGTATTACTGGGCAGCCCATCTCTAAATTGGGAAGATGGTTTTCTGCTGAGCCAGACGTATCCTGCCCAATCTGGCTCCAGCTGAACGCCTTTCTCTCCCAGCGATTAAATATGACAAATATGCTCTCCTCTACTTATCCCGAAACTACTTTCTAAATGGATGCCAGATAGTGTTATAATGACTGCCATCAAGTCCTTTTGCAATGTCTAAAGTACTTCCATATCTCTCCTGTCTCGGATTTGGGGCAACGGTTGTCTCTAATCCCAATGTTAAAATGGTAACTCATGGATCAGCCCAGACTGGCTTCCACAAATTAAGGAGACTAGATTGGAGAATTTCTTTAATAATAACTCACTTCTTTCTTCTGGTGATATTCTCGAGAAATTTCATATACCTAACAGAGCTATTTTCAAGGTTTATCAGTTGAGACACTTAATCAACCAGAGATTTGGTTCCACTCCTAGGGACTCAGTGGTTTTCCCTTTTCTCTCTGAAATTATTAAACTTGCTTCCCAACCTCACTCTATCTCCTTGATATACTCCTTTCTCCTGAACTATAATTCACCGGAGAGTGCTGCTGGTTCAGATGTCTGGACCCGCCTTCTGCCTGGCAGTTCCCTTGATTGGTCGGGGGTCTTGAAAGACCTTCACAGATATCATACCCAGGACAGGTTCCGACTAACGCAGTACTATATTGTAAATAATTTATACTATACCCCAGCTAAGCTTTTTCAGTTCAAGAGGGTCTCTCACCCTAGCTGCTTTAGGTGCTTACAAGGCGATGGCAATCTTGTCCATATATTTTGGGATTGCCCTAAAATTGCCCCCCTATGGTCTCAGATTAAGGACTATCTTGACCCTCTTCTAGGTCTGTCTGGCTTTTCAGTCCTGAGGTGTGTGTCCTGGGGGAATTTTCTCGGGTTGACAGTGTCGAATGTAGGTATTATATTGCTTTGGTGTCTATGGCTGTTAAAAAGCTGGTTTTGAGACACTGGACTGACCAGCTGGCTCTGTCCTTTGCTGATTGGCTAACTGAAATATTATCGTATTTCCAATCTGAAAGATTAGCTGCCAGTTTTAAGGGCGTCTAGACCTGTTCCAGAGGAGATGGGTAAACTCCAGGCCCTCTGTCTGGCTTAAATTAGTTTTTTTTTACTATGACCTGATCCCTTATGTCCACATGTTCTTTTTTCTTTCTTCTGTTAGCTTAATCACAGTAAGTTTTGTTTCCCTAAAAGTGTTTGACTTTTCACAGTTGTTAACACATACATTTTCTGAGATTCTTAATTTGTGTTATCCAAGAATTGTAGAGCCTTATGTTGGGTGCACCTTGGAGGGGGAGGCTGTACGGGTTTTCATTAAATGTACATTGTTCTTTTCTGTTGTGGATCTTGGCTGGGTTGGGGGGGTCTGTGGGTGTGTGTGTGTGTGTGTTGGACTATGCTTTTTTTAATATGCTTCTTTGGGGTGGTGGGGTAGTTTTGGGGAAGGGGAGCTGTTTCTTTGTTATTTGGTTGTTCCGTCTGTTTCATTGTAATATTGTTTTTCCCGATATATCCGGGGTTATTGTGCTTCCTTTGTATTTTCAAAATCAGTAAACTTTAAATTTCAAAAAAAAAAAAAATACCCGTGGACTCAGAAATGAGTCGAAGGATGCCCTGGAAGGAAGAAGGACCTTTCTCCAGGCCTGTCACTGACAGCTCATCATCGGGGTGTGAGTGAAGGCCAGTAGTATCGGAGTCCGAGGAATCAGGATACAGGGGTCTCCCACCTATGTCCCCTTCGGTGCGCCTAGGGCGATCAGGAGTAACAGTTATGGACAACCTATGGGGCAAGCCCGTAGTTGTCCGATCCTCCTTAGAGGGAGCCCCTCCCTGAGGCTGTTTAGGCGGTGGTTCCACCAAAATTGGTGGGGAGACCGTAACAGGCCGACCAGAAATGCGTGCCGGTCCCACCGGAGGAAGAACCAGAGTCCTCGGTACCGAGGGAGTCGGAGTCGGCCGAAGAGGCTGGGGCCAGGTAATGGCCGGTACAGCCGGAGTGGACGGCTTTTGACCGGTCAAAAGTAGCTGCTGCCACATGAGGTCCTCATAACGTTGGAGCTTCCGTCTAAGTCTCTCCTTATCCGAGGAGGGTGAGGAATGGCGGCGGCTCTTCCGGGAGTGTTTATGACCCTTTTTTGGCTTTTCGACCGACGGGGTCCGGTTCCATCTCTTGTCCCTTGATCGGGATGCCCGAAGGACAGGTCTCCTCGTCGGGTAAGGAGAGGATGGGAGTCCTCTCCAAGGAGTCGTCGATGGGCGTCTGCGACAACGGCTGGATCGGGTCGAGAGAAATCTTGGTCTGTTCTGCCGTATCCTCGGCTTCAGTGCCCTGGCCTGACGGAAGATTCGAGAAGCCAGCAGCCGAGGAAGCGACCAAGGCCGAGACCGCCTGATCCTGAGTATTGGACCGCTCTCGGTCCCAGGAACGTATTCTTCGGCTAGAAGAAGATGATTTGGGGTCCTTGTCCTTTTTCTTGGAGTGGGAGGAGTGCGAGCCCGAAGGCGCCTCACCCTTGGTAGGGTGAGACTGGCACAACTCCCGAAAGGACCCCGTGAAAGTGGAGCCCAAACTGAGCGGGTCAAAAAAACTTCGGTTGGCCAAAGCTTGGGCAGCTTCCTCCTCAAAAGCCGCCATCTGTTCGAGCTGCTCGGCGGATCCTGCGGCCGTGGAAACCGCCCACCTGGCCTCCTTCGATTTCACTGGTGGACTGCGAAGCTCCGGTCTCCCCAGCTTAAGGCGCGCCTTGCGGTCCTCCAGGACGGTGGGATGGAAGGCCAAACAGATGGTGCAAGCCGAAGTATCGTGCATAGCGTCTAGGCAATAAGCACTTACAGAGGTGGGGATCGGTGCAGACATTTTCTGTCTGCAAGGACACCGGCAAAACCAGAGGACGACTTGTCCTCCATATCCGAAGCAGTCGGATCAGTGTCGTAAACTCTAATGAGTTTTAGAGGTAAGTCTTGACGGCTTTGTCCAATTAGACTCCAGGGCCCTTCAGTATTTGCAAAGTAGCACGAGGGAATCTGTATCTTCCAGCGGAAAGGAAGATCTGACATCATGGGGCAGAGCCAAGGTATATACCACCCGGGTGGGTGGGAGGAGCCAGCTTGAAGACTTACGGCAAGATTTAAAGGGGAAAGGGACAATGCCAGACAGTGTGGATGAACAACATATCCACACTCCTAGAAACAAAAAAAAAAAACACTCTCCTCCTCCACTGATCGAGTTCAGCGGAGTTCAACTCAGGGAGGCAGTCCTGATTGAGGCATTGGCACCCCAAAGGAGTACCTAGGAACCCCAGACCTGAAAAAGGCTGTGGCATGGCACCCGGAGACCCCACTGCTGTACAGTATCTGCACATGCAGTCCCAAAGGGCAGGTGAAAGGGCAGAGGGATGTAGCCAGATGGCGTGCGATGCCTCCTGTAATGGCCTCAGCCAAAGAGGGATGACTAAACTGCCAGCGCTGTACTCCCCTAGGAATGACAGCGTCCCACGATCGGGGTTCCATCCTACTGGGTGAGAGATATGGAGCTCCCTCATCATCTCTGAAAGGAAACGTTGGTAGGATGCAAGATCCCCCACAGTGGAAAAATGACATGAAGAATCCTCTTCCTGCGCTGAGGAAGCCGAAAAGGACAGGGAGTCCTATTTAGAGCTTGGCGGTGTTGAAGCTGAAGGTGTGAAAATAACCTCAGAGAAGGCACTGAAGTAATGGGGGAACAGCGCCACCACAGCCCTGAATTGTTCCCATGAAAGGGGGCCTTCAGGGCTAAGAAATCCAGGAAAAGGAGGTGTGGAGGCAGAGATACAGGAGGAGGGGAAGCCTGCCTGGACCAAGAAGTACCTCTTCCAGAGCCTTGGGTTTGTCCAGATATGCCCTGATTAGGGGGAGAACTGAAAGACCCAAATACCCCAAGCTTGCCCAACCCCCCAAGGAGCGGGTTGGGGGACGCTCTTGGGGGAAATCCCCCAGAAGGTGAGGCGGGAGCCGTGCAGCACCTCTCAGGAGGCTCCTGCCCTCACCCTCTGCAGAGCCCCTACCCAGAAGAGAGGCCGAAATGGACAGTCCCCGATGACCCCCAACCACTCGAGGACGCACGGGTAGTTTATAGACAGGTTCACCAGCCCTCTTCTCCTGGGAAGATGATCTGTCCCTCTTAGAAGGCCCAGTGGAGCAATCCAGGCTTGCTCCCCTACCGCGGAGAAGGTTACAGGGTCTCCCTTAGGCTCCTCCATGTCAGTTGGAATCCAGATTACTGTAGGACCGGATCTGGCTACCGAGGAAGAGCCAGGTTTTTAGGAGGGCTTTGTCACGTGGCCGAGGAAGAGCCTGCTCCAACCACTGACTCTGTGCTGACCTCAGCACCATGGTCTGACACACAACCGCCACCCTCCGAGGAAGCCGCAAAGGTCCCTCAGAACCCAAAGTGGTCCCAGAAGGGACTGGGGTAGTGACACCGCCGGCAGCACCGCCTCCTGGACGAGATACTGGCACCGGAAACTCCAGTGGCCCCAGAGATGTCAGAGCAGAATCCGAAGAGCCAGGGACCAAACTGGGGTCATTCCTGTCACTATCCCCGAGGCAGGGGAGGAGACAAGGGCCACCTCCAACTAGGTCACACTTGAAACTCTGGATCCCCTGGTGCCCTGAAAGGCATCGGGAAGGCTCGAACAAGCTCTCCCCACCCACTCTGCTCATTAGTACGGAGGCAATGCCGGGAGCTGAAGCCGCAGAGGCGCGGGTCTCGAGGGACCTCCCAAGGAGAGCCCACATACGGCATGATTCACTTGGGTCGCTTACCCTCCGAGGAGGAGCCGGACTGCAGAGGGTGACCAGTTGCCCCCCCCGTGAAAGATGATGACCGCCCCACCAACCCCTCATGGGGACCCCATGCTCCATCAAGAGGAGCAGAGTGGAGTTCCTATCCCATTGGGTCGTATAGGCCGGGGGTTCAGGGGTGGAGCCCAAAGTTCTTGCCTTGGCATCCAGATCTCGTTGATGCCCGCCGAAAGTCGGGGGTTCTCAACTGCAATGTGCCGCATGAACAACTGAGGTGTGGAGATCCACTGAAAAACAGGCATCGCAGTGGTCCATTGGATGGAGGGAACCCAGGCAAGAAAAGCAATGACTGTGGGGGTTCGTGATCGTTATGAAGTTGCCAAAGGGACACAGGCACATAGGGGCAACTCCAGACCATTTTGACTGAGAACGACGCCCCGATCCTGACATATCGTTGCTATGGTTTAAATACAATAACTAAAAGGAAAAAGAGACACCTGGCACCGATATTAAACTTAAGATAAAAACAAACAAAAAAAAAACATCTGTCGTCAAACGACACTGGTACTCATGGCACCGCAGAAACTGAGGCCTAGACAGTGACGCAGTTCCTTGAAGCGATTCCTTCGCAGGATCCTTCCTCGACAGCAGATAAAACAGAACCGAGGGCTGGGAGGAGTCAGTGTCTGTTACTGGCCAACCTGCAAGCACCACGTAGAATGCTGGCCTCTAGGGTGGCACAGTCCTGACATCATCTCCACCCAGCACAACAATTTTAAAGAGATAGTGCTCTTTTTCTCGTGCAGGGTCCTGACCTCCGGTAAGACCCATCAGTAATGAATGGTGAACATTGATTTGGGTAAGATCATCCCAGTCCATATATCAGTAGGAAGTTGCAGGACAGAGAGAAGGGGTACTCCATCACTGAAAAGAAATGCCTAGCGGCAAAGTGGGCCATGGAGTCCCTTAAGTTTTATCTGTTAGAAGCTGACTTTATACTTATAACAGATCAGAATTCTCTGTTGGCTTAACCGAATGAAGAATAAAATTCCAGTATCACAAGGTGGTACCTGGCACTACAGCCATTTAAATTTATAGTGTTGCACAAATCTGGGAAAAAGAATGTCAATGTTGATTTTATGTCAAGATATGGCTCAGGAATTCAGAATTCTGAAGGTGAAAAAAAAAATGTGAGAGTTTAAACTTCTCTGTTTGCTGTACTGGTTGTGAACTGTAAATGTTATAAGCTAATGTTAGAAGAGAATTAATAGAAAGTTTCGGAAACCTGTTTTTTTTTTTTTTTTTAAAAAAACAGGTTCCCTCTTAAAACCAGGTGTGTGATAGTGTCCAGCTCTGTGCTGTCCCTAGTTGACTATGGTTTCCCTGTATACGCAACTGCCTGCGACACGGTACTAAACAGGGTAATGTGATATGCAATACGGCATGCCGCTTTGTGTTAGGGACTGACAAGTGGACCTATTGCTGCACCCTCTGGTCATTAACCAATTGGCTACCTAATAAAGCACTGATGGGCCTAACACTCCCAGCTCTTCAAATCTGTCATCATCCAATACAACACAAGGAGCATGGCCAGGAAAACGCTTGAAGTTCCACTCATTAGAACTCAGCTGAGAAAGTGCTCCTTTGTAGTCAGGGCAGCAAGATGGTTGAACGAGTTGCCTGGATGCCTGCTAAATTTCTCTTAAGACCGAACAATTCAAAAGATCCCTACAGTCTGCACTAGTGGTTCAGTGCAACAGCAACTGTTAATCACTTAGCTGAATTCACACCCCTATGATGACTAACATTCTGTATACAGCCTGCTGGTAGGAATTTGGCTTTTAACTGAATAACGCTGTAATCTGAAAGATGTACCAAGTAATGTGTTACCATAAAGCAGCAGTGCAATGAACAGCCACCCCAAAATACAGGTTACTCACCTGTAACAGGAGTTCTAGGAATGGTATATGTTGTTCATACACACTTACTGGCAGGTTCCTTGCCGCTTTAAATCTTGCTGGAAGGTCTTCAAGCTGGCTCCTCCCACCCACCCGGGTGGTAAAACTCTCGGCTCCACCCCATGACGCCAGATCTGGCCCGCTGGAAGCTCAGGTTGTGCGTCGAAGCCGGAGGTCGGTGTGGATGAACAACATATACCATTCCTAGAACTCCTGTTACAGGTGAGTAACCTGTATTTCTAGGACATGGATATGTTGTTCATCACACTGTCTGGCAGACTCCTAGCAGTTCTCCGGGAGGAGGGAGGCAAAGCGCACACCCCTACTTAGGAAATAAAGACTGGAGAACCGAGGCCCCAAAACCAGCATCCAGGCGTGACTCAAGGTCGATGTGGTAATGGGTAATAAGGTGTGTGCTGACTTCCAGGTAGCAGCCCTGCAGATTTCCTGGATAAGGGCGTCCCTGGAAGCAGCCACCGATGCAGCAGTATGCGGTAGAATGAGCTCTTATCCCTCTGGGAGGCTTCATGCCCGCCAACTTATAGCAGAGATCTATGCGGAGGTGACCACCTGCCCTGTCGATCCGCTTGGCTGCAGAGTCTGCCAGATCGCGGCTTCAGCGTAGGTGACAAACAGCTGGCGAACCTCTCCCCGAATTTCAGCCGTGCGCTCTTTATAATAAGCGAGCGCCCTTCTAGGGACCAGAGTATGGAGCCTATATTCGGCCTCCGAGGTGTGATTGGGGTAGAACACCGGCAGAGTCAGCACCTGGTTAAGGTGAAACTCCGACACCACCTTTGGAAGGAATTTCGGGTGGGGGCGCAGGACAACCTTGTCCCTGTGGAAGACCAGGTAAGGAGACTCGATGCAAAGCGCCTGGAGCTCTCCCATCCTTCTGGCTGACGTGATAGCCACCAAGAAGGCGGTCTTCCACGACAGGTGAGAGAGTTCACACCTGTGCATTGGTTCGAATGGCTTGCCCATGAGCTTTGCCAGTACCAGCAGTAGATCCCACGGAGGTGGAGGTTCTCGCACTGGAGGGGAAATGTGATCAAGGCCTTTGAAAAAGCGCCCGACCACCTTTTCCTGCGCCACCGACTGCTTCCCGGCCCGCGCCCGGTAAGCAGAGATGGCTGCCAGGTGCACCTTTAGGGTCGTCGACCTAAGCCCTTGACTAGAAAGGGACCATAAATAGTCCAAAATGCTTGCCACAGAACAGGAGGAAGGGTCCAAGCCCTTGCCCTGACACCAAATGGAGAATCTCTTCCATTTGAAGGCGTAGCATTTTCTGGTCGACTCCTTACGGGATGCCTCAACAACACTGAGGACCTAGTCGGAAAGACCCAAAGCCTGGAACTCTAGCCGCTCAGGAACCAGGCCGTCAGGTGCAGGGATTGAAGGTCCGGATGGAACACCTTCCCCTGATTGACTGAGAGCAGGTCCGGGCGAGCTGGAAGCTGCCTCGGAGCCTGGAGCTGAGGCTGAGGAGATCTGGGTACCAGAACTGGCGGGGCCAGTCTGGGGCTATCAGGATCACCTGCGCTTTGTCCCTCCTTGCTTTGAGAAGCACCTTGTGAATCAAGGGAAATGGGGGAAAGGCGTAGAAGAGGCCCGGGGTCCACAGCCTCGAGAAGGCATCCCCCTGCAGCGAGCCCTGCTGAGGCGGGCATGAAACAGCCTCAGCCGTGTTCTCCTGGGCAAACAGGTCCACCTGAGGTGTGCCCCAGTGGGAGAACAGATCTTGTACTACCTCCGGCGGGAGAGACCACTCGTGAGATGCAGCCCCTATCCGGCTCAGGGCATCGGCCAGGGTGTTGGAGCTCCCGCCACATGAATGGCTAGGAGATCCCCACTCCAGGCTGCGCAGTGACCAAATGCAGAGAGCTCTGCATAGAAGCATGGAGCGCTGGCCCCGCTTCCTGGCGGTTCAGGTAGTACATGGTCGCGGGTATTGTCCGTCTGGACTCGGACCACTTGACCCCGGAGAAACGGAGCAAAGGCGGTGAGAGCTAGGCGGACCACTCAGACTCCAGCAGGTTGATGTGGCATGGGACTCCTCTGAGGACCGGAAGAGGCCGTGCACTCTATGTTCCCCAGATGGGCACCCCAACCCATCAGAGAGGCATCGGTCGATAGAGAGCCGTCGGCTTGGGCGGACAAGCGGGATGCCCTCCTGCAGATGGAATGGAGCGGTCCACCACTGGAGGGCGTTCCACATCTCCTAGGTCACTATCACTAGCTGGTCCAAAGGATCACAGCGTTGCTTGACCACTGGCTAGCCAGTCCCACTGAAGAGGCGCATGCGCCAGCAGGCCCAACCCGGACCACGCTGGTACAGGCCGGCCATGAGACCCAGAAGGCGCAGGAAGTCCCGGGCAGGGCGCATTGCCCAACCAGAAATGATTGGGCAAAGGAGGTAAGAACCTCGGCCCTGTCCGCGGAGCCGTGCTCTGGCCTCGAAGAGAGTCGAGCTCTGCCCCGATGAACAGGATCACCTGCTTCGCTCGAGTTCCGACTTGGCCTCGCTGATGAGAAGGCCAACTCGAAGCAAACCTGGAGGGCCAGATCTCGGACCTCCACCTCCCGTCTGGAGGAGGCTATCATCAGCCAATCGTCCAGGTAAGGGTACACCTGGACCCCTCGGCACCGCAGGAATGCTGTCACCACTGCCATGCATTTGGTGAAGACCCTGGGAGCTGGAGATAAGCCGAAGGGCATGGCTCGGAACTCGAAGAGGGATCCCTCCGCTCGAAAGCGGAGGAATCTCCGATGTGACGGACGGATAGGGACGTGAAAGAACGCGTTCTGTAGGTCCAGAGAGCAGAACCACACGCCGTGTTCCAGAGATGGTATTATCTGCGCCAGAGTGACCATCCTGAAGGTTGAGACGTAGGAACTTACCAGGTCGTTTGGAGTCGAGAATGATGGCCAGCCCGTCCGTTCGGAACCAGGAAATACCTGGACACGAACCCCGGGTCTGAAGGGGGGTCCTCCACCTCCGTGATCACCTCCTTTTGGAGGAGGAGAGCGATGTCGGCTCGGCGAGCCGCCAGTGAGGCTGCGGACCCCGAGGTGCGACGGCTCTGAAGGGCGGGGCCTGCTCGAATTCCAGAGGTAGGCCTTTTCCCACCACCTCCAGTACCCACCTGTCCGTGGTAACAGCGGACCAGGCGGAAAGGAAGTGTCTGAGCCATCCCCCCACGGGGGGAACCAGGGGTGAGGTGACAGGGATGGGGGCGACACCCCTCAGCCCGTCACTGGGCAGGCTTGGAGGAGGGACCGGCCGAGGGACCTCCTGGGCCTTTACCTCCCTGCTTCCTGTTGGAGGAAGCCGACGGCTTGGGCTTGGGATACCAAGGTCGAGCCTGCTGCTGGCCCTTAGCTGGGTCAGGGCTCCTGTGGCATAGAAGGACGAAAGGGCTTAGGCTGTGGCTTGCGGCCTTTGTCCTTCTGAGCCGAAGAGACCGAGTCCAAGGTAGCACTGGACTTCCGATCCTCTGCAGGTGACCTTCCACCCCAGGGCTGAAGAGGTCAGTCCCCAAAAAGGGAACATCCGCCAACTTGTGCTGGGTATCCGAAGTAAAGGTGGATATCCTCAGCCAAGCCCGACGACGCATGGCCACTGCGGCTGCCACAGACCTGGCACATGAGTCCCCGATGTCCAACGCAGTCTGGAGCTGCTGTTTAGCCACTGCCCTGCCCTGGTCCTGCACCTGCCTGACGGTAGTCTGCAGATCTGCGGGAAGATGAGGGACAACCTCATCGAGGGAGCCCAACAGGGCGTGAGAAAAATGTGCCATGAGGACGGCCGAACTGGCCTGACGAAGGCCGAGAGAGGACGCAGCATAGACTTTTCACCCGGCATAATCCAATTTCTTGGATTCCTTGTCGGGAGGTTTGTCTACATCCCTGGCGTTCCCGGCACGCCGGAAAACACTGTCGGTAACCAACCCCTCGGCCGAGGGGTGTTCCGAAAAACCGGACAGGGAACCGGTAGGGAACGCATACTTCCTGGCCATCCTGGCCGAAGCGGCAGGGCAGGAAGCAGGACGCTGCCAAAGTTCAAGGCGGACCCACTATGGCCCGGCCATTGGAAAAGCCTCCGTGGGAGAATCCCTCGGTCCAGAATCTCCGTGAGGATACCTGGCCCGCTTTGAAAGCGGGTTGAGCTTCATCCCGGTGGACTCCGAGATGAGTCGAAGCAACCCTAAGGAGGGGCGAGAAGGGCTATCGTCCATTGACTGCCCTCCCGAGGACTCCAAGTCCATGCGCTTGGAGAAGAGGGAGGAACCATCATCGGACTCGGAAGAGTCCTCAAAGAGCTGCCTCGGGCCTGAGCCACCCTCCACCTGCCGAGGTTTATCGGGAGTGAGGGTGACAGACAGCCTATGGGGCAAACCCAAGGCCGACCGAGAATTTTTGGTCGGAGCCCCAACTAATGGCTGAGGAGGCGGAGGTTCCACCAGAATCGGTGGGGCAGCTGGAATTGGCCGAACAACCGGCCTGGGAACAGGCTCCTCGGCTACAACGAGGGGTTGTTTCGGCCGCTCCGGTGACAGCCACTTAATGGCCGGGAGGCGACTGAGTCGGCTTATTCCACAGTCAAGAGGAGCTGTTGCCACATGAGTTCCTCGTACCTCCGGCGCAACTTGTGCGAAGCCTCCCCTCGTCGAGGAAGAAGCGTCGGCGCCGCTTGCCGCTGGTGCCGAGACCGAGACCGCCTATGGCGGCGGATCGGTCGGACTCGCGAGGATGTCCCGAGACCGAGAGTCTCGACTAGGCCGCAGGAAGGCGAGGAGAAGTGTCGGAATCAGCACTGCCTCCGGACGATCCCAACCAAGAGCTCCGAACCGGAGGCCCAGACGAGCCGACGGGATCCTCAACTCTCACTGGGGAACGGGGAGAGGGGATTCCTCAACTTCTCCAGCCGACAACCGTCTAAGGGTCGAGAAAAATCTCGACAGCGTCGCCGGAGTCTCGGTCCAACTGACCTGGCAGGGGACACCGTGAAGCCAGTGGCCAAAGCTGGGAGTGGAGCCGAAGTGAGCTGCTCGACAAGGGAGGGGATCTTTCCGCTCCCAAGAGGCGCCGACGGAGAGACTTACTGCTCTTTTGGACCTGGAAAAGGTCCGAAGAAGTTGGACCTCACCTTTCGTTGAGAGGGTCAGACAAAGCTCATAAAAGCAGCAGAGTGCGAGGCACCGAGAGAGCGGACAAATGCCGCAGCCGAGGTAGAAGCGGCCGCGCCGCCTCTTCTGAGGGCGATCATCTGCTCGAGCTGATCCACCGAAGCCCGCCGCCACGGACACCGCCAACCGGCCTCTTTAGATTTCACGGTGGAATTCTCTTCTAAAGAGCGCCCAGTTGTATCCCAGGCAACCACGGTCTTCAAGGGCGTAGGCCGAAAAAGAGCACAAGCCGCAGGCCTCGCGGTCGTGCTCAAGGCCCAGGCAGTAGACGCACGTGGAGTGCGGATCCGTCCTAGACATCTTCTGCCCGGAAGGGCACCTCTGGAAACCGGGAGTCGATTTGTCCATCGCAGTCGCGAGGAGAAGAAGACCGAAGTCTTTTTAGCAAAAAAACTTTTGATTTCGAACTTTCGAAGAATTAGGAACCAGTCTTAATCGCAGAGCGTTAAGGAGGGAACCTGAGCTTCCAAGCGGTAAGGAAAATCTGGCGTCATGGGGCGGAGCCGAGAGTTTTACCACCCGGGTGGGTGGGAGGAGCCAGCTTGAAGACCTTCCGGCAAGATTTAAAGCGGCAAGGAACCTGCCAATAAGTGTGGATGAACAACATATCCATGTCCCTAGAAAAGGTATTTTCACCTGCCAATTTAATCAGTTAAAATTTCTGATTGACGTGTCTGTATTTTTTTCCTTTTTTAAGTCAAGATTTTTATTGTTATAATGTGAAGTCTGATTCATTTGCATAAAGTAAATCACCATCGTCCATGTTTGTTGTTCTCGCACAATGTTTCTGCCGGCTGTGATTACAGTGTGTGCTTGCTCCAAATATCAAGGCAGGAAGTCATTTGTTTACAGTGCACAGCTCGCTGTTGTGCACATCCCTGACTGCATTCAGCTCAAAAACTTAACAGTTCCCACAGTAGTTATACTCCTTCATACAGAAGTTCAACATTTCTTAGTATATTACTGCATCAAGTGAGCGATGATGAGTGACCCAGGTAAGCAAACGACAGTGCATAATACAGCAGTGAGCATAGTTTATTTACAGTTCATTTACATGTTTCTTTTAGGGAGAGAGCTCCACCCCAATCAGAGTCCGGTGGATGGAAGAACGTAGATACTCACAGCAAATGTGTCCATGTCCACTTTGGAAGGTGATGTAGTGTTGATAAAGTAATATGCTAAGCGAGTGAGGCTGAAGTGTGTGAGCAAAGTTGGGTGACTGGGTATAACTAATGAGACGCGTGGCTCCTGACATGAATCAGCTGTTACTGTAAGCAAAACACGAAAGACTAAAAATGCACATTTTTCATACTTCGTGCTAAAAAATTAGGCGTCTGCCTTTGCTTACTCTTGCATCCAAAAATCCCCTTTAAACACTACACCCCCTCCCAAAGTGAACACGGACACATTTACTTGGCTCCCAGGATCGAACAGCATCACTGTACTGCTAAGAAGTGTGTGGTCTGAGCAAGATTTATGGATCCGAAGCAGTCGGCCAGCGAAGCTGTGAGCATCTCTGTCTTCCAACCACTGGAGACACCGATTTAAAAAAAAAAAAAAAAAAAAAAACCTCTCTCCCTGAAAGAAATAAGTAAATCAACTGTAAATAAACTATTCTCACTGCTGTATTATACACTTTCGTTTGCTCACCTGGGTCACTTAACCTTGCCCACTTCAAACACAGCCTCACTCACTTAATACAGTAATATGCTAAGAAATGTTGAACTACTGTATGAGTGAGTATAAATGAAAATTATGTACCTACCATAATTCTTGATCTTCTTGGACGAAGTCTCCAGCACTCGGCCACACTAGTGGGACTATGCCTGAAGGCCTAGGACCCAGCAGGAGCCAAAAATCTTCAGTAGGGCCTGGGCCGAGGTAGGACCGCACATGCACGGCACCATGAGACTGGCTCACGCCGTATAGGCTATCTCAGCGTTGACCCTCCAACCGCCTCAGTACCTTTCTTATCGAGGAGGTGCAGCATAAACTAATCTAGGAAACTAACCTAACCCGAACATAGATAGTCCTTATGACCCATACAAGATGGGTCAACTCCACAGTGTCTTCACAGCCCAGCCAACGAGGGAGTGAAGACCAGAAACAGGATGAGTGAACTTGGGGGGACGGTGGGTGGGTGTGTGAATGAGTGGTGCAGACTTCATTCAAGAAGATCGAGAATTATGGCAGGTAGGTAATTTTCATATCTTCCTGGACTAAAACTCTCCACCTCTCATTCATACTAGTGGGAGAGTACCGAGCTGAAAACAATCCCTCGAGCAGGGTGGCAGGAAAAAGGCTCACC
This sequence comes from Neoceratodus forsteri, assembly GCA_016271365.2. NCBI lineage: Eukaryota > Metazoa > Chordata > Ceratodontiformes > Ceratodontidae > Neoceratodus > Neoceratodus forsteri. The sequence continues at coordinate 622,503,788 of CM057449.1, forward strand.
TAGGACAGAAGTCCATTAAGGATTGACCTGCCAAAAGAAGGGTGCTGTCTGGCATGGACATCCAGGATGTAGTGCTTCATGAAAGTGTGCACAGAGAACCAAGTGGCCATGTTACAGATGTCTGCAATGGGCACGTTCTGAATCTCCGCCAGGGATGCCGCGACCGCTCTGGCAGAGTGGGCATACACCCTGCCTTCTAGCTTGACCTGCGCCATCGAGTAGCAATGGAGACACGCTACCAGCCATGCTGAAATGCATCGGATGGCAACAAGCTGACCCAGACGGGCCATGATGAACAATACAAAGTTATCTGGATTTGCGAATCTCCCTCATTCTTTCGATGTAGAATCGTAAAACCCTTTTGACATCCAGAGAGTGAAGGGTACATTACCCTTCATTCTGGAAAACTGCAAAGTAGGTCAAAAGGACCAAGGACTGGTTAAGGTGAAATTCCGAGACCACAATGGGTAGGAATTTAGAACCACCTTGTCCTAGTGAAATACTACGTAATGGAGTTGGTGCATGTGCTGTGACCAGGGCATGTATTTCAGATACCCTGTGAACAGAAGTAATGACCACTAGGAAGGCTGCCTTCCAGGTCAGAAACTTCAAGTCGCAGGTTGCTAGAGGCTCAAAAGATTTACTGGTGAGCATGACTAGCACAAGATTGATATCCCACGCGGCCACCGGTCTAAATGGCAACATAGTGCACAGGATACCTTTAAGGAATCTCTTGATTAGGGGTAACTGAGCCACCGACATATTCTGTACTGGCTCGTGATAGGCAGAAATGGCGCAGAGGTGCACCTTTACTGTTCAGTATTGCAGTCCTGCATTCAACGGGTCTAGGAGATACTCTAACACCTTACTTGGTGGGCAAACAAAGGGGTCCAGGGTGGACTTTGAGCACCAAATGGAAAACCATTTACACTGTGCTGTGTAAGTCTCTCTAGTGGATGGCTAGCGCGTGGTTAAGAGGATTTGAGATTGTCCGAGAGACGTTAAACCTACCCACTTCTATCCTTAGGAGTCAGGCATGGAGACGAAGAGATCACAGGTTGGGATGGACCACATGACCTTGTGTCAGGAGGTCCATCTGTAGAGGGAGTTGGCTTGGAGGCCCAATTTCCGATAATCTGTTGATGAACAGAAACCATATCTGACGAGGCCAGTACAGGGCCCCAGCCGAGTTCCCGGCACTGTCCTGCGCCTCTAATTTGAGTATCACCCTCTGAATTAAGGGAAAAGGAGGACATGTATACAGAAAGTGTCTTGTCCACCGCAGTCTGAATGCATCCTGACAGAAAGTGCCAGGTTCTGGATTTCTGGAGCAGAATAGAGGCAGTTTTGCATTGAGTGGGGATGCAAAAGGTTCAGGTTCGGAGTGCCCCACTTGTCGAACAGCGACTGCACAACGTTTGAGTCGAGTGACCACTCGTGTGGCTCCACCTCCGTTCTGCTGAGGTGGTCCAACAGTTCATTCTGGAATCCCGGCAGGCAGACTGCCTGGATCAGGGCCTCATGTCAGAGACACCACTCCCACACTCTCATGGCTTCTCTTTGCACAGAGGGCAAGAGTGCCCTCCACCCTGCTTGTTGATGTAGTACATCACAGCCTTGTTGTCCGTCTGAAGGAGAATTACTTTGTGACAGAGGACATCCTTCAGGGCTCGGACACTGTACAGAAGTGAAAATTATGTACCTACTGTAATTCTTGATCTTCTCTTGTATCTTCACCATTCATTACTGCTTGGGTTAGTGCCGGGTAGCGCACCCGCTTCTGGGGAGTTTTTTGGGTCTACTCCAAGCGCGGCCGCCCGGAGGCGGCACTGCGTCATCTTGTGAGGCCGGCCGTTAGGTCACAGACTCCTCCTCCATCTCAGTTCTGGTAGCTGGAGAGGGAAAACAAAGGATAAGGAAAAAGGAGAGCAGGCAAGAGGCCGAGGGACAGAAAAAGGAAAGGATATAAACTGAAAAAGGAATAAGCCGGTAGAGGACAGACAGAGGAGAGAGAATTCCTACCCTAAGGGACCGCAGGGCCTCCTTTCTGGGGCGGCTCTAGGGGAGGAACAGATAGAAAGAAAGAGAAAAGCAAAAGAAGAAGGAGGAGAAGAAAAGAAGGCATGTTGAGAGGGGAGAACAGTGCCCATAGAGGCATTGGTTGAGAGGCTTATAAGCTCAAGACTAAAAACCAGGGAGCAAGAATCCCTGCTGATGGGACTGAGAGAGGGTTCGACTGAACCACCTGCACAGATCGGACATAAAGGGCAGATTCTCTAATCTCTTAACATGCCAAGTCCCTATATCCTAGCTGAGAGCTCACAGACTGCCCGGGCAGAAAATCTGTTCCGGAAGAGAGCGCCCACCTAGGAAGGGGAATATGCCCCTTAGCACCCTATTAAGTGCTAATACAGAACTGTATCGGGAAGGAATATGCCGTACAAAAGGCAGCTCTGTATGAAAGGATAGAGTGGGAACTCAATCAGACTCCCTTAAGGCAAGGCAAGAGCAATCGCTCGAGGCCAAGAAGTGCAATGCACCAGCCAGAATGAGCTGAACAATAACAACACCTGCCAGGGGGGAATCTAAATTTCTTTGAGATCAAGCCAGGTACGGTCTCTTAACTGTGAACTGCGTAACGTGATTAAGGTGCCCAGAGGTCGCACCCTAGGGGCAGTCAGAAAAGAGTTCCCTCAGAATAAGTGAAACACAGCCCTGCTCGTTCCTCTTTACCTTGAGGAAAAAAGATCCATTCCATAAGAACGGAAAATAGAAAAAAATTTTGGGGGGGGGCATAAAGGCCAAAAGGATGGAGAGGAGCGAGGCGGGGAGGCGCCACAGAAGGGAGGCCACTGAGGGAAGGTGGGCGGGTATCAGTAATGAATGGTGAAGATACAAGAGAAGATCAAGATATCAGGTAAGTACGTAATTTTCATATCTTCCCTTGTCAATCTTCACCATTCATTACTGCTGAGTGATACAAGCTCCCACCCCATAAAAAAGGGGAAGGAGGAAACCCTGAGGGGCAAGACCCCAGCCTCCTGTTGGTGAGGAACAGAAGGGAAAGACCTGGGCTAATCAGAGAGAAGCCTATGGGGAGAAGAGCTAGGAGGTGCCCCCAGGGCACGGGGAGAGGAGGAAGCCCCTGCAAAGTCTCCCTAACTCTGGAGGAAAAGAGACGGGTCCCCGGAAAGCAGAGCAAATCACCCTACGCCGGGCCAGGGGTGACAACCTTGATAGACGAAGCCATGCCGTCCGTCTAATACAGATCGCTGTCCCTGCAAGCCTGGAAGCCACATCATTGGCGTCATAAGATGCCCTTGCTTGGCGTCTTGCCAGCTCCAGGCCTATAGCAGAGAGGGCAATAGCTTGTCTGGTTTGCTCCGTATCAGGCATTGATGCTAAGATTTGGGAAATCATCGACCACAAATGCCTACTGTAGGCAGCGTGATGGGCCTGATGAGATGCAATGCAAGACATCGCGGGAGAAGAGACACTCTTACGCCCCCACGGTCGAACTGGAGAATCAGAGTCAGTGGACAGTGTGCACCAGGCGGTGGCGCCGGAGGAGTCTCTAGGTATGCCAAACCCGAGGCGGGTTGGGGGAGTACCTAGGGATTCGAAGGGCACAATACCTCGTGAGGCAGTCTGCGGGGCTGGAGAAAGGCGGCTGGCGACAGCTAGGAGCGGATAGGCGCCTCCTGGAAGGAATGAGCCAGGATAGTACCACCAAGTGCTGGGCACTGGTTAGCTAGGAATTCACGGCGTCTCCCGTTCAGTATTGTCTCGCCTAACATGGAAATCTGAAGATCCCTCACCATCCTTGAAAGGAATCGCTGATATTCAGTGAAATCAGCATCGGAGGAGAGATGAGCAGTGGGTTCTTCTCCCTCAGAGGAGGGAGACGAGGATGATGGAGAGCTTGGGTGTCCAGAGGACTCTTGCGGCGGTGGGGATAGGTGAAAAACCCGCTTATACATGCACCTAACATATGAGGGGAAGGCTGCCGCAGAACCTCTGAATGCCTCCCAGGATAACGGGCCTGTGGTACCAACATGGCCTGGGAGAGCGGGGGTGGCTGCAGAGGAATGGGAGATGGGCACCTACGGAGAGGCAACTGTCCTCTGCTAGGGCTCTGGAATCCGGGGAATGGAGCCCGAGCTGGTGGGATCCCGGACAACAGCCCAGGTCGCAAAACGGAACCCTGGGGATGCGAAGCCTGGAAGAGCCCAGAAGGGGATCCTCCCCTATGGCGAACCTGGGACTGCATGGATCCAGAAGGGCAGCCCACAGCAATGCCACCAGAGGGGACCCGGGGTCCAAAAGGGAAAGATGGGGCCCAGCGCTACGGCTCCGAGCCACACCCCGAGGGGTGGCAGGCAGAGACCGAGACGCCTGAATCCTGCTCCTTGACCCCTCGGACTCTGAGAACGCCCTCCTCCTCGACCCCAGCGACCCTCCCCACCCCGAGGGGGCGCAGCAGCACCAGGGTCGGTACCGCCACAACCCTCCCTGGTGAGGAGAGCCCCTCCCTCCACCCCCGCTCCATCGCCCCCCAGGGACCCCAGACCACCCCAAGCCTGAGGGGCCCCAGGGGAGGACGGCAGCGGGGACAGAGGAACAGGCGAGCTGGGCCGCCTAGCACCTCGTGCCACCGGGGACCCTGACTCCAAAGAGTCAGGTTGCCAGGACGGGTCCACGTCTGAATCATCTGCCTCCAAAGAGGAAGAGATCAGCTGGACCACAATACTAGCAACCCCAGGGGTCCCCGGTGAAACAGCCCGCACAAACAAGCTGGGCGACCTCGGACCCCAGCGACAGCTAAGCCCGGCCCCCCAGCGGCACTGGCCAAACCCACGGCACGCCATCGGTGCAGGACCCCCTTTCGCGCCACCAGGAGGCGGGCAGACCCAGCCGAGCCATCTTGATCACTGGCACTTCAGCGCCGGGATCGAGAACAGCGCGGAAGGCGCATAGAGGGTCCACCGATGCCGGGCCCAGCAGGCGTGGGCCTCACACAGGAGCCTGCACCTCGAGGAGGTGACTGCCGAGTGTTGTATCACCGCCGCGGCCCCAGGAGGGACCTTGACGTTCCTCCGACACCGAAAAAGAAGCTTCCTCTTCTGCAAGAGAAGATGAGGAAGCCTCCTCCTCCACAGACCGTACAGGCCCGAGAGGGGACCTGGAGGAAGGGCCTAGAGACCTTACCTGGGAATCCCTGGAGTGACGCCGTCCCCCGAAAGTCGGCGGGCCTTGCCGATCTTGAACCCGCGGACTTCTAGGACGTGATGGTCCATGGAAAAACAGGTGTCACACACATCCATATCGTGGTTGGGTCCCAGGCAACGAAGAAAAACATCATGCCGATCCATGACGGAAAAATGCCAGCCATAGGAGTACCGATGCATAGGAGCACAGCCCGCCTTCGACTTACGTTTTGGCCCCAAACCTGACACGATGTGAAAAAAATTACACTAAAAATAGAAAAAGCTCTCGGCGCCGTCGAAAGTAGAAATAATCAGAACAGTCTTACCGGGTGATGGCGTCGAGAGAAGTACGAGAAGGAGTCTGGCTTGAATGACGCAGAAGGCCTAACTTCAACTACCACGCAGCGGGTGCAGCCTCGACGGCCGGAGAAACAGAACTGAGATGGAGGAGGGTCTCGGCACTAACGGCCACCCTCGCACATTGCGTGCGACGCTCTAAAGCGGCGCCGTTGAAGCCAACTCAAAAAAAAAAAAAAAAAAACTTCCATAGCAGGTGCGCGCCTCCGGCACTAACCCAAGCAGTAATGAATGGTGAAGACTGACAAGGGAAGATCAGCTCTCATCTCCAAGATATTTTATGTGTAGATGGGATTCCTCCCGGCTCCACAGACTCTGGGTGGGGAGGTCCTGACAGTGAGCTCCCCAACCAGTCAGACGCATCTGTGGTGATGGTGATCTGCGTTTCCAGTGGGGCAAAGGGGAAACCCTGGAAAAGGTTGTCCTGCCGACTTCACCAGGTGAGAGATCTCATTAGAGGCTCTATCCCCCTGATGTGGAAGGACTGCGGATGCGTGGTTGGAGACAGAGTGCTGAGCATCCACTGAGTGGTCCTCATGTGTAAGTGGGCTAGATACACCGTGAATACAGATGATGCCATGAGGCCTAGCATCCGCTGCATCGAGACAGCTCGATCTAAGTAGTTTTCCTTGATGAAGCGAGCTATCTAGAGAATGTCATTCCTCCTGTCTTCTGGAAGAAAAGCTTTTGCTCTGGAGGTGTCCAGAAGAGCTCCTATGAAGAGAAGTTGTTGGGAGGGCTGAAGCTGCGATTTTTCCAGGTTCTGTGGTACCCCCTTGGAAATGAGGAACTTGGAAGCTGTGGAGACCACTTCCTATGTCCCCTGCCTGGAAGGGCTTGCCAGGAGCCAATCATCCAGGTACAGGTACACCTCAATGTTGAGTTTTCTGAGATGTGCTTTTGTCAAGACTCGTGGTGCCGAGGACAGCCCAAAGGGCAGGACTCTGAATTGGCAGTGATGATCCAGAGCCACGAAGTGAAGGTATTTGTGGTGGCTTGGGTGTACGAGAAATGAAAATTACGCACCTACCGTAATTCTTGATCTTCTCTTGTATCTTACTGCTTGGGTGTAGCCAGAGGTGTGCACCTGCCACAGGAGGTTTTCTTTTGTTGTTGTTAGAGGAAGCCTCCGAGAGTGACGCACCATGCAGTGCAAGAGGGGCGGCCGTTAAGCGCTGCAGAATCCTCCTACATCCCAGTTGTTAACTGGAGAGGCGAAATAAAGGCAAGAATAAAAAGAGTGAGGCATGAGAGCCAAGGGATAGAAAAAGGAAAGGATATAAACTGAAAAAGACATAAGCGGTGAAGAAAGAGAAAGCAAGAGAGGGGATCTACCTAAAGGGGCCGCAGGGACTCACTGCTGGGGCAGCTCCAAGGGAGGAACAGATAAAGAGGGGAAAGAAAAAGAAGGGAAAAAAGAAGACAGAGGGATGTTGTGAGAGAGAACTCTGCCAAATCAGAGGCTGGTTTGAGGCTTATAAGCTTGGAACCAAGAGCAAGGAAGCAAGGATCCCACTGGGTGGAATTTGAGAGAAGGGTCAACCGAGCCGTTTGAACAGTCTGGATACAAAACGCAGATTCTCTACACCTCCAGTCATGCCCAACCCTTTAAACTGTAGCTTAGGGCTCACAGACTGCCAAAGCAGGAAGTCTGGTTCCAAAGGAGAGCCCAACTTAGCAAGGTGAAAAGCTATCTAGCACTTTGCTAAGTGTTAACACCAAATGTGTGTGTGTGTGTGTGTGTGTGTGTGTGTGTAGGGGGGGGGGGGTAACACCCTAAGAAGGAACCCCTTTAGATAAAGAAAGAATGGGAACTCAATTGGACTCCCTGAAGACAAAGCGAAGATCGACAACTCCAGAAGAGTAATGTCAGTACAGAGAAAGTATCAAAGGCTGACATAGGAGATCAGGGCTTGCCAGAGGGGACCTTTAAAGGAGATAGAGCCAGAACTGGCTGGTCTCCTAAACTGTGAAATGAACAGCATGGCCAAGAGAAAGACCAATAAGTCACCCGTAGGGTAGTCAGAAAGACTTCTCTGAGGATAGCATAAGTCCCACTCATTCCCCTTTTCTCTCAGAAAAGGTAAATGTTCAGACTAACAGACGTGCAGGTTTTTTTTTTTTTTTTTTGCGTAGAAGGCCAACAAAGAGGGAGGAGACAGGGAGGGAGGGGAGAAGTAGGAGGCCCTAGAGGGAAGGTGGGCAGGTAACAGTAATGAAAGGTGAAGATACAAGGGAAAATAAAGAATTATGGCGGGTACGTAATTTTCATATCTTCCCTTGTCAATCTTCACCATTCATTACTGCTTGGGTGAGTACCAAGCCCCCCTGCAGGGGGACAAGAAAAACCCTGAGGGAACAAGACCCACAGCCTCCTGTTGGTGGAAAACAGAAGGGAGAGACCCTGGGCTAATCAAACGAAAAGCCTAATGCCGAGGAGAGCTAGGAGGTGTCACTCGAAGACGAGGAGATGGAGGAAGCCCCTGCAGAAGTCTCCTAGCTCTGGTGGAAAACAGGCGGGTCCCTCGGAAGGCGGAGCGAATCACCCCACACTGGGCCAGGGGTGACAACCTTGATAAATGAAGCCATGCTGTCCACCTAATGCAGATCGCAATCCCTGAAAGCCACCTCACTGATGTTGTAAGATGCCCTTGCCTGGTGCACTGCCAGCTCCAGGCCTATAGCAGAGAGGGGAAATGGCCTGTCTAGATTGCTCCGAGTCAGGCATTGATGCTAGGAGCTGAGACAGCATCGACCACAGATGCCTATTGTAGGCAGCATGGTGTGCCTGATGAGATGTGATGCAGAGCATCGCACGAGAGGAAGAGAACACTCTTCTCTCCAACTGGTCAAACTGTAGAGAATCTGAGTCCGGCGGTGGGTCGTGCACCAGGCAGCGGCGTCCGGAAGGAGTCTCTAGGTATGCCAATCCCGAAGGCGGGTTGGGGAGAGAACCTAGGGATTCAGAAGGGGCACAATACCTACTCTTGCAGTCTGCCAGGGTTGGGATAGGGTCGGCTGGAGACTGCCAGGAATGGATAGATGCCTCCTGGAAAGGAATAGGCCAGGATGGCACCACCAAATGTTGGGCACTGAATTCACTGAAGAATTCACGCATCTCCCGTTCGGTACTGTCTCGCCTAACAAAGGAAATGCGAAGATCCCTCACCATCCTCGACAGAAAGCGCTGATATTCGGTGAAATTAGCTTCGGAAGAGAGGTGAGCAGAGGGTTCCTCTATTTCCGAGGAGAGAGACGAGGATGATGGGGAACTCGAATGTCCAGAGGACTCCAGAGGTGGTGGGGATAGGCGAAACACCCGCTCATGCATGCATCTAACGTATGAGGGGAAGGCCGCCACAGTGCCTCTGAACGTCTCCCAGGATAACGGCCCTGTAGGACGAACATGGCCTGGGAGAAAGGGGGGTGACTGCAGAGGAATGGAAGAGGGGCACCATCAAAAAGGCAACTGTCCTCTGCTAGGGCTCTGGAATCCAGAAAACGGAGCCTGAGCTGGCAGGGTCCCGGATAATACACCAGGTCACAGAACAGAACCTGGAGATGCGAACCTTGGCACAGCCTGGAAGGGGGTCCTCCCCTATGACGTGCCTGGGGCTGTATGGATCCAGAAGGATGGCCCACAGCAACACCACCAGAGGGATCCACCGAACCCATGAGGGAGAGGCGGGGCTCAGCACTACGGCTCCTACCCATACTGTGGGGGGCGCACGCAGAAGCCGGCTCGCCTCACCGCGCCCCCTCAACCCCTCAGACTCAAAGGACACCCTCTCTTCCTCGATGTCAGTGACAGAGCCCGTCGATCCAGAAGTCTCCCCAGGGAGCCCCCCAAAGACAGGGCCCTGAGTCTACCCTGAGAGGGCGCGGCAGCACCGGAGATGGCAGCTGCCACAGCCACCTCTCCCCAACCTCCACACCATCTCCTCCCAAAGGCTCACGGTCACCCCCAGCCTGGGAGTCCTCGGAAGAAGACTGCTGTGGAGACTGAGGAATGGGTGTGCTGGGCTGCCTGACACCATGTCCCACAGAAGACTCCGATCCTGAAGAATGAGAGAGCCAGGATGGATCCACGTCCGAATCGTCCACTTCTGAGGAAGAGGCTATCAGCAGGACCTCAATACTGGCCACCCCAGGAGTCTCCCGGGAAACTGCACCGTGCGCGTCACGGGTGCCACACACGGTGCCGGTCGACACACCAGCACCCAAGACAATGCCCGAACCCGGTACCGACCCACCCACTGCCCCAGCCGAGTCCCTGGCACTGCCCGCAAAGCGCGAGACCCGGCTGCAGCGGCGTCCAGCGGGAGCCGACCGCCCACGCCACCAGAACCAACACAGTGCTACCCCAATCACCGGTGCTGCGAGGGCGCCGAAGGTCCACCCACGCCGGGCCTGGCAACCATGGGCCACGACACTCGGGGAGCCTGCACCTCTGAAGAGGTGACTGCCGAGCACCGCAGCCCCGGAAGGGACCATGGCATTCCTCCGACACTGCAAGAGAGACCTCCTCCTCAGCAAGACTTGAAGACGAGGAGGCCTCCTCCTCTCCAGACCGTACAGACCTGGGAGGGGACCTGGAGGAATGGTATAAAGTTCTTACCTGGGAAGCCTGACAGCAACACCGTCCTCCAAAAGTCGGCGGGACCTTGCCGATCTTGAATGCGTGGACTTTGAGAACATGGCGGTATATCGAGAAACAGGTGTCGCATCTGTCCATATTATGGTTAGGTCCCAGGCAACGAAGACAAACATCATGTCGGTCCGTGACGGAAAAATGCCAGCCACAGGAGCACCGACGCATGGGGGCATGGCCTGCTTTTGACTTACGTTTAGCTCCCAAACCAGACATGATGCAAAATTAACACTCTAAACAGAAAAGCTCCTGGCGTCGTCAGAAAAATAATAAAGAACGGTCTTACCGGGAGACGACGTCGGGGAAAAAAATGAACCAGGATGCAGGACACAGCGTCGAAGAACGATGAAAAACAGGCCTAGTGACGCGGTAACTTTTCTCACTCCGCGCATAGCAGATGCAGCCTCGGCAGTGGGAGAAGGAGACTTGGGATGTAGGAGGTCTGTGGTGCCTAATGGTATCGCCTCGAACACCGTGGTGTGTCACTCTCGGGGCAGCACCATAGGCACCCACTCCTCTAACAAAAAAACTCCCATGGCAGGTGCGTGCCTCCAGCTACACCACAGCAGTACTGAATGGTGAAGATTGACAACGGAAGATCCTGCTGGTAGGCATCCTGCATATCCAGAGACGCCAATCAGTCGTCGTGATGAATGAGAGTCATTAGCATTCCCAGTGAGATCTTAAATTTTCCCTTGAACAAATAATTGTTCAACTTCCTTAGATCCAGAATAAGGCGCATGCTGCCTGTTTTCTTTGGAACTAGGAAGTAATGGGAGTAGAAAAAGAAAATTACGTACCTACCATAATTCTTCAACTTCTTTGATGAGGTCTCCACTACTCATTCACATGGATGGGACTATCCCAGGAGCGCCAGGACTGAGCGGGAGCCAAAAATCTTCAGGAAGGCCGGTGCCTAGGTAGGGCAGAGAGGAAGTGGCACCGCAGACCCAGCTTGCGCCGTACAGGCTACCTCGATGTCGACCCTCCAACCGCCTCAGTACCTTTTTGACCAAGGAGATGCAGCGTAAACTAACCTAGTGAAACTAACCTATGTCGGACATAAGATAGTCTGAATGACCCATATAACAAGGGTCAACACAACAGTCTTCACAGCCCAGCCATCGAGGGAGTGAAGATCAAAACAGATAAGTGAGCTCAGGAGACGGGGGGTAGGCGTGTGAATGAATGGTGGAGACTTCATCCAAGAAGATCAAGAATTATGTTAGGTACGTAATTTTCATATCTTCCTGGATATTAAGTCTCCACCACTCATTCACACTGATGGGAGAGTACTGAGCTAAAATTATCCCCGGAGAAGGACGGCAGGAGAGAGGAGCTCACTTAGGACAGAAGTCCATTCAGGACTGTCCCGCCAAAGGATGGATGCTGTCTGGCATGAACATCCAAAGCGTACTGCTTCACAAAAGTGTACACAGAGCTCCAAGTAGCTGCACTGCAGATGTCTGCAATGGACATGTTCCGTATTTCTTCAAGGGATGCCGTGACTGTCCTGGTAGAATGAGCGTACACACTGCCTTCCACTTTAACCTGTGCCATGGAGCAGCATTGGAGAAGGCATAACACCAGCCATGCCAAAATACATCTGATAGCAACAGGCTGACCCAGCTGGACTATGCTGAAAGAGATTGAGTTGCTTTGATTTGTGGATCTCTTTAGTTCGGTCTATATAGAACCACAAAACCCTTTTAACATTTAGAGAATGTAGGGTACGCTCTCCTTCATTCTGGAAGTTGATGAAGTAGGTCAGAAGAACCAAAGGCTGGTTCAGATGGAATTCCGAGATTACTTTGGGGAGAAACTTATGGTAAGTTCTGAGAACCACCTTGTCCTTGTGAAATACAGTATACGGAGGGCCTGTGACCAGCTCATGTATTTCAGACGAGAGTGGAGGTAATGGCTACAAGGAAGGTGGCCTTCCAGGTCAGGAACTTCAGCTCACATGTTGCTAGAGGCTCGAAAGGTTTACAGGTGAGCATATCTAGCATGAGGTTGATATCCCAAGTGGCTACTGGTCTCCTGACTGATGGCTTAGTGTGGAGTATACCTTTAAGGAACCTCTTAAACAGGGGTAAACGAGTGTATAGGCTCGTGATAGGATGAAATTGCGCAGAGATGGACCCTTCACGGTTGAGCATTGTAGCCCTGTGTGACAGATCTAGCAGATACTCCAGGACTTCGTTAGGTGAGCAAGGAAAGGGGTCCAATAAGGACTCTGCACACCAGATGGAAAAATATTTCCACTTTGCCGTGTAAGTTTTCCTAGTAGCTGGCTCGCGTGCCACTAGGAGAATGTCTGAGACTCTACACAAGACATCAGATCTACTCACTTCTATCTCCTCAGGAGCCATGCGTGGAGATGAAGAGATCTCAGGTTGGGATGGACCACTGGGCCCTGGGTCAGCAGATCCGACCGAAGTGCCAGTTTTCTTGGTGGAGTTTCTGACAATCTGGTGATCAATGGAAACCAAATCTGACGAGGCCAGAATGGGGCGATGAGGATCATTCTGCCCCCCTGTGCCTCCAGCTTGAGCAGTACCCTCTGAACTAAGGGAAGAGGAGGAAGTGCGTACAAACAGCATCTTGTCCACTGCAGTCTGAATGCATCCTGACAGAAAACGCCAGGTTCTGGATTTCTGGAGCAGAATAGAGGCAGTTTTGCGTTGAGTGGGGATGCAATAACGTCCAGGTCCAGTGTGCCCCACTCTTTGAAGAGCGAATACACAATGTTTGCGTCAAGAGACCACTTGTGAAGGTCCACTTCTGTTCTGCTGAGGGGATCTGCCAGATCATTCCGTGCTACAGGAAGGTAAACTGCTTGTTTCAGAGCTTCGTCCTCTAAGCACCATTCCCACACTCTCATCGCTTCCCTGTACAGGGGTAAGAGTGTGCCCTGCCTGTTTTTTTTTTTTATTGACGCTCTTTCTCCTCCACTGCGAAGCAGCTGGCAGTCATCCGGCTGCCGGCACCCACGTCTGGTCAGCGACTCGCTCTCCCACACAGGCTGGCATGTGAGTGTCTCCCAAAGGGGACCCGGATCCATTACCTGGGGCGCCTCTCTAGGTCCAGGGGTGCAGTGCACGGCCATCAGCCCCACAATCACACTGCGATTTTCCGCCTTAGGTTTTTCGCCCCTTTGGAGCCAGGCGTGCAATGACAGTGCGCTAACGTGCAGACGTCTGCCGTGCTCCAACCCTCTTCATGTGCCGCTTCTGTAGTGCTCCCAACTTCTGCTGGGAACTGCTGCAGAGCGACGCAAACCCCCTTACCCACCCCAGAGAGAGGAGAGCTGTCGTGGGACCCGCCATCCTCTCCCTCCCCTGCTGACGACCCAAGTCTGTTCCCGAACCCGGGTCACCGGTGTGGTGTCCGGCGCCTTAACCTTCAGTGCCAGTGGACCGGGAGCACCCTGCTTGTTGATGTACATCACTGCTGTCTGTCTGTCTGAAGCAGAATTGTTTTGCACCAGAGGATGTCCTTCAGGGCTTGGACAGTGTACAAGACAGCTCTCATTTCCAGGACATTTATGTGGAGTTGAGACTCGTCCCGATTTCACAGACCCTGTGTGTGGAGAGCCTGACAGTGGACCCCCAGCCGACTAGAGATGCATCTGTGGTGATGGTGATCTGTGTCTCCAGTGGAGGAAAGGGAAAGCCTTGAAGTAGGATGTCCTCGAGTCCACCAGGTAAGTGACCGCTTTAGAGATTGTCACCTTGATGTAAAAGGACTGTGGATGTGTGGTCGGGGACCACTGAGCACCGAGCATCCACCAAGTGGTCCTCATGTGAAGATAAGCCAAGGGCACAATAAACACTGATGATGCCATGAGACCCAGCATTCGCTGCACTGAGAGAGCCCAGACTGGTGTGGAAGGGCTGGTCTTGGCAGCATCAAGGAAGGACTGCCACAGAGCCTTCTGATAGAGGGCTGCGTATGCCTGATAGCTGGCTTGTCTGACGACTGCAAGAGAGGCAGAAAGGTACCCATTCTTTGCCATGCTGTCAATTTTCCTAGAGTCCTTCTCAGGTGGATGAGAGGACAGAGGTGTTTTAGCCGTTTCACAGGTAGTCCCTGACCTCTCAATTGGTGGTACATACACACATATATATATATATATATATATATATATATATATATATATATATATATATATATATATATATATATATATATATATATATATATATATATATATACACACACACACACACACACACACACACACACACACACACAGATATATAAAAATCACAGCTCTGTTTCTCCACTGCTGCAGCGCCTTGCCAGCGGGGCATCCAGCCACTGGCCCTGCCAGCAGGAAAAGGCGGCAGGCTCACTCGCACATGATTGGGGGTCCAGCACGGCTGTAGCTGATCTGCTGGAGGGCTCCCCCGTCCCTGCCAGCCGGATGGGTAACGTACCCCGCGCGATTCCAAGACAGTCCTCCCCACATGACAGAGGTACGGCCATCATCCTGCCTCGGTCGCACCCAGCCTCTTTCCATTTTCTCCCAATGGGAGCACTGGACGCAGTACGACGCTCATGCACCAACGCAGACGCCCACCGCCCCCCACCAGATACTCATAGTCCGCAGTACCACTGTGTGTCCCCAAGGACCGCCAGAGCGTGGTATGTATCCCATCCATTCCCCCAGGACTGGGAGAGCTGTCGGACGCTCGATCCCAGTACTCCTCTGCCAACCCACGATGGCCCGGGCTCGTTCCCGAACCCGGACTGCTGGAGTGGAGAGAGGTGTGGCATCCAGCGCCTCAACCCTCAGCGCCACTGGGCTGGGTCCACTTGGTACTTCTCATCACACATTTTATCAATAGGTGTAACAGTGTTATGTGTTTTAAGAATTTCAAGTATTTCTTTCTAGAAGAACTTGTAAATAGGCAGGAGGAGCCTTTTGGTGGGAGTTAACCCCACAAGCTCCATGTACTGAACTTCCTCCTCATCTTGGACCTCTTCTGTCTTGGCAAGGTCCAGTCTCTCAACCATTTTTCTTACAAAAGAAAAATGTGAGGAATAATCCTCAGTGGGTCTAGGAGGTAAACAAAACTCCTGCTCAGGGGAGACCATAGGTTTGACACCTTCCTCTGCTTCATACTCATCTTCAAAATCACGGTTTCAAAGGTTAAGGGTGTAACAAAGGCAGATGATTTTTCCTACAGGAGTAGCCACAGGCTGCTTAGAGGGTAATAAGCCCTGCAGCACTTGCAATAAAGCCAGAGCCTGAGTTAAGTCAACAGACGGTGGTGTAGGAGCAGGTACTTGAGGAACCCCTTGTGGCATTCCAGCTGGGGTCTCACTATGCTTAGTTTTCTTAAGTTTTTTGGCAGGCACCAGAGTCAGCTGGTTCAATGACTCTCTTACCATGGCCCTCACCAGTATCAGGGATGTTTTTTGTGGCCCTGGAAGTTTCAGCCAAATATTCAGAGGGGGTGGACTGGTCAGAGCCCATGGACCCTGCATCCATTTTTCTTTGCAGTCTTTCCCTCGTTTCAACCGTCTTAGTAGGGAAAGACTTGCATATTCCACATTTAACAGAGAAGTGTTGTTGCCCAAGACAGGCCAAACATAAATCATGTTTGTCTGCTTTGATAAACACTTCTGAACACTTCAACCAGTTTTTAAAACCAGGAACCAATAACGATTTTTTAAAGTTATCAGTTTGCGGTTGGTTCAAGAACCGAGGAATCAACCGAGGGAACTGAGAAAGCCCGGTTCAAAAATACAGGTTACTCACCTGTAACAGGAGTTCTAGGAATGGTATATGTTGTTCATCCACACTCATTGGCAGTATCCTTGCCGCTTTAAATCTTGCCGGAAGGTCTTCAAGCTTGCTCCTCCACCCACCCGGGTGGTATAACTCTCAGCTCCGCCCCATGGCATGAATCTGGCCAGCTGGAAAGCTCAGGTAGCGTCAAGCCGAGGAGGTCGGAGGTCTCTGTGGATGAACAAACATATACCATTCCTAGAACTCCTGTTACAGGTGAGTAACCTGTATTTCTAGGGACATGGATATGTTGTTCATCCACACCATTGGCAGACTCCAGCAAGTCTTCCCGGAGGAGGGAGGCAAGACGACACCCCCATATACACTTACTGGGAAGAGAGCTGAGAACCGAGGCCCCAAAACCAGCATCCCGGCGTGACTCAAGGTCGATGTGGTAATGGGTAATGAAGGTGTTTGCTGACTTCAGGTAGCAGCCCTGCAGATTTCCTGGATAGGGACGTCCCTGGAAGCAGCCACCGTTGCAGCAGTATGGTCGGTAGAATGAGCTCTATCCCTCTGGGAGCTCCATGCCGCCAACACTATACGAGATCTATGCAGGAGGTTACCCACCTGCTTATCGTCCCGCTTGGCTGCAGGTCTGCCAGAATCTTGGCTTCAGCGTAGAGTGACAAACAGCTGGTGAACCCTCTCCAATTTCAGCCCGTCGCTCCTTATAATAAGCGGCGCCCTTCTAGGGTCCAGAGTATGAGCCTATATTCGACCTCCGAGTGTGATTGGGTAGAACACTGCAGAGTCAACACCTGGTTAAGGTGAAACTCCGACACCACCTTGGAAGGAATTTGGGTAGGAGCAGGACAACCTTGTCCCTGTGGAAGACCAGGTAAGGAGACTCGATGGAAAAGCGCCTGGAGCTCTCCCATCCTTCTGGCTGCGTGATAGCCACCAAGAAGGCGGTCTTCCACGACAGGTGAGAAGAGAGCACACCTGTGCATAGGTTCTAATGGCTTGCCCATGAGCTTTGCCAGTACTAGCAGTAGATCCCACGGAGGTGGGGGTTCCGGACTGGAGGAAATGTGATCAAGGCCTTTGAAAAGCGCCAGACCACCTTCTCCCGGCCACCGACTGCTTCCCGCCCGCCCCGTGAGCAGAGATGGCTGTCAGGTGCACCTTAGGGTCGCCGACCTAAGCCCTTGACTAGAAAGGGACCATAAATAGTCCAAGATGCTTTGTCAAGGAACAGAGGAAGGGTCCAAGCCTTTGTTCTGACACAAATGGAAAACCTTTTCCATTTGAAGGCTAGCATTTTCTGGTCGACTCTCACGGGACGCCAACTACATTGAGGACCTCGTCGAAAGACCCAAGCCTGAAATCAGTCAGGAAATCCAGGCCGTCAGGTGCAGGGATTGAAGGTCCGGATGGAACACCTTCCTGATTGACTGAGAGCAGGTCCGGCGAGCTGGAAGCTGCCATGGAGTCCTGGAGCTGAGACTGAGGAGATCTGTACCAGAACTGGCGAGGGGCCAGTCTGGGGCTATCAGAATCACCTGCTCCTTTGTCCCTCCTCGCCTTGAGAAGCACCTTGTGATCAAGGGAAATGGGGAAAGGCGTAAAAGAGGTCTGGGGTCCATTGCCTCGAGAAGGCATCCTCTGCAGCGAGCCCTGCTGAGGGGCGGGCATGGAACAGACTCAGCCACGTTCTCCGTGGAGGCAAACAGGTCCACCTGAGGTGCCCCAAAGGGAGAACAGATGCTGTACTACCTCGCAGGAGAGACCACTGTGGATGCAGCCCTATCCGCCCAGGCATCGGCCAGGTGTTGGAGGCCCTGCCACGTGAATGGCTAGAGATCCGCCCAGGCGCGCGCATTTGCGACCAAATGCGAGAGCCTGCATAGAAGCATGAGCGCGCTCCCGCCTGGCGGTTTAGATAGTACATGGTCGGGTATTGTCCGCCTGACCGGACCACTTGACCCCGGAGGAACGGAGCAAAGGCGTGAGAGCTAGGCGGACCGCCGGAGCTCCAGCAGGTTGATGTGGCATCGACTCCTGCTGGGACCAGAGGCCATGAGCCCGGTGTTCCCCAGATGGGCACCCCAACCCATCAGAGAGGCATCGGCGACAGAGAGACCGTCGCTCGGGCGGACGAACGGGATGCCCTCCTGCAATTGATCTGGAACGTCCACCACTGGAGAGCATTCCACATCCCTGTGTCACCGGCTACAAGCTGGTCCAAGGGACTGCAGCTGTGACCACTGGCTGGCCAGTCCTCACTGAAGGGATCGTGATGTTCCAGCGGCCCAACGACTCACGCTGGTACAGGCCGCCATGAGACCCAGGAGGCGCGAGGAAGTCCCGGTAGTAATTGCCCAACCAGAAATGATCGGGCAAAGGAGGAAAGAACCTCGCCCTGTCCGCCGGAGCCGCTTCTGGCTCAGAGAGTCGAAGGCGCCTGGCTGAATAAAATCACCTGCTTGGCTCAGTTCCTACTTGGCCTGTGACAAGGAGGCCCAGTTGAGAGCAGACCTGAGGGCCAGACTGGACCACCCGGCCTCCTTCCTGGAGGGAGCTGCTATCAGCCAGTCGGCCCAGGTGGGCAGTACACCTGACCCCTCGGCCAGAGGAATGCTGTCACCACTGCCATGCATTTGGGAAGACCCTGGGAGCTGGAGACAAGCCAGCGGGCATGGCTTGAACTCAAGAGAGATCCTTCCGCTCGAAGCGTAGGGAATTCTGGTGAAGGACGGATAGGGACGTGAAAAACGCCCCTGCAAGTCCAGGAGAGCAGAACCACACGCGCCTCCAAGGATGGCATTATCTGAGCCAGAGTGACCATCCTGAAGGTTCGAGACCTCTAGGAACTTGTTTAGGCCGTAGGTCGAGAATGGGGCGCCAGCTCCCCGTCTGCTTCGTGAACCAGGAAGTACCTGGACACAAACCCTGGGTCTGAAGGAGGTCCACCACCTTCTACCACCTCCTTCTGGAGGAGGAGAGATACCGACGAGCCAGTGAGGTTGGGGATCCTGCTTCCCCGAGGGGCGACGGCCTGAAGGGTGGTGCCTGCTCAATTCCAGGAGGCAGGCTTCTTCCCACCACTCTCCAAGACCCACCTGTCCGTGGTAACAGGGACCAGGCGGAACGGAAGTGCGCTGAGCTGCCTCTCAATGGGGCATCCTAGGGGTAAGGTGGATGGGGGGACATCACCTCAGCCTGGCCACTGGGCAGGCTTGGTGGAGGACCGCCGAGGGACCTCCTGGGCCTTTCTCCCTGCCTCCTGTTAGAGGAAGCCGGCGGTTTGGGTTTGGATGCTAAGGCCGAGCCTGCTGGCCCTGACGCTGTTGGCTGGGCTGCTGGGGCACAGAAGGACGAAGGGGCTTAGGCTGTGGTTTATGGCCTTTGTCCTTCTGAGCGAAGAGACCGAGTCCAAGGTGGCATTGGACTTCGATCCTCTGCAGGTGACCTTCCACCCCAGGGTCAAGAGGTCAGTCCCAAAAAGGAACATCCGCCAACTTGTGCTGGGTATCCGCAGGTGGATATCCTCCGCCTTGCCCGCACGATAGCCACCGCGCGCCAATCATCTGGCACATGAGTCCTCTAAGCATCCAAAGCAGTCTGAGCTGCTGTTTGGCCACTGCTCTGCCCTGGTCCCGCATCTGCTTAACCGTGGTCTGCAGATCGGGCGGGAAGATGAGGATGACCATCCAGGAGCCCAACAGGGCATGAGAAAATGTGCCATGAGGATCGTCGAACTGGCCTGACTTTGGCGTAGAGAGGACGTAGCGAGACTTTTCGCCCACATAGTCCAATTTTGACCCTTGTCAGGAGGTTTGTCCACATCCTGGCGCAGCCGGGCGCTACCGAAAACGCCGCTTGTCGGTAACCAACCCTCAGCAGAGGGGTGTTCCAAAACCGGACAAGGAACCGTGACCGACATTTCTGGCCATCCTGGCCGGGGCGAGGGCAGGGACGCAGGGCGCTGCCAAAGTTCCAGTGCTTGACACACTATGGCCTCGCCACCGAAAGGCCTCCGCCGGAGAACCCTGTCCAGAATTCCGTGAGGGGATACCTGGCCCGCTTGGAACGGTTCGCGCCCATCCCCGTAGACTCGAGATGAGCCAAGCATGTCCTAGGAAGGACGACGGGTATCGCTCATTGGCTGACCTCCTGAAGACTCAAGTCCAGTCGCTGGAGAAGAAGGAGGAATCATCTTCGACTCGAAGAGTCCTCAAGAGCTGCTTCTGGCCTGAGCCACCTTCACCTGCCGAGGTCGGTCGGGAGTGAGGGTAATCGACAGCCGATGGGTAAACCCTCAGCCACCGAGAATCCTGGTCGGAGCCCCAATTGGTGGCTGTGGAGGCGGAGGTTCCACCGCAATCGTGGAGCAGTTGGTTTTGGCCGAACAACCGCCTGTATAGGCCCTCGGCAAGTCGAGGTTGTGTCGGCTGCCCGTGACAGTTACTTAATGGCCGGGAAGGCGCCGGAGTCGGCTTATTCTCGCCAGGAGGAGCTGTTGTAAACATGATGTCCGCATCATCGACGACTTTACGCCGCTTCCTCATCCGGAGGAGGAGGACGACGAAGCGGCGACGCCGCCATCATGTGCCGACCGAGACCGCTTATGACGGGTGGGAACGGCTGACCGCGAAGAGGTCCTGTGACTGAGATCGAGAGTCCCGAATTTCCGTCGGGCGGGAGGTGTCGGCCGAACCGACACTCCCTTCGCTCGGAAGGTCCATCCGAGGGCCCGGAACCGGAGGCACAGGCGCAGCCACGGGATCTCAACTTCCTCCCGGAACCGAGAGGGGAATCTCGGCTGCTAAAGGCGACAGTCTGCTCCAATGGGTCGAGAAAATCTCGACTTCATCAGTGGGAGTCTCGGTCAACTGACCTGACGGGACACCGTGAGGCCAGTGGCCGAAGACGCGGTCGACCGAGCCGACGGTCGACGCCCGGGAGAGGGACCTTTCCGCCTCCAAGAGCGCCGACGGAGGGATTGTACCTTGTCCTCTTTTGGACCGAGAAAAGGTCCAGCAGACGCAGGCCCTTCTCCTTAGTGGAGAGGGACAGACAAAGCTCCTTAAAGGAAGCCGCAGAAGAACCCAGAGAGAGCGGGATAAATGCCGCGGCCGAGGAAGATACGCGCCTGCCTCTTCGAGGGGCGCATCATCCGCCGAGCTGATCCGCCGAGCCCGCCGCCGCGACACCGCCAACCGGGCCTCCTGACTTCACCGAGGGAAACGCTCGGGACGGCCCAGTTGCAATCGGGCAGCACGGTCTTCGGTGACGTAGGCCGAGAAAGATGAGCACAGGTCGCAAGCCTGCGGTCGTGCTCAAGGCCTAAGCAGTAGACACACGTGGAGTGTGGATCCGTCCGAGACATCTTCCCCGCATGGGCATCTCCAACTGGAGTCGATTTATCCATCGCAGCCGAGGGATCAAGACTGAAGTCTTTTGCAAAATATTATTTTAAATCCGCAAACGGAGAAATAGGAACCAGTCACAAACGCAGAGCGTTAAGGAGGGAACCTGAGCTTCCAAGCGGTAAGGAAGATCTGGCGTCATGGGGCGGAGCCGAGAGTTATACCACCCGGGTGGGTGGGAGGAGCAAGCTTGAAGACCTTCCGGCAAGATTTAAAGCGGCAAGGATACTGCCAATGAGTGTGGATGAACAACATATCCATGTCCCTAGAACTAAACAATTTAGAAGAAAATTACGGTAAAAGTGATCGGAACCAGAAAGTACAGTTACGTAAGAAATGAAAATTACGTACCTACTGTAATTGTTTATCTTTCTGTGCATCTTCACCATTCATCACTACTTGGGTATAGCTCACTAGAGCTAGACCCCGCGGGAGACTTTTTCATGGGCGGAGTCGACGTTATCGGCGCCACCTCAGGTAGACGCCTACGATGGCGCCGAGGGTTGGCAGTTAGTCATTGTCGATTCCCGCGCCTAGCCCCAGTTCTGACACACCAGAGAGTGTACAGAAGGGAGGGTGGGAGAGGCAAGACAGCCTAAAGGATAGATAAAAGGAAAGGAGGAATAAACCAAAATGAGAAATAACTAACTAAGGCGACAGAGGGAGGAGACTTAGAAAAGGAAATTGGGGAGAGGGGTCCCATCTCTGGGAGAAGGGTGAGGAAGGAAAAATAAGGGGAGGGAGGGAGTTGGGAAAGAGCAGCATACCCTCAGAAGCGGAGATGCACAATGTGATTTCAAGAAACAAGGTCCCAGACCTGGACTATAATGGACAGCTGCAGGACGAAAGTCGCAGCATGGGTCTGAAGACCACCCACAAGGAGTGCAGGCTGAGGGTGCGTCTCAATTCCCCCCCCCCCCAACCAAAATAAAGGAGGGGAGAAAGTTTTAACAGCCAGAGACTTCAAAGAAACAATGTGGCCTCAAAATTGAGGTCACTAATAATCAAAATATAGAAAAGGGAGAAGAAAAGGGGATGCCTCTCCCCCCAGTCCGAGACCCCTCTGGAAAGGGGGAAGAGAGAGCCTCTCCAAACTCAACAACAGCTAAAGGGTTTACCCCTGTGTGTCTCCACAGTCCCCTCCCACCTACACACAAGGGAGAGGAGAGCGAGGAAAAGAAAGACATACAGGGGAGGGGTGGAGTCCAGAGACTGAGGCCCCGGGAAGTAAGTTTATAGGTGGATGAATGGTGAAGATACACAGAAAGATCAACAATTAGGTAGGTACATAATTTTCATATCTTATCTGTGTCAATCTTCACCATTCATCACTACTTGGGTGGGTATCGAGTCCCACCCGACAATGGGGGTACCCAGAACATCCCCAGGGACCAGGTCCCTTAGCCTCCAGTGGTGAGACACTGAAGGAGAGAACCCTTACAGGACTGGGGAGGCCTGAGACTGGTCTGGGTGAGATGGGGATTCCCCCGTAGGGAAAGGAAGGCGCCCTGAAAGTCGCCGTCTCACCCGTCGGGAAAAGAGATGGGGTTCTCCGGTAGGAGGAGTAAATTACCCTACGCCGGGCCAGGGATGACAACCGGGATAGGCAAAGCCATGCATTCCGCCGAAGGCAGATCGCTGCCCTTACCACTCTGGAAGTTACCTCATTGGCATCATAAGATGCCCTTGCTTGGTGCCCTGCTAGCTCCAGGCCCCCTGCAGAGAGGGCCATGGCTTGCCTGGTTTCCTCCGAATCAGGCATTGAAGCTAGGAGTTGTCCTAGCCTGGACCACAAGAACCTGTCACAGGCTGCAAAGTGGACCTGATGTGCTGCAATTGACAGGGAGATCCGTGCCGAATAGAACAATCGTCTCCCCCTGAAGTTGAAGTCCAAAGATTCCGAATCTGGAGGGCAGTCACGGTGGGGGGGGCGAGGCCCTGAGGGGGTGTCCAGGGAGGTCAAACCCAAAGAGGGATGAGGCAGAAAACCTGGAGACCCTGGGGGAACGCAATACCGCTAGCGTAAGTCCCTTGGGGCTGGAACAGTGGAGAAGGGATGAAGCCAGAGCCGACGCGACACTTCCTGAAAAGGAATCAGCCAGGTGGGAGCCACCAAGTGGGCCGCACTGAATTCACCCAAGAAAGAGCTCGTCGCATGCTCGGGATTGCTGATAGGTATGGGGGTCAGGTGGAGCTCGTCCAACATCCTCACAAGGAAGCGCTGCTAGGAGGACAGATCAGACGCTGGGGATATGTGGACCGAGGGTTCCTCTCCCTCAGTAGAGTGAGAAGAGGAGGAAGACGGGCTCCCCAATTCAGGGGTCGGCTGCACGGGGTCATGGTGAAACACCTGCTGGTCCAGGGCATGGAGGTAGGTGGGAAAAAAATGCAGCAGATCCTCTGAATTGTTCCCAAGTAAGAGGCCCGCGAGGACCAGGAATACCTGGGACTACCAGGGATGGAGACAGAGGCTCGGAGGGCAGGCTCCTGGCAACAGGAGAACAGTCTCTGTCAGGGAAGAGAGGCCAACAGGAAACCCTTCGCAAGGAAGGAGAACCCAAAGCTGCTGCAGCTAACAGCCATTCAACCGGGTCGGAACGGTCAGAGCTGTGCCCCAAAGAAGAAATCCCAAGAGGTGACCGGGACTGTGCGAGTCCAGGAGGACGGCCCCTGACCTCAGAAGTAGAAGTCCCCCTCGCGGACTCAGTCAGGGAAAGGTGAGGGCCTGCGCTTTGGCTCCTACCAGGACCTGGCTGGGACCTAG
Organism: Neoceratodus forsteri; assembly: GCA_016271365.2. Lineage (NCBI taxonomy): Eukaryota > Metazoa > Chordata > Ceratodontiformes > Ceratodontidae > Neoceratodus > Neoceratodus forsteri. The sequence goes on from CM057449.1 coordinate 622,527,942, forward strand.
GAAGAGCTCGCTGCGCAACACCTCTTCCTCTCAACCCTTCGGAGTCAGAGAGGGACCTCGTCCTCTTAGCCACTAACCTAGGCAGCTGGCATCCCCGAGTAGACTCCGAGAATTCCACCCAGGGAACCGTACCCTCTCCCTCCTGATGTGCTCCGTGCTGCCAAAACTTGGACTGTCCAAACACAAAGGAGGGGGGTACCTCAACTGAAGAAACAGCCTCACTAGTGACCTCAGGCTACTCAGCAGAAGCCACAGGGACCACCGCTGGCCGGTCAGACCCCCTGACCCTGAGGTCTACCAGTGAGAGCTGTATTCCAGAGGGGGGGGGCGCCGAGGTGCTGGAGACAGAATCTGAAGATCCCAAAGAATCCAGAAGCCAGCCTGGATCAGATCCAGAATCCGCCTCCGAAAAGGTAGACTCAGAGGTCTGATGCCAGACCACCTCATGGGCTCCTCCAGGTCCCGGGCCCAGAGGTCGGGTACCCAGAGATTCAAAGCCCAGAGCAGCTGCAGAGGACAGCACAGTCCCACGCACAGTGCTGACACCCTCTCCAACGCCGCGGCTCCCACCCAGGCGTCACCAACGGTGCCGGGACCAGAACCAGGCCCAAAAATCTCCAAACTACCAGCCCCGATGCTGCCAGAAGCCCAGACACTGCAAGCAGAATCATGGGTGAAGACGATGCAGAGGACAGGCGCGATGCCGGTCGCGGCGTCACCCTCCAAGCCCAATGTGCCACGAATGGCGTCGGGACCAAAAGTGACATCGGGGGACGGCACCGAGGACAGTGCCGGTCTGGTCCTGAGGGACCTGGAATGCGACACAGAGGGAGCCTCCGCTACCGAAGTATTGACTGCCAGGATGGTGCCTCCCGACTGACCCCCAAGAGGATCTGCCTGGGCCTCCTGCACTGTGGAAGAAACCCCCGCAGTGGCAAGGCCAGAAAAGGTGGAGGTTCCCTCCTCCGCAGGCTGTATAGGACAGGGAGGGGACTCAGAGGAAGGGTCGAGAGTCCTGACCTTGGCTTGACGACTGCGAATCCATCCTCCCAAAGTCGGCGGCGCACGTCCGACTTTCCACGTGCGAATCTCAATGACACGGCGGTCCATGGAAAAGCAGATATTGCAGTTAGGGTGACAGTGAAAAATCAGGGATACTGAACGAATACTTCTGCTCAGTATTCACAAAGGAAGAGGAGGGGGAGATACCTAAACCAAACAAGAGAAACACTCTGAAGACGGGGGTCGATACCAGTCCATTTACAGAAGAAAGGGTTCTGAAAGAACTAATAAAACTGAAGGTGGACAAAGCAATGGGGCCTGATGGGATTCACCCAAGAATTCTAAAAGAACTAAGGGTAGAACTAGTGACACCGCTGACTATTCTCTAACAAATCATGGGAGGATGGGGTGGTACCCGAGGACTGGAGGAGGGTGGATGCGATTCCTCTTCACAATAGTGGGAGCAGGACAGAGGCAGGAAACTACAGACCAGTTAGTTTGACCTCAGTGGTATGGAAAATTAAGGAATCACTTCTGAAGGAAAGAATTATTGAGTACCTACAGGCCAGTGGGGCACAGGACCCAAGGCAGCAAGGATTCACGATGGGAAGGTCGTGTCAGACGAAAATAATAGATTTCTTTGACTGGGTGACCAAAGTAGTAGACAAGGGAGGGGTTGTGGACATGGCCTACCTAGAGTTTAGCAAGGCATCTGATACGGTCCCACACAAAAGATTAATACACAAGTAAGCCAGCCTTGGCGTGGGTCCCAAGGTGGTAGCCTGGATAAAAAATTGGCTAGATAACAGGATGCAAAGGGTAGTAGTAAACGGAGTCGACAATGAAGAAAGGAGGGTTACTAGCGGGGTACCGCAGTGTTCAGTACTGGGACTGGTCATTTTTAATGTCTTTATAAGTGACATTGCAAAGGAACTGGAAGGAAATGTATGTCTCTTTGCAGACGACAAAGATCTGCAACAGGGTTGGTACAAAAGATGGAGTGGAAAGGATGAGAAGGGACTTGGCAAGGTTGGAGGAATGGTCAAATGTATGGCAGCTCAGATTCAATGCAAAGTGCAAGGTAATGCACTGGGAAACAAAAACCCATGGGAAGAGTACACAATGGGGGGTGAGATACTGACAACAGTAAAAATGGAAAGGGACCTAGAGTAATTATGTCAGATGACCTATAGGTGGGCAAGCAATATGAGAAGGCAGTGAGGAACGCTGGGGGATACTGGGATGCATAGGGAGAGGCATCAATAGTAGAAAACAGGAAGTTGTTATTCCTCTATACAGACAGTTGGTGAGACCCCATCTGGAGTACTGTGTGCAGTTCTGGAGACCCCATGTCTGCAAAGACATAAGAGTGGAGGCTGTCCAGAGGAGGGCAACCAAAATGGTGCAGGGTCTGCACCAGAAGACATATGAAGAAAGACTAAAGGAGCTTAATATGTATACCCCTTGAGGAAAGAAGCGAGAGAGGGGACATGATAGAAACTTTCAAGTACCTCAAGGGAATCAACAAAGTCCAAGAGGGTAGCATCTTTCAGAAAAAGAGATGTGCAAGAACAAGGGGGCACAATTTGGAGATAGAGGGGGGATGGCTCAGAGGTAATGTGAGGAAGTATTTTTTCACAGAGAGGGTTGTGGATGCATGGAACAGCCTCCCTGAGGAGGTCGTGGAGTCAAGAACAGTGGGGGAATTCAAGAATGCATGGGACAGACATAAGGCAGTCCTAGTTGGGGGGCGGAGGGGATAGAAAAATAGACTAGGTAGGCCAAGCGGTCCTCATCTGCCATCAAATTCTATGTTTCTATGTTATCCATATCATGTCCGGGGCCGAGGCAGGAGAGGCAACAGTCATGTTGGTCCATTACGGAGTAAAGGCGGCCACAGGGGCACCGACGCATGGTGGGCTGCCCCGCTTCACGCCTTCTTGCCCCCTTGACGAGAAATGACCGGATGAAAAATTAAATAAAATACAGTACAGTATTCGACCGCTCATAAAAAGGAAAGATTCACAGGCCGGGTTACCAAGCAGCAGACAGTCAGAACCGAGGCAACACTAAACAACGACGACTAGGCCGCAGAAATCTCTTCAGTCTCGTCAGAGATCCTCACTTGATGAAGGGAGGAAGAACTGGGACTGGGGTGGAGTCTACAATGCATAATTGCCAACCCTCGGCGCCATCAGCAGAATCACCGGGCCTTGAGGGGCGCGCCAGCCCGACATCAACTCTGCCCATGGGGAGATCCAAGGGTCCTAGCTCCGTGAACTATACCCAAGTAGTGATGAACGGTGAAGACCGACACAGATAAGATCTTACCGAACAGTAGATAGTCACATACAGGACTAAGCCACCAGGCCAGGGACCCCCGCTGAAAAACTTAGCTAACAGTTTCTACGGGCTGCCCGCCTTCTAGTTATTTCTTGCCAAGGGCCAAAACAGGCAAGACGAGAGAGAAGAGGATATTTCCCCCATGGACATGGGGCCAAAAAAGCTTAGGGGGATGGAGGGCAGGAAGGCCTACTGTTACAGTAAGTTCTTACATAACTGTACCATCTTACTTTGAGAGGGCTCTTGCAGTAGGTATTCACATATAGGACTGAGTCCCAAGCAGTCTGGGTACAAAAATACATATAAGAGGAGGATAGTCATCCACAACTGATAAATCAGGGCTGAGTAGGTCTCATGATAGGAGGCCCTGCAGAACAGCCAATCCGAAGCCTGCTCTATGGCGAGAGGCAATGTCCAAACTGTAGTGTTTCGTGAAGGTATGGACGGAAGTCCAAGTTGAGGCTGCACAGATGTCTGCCACTGACACATTCCTGAAACATGCAGCAGAGGCAGCTACCCCTCTAGTGGAGTGACCTCTGACCTGACCCGGAAGGGTTTTGTTGTACTTGTCATAAAAGAAAGTGATGCAACTCACTAACCAATTAGATAGGCCTTGCTTGGAAACTGCATTGTCTTCTCTTTTGTGTGCGAAAGAAACAAATAGCAGATCAGTTTTCCTGAGATCCTTAGTCTGTAATAAAAATTGGTGTAATATCTCCGGATTCAATGTACATCCAGAGTATGCAAAATATACTCTCCATGATTGGAGTGTTCAATGAAAAAGGCCAGTAACTCAATGGATTGGTTCAGCATAGACTCAGCCACCACCTTAGGAAGGCACTTAGGGTTGGTGTGCATAGCCACTTGTTTCTTGTGGAAAATCAGGTACAGGATTTTGCACATCCAAGGCTTGGAGCTCAGAAATTCGCCAAGCCGAAGTAATGGCCACCAGAAATACAGGTTACTCACCTGTAACAGGAGTTCTAGGAATGGTATATGTTGTTCATCCACACTCATTGGCAGGTATCCTTGCCGCTTTAAATCTTGCCGGAAGGTCTTCAAGCTTGCTCCTCCCACCCACCCGTGGGTATAACTCGCTCGCTCATGGCGACGCCAGATCTGGCCCGCTGGGAAGCTCACAGGGCTGTGCCTAAGCCGGGAGGGAATGGTGGTCGTGGTGGGATGAACAAACATATACCATTCCTAGAACTCCTGTTACAGGTGAGTAACCTGTATTTTAGGACATGGATATGTTGTTCATCCACACTCATTGGCAGACTCTAGCAGTTCTCCGGGAGTAGGGAGGCAAGACGACACCCCAATACTTACTTGGGAAAGAGAGACTGGAGAACCGAGGCCCCAAACCAGCATCCCGGCGTGACTCAAGGTCGATGTGGTAATGGGTAATAAAGGTGTTTGCTGACTTCCAGGTAGCAGCCCTGCAGATTTCCTGGATAGGGACGTCCCTGGAAGCAGCCACTCAGCAGCAGTATGGCGGTAGAATGAGCTCTTATCCTCTGGGAGGCTCCATGCCCGCCAACTTATAGCAGAGATCTATGCAGGAGGTTACCCACCTGCTTATCGTCCGCTTGGCTGCAGGTCTGCCAGATGCGGCTTCAGCGTGAGGTGACAAACAGCTGGCGAACCTCTCCTCACTTCAGCCGTCAGCTCCTTATAATAAGCGAGGCCCTTCTAGGGTCCAGAGTATGGAGCCTATATTCGCCTCCGAGGTGTGATTGGGGTAGAACACCGCAGAGTCAACACCTGGTTAAGGTGAAACTCCGACACCACCTTCGGAAGGAATTTCGGTGGGGGGCGGACAACCTTGTCCCTGTGGAAAACCAGGTAAGGAGACTGAGTGGGCGCCTGGAGCTCTCCCATCCTTCTGGCTGACGGATAGCCACCAAGAAGGCGGTCTTCACGACAGGTGAGAGAGGCACACCTGTGCATAGGTTCGAATGGCTTGCCCATGAGCTTTGCCAGTACCAGCAGTAGATCCCACGGAGGTGGGGGTTCCGCACTGGAGGGAAATGTGATCAAGGCCTTTGAAAAAGCGCCAGACCACTTTCTCCTGCGCCACTGATCGCTGACCGCCTGCGCCCGTAAGAAGAAATGGCTGCCAGGTGCACCTTAGGGTCACGACCTAAGCCCTTGACTAGAAAGGTACCATAAATAGTCCAAGATGCTTGCCAAGGAACAGGAGGAAGGGTCCAAGCCCTTGCCCTGACACCAAATGGAAAACCTTTCCATTTGAAGGCATAGCATTTTCTGGTCGACTCCTTACGGGACGCCTCACTACATTGAGGACCTCGCCGGAAAGACCTAAGGCCTGGAACTCTAGCCGCTCAGGAACCAGGCGTCAGGGTGCAGGGATTGAAGGTCCGATGGAACACCTTCCCTGATTGACTGAGAGCAGGTCCGGGCGAGCTGGAAGCTGCCAGAGTCCTGGAGCTGAGACTGAGGAGATCTGGTACCAGAACTGGCGGGCCAGTCTGGGGCTATCAGAATCACCTGCCTTGTCCCTCCTCGCCTTGAGAAGCACCTTGTGGATCAAGGGAAATGGGGAAAGGCGAGAAGAGGCCCGGGGTCCACTGCCTCGAGAAGGCATCCCCTGCAGCGAGCCCCTGCTGAGGGGGCGGCATGGAACAGGCTTAGCTTCGCTGCTCTCCTGGAGGCAAACAGGTCCACCTGAGGTGTGCCCCAATGGGAGAACAGATGCTGTACTACCTCCGCAGGAGAGACCACTGTGGGATGCAGCCCCTATCCGGCTCAGGGCATTGGCCAGGGTGTTGGAGGCTCCTGCCACGTGAATGGCTAGGAGATCCGCCTCCAGGCTGCGACGAGTGGACCAAATGCGGAGAGCTTCCTTGCATAGAAGCATGGGAGCTCGCCCCCCTGGCGGTTTAGATAGTACATGGTCGTGGTATTGTCCGTCTGGACTCGGACCACTTGACCCCGGAGGAACGGAGCAAAGGCGGTGAGAGCTAGGTGGACCGCCTGAGCTCCAGCAGGTTGATGTGGCATCGGACTCCCGGGACCAGAGGCCATGAGCCCGGTGTTCCCCAGATGGGCACCCCAACCCATCAGAGAGGCATCGGTCGATAGAGAGACCGCCGGCTGGGCAGACGAACGGGATGCCCTCCTGCAAATGATCTGGAACGGTCCACCACTGGAGAGCGTTCCACATCCCTGTGTCACCGACACAAGCTGGTCCAAAGGATCGCAGCGCAGGACCACTGGCTGGCCAGTCCCCACTGAAGGGACGATGTTCCAGCGGCCCAACGACCACGCCTGGTGCAGGCCGCCATGAGACCCAGGAGGCGCAGGAAGTCCCGGCAGGGCGCAATTGCCCAACCAGAAATGATCGGGCAAAGGAGGAAAGAACCTCGCCCTGTCCGCCGGAGCCGAGCGCTTGGCTCGAAGAGAGTCGAACGCGCCCGATGAATAGAATCACCTGCTTCGCTCGAGTCCGACTTGGCCTCGTGATAAGGAGGCCCAGTTGAGAGCAGACCTGAGGGCCAGATTTCTGGACCACCTGCCTTTCTGAGGGAGCTGCTATCAGCCAGTCGTCCAGGTAAGGGTACACCCGACCCCTCGGGCCGAGGAATGCTGTCACCACTGCCATGCATTTGGTGAAGACCCTGGGAGCTGGAGACAAGCCAAGGGCATGGCTTGAACTCGAAGAGGGATCCTTCCGCCGGAAGCGAGGGAATCTCTGGTGAGACGGACGGATAGGGACGTGAAAACGCGCCCTGCAAGTCCAGAGAGCAGAACCACACGCCTGCTCCAAGGATGGTATTATTTGAGCCAGAGTGACCATCCTGAAGGTTCGAGACCTTAGGAACTTGTTTAGGTCGTGTAGGTCGAGAATGGGGCGCCAGCCCCCCGTCCGTTTCGGAACCAGGAAGTACCTGGACACAAACCCTGGGTCTGAAGGAGGGTCCACCACCTCTCTTATCACCTCCTTCTGGAGGAGGAGAGCGATGTCGGCTCGACGAGCCGCCAGTGAGGCTGGGGATCCCGAAGCCCCCCGAGGGGCGACGGCTCTGAAGGGTGGTGCCTGCTCGAATTCCAGAGGCAGGCCTCTTCCCACCACCTCCAAGACCCACCTGTCCGTGGAAACAGCGGACCAGGCGGAACGGAAGTGCCGGAGCCGTCCCCCCACGGGGGGACCCAGGGATAAGGTGATGGGAATGGGGGCGACACCCCTCAGCCCGTCACTGGGCAGGCTTGGAGGAGGGACCGGCCGAGGGACCTCCTGGGCCTTTTCCTCCCTGCCTCCTGTTAGAGGAAGCCGGCGGCTTGGGTTTGGGATGCCAAGGCCGAGCCTGCTGGCCCTGACGTTGCTGGGCCGGGCGCGCAAGGGGCAGTGAAGGACGAAAGGGCTTAGGCTGTGGTTTGGTGTTTGTCCTCTGAGCGGAAGAGACCGAGTCCAAGGTAGCATTGGACTTCTCGATCCTCTGCAGGTGACCTTCCACCCCAGGGTCAAGAGGTCAGTCCCCAAAAGGGGACATCGCCAACTTGTGCTGGGTATCCGGTAAAGGTGGATATCCTCAGCCAAGCCTGCCGACGCATAGCCACTGCGGCCGCCACCGATCTGGCACATGAGTCCCCTAAATCCAAAGCAGTCTGGAGCTGCTGTTTGGCCACTGCCCTGCCCTGGTCCCGCACCTGCTTAACCGTAGTCTGCAGATCGGCGGGAAGATGAGGGATGACCTCATCCAGGGAGCCCAACAGGGCATGAGAAAAATGTGCCATGAGGACGGCCGAACTGGCCTGATGAAGGCCGAGAGAGGACGCAGCGTAGACTTTTCGCCCGACATAGTCCAATTTCTTGGACTCCTTGTCAGGAGGTTTGTCCACATCCCTGGCGTTGCCGGCGCGCCGGAAAACGCTGTCGGTAACCAACCCCTCAGCAGAGGGGTGTTCCGAAAAACCGGACAAGGAACCAGTAGGGACCGCATACTTCCTGGCCATCCTGGCCGAAGGCGCAGGGCAGGAAGCAGGGCGCTGCCAAAGCTCCAGTGCCGGACCCACTATGGCCTCGGCCACCGGAAAGGCCTCCGTCGGAGAATCCCCTCGGTCCAGAATCTCCGTGAGGGATACCTGGCCTGCTTTGGAAACGTGTCTGAAGCTCCATCCCGTGACTCGTGATGAGCCGGGTAGTCCTAGGAAGGACGTGGCTATCGCCCATTGACTGACCTCCTGAAGACTCCAAGTCCAGTCGCTGGAGAAAAAGGAGGAATCATCTTCGGACTCGGAAGAGTCCTCGAAGAGCTGCCTCTGGCCTGAGCCACCCTTCACCTGCCGAGGTCGATCGAGTGAGGTAACTGACAGCCGATGGGTAGACCTTCAGTCGACCGAGAATCCTTGGTCGAGCCCCAATTGGTGGCTGTGGAGGCGGAGGTTCCACCGGAATCGTGGAGCAGCTGGTTTTGGCCGAACAACCGCCTGGGTATAGGCCTCGGATAAGTCGAGGGTTGTGTCGGCCGATCCGGTGACAGCTTTAATGGCCGGGAAGGCGACGGGTCGGCTTATTCCGCCAGGAGGAGTTGTTATAACATAAGGTCTCGCATCACGACGACTTACGCCAAGCCTCCTCATCCGAGGAGGAGGACGAGGACGAAGCGGCGACGCCATTACCGCTGTGCCGAGACCGAGACCGCTATGACGGTGGGATCGGGCTGGACTCATGAAGAGGTCCGAGACCGAGAGTCCCGGAATTTCCGAGGTCGGTGCGGGAGGTGTCGGCCGGAACCGCACTCCTTCGGCTCGGATGGTGCATCCGGGGCTCCGGAACCGGAGGCACAGGCGAGCCCACGGATCCTCAACTCCGCCTGGGAACCGGGAGAGGGGAATCTCGGCTGCTAAGGCGACAGCCCGTCCAACGGGTCAAGAAAAATCTCGACTTCATCGGTGGGAGTCTCAACTGACCTGACGGGGACACCGTGAGGCCAGTGGCCGAAGCCGAGCGGTCGACCGATGCCGACGGTCGACGGCCCGGGGAGAGGGACCTTTCCCGCCCACGAGCCGCCGACGGAGGGACTTACCTTGTCCCTCTTTTGGACCGAGAATAAGGTCCCGCCAACGTAGGCCCTTCTTAGTGGAGAGGGACAGACAAAGCTCCTGAAAGAAGCCGTAAGAAGAGCCCAGAGAGAGCGGGATAAATGCCGGCCGAGGAAGATCGCCGCCGCGCCGCCTCCTCTTCGAGGCGACCATCCGCCGAAGCTGATCCGCCGAGCCCGTCGCCGGGACACCGCCAACCGGGCTTCCTTGACTTCACCGGAGAGGAACGCTTCGGACGGCCAGTTGTAATCAGGCAGCACGGCCTTCGAGGACGAGGCCGAGAAAGAAGAGCACAGGTCGGAAGCTCCGCGGTCGTGCTCAAGGCCTAAACAGTAGACACACGTGAGTGTGGATCCGTCTCCAGACATCTTCTGCCCGCATGGGCATCTCCAAAACTGGAGTCGATGGTCCATCGCAGTCACAGGGACAGAAGACTGAAGTCTTTTGCAAAATTTTATTTTTAAATCCGCAAACGGAGAAATAGGAACCAGTCTCAAACGCAGAGCGTGTAAGGAGGGAACCTGAGCTTCCAAGCGTAAGGAAGATCTACGCCATGGGGCGGAGCCGAGAGTTATACCACCCGGGTGGGTGGGAGGAGCAAGCTTGAAGACCTTCCGGCAAGATTTAAAGCGGCAAGGATACCTGCCAATGAGTGTGGATGAACAACATATCCATGTCCCTAGAAAAAGTGTCTTCCAAGAAAGAAACTTTAAATCTGCCTCCGCTGCAGGTTCAAAGGGGGTAGTGTGAGCTTCTCCAGGATTAAATTCAGGTCCCATGGAGGGGCAGGGTTGCAGACAGGGGGTCTCAGATAGAGAACCCCTTTAAGGAAGGTCTTAGAGACTTTTAGTTGGGCAAAAGACCTGTCTCCAAAGGGAATGTGGCAGGCTGAAACTGCTGCCACATGAACTTTTAAAGAGGAATGACAGACCCAGATCAAAGAGGTGTCGCATGTAATCCAGGACTTTGTTAGCTGGGGACGAAAATGGCTCAAAGTCCTTACAGCTTGCCCAGATGGAGAACTGTTTCCACCTCACAGCATAGGTGGATCTGGTCAAAGGCTTTCTAGCCACCATCAAAATGTCCGCCACCGGAGGGAAGACTCCAAAGTGTGCCTTGGCTACGTCTGAAGGAGCCATGCATGGAGATGAAGTGATTTGAGACCTGGATGAACCAGGGTCCCCTGATCCTGGGGCAACAATTGTTGCGACAGAGGAAGAGAAAGTGGAGGTTCCTCGGAAAACTGTTGCAGAAGAAAGACCCAAACTTGCCTGGGCTAGAAGGGAGCGATGAGGATCATTCGTGCCCCCTCTGCACGAAGCTTGTTCAGCACCCATGGAATTAAAGGAATGGGAGGGTAGGCATAAACAATTCTGTCCCTCCAACAGAGAGACAGAGTATCCCGCTAGAAAACGTCTTGCCCTGGAGTGAGCGAGCAAAAGGCAGGAAGCATGGCGTTGTCGGGGGAAGCAAAGAAGTCGACCTGAGGAGTCCCCCACTGCCGAAAAATGTCGCACACGACCTTTTGGTCTAGTTCCCATTTGTGGGACCTGGCTGACGAGCGGCTGAGAGCATTGGCCAGAGTATTTTCCACTCCCAGAACATGAACTGCAGTCAGGTGAAGGCTGTGCTGGGCTGCCCAGTACCAGACTCTCTTCACCTCCCGACAGAGCGCGTAGGAACAAGTGCCTCCCCGTTTGTTGAGGTACCAGACTACGCACATGTTGTCTGAACCAGAAGATGACTGGGAAGAATGTCAGGAAGAAGAGTCTTTAGGGCATAGAGGACTGCCCTCAGCTCGAGCACACTGATGTGAAGCTTCTGCTCAAGATAAGACCAGCTGCCCTGTGTCTTGTGAGACCCGAGGTGGGCACCCCAGCCCTCCCCTGAAGCATCTGTTGTCAGAGTCTGGGTTGGAGGGTTGATGTAAAATGGGACCCCCATACTGAGGCTCTGTTCAACCATCCACCACTGCAAGTCCCTGATCACGGGATCAGAGGCTAGGACCTCGTGATCTAGGTCGTTTGGTCCCATTGAGACCGAAGTGTACATCGGGAGACTCATGTGGAGCCGAGCTAGAGGAACTGTTGGAGTGGCAGCCGCCATGAGCCCGAGAAGGCGAAGGACCTTCCTGGCTCCTACCAGCCTGGGGCCGGACAATAGACTAGCTTCATTCTGAAGAGTCTTGGCCCTGTCCGGGGGCACAAAAGCTTTGCCTAGGGTTGTGTCCAGCACTGCCCCTCTAAACTGTAGACACTGGAAAAGGACCAAATGGGACTTGGACTGGTTGATGGTTATACCCAGGCTGGTGAAAACCTGCAGGGTAAGGGAAAGGGAGTGCAGGAGTTCCCCCCTGGATGGGGCAGCTAACAGCCAGTCATCCAGGTAAGGGAAGACCTGCACTCCCCGAGCTAGCAGGTGGGCCGCCACCACTGTCAGGCATTTGGTAAATACTCGGGGGGCCGAGGAAAGACCAACTGGGAGGGCCTTGAACTGGTAGTGGGCCCCTGGAAAACCAAACTGGAGGTATTTGTGGTGGGAAGGGCATATGGAGACATGGAGGTATGGTTCCTGCATATCCAGAGCACATAGCCACTGTCCTGGCCGAAGCATTGGAAGAAGGCTCTGCAAGAAGTGCATTCTGAAATGCTTGTACTTCACAAACTGATTTAGGGAGCTGAGGTCTAGGATCGGTCTCAAACCTCCTGTCATCTTTGGTACTAGGAAGAAATGAGAATAGTAACCCATCCCCTGAAAGGGGATGGGGACAGGTTCTATTGCCGCCTTCAGCAGAAGAGATTGGATTTCTTCTAGTACCAAAGAAAGATGTTGCAGGGAGTACGATGACTAAGGGGGTAGTCTGCAAGGTGGTTTCTCAAGAAACTGTATTGAGTGTCCGGCTGATATTAGCTGGAGCACCCAAGCATCTGCTGTTATCCTCTCCCAGCCCGGTAGATGAGAGGAGAATCTCCCCCTCCCACCGGATCCTCTAGAATGGCCAGAGGCAGGGAGTCAGGATGTGGAGGGCAAGGCAGCAGCCAAAGCTCCGGAAGTTTTTTTTTTTTTTTTTACTAAAGCTTTGGATGCTGGAGGGCTTCACGCTTGTTAGGCATTTAGCCTGTGTTAGCCGCTTTTGGACGGTTTTGCATCGAAGGAACGCCGCTGCTCTTGAGCGGGTCTGTACAAAGTCTGAACAGATTCAAGTGCAGTACCTTTTCCTATAGTTCAGGTATGATGTCTTTGACAACACCCTCAAACAGCACAGAACCCCTGAAGGGAGCATCCTGGATGGCAGTCTGCACTTCAGGGACCAATCCTGATACGCGGAACCTGACATGATGTCATAAGCCTACGACAAAAGCCGAGCTCCTACCTGCTGTGTCCACAGTGTCGTATGTGGCACATGACATGTGTCTACAGGCTGAACGCGTGCAACAGACAAGGTCTCCCAGTTCCTGCTTGGTTTGCAAATCAGGAAGGGAGTACAATTTTGCTTCTACCTGACTAAGGAGAGACTTCTGGTAATCCCCCATGTGGCCGATGTAGTGAAGGGCCCTTATACCTAGGGTCAAAGATGCACAGATCTTCTTTCCATACCGGTCCAAAAAACGTGACTCCTTGTCAGTGGGGGGGATGAGCTGAGGTGTTTTGGGTTGGCGGAACGGCCGTGAGCGGCGCTAATCACCACAGAATCTGCCTTGAGGTGAAGACTAAGATAGTCTTTACCCTCTGGAGCCTGGTAAAGCCTATCCGCCTTCCTAGGAAGGGGGGCTAGTGAGGAAGGTCGTTTCTAAACAGTGGAGACAAGATCTGCGTGAGGATCAAGCCAGGGTGGAATCAGAGAAGGAGCAGTCTCCAGCAGATGCAGATGAGCAAGTTTTTTATGCTTCTTTCGGATAAAAGTTATTTTCTCATAGTTTTGATAAAATTCAACATCTGCTGTGTATGTCGTCCCCAACGCCCTCCGAATCGCATAAAAACAAGTGCAACTCGTGCTGTCTCTGGTTCCCTCATAAGGATGGACATTCTTTGTGCCTTTTCTGGTTAGGCCCGGACCACCGCGTGGAGGAGTGCCAGCACTTCCAGAAATTCAATTCGGCTACCCGCAAACGGAGGCAGCAGTTCCTGGAAGCACACCTACTCAAGAAGAAAATGGCATCCATGGAGAAGGAATTGAAAAAGCTTAGGCAGGCGTCCACCTCCCCTGAAGGCCACCAAAAAAAAAAAGGGACGAAGAGAAGGACCAGGACTAGTGTAATTAGGGTAGTAAACTGGCAGGGTTAGCAACTAGTTAAGGTGCAACTCTGACACCACCTTCGGGAGGAATTTCAGGTGGGGGCGTAGGACAACCTTGTCCCTGTGGAAGACCAGATAAGGGGAGTCCACCGAAAGCACCTGGAGCTCCCCTGTCCTTCTGGCAGACGTGATAGCCACCAGGAAGGCCGTCTTCCACGACAATTGTGACAACTCACACTTGTGCATTGGTTCGATGGCTTGCCCATGAGCTTTGCCAGTACCAGCATAAGATCCCACGGAGGTGGAAGTTCACGCACCGGAGGGGATGTGTGATCCAGGCTTTTGAAAAAGCACCTTACCATTGTCTCCTTCGCCAATGTCGGCTGACCAGCCCACGCCTGGTAAGCAGAGACAGCTGCCAGGTGCACCCCAAGGGTCGATGACCGCAGACCCCCTTTGGAGAGAGACCAAATAGTCAAGCATGTTAGCTACTGGACAGGATAAAGGGTCCAAGCCCTTGCTCTGACACCAAATGGAAACCTTTTCCATTTGAAGGCGCAACATTTCCGGGTCGATTCCTTTCTGGATGCCTCCACCACGGTGAAGACATCTTCGGAAAGACCCAAAGCCTGGAACTCTAGCTGCTCAGGTACCAGGCTGTGAGGTGCAGGGATTGAAAGTCCGGATGGAATACCTTCCCCTGATTGAGAGAGATCAGGTCTGGGCATGTGCAAAGCTGCTCTGGGAGTCTACAGGTGAGGCTGAGGAGATCTGGATACCAGAACTGGCAGGGCCAGTCTGGGGCTCCCAGAATCACTTGCGCCTTGTCCCTCCTCACCTTGAGAAGCACCTTGTGGATCAAGGGAAATGGGGGAAAGGCGTAGAAAAGGCCCAGGGTCCATGGCCTCGAGAAGGCATCCCCCTGCAGTGAGCCCTGCTGAGGGGGGCGGGCATGAAACAGCCTCAGCTTCGCATTCTCCCTGGAGGCGAACAGGTCCACCTGAGGTGTGCCCCAGTGGGAGAACAGATCGTGTACTACCTCCGGCAGGAGAAACCACTCTTAAGATGCAGCTCCTGTCCGGCTTAGGTCATCTGCCTGAGTGTTGGAGGCTCCTGCCACATGGTTGGCTAGGAGATCCGCCTCCAGTCTGCTCACGAGAGACCAAATGCGGAGAGCTTCCTTGCACAGGGGCAAGGAGCGCGTCCCACCCTGGCAGTTTAGGTAGTACATGGTCATGTTATTGTCCGTCTCGACCTGGACCACTTGACTCCGTAAGAACGGAGCAAAGGCAGTCAGGGCTAGTCGGACCGCTCAGAGCTCCAGCAGGTTGATGTGCCATCAAGACTCCTGAGGGGACCAGGGGCCATGTGCTCTGAGCTCCCCCAGATGGGCACCCCAACCCATCAGAGAGGCGTCGGTCATTAGAGTGACCGTCGGTTTGGGGCAGACAAACGGGATACCCTCCTGCAGATGAGCTGGAACGATCCACCACTGGAGAGCCGCCACATCTCCAGGGTCACTGTCACTGGCTGGTCCAGAGGGCCGGAGCACTGTGACCATTGGTGGGCCAGTCCCTATTGTAGTGGACGCATGTGCCAATGGGCCCAATGGACCACGCTGGTGCAGGCCACCATGAGGCACAGGAGGTGCAGGAAGTCCCAGGCAGGGTGCAATTGCCCAACCAGAAATGACTGGGCAAAGGAAGAAAGAACCTCAGCCCTGTCCGCCAGGAGCAGTGCTCTGGCTCGAAGAGAGTCGAGCTCTGCCCCAATGAACTGAATCACCTGCGCTGGCACAAGTTTCGATTTGGCCTCGTTGATGAGGAGGCCAATCTGAAAGCAGACCTAGAGGGCCAGATCCCTGGACCGCTCCACTTCCGGTCTGGAGGGGGCTGCAATCAGCCAGTCGTCCAGGTAAGGGTACACCCGGATCCTTTGGCGCCGCAGGAATGCTGTCACCACTGCCATGCATTTGGTGAAGATCCTGGGAGCTGGAGAGAGACCGAAGGGCATGGCCCGGAACTCGTAAAGGGACCCCTCCGCCCTGAAGCGGAAGAATCGCTGGTGGGACGGATGGATTGGGACGTGAAAGAACGCATCCTGGAAGTCCAGAGAACAGAACCACACGCCTCGTTCCAAGGATGGAATGATCTGTGCCAGAGTGACCATCCTGAAGGTTCGAGACCTTAGGAACTTATTCAGGTCATGTAGGTCTAGAATTGGGCGCCAGCCCCACGTCCATTTAGGGACCAGAAAATACCTGGACACAAATCCTGGGTCTGGTGGAGGATCCACTACCTCCCTGATCACCTCCTTCTGGAGGAGCAGGGCAATGTTGGCCCGACGAGCCGACAGAGAGGCCTCGGATCCCGTAGCCCACTGTGGGGCGACAGCCCGATAGGGTGGGGCCTGCTAAAATTCCACAGGCAGACCCTTTCCTACCACTTCCAACACCTAACGGTCCGTGGTGATAGTGGACCAGGCGGAAAGGAAGTGGCGGCGCCGTCCCCCCATGGGGGGGAACCCAGGGAGGAGTGACAAGGTTGGGGGCGACACCCCTCAATCCGTCACTGGGCAGGCTTGGAGGAAGGACCGGCCGAGGGGCCTCCTGGGCCCATCCCTCCCAGCTTCCTGCTGGAGGAAGCTGCAGGCTTGGCTTTGGGGTGCCAAGTGCGAGCCGGCTGGCCCTGATGCTGGAGTTGCTGAGCTGGACGTGTCGCAGGGGCAGAAGGCCGAAAGGGCTTACGCTGCTGCTGGCGGCCTTTGTCCTTCTGGGCAGACGTGACAGAGTCCAAGGTGGCACTGGACTTCTCGATCCTCTGCAGATGACCCTTCACCCCGGGACCGAACAAGTCGGTACCCAGGAAGAGAACGTCTGCCAGCTTGTGCTGGGTATCCCCCGTGAAGGTGGAGATCCGCAGCCAAGCTCTGTGGCACATGGACACTTCTGCCGCTATTGACCAGGCACAGAAGTCTCCAGTGTCTAAGGCAGTTTAGAGCTGTTGCTTAGCCACCACCCTTCCCTGATCCTGCACCTGCTTGACCGTAGTCTGGAGGTCAGCCGGGAAATGAGGAATCACCTCATCCAGGAAGCCCAAAAGGGCGTGGGAAAAGTGTGGCATCAGAACGGCCAAACTGGCCTGATGAAGGTCTAAGGAGGACACAGCATAGACGTTACGCCCAGAACAGTCCAGTTTCTTGGACTCTTTATCGGGTGGCTTGTCATGTCCCGAGCGTTTCCGGAGCGCCGGAAAACACTGTTGGTTACCAACCCCTCCGTGGAGGGGTGTTCCGAGAATCCAGAAAATGAACTGGTGGGGACAGCGTACCTTCGGGCCATCCTAGCTGAAGGTGCTGGACAAGAAGCCGGCCGCTGCCATAACTAGAGCCGGGCCAACAATGGCTTCGGCCACTGGAAAGGCCTCCATAGGGGAATCCCCTTGGTCCAGTATCTCCATGAGGAGATACTTGGCTCGCTTTGAAACGGGTTCGAGCTTCATCCCAGTAGATTCTGAGATAAGCCGAAGCATTCCCAGGAACGAGGATGGACTCTTGTCCACCGATTGACCCCCACTGGACTCCAGGTAGAGGGACCTAAAGAACAGTAAGGAATCATCATCAGACTCCGAGGAGTCTGTAAACAGCTGCCGAGGCCGATCGGGAGTGAGGGTGACAGACAACCGATGGTGCAACCACTGACCCAACTGAGAATCCTTGGTCAGAGCCCCAATTTTAAGTTGTGGAGGCGGGGGTTCCACCATAATGGGTGGTGCAGCTGGTTTCGGACGAACAACCGGCCCCGGCTTCGGCTCCTTGATGACGAGGGGTTGTTCCGGCCGCTCTGGTGACAGTCACTTAATGGCCGGGGAAGGCGACGGAGTCTGCTTGTTCCCAGTCAACAGGAGCTGCTGCCACATCAGATCCTCGTAGCACTGACGCAACTTGTGCCAGACCATATCTTCCGAAGAGGACGAAGACGAGGATGAGCGGCGCCGCCACTTTCCTCGGTGCAGAGACTGAGACCGCCGATGTCGGCAGGATTGGCTGGACCGAGAAGAGGTCCGAGACCGAGAGAAACCCGCTCCTCCATCGGTTCGGGAACCTTAACCGTGGACTCCGGCACAGAAAAGTCCTCGGTTTCCACTGGGGGAACCGGTGAAGAAGGGTTGTCGCTTCCAGTCGACAAACCCGGCCCAACGGGTTGAGAAAAAATCTCGAGCGTCGACGGGTGTCTCGGCCGGGTGACCTGACGGGGACACTGTGAAGCCCGCGGCCTTAGCCGCAACCTCGACCGAGGTTGAGTGTCGACTATCTGGGGAAGGGGACGTAGCTCGCAATCTGTGGCAGGTTCAAAGGGTGGCAGCATAAGCTGCTCCAGGACAAAAAGCAGGTCCCAAGGAGGGACGGGATCCTTAATGGGTGGTCTAAGGTGGAGCACCCCCCTCAAAAAGTCACGAGAAGTGTCAAGTTGTGCCACTGTGCGTTGGCCTATAGGGGAATGGTAGGCTGAAATCGCACAGAGGTGATCCTTAATTGAGGAGTAGGCCAGACCTGAATGAAAGAGGGAAAGCAGGTATTCCAGAACTAATTTTTCTGGGCAGTCTAAAGGGGAGAGACTGCGTGCCTGAGACCATAGGCAAAACCTCACGCCATTTCATGGCGTATGTATGTTGCTGGTTTCTGGCAGCAGAAGGACTTCTGCCACCTCTTAGAGACCCGTGGTCGCAGAATGGCTATGTCTCGAGGAGCCAGGCATGCAGGTTCAGTCAGCGCAAGTCCGGGTGGACTAGTGAACCCTCCTCTTGAGACAGCAGATGGGGAGCTGATTGGCAAAAGAAGTGGAGGTTCCCGGGACAATTGAGTCAAGAGCGGGAACCAAATCTGTCTGGGCCAGAAAGGCACTACCAAGATCATCGTTGCATGCTCTCTGCGAAGTTTGAGAAGGATATTCTGGATCAACGGGAAGGGAGGAAAAGTGTAGAGGAATCTGCCCGCCCAGGAGAGGGACAACGCGTCTCGTTAGAAAACACCAGGCCCTGGATCTAGCGAGCAAAAATTGGGCAGTTTTGCGTTGGATGGGGAAGTGAACAAGTCCAATTCTGGAGTGCCCCATCGATGAAACAGATCCTCTGCCACCTCCTGAAGAAGTTCCCACTTGTGGACCCTGGCCTGGGAGCGACTCAGGCCATCTGCGACCGTGTTGTCCATGCCGGGAACGTGAACTACGATCAGGTTTGCGCGCTGTCGAATTACCCATTCCCACACTCTCATGGCCTCCCTGCAGAGGGGGTAGGAGTGTGTGCCTCCTTGTTTGTTGAGGTAATACATCACCGCCGTATTGTCTGTTTGAAGCAGAAGAGTACTCAGTGGAATGACTGACTGGAAGGCTTGAGGGGCATATAGGACCGCCCTCATCTCCAGAATACTGATGTGGAGGTGGGCTTCTTGAGGGGGTCCACGTTCCCTGAGACCTCACCCCGTTCAGGTGTGCCCCCCACCCCAGCCCTGAGGCATCTGTGGAGAGGATTACCTCTGGGGACAGAGGGCACGATGGACCCCCAGAGAGGGTCCCCGGTCTAACCACCATTGCCAATCCCGAATCACGGCCCTCATGATTCTGACTGGCTGCTGCATATGGTCTTGCTTCTGGTCCCATTGCACTCTGAGCATCCACTGGGTTACCCACATGTGGAGCCTTGCCATCAGGACGGTTGGAATAGCCGCAGCCATGTGTCCGAGCAGGTGAAGGACCAGTCTGGCTAGGATGGTCTTCTTTGCCGAGAGGTCCCTGATGAGTGACCTGATGCATTCCGCTCTGTCCTCAGGAAGAAAGGCTTTCATTTGGACGGTGTCCAGAACTGCGCTTATGAATTGCAGCTTCTGGGACAGTACCAGGAGAGACTTCTCGTAGTTGATAAGTATGCCCAGCGACTGAAAAAGAGACTGGGTGTGCTGAATAGCCATCAACAGCGCCTCCCGGGAGTCGGGCATGAGAAGCCAGTCATCCAGGTACGGGAACACATAGTGGCCCTGTCTCCTCAGAGACGCTGCCACGACTGCCATGCACTTGGTAAAGACCCTGGGGGCCGATGACAGCCCGAAAGGAAGCGCTTGGAACTGGTAGTGGTGGCCGAGAAACTCGAAGCGCAGGAACCTCCTGTGCGCTTGAGCTATGGGGATGTGCAGGTAGGCGTCCTGCATGTCCAGGGACACCAGAAATGTGTCCTTCTTCAGCATGGGTATAAGGCCCTGTAGGGTCACCATGCGGAACTGTTTGTAAGCGACCGACATGTTGAGGCCGCTGAGGTCCAAGATTGGACAGAGGTCTCCTGTTTTCTCTGGAACCAGGAAGAAGTGGGAATAGTAGCCTGTTCCTCTTTGGTTCCCCGGGGGCGTACACCACGGCTTCTTTGTGTAGAAGCGTGAGTACCTCTTGCCTGATGAGCAACCTGTGCTGACCCGAATAGCGGGAGAGCAGGGGAGGCCTTGTGGGTAGCTTGTCTGTGAACTCTATAAAGTGGCCTTTTTCGACCAATTGGGAGTACCCACCTGTCGGTGGTGATCGACTGCCACCCTGGCAGGTGGTCTGCAATGTGACCCCAACCTTGGTATCCCGTTGATCCTGAGGGGCGGGGGCCGGGAAGGAGTCATGCTGTGGCAGCTGTGGGTCCTGCAGGTTGGGCCGACTTAGTGGGACGTTGGCCTCTGCCTGAGGACAACTTGCCCTGGGCTTTCCGAAGGAAGGAGCCCCTCTGTTGCAGGCCGGAACAAGACTGTTGTCTGTGGGTCCGGGCGCGAAAACGGCTCTGGTTCCTACAAAAGGAACCGGGCCTGGATCTGTACATGGCCTGAACAGATCTCACGGCCTTCCCGGCCTCCTGAAGCTTGGTGATGACCTTCTCCGAGGACTCACCAAAGAGAACTTCGCCATGAAAGGGGACGTCCAGTATGAATTCGGAGACACGGAGCCATGAGTGTCTCTGGAGGCATACGCCTGAGGCTGCCGCTCTGGCCAAGGAGTCCGCGGAGTCATACGCGGCTCGAAGCACCTGGGTTCCCACGTCCGAACCCGTGCAGAGAAGCTGGAGAAGCTCCTCCTCCTCCTGCTCACCGTCTGGCAGCTTTTCTGCCACTTTTTGTCCCTGCTACCACAGGGCGTTCTGAAACTGGACAATGTGGGTAAGATAATTGAGGGACCTAATGGCGCAGGTCGCAGCTGCGTACATGCGCCTACCCATTGTGTCCAATTGCTTGGACTCCGGGTCCGGTCATGTGAGGCTGTGATGACCAGGGAATGGGCCAGACGATGAGATGCCAAGTACTGGTCCTCCCTAGGGGCCTTGTACAGGCGGTCAGCCTTCTTCGGCATCGCCGTGAGTGACTGTGGACGTTTCCACGCTGCTTTGGTGACTTCCACGAAGGTGTCCACCAATGGTGGTACTACCACAGGCTTTGGGTCTTTTTGCCGAAGATAACGCGCAAGGCATACCTCTCGGGGTCAAGGTCTTCTGCATCCCAGCCCATGTTCTCCTGGATATGCCTCATAATCTCCGAGAACGATGGGTCATCTGGAGGAGATCTTGGGAGTTCACGTGGGTCCGGAGAGGGGACGCTGATGGGAGAAGGGGATCTGGATCTATCAGAGATGTCCGATCCAGAGTCCTCCGTCGACGGCGAGTAGCGGAGTCTTCTGGGCCTCTTGGGACTGGGTGACCCTGAAGAAGATCTGGACGGAGGTCTCCTCTTGTCCGATGGTCTGCCCCTAGGAGATTCAGCAGGATCCTGGGGGGGAAGGTACTCGGCCTGCTGCCCCAGATGGAGTGGGGGGCGCTGGGGACGGTGGAGTCACAGGTGGAGGAGGAAGAGGGAGGGTGTGGGGACCACATTCTTTTTAATGGTGTCCCACCAGAAAGTGAATAACTCCTTCACCTCAGCAATATTCAGGCCCGATGACGGGCCGGGCACCGGTGGCCGGTTGTCGGGTCCTGGCGTCGGCACCCCGGAGGGGTCTCTGGTTCAGGAGAGGGTTCCCTCGGGGGCTCAACAGGACCGGGGTCACCCGCCTGGTCTTCGTGCTGGGTAGACTCCTCCTCCGTAAGCACCTCCTGGCCGACGTCGGTAGGTGGCGCTGGGGTTCCTCCATCTGCTGGAATGGACGTTGGTCCCCCGGCCGGCATCCGCGGTGCTGAGGGCCTGACCGGCGACGGGTATCTAGCTGTCGTCGGGTCCCAGGACCAGTGGTGCTTGGTCGACGTCTGTGGCCGACGTTCAGGTCAGACGTCCATTTAAGACAAGTCAGCTCCTTGGTTTTCCATGGGGGGGGGCCAAGGAGACCGACCGGACGTCGGGAGCAGAGTGGCGGGAAACGAACTTGTGGTGATGGTGGTCCCCTGACCTCGGTGAGGCCTTAGACGAAGAAGAAGGAGGCCTGGGGGTCTTAACAGGCTGCAGAGTGGAGGAACCAGTAGAAGACTTGACCGCGACCGGGGGAGGCCGAGAGCGGGCCCGGGATGGAGAGCGGTCGGACCGGGAGCCGGAGCTGCGGGAGTCTGAGGCCCTAGAAAGGGATCTAGTTCTCACCCTCTCCCTATGTTTCTCGAGGTGCCTGCGGGCTTTTTCGGAAGATTCCCCCTTTGAGGCAGGTTCCATGGCCTTCAATCTTTCTTCCAAAAGGTAAGCTTGGAGGGCCTTCTGACGACGGATCCGGGTCAGACTGTTGAAGCCTTGACAAAAGGAGCAGGCCCGGGTGTTGTGGTCCGGGCCTAGGCACCGCACGCAGGCAGAGTGTGGATCTTTGAAGGGAATTTGCTTCCCACAGGCACACTTAGACGGATGGCCCTCCGCGGATGTTGGTGAGGACATCAGATGGCAGACAACTGAAATTGAAGAAGTTTCTTGACGAAGAAATGGAAAAAGAACTTTTCCAAACGTCGCTCGCTAGGTACTGACCGGAGGGTCGAGACATGCAAGTCGACAGCGGGACAGAACTGAGGATTCTGGCGGGACCGCCTCCTTATGTACTACGCCTGACATCGGGGGCGGGACCGACGTCTGAGGCGGTCCCCGCTGAAGACTGCTAGCTAGAAGATTTCCGTGGGGTCCCGACGCCTGCCGGCTTCAGTCCTAATGGTGTAACCTGCTGCAAGAGCTGTACCTCGAAGAAGATCATGCTGGTAGGCATGTCCTGGGAGGCCAACCAATTATTTTGATGAATCAGAGGTAGCAGTTTATTGAGTGATATCATCTTGAACTTCTCCTTGTAAACGAATCTGTAACTTCCATAGGTCTAGAATAGGGCGCATGCTGCCCGTTTTCTTTATAACTAGGAAGTAAAGGTAGTAGAAACCTGTGTTCCTTTGATCCAGCGGAACTATTTCTACTGCCCTGTTGTTCATAAGGCCTTGAATCTCGGAAGCAAGGAGGTCTGACTGAGTGACAGACAGCCTGGGCTGTCGTCTGGGTGGATGATCCGGGGGGGGGTGTTCTGACAAATTTAGAGAGTAACCCTCGCGAATTATTCTGAGAACCCATTTGTCCGATGTGACTGACTTCCACTGCTTGTAAAACTGAGTCAGACACCCCCTTACTGCCAAAGAAAATTCACCCTCAGATAGTTGAAGTGGGACTTGGGCTGGAATCTCAAGAAGGTAGCACTAGGCACCTTCGGGCCCTGTGCTGTCTGTTGCATTTTCTTTTGCGGCTGCCTTTGCCACTAAACGACTGGCGGTTATGAAACTGTCGGTGGTTCCCACCCCGTTGAGGGACAGTCTTAATGGCAGTCCTAGTTTTCTGTGTGGCCTCCAGAACATGCTCCACCTGTAGGCCAAACAGCTAAACTCTGTCAAATGGTAAATTCATGACTCTTTGTTGAGCATCATTTGTAAACCCCGAGGTCCGTAACCACTGTTGCCCTAGAGGCAGTGTCAGAAGCATCCATAGCAGCCTTAAGTTGCTGGTTACTGGACTTGATACCTCTAGTAATGGTTTGAAGAAGCTGTGAAGCAGCATCAGAGTCTGGAAGAGCTTCGACTAAGCGAATGCCAGAAGGTATAATCATATTGTGAGAAGTAGCTCTGGTAGCTAGCAATATGCATTCCTAGGGTAGCAGCAGCAAAGACTTACTTCCCTAGGGTCTCAATCTTATGGGATTCTTTATTTACCGGACGAGCTGTAGATTCCTGAGAGAGTACAGCTTTGTCATTTTCTGCCAAGACCATAATGGCATCTGCAAAGGCTTGGAAGGCCAGGATTGGTCGATCCTTAGGGGAAGCGTTCTTCCTATCCATGGACTTAGTCACGGAAGGAATGAGCGCCGGATTATCCCACACCATCTGTGAGAGAGTCTCGATAGAAGGCTGTACTGGAGGAGTCAGTTACACAGGGATCTCCGGAGCATGCAGATACTGAAGGCACAATAGCTTTCCTGGATCCACCTCCAATGTCTGGAGAGAGAGGGGAGGGGATTCATGTTCCGCAGTAGAGATTTAAAGGATAGGTCCTCGACCAAAGGCTCTGCTGAAGTAGAGGACTTATATTCCACTACAGAGGAAGAATCCTCATCGAAGTCATTTCCTAATTGTAGATCAGGATCAGGCTCAATATTATGTTCCTACTAGCCAAGGAGGGAGAGTATAAAAAGGAGAGAGAGGAAAAAGCGTAGGAAGGGGTGCTCCTCGAATCGAGGTCGAAGACCTTGATCATCGAGGTGGCGCCAGCAACAGCACTGAGCGTGGCGCACAGAGTGGCACCGACTGGGGCCGCCAAGATCGGGAGTCGAAGGTGGTGCTGCAGCCGGCACCGTACGGGCGCTGGGCCACCAACCCAAACTCTGGGGCACCCACGGATGAAGATCTGAAAACCTGAGAAGGAGGAGGAGGTACCTGTACTGGCCCCGCGCCACAGCCATGTGGGGCGGACAAGAGCGCGCGCTGACAGCACCAAAGAGGGTGTCGCAAGAACAAAGCTGACCCAACTGCCTCGCCAGGGGTTCAAAGACCCTAGGCCCGAGGTCTCAGGACCGATCCCGCTGGCTCAGGAGTCTGGACAACCGCCAAACCCACTGCTCCATAAAAGCAGCCCAAGGATGAAACTGCTCACCGGTGGACCCAAGGGGCAGGGAGGGACTACGGAGTAAAAGATGCTGGTCGCCAGGGACAGAGGCCGCAGGTGACCCAGACGGTGTCTGGGTCGGCCTCCTGTCCCCTGCAACTAGCGATCAATGTGCAGACCTACCAGAGGGCGACCTTGAGTGGTACCGTTTCTTCTTTGACTGGTGGGACGAAGAAGAACTGTAGGCTGAGCGGTGCCGGGTTCCCGATGAAGATCGGGCCCACTTCTTTGTGCTTTTGAGAGGACCCCCCAGTACTGTATTGTCCGTAGTCAGACGTCCCTTCCGTAGAGGGTGGTGGACTGGACCCAGCCCTGCTGGAAATACAGCTTATGAAAAGTCTCCCACCATCACCGGCCCTGTTCATGGTAGACTCCATCGAAGGCAGGCTGAAGAAAACTTCTCTGTTCTTTCTTGCGAAAAGAAAAACTTTACTAAAACTAAATCAAAACTGAGCGACTTGGCTACTGTCGTATAAGCGTGAAGATTTGACTCACAGGTGGAGTGGCGGTAAGTAGATCACTGAAGCGCACTCGGCAATGAGGAAAATAGGAACGAGGCTAGTTGGAGGTTGACGCTGAGGTAGCCTATATGGCATGGACTGGGTTCGCGGTGCCACTTCTTCACAGCCCTACCTAGGCGCCGGCCCTCCTGAAGATTATTGGATCCTGCTTGGTCCTAGAGCCTCCGGCATAGTCCCATCCGTGTGAATGAGTGGTGGAGACTTTATGTTCAGGAAGATCCTGTGTTCCATTCTGCCTGTCTCCTGAACTCATTCACACTGATGGGATCTTCATCAGAGGTGCTAGGACCCAGCGGGAGCAAATATTTTTGAAAGAGGGTTGGCACCAGAGATGGAGCCACGAGGAGTAGCACACGAGCCTTGGCTCGTAAGGGCAATGACTATCTCAAGGCCGACCCTCCATCCGCCTAGTACCCGAGAGGTGCAGCGAATCTAACCTAGAAGGGTAGCCTAACAAAACCGGACATAAGATAGTCTGGACGACCCATATAAGAAGGATCAAGAAGGATCAACAAAGAAGTCTTCACTGCCTAAAGACTGAATGAGTGAAGACCAACAACAGAGGTGAGCTCAGGGGATGGTGGGTGGGCATGAGAATGAGTGGTGGAGACTTCGTCCAAGAAGATCAAGAATTACGGTAGGTACGTAATTTCCATATCTTCCTGGACATAAAGTCTCCACCACTCATTCACAATTATGGGAGAGTATCGAGCTAATAACCCCCCCCGAGAGGGCGTCAGGAGAGACCAAGAGCTCAGAATTTAGGACAGAAGTCCGTTAAGGATGTTGCCTGACATGGACATCCAGGGCGTAGTGCTTGACGAAAGTATGCACTGAGCTCCAGGTAGCTGCATTGCAAATGTCTGCAATGGGCACGTTGCGGATTTCCGCCACGGATGCCATGACTGCTCTAGTAAAGTGAGCGTACACTCTGCCCTCCAGCTTAACCTGTGCCACGGAATAGCAGTGGCGAAGGCATGCCAGCAGCCACGGTGAAATACATCTGATAGCGAAAGGTTTGTCCGATACTATGGACTTCCACTGGTTGTAGAATTGAGTCAGACGACCCCCCACCACTGAGAAGAGTCCACCTCGGGAAGCTGAGGTGAGACTTGGGCCAGAAACTCAGAAGGCGGCACAGAGCGCTTTGGGCTCCTGTGCTTTCTGTTGCGTTTTCTTTTGAGGCTGGGGGGGCTTGGTTTTAATTAAAACCTCCTGCCTTTGCCTCAAAGGACTGACTGTTTAATGAGGTGGGCGACATGCTGTCCCAGAGGGGCAGGAGCAGTTCGAGCCAATTTAATGGCAGACCTAGTCTTCTGTGTTGCCTCTAGAGCTTGTTCTACTTGAGGACCGAAGAGATACATATCGAAGGGTAACGCCATGACCTGCTGCTGGGCATCATTCGAGAATCCTGAAGTGCGCAGCCAGGAGTGACGGGCGGGTACAGATGCCCGCCACCGCCTGGGAGGCAGTATCGAAAGCGTCCATAGCTGCTTTAACCTGTTGGTTGTTGGACTTGATACCCCTGGTTATGGTCTGAAGAAGCTCTGAATTAGTGTCCGACTCTGGTAGAGCTTCTACCATTTGTTTGAGTGAATGCCAAAGAATATACTCATATTGAGAGAAATAGCCCAGGTAGCTGGCAATATGCATACCCAGGGTGGAAGCAGCAAAGACTCTCTTACCTAAAGTATCTATCTTACAAGATTCTTTGTTTATAGGTTGGGCTGTAGTAGCCTGAGGGAAGACGACCTTATTCTCTGCCAGGACTAGAATAGAGTCCGCAAAGGCTTGGGAGGCCAAAATGGGTCGATCCTTGGGAGCAGCGTACTTTCTATCTATGGACTTAGCCACAGAAGGAATGACAGCTGGATTATTCCATACCATTTGAGAAAGCGTCTCAAAGGAAGGCTGTACCAGGGGAGTTAAATCTATAGGGATCTCTGGGACATGAAGGTATTGAAGCCTTAAAAGCTTCCCAGGATCGATATCTGTAGTCTGGAGAGAGAGAGAGTGGAATTCAAATTTTTCAGCAGAGACTTAAGTAACAGGTCCTTGACCACAGGCTCTGCAATAGGATTAGATCCTGTTCCTTCCCCATCATCACCCAGCCTAAGGTCTGGGTCAGGCTTAATATCTCCTGACAGCCCAGGAGGGACTGTATGGACAGGAAAAGGAGTGAAAATTGGAAAGAAAAGAGGAAGGAAAAAGGTTCCAAGTTGAGAAGCCCTGAAGATTGGAGGACGTCACACCAAGCCTTGGCGCTGACAAAGAGCATGGCGCCACCTGACCCAGCGCAGATAGAGCCCCCGGCACAGACAAGCCACACAGCACCGAGGACGGCACCAACAAGCCGCATGGCGCTGACAAACCCAATGGCGCCGAGGACGGTGCCGACAGACGCATCCGCGC
This sequence comes from Neoceratodus forsteri, assembly GCA_016271365.2. Lineage (NCBI taxonomy): Eukaryota > Metazoa > Chordata > Ceratodontiformes > Ceratodontidae > Neoceratodus > Neoceratodus forsteri. The sequence goes on from CM057449.1 coordinate 622,555,631, forward strand.
CAAGCGATCCATCGATGCCGAAACCAACACAGGGCTCTGAAAACTAGAATTTGAGGAGAAAGAAGAATACCAGGAGATAGAGGGATCGGTGTTGCCACCTGTGCCACAGCCTTGTTGGGGGGGGGGGGGAGACACCTGAGCACGGAGTCGACGGCACTGAAGAAGGCGCCGCATGACTAGGGAGGCCCAACCGCCCTACCCAATCCCCTCGAGGGCCCCGGAGTGACCGGGCCAGGCAGCTGGACCAACCTCCGAGCCCACTGCTTCATCAGAGCGGCCCACTGATGAAACTGCTCATCTGAAGCCCTACCAGAAGGCGGGGAAGGGCTCTGATGTCGAAAAGGTCGGTGACCAGAAACAGAAACCGGCGACTCCGGAGGAGGAACCAGCAACTGACCCTAATGACTGACCGTCGACACGAAGAAATACCAGAGGGCGACCTCGAGTGATGCCTTCTCTTTTTTGACCTGTGGGCCGAAGAAGAGCTCAAGGGAGAACAGCGCCGAGAATGCGGCCGTTTTATTTTATGCTTCCGGGGGGACCACCCCTCCCCTCGGGCATTGGACCGTCCGTTGTCAGACCCCCCTTCTCTGGAGAGGTGGCGGACCGGACCCAGCCCAGCTGACTGAACAGCTTTCATACCAAGTCTCCCTACTGTCACCTGACCCACGCGTGGTCAACTCGGTCAATGTAGGCTGAGACTTCTTTCTTAAATAAGAATAAGAATAAATTATAGTAAGTGGTACTTACTTGAGATATACTACAAAACAATAAACTGTAAACTATGCTGCTAGTTTGAAGTTTGACTCCCGGCCGGCGAGCGACATCATCACCGAAGCACACTCGATTGTGGGGGAAAAAAAGAATCTGAGGCAGTTGGAGGGTCGACGCTGAGACAGTCATTGCCGCAAGAGCCAAGGCTCGCAGCACCACTCCCCGCGGCTCCATCTCTAGCGCCGACCCTCTTGCAAAAAAAGTTTGCTCCTGCTGGGTCCTAGCGCCTCCGGCGAAGATCCCATCAGTTTGAATGAGTGGTGGAGACTTTATGTCCAGGAAGATCTACTTCTACTGCCCTGTTGTTCAGAAGGCCCTGAATCTCGGAAGCAAGGAGGTCCAACTGAGCGGTAGACAGTTTGGGCTGTTGCTTGGGTGGACGATCCAGGGGACTCTGGAAATTTAGAGAGTATCCCTCTCGAACTATCCTGAGCACCCACTTGTCCGTTGAGACAGATTTCCACTGGTTGTAAAATCAAGTCAGACAACCCCCTACCGCTGAAGAGGAGTCCACCTTGGGCAGCTGAGGTGGGACATGGTCTGGGTCTTCAGAGGGTGGCACTGGGTGCCTTCCGGGCCTGTGCCTTCTGGTGAGTTTTCTTTTGTGGCTGAGGGGTTTGGTTCTTGTTAGAAGCTCTTTGGTCTTTACCTCGAAAGGACTGCCGGTTATGGAACTGATGTCTACTTCCGCCCCTCTGAGGGGCAGTAGGAGCCGGTCTGGCAGTCTTAATAGCAGTCCTGGTCTTCTGAGAGGCCTCCAGTGCATGCTCCACTTGTGGGTCAAACAGATAAACACAGCCAAAGGGGAAATTCATGACTCTCTGATGAGTATCATTTGTGAAGCTTGAAGTCCTTAACCAGGAGTGTCGCCGGGTACAAAGCCTGGCCGCTGCTGCCCTAGAGGCAGTGTCAAAGGCGTCCATAACAGCTTTCGGTTGCTGATTGTTGGACTCTATGCCTCTGTTAAAGGTCTGAAGAAGTTCCGTGTTAGTGTCCAACTTGGGGAGACTCTCGAACATTGCCTTGAGTGAATGCCAGAGGGAATACTCATACCGAGAGAAATGGCCCTGGTAACTAGCTATACGCATGCCGAAGATAACAGCAGCACTCACTCACTTCCCAAGAGTGTCTTTTTTATGAGATTATTTACTGGACGAGCAGTGGATTCCTGGGGAAGCACAACTTTGCCATTTACCACCAGGGCATCTACGAAATCTTGAGAAACAAGGATTGGCCTCTCCTTAGGGGGAACATACTGTACTTCCTGTCTATAGAACTAGCCATGGAAGGAATGAGCACCGTTCTGTCCCACACTGCTTGTGAAAGAGTCTCAAAAGAGGGTTGCACTGGCAGTGTCAGGTCCACAGGAATTTCAGGAACATGCAAATATTGCAGGTGCAAAAGCTTCCCAAGGTCCACCGAAGAAGTCTGGAGAATCACGGTGGAATTCATATTCGTCAGCAGAGATTTAAAAGGAAGGTCTTCGACCACAGGATCGCCCTCGATGCCCCTCCGCACCCATCACTGCGAGTTCTTTCATTCACTCACCCTTCCATCCCTGAGCAACCGGCACCTATTTCACAATGCTAAATTTGTTTCTAACTTCTGGCTCGGTTCCCTCCTGCCCTACCTCGTTTCCTCCCTATCAACCCCACCAACCCCCGCTCACGCCCTCAGGTCTACTGACTCCCGGCTATTAGCTATCCCTCACCGAAGAACCTCCGCAGACCAATCGGCTTTCTCTTACCTCCTCCCTAAGCTCTGGAATGACCCGCCTGCCCAAATCCGCCATTCTTCCTCCAAACACTCTCTATCCCCTGCCCTCAATAACTTCTTCGCATCCAACTGTACCTGCCCCTGACACCCCCCCGACTGACTCTTCTCCTCCCCCGATCCCCTCCTCCTTATGCGCCTGACCAGCAGCTGGGCCATTCGCCCAAATGACTGGCTTATAAAATTACCCTAACAATCCCTGCACTTACTCGCTCTTGACACTTCTGCTCCTCCCTCTTATTCCCATCAACGTCTTCCCTAAGTCCACCCCCTCATCTTTCCCATTGTTTGGCTATCCAGACCTGTCACCTCCCCCTTGCCCCAAGCTCGGGCTCCCAGTTCGTTCTGCCAACTTGGTGCATCTTACTTCACTTCTAATTCTAGAACTCTGAGCTGAGTGGCTGTGTTTGAGAAGAGCTCCCAAAGCTAAGTGCTTTTTGATATAATTTTCAGTTTGAAAATTGTTTTGTTTTATGTAAATTTGGGTGATTGTGAAAGACAACCCTGTAGGCTCCAGGAAGATATAAAATTTGTGCGGTAGATATTCGTTGAAAGTCAGAAGGATCAACACGTTTATTTAGTGTGATCTTTCTACTCTGATGTGGTTAATTTTAATACTATTTTAATACTATAGTTTAAACCCTTTCTGAATGTGCCTTTGGTGGTGTCTGATATTGAGAACCTAAGTGCCATTTGTGGGTATCCTGTCTGTTTTGGTAGGTACTTTATTTTCTGTTAAACAACTGAGTATACCTATTGCCTAATACTTTATAGTACATTGTATCTTTTGCTCAGTCTCTAATTTTCTCTTCTTTCTCCAATGTTTTAGAACTGTTTAGTTATTGTGGCAGAGGTGTGGTACTGTGTTCTTTCTTGTAGTTCAAGGTGCTTTTGGAACTGCTGATTTCTATTGGTTTAAACATTTACATTTTTCTTTTCTATTTTAAAAAAAAGCTACATCAACTTTGTATGTTGTCACCTGTTTGTTGTTGCTAAGTAGCAGATGTTTTTGCATTGTGCTCTGATTCTGTGATAGAATCTGTATTAGTAGAAGGTAGATTATTGTGATTGTAGTTACCTTTTGATTGTAAGGATAAAAAGCTTAGATAGAAGTGTATGTATTTTCAAATATTATAGGGGAACAGTGGCAGGATTTTAGGACAGTAAATTAATAAAAAGGAACTAGGAGAGCTTCAGTAGCAGACAAGTAGTGGAACTGCAGTATAATGTGGGGAGTGGTACAATGCAGTGGCTGTGGGGCAGCCATATTCAGGCAGACCTTCTGGACACTGAGGTGCTGCCCTATCTGTATGCATCTATCTGGACTGCGGGATGAGGTAGCCAGACTCAGAGCGGAAGTAAACTGGATCAGGAGTACCATCACCCCTATCCAGGGACCACCCAGTCCAATGCAACTGCCTCAAAGGATGCAGAGAACGAGGAGCACTTGGATGACAGTGGGCTCAGGGAGGGTTAGAGCAGTCAGGCAGAGGCACATCCCAGATCCTATTCCACTCAAGAACTCATATGCCACACTGGCAAAAGAGGACAACCAAATGCTAGTACCCAGAGAAGTGGAAGGAAAGGATGTGGAGGTTAGCCAAGGAGGTGACCTCAGCGGGGAAAGCAGTGGACCCCAGAGGAGCAGGAAACGAATCCTGGTGGGGGACTCCATCATAAGAGGGATCAAGCTAGGAACACAGGAGGGGGAGGACAGGGAGGTGAGGTGCCTACCAGGTGCCACGGCATGGAGGGATGGAAGGAAGATCCTGAGATCACTGGGAAGGCAAGACGGGAGGGTGAGCTGGATATCATTATCCACCTAGGTACTAATGACCTGGCAAATGGGGAGCCAAAGGAAGTTCAGGAAAGTTTAGGAACTGGGAAGGTCTCAAGCAAGTAACTACTTCTGTCACTTTCTCAGAAGTACTACCTGTGAGAGGCAAGGGAGAGAACAGGAGTGCATGCACCAGGAACTTTAACTCATGGTTGAAGAACTGGTGCTGTGAGGAAGGGTCTGGATTCACTGGTGACTGGGGACCCACCTGGAGGGATGGAGGTTTGTTCAAGCCTGACGGCCTGCATCCATCCTGGAGGGGAATCCAAGCACTCAATGATAAGTTTAAATACTACACTGACAAGCATTTAAACTAGCAAAGGGGGGTGGCAGGCCAGCAAGGAGGGTACCTACTTGCTCACCCCCCACAGCTAGCAGTGGAACCAGTGAACCAGAGGAGTGGCTATCTCTGCAAAGCAGTGTGCAAAAGATGGAAATGAGTGCCCAAGAGGTGGATAAGCAGAAAAGGGGCAAAATTCAGCAGACAGGCAGACAGCAAGGAGAACCAGGGATAAATGACAACCAAGGAAGGGGCTGGAGTAGAACAGTGAGACAGTCTAGGGAGGTCAAATCATGGAAAGCCATGTGTGCAAATGCCAGGAGCCTTAGCAACAAGATGGAAGATCTGGAGGCTGTCATGGTGCAGTCAGACTGGACATTGTGGCCATCACTGAAACCTGGTGTAATGATAACCACGACTGGGAGATGGCCATACCTGGCTACAACATATTCAGAAGGGACAGAGCAGGCAGGAAGAGGAGGAGGAGTGGCACTGTAGTGTGAAAAATGACATAAGGGCCACAGAGATCCAGGAGGAACAAAATGGGGAGAAATACTGTGGGTTAAGCTGGAAAGGAAAATGGGACAGCCATCCGCACAGGTGTGGTCTATAGACCACCAGCCCAGGAGGAAGAAACAGATAGGAGTTGATGCTAGCCATCCAAAGGATGGCAGACAAGGGTGAGATAGTACTGTTGGAGACTTCAATATTCCAGACGTGGACTGGAGCATCCCAGCAGCAGCATCAACTAGGAGCAGATTTATCCTGGACTCCTTCAGGGTGCCTTCCTCAAGCAACTGGTCATGGAACCAACTCGGCAGAAGGCAATACTGGACCTTGTGCTCACAAACAGGGACAGTGTGATGGGGGTAACAGTGGGGAGCACCTGGGAAACAGTGACCACCAGTCATTGTGGTTTGAAATCACAGAAAGAGCAGAACCAAACCACACAAAAACACGTATCCTGGATTTTAGGGGCAGACTTTGGGAAAATGGGGAGATACTTGAAAGAGGCATTAAGGGGAATGGGACAGGAATCAGGGGTTGAGGAACAGTGGGCAGTATTTAAAATGGGGATTACAAGAACAACAGAATTATGTATTAAGCAGGTTAGCAAGAGGAAAAGGAAGAGGAGACCATTATGGTTTTCCAAAGAGGTAGCAAAGAGAGTGATAGCCAAAAAGATTGCATTCAGGCAATACAAAAGACACAGGCAGAAGGGGATAGGGAGAAGTACCAGGAGAAGCAAAGGGAGGCAGGGAGGTCAGTAAGGGAAGCCAAAGCTCAGACAGAAGAACACATTGCAAAATCAGTGGGTAGAGGGGACAAAACCTTTTACAGGTACATAAGTGAAAAAAGAAAAACAAAGGGAGGGATAGTGAGACTGAAGGGGAAGGATGGGGGCCGTGTGGAGGATGACAACAATAAAGCTGACATACTGAACAGGTATTTCTGCTCAGTCTTTACTGAGGAAGAGGAGGGTAATGGAGTCTGAAGGGAGTACAAGGGGTGAGAATGGTGCAGAAATGGACACAAGTCCCTTTACACGAGAAAGGGTCCTGAAGTAATAAGAGTTGATAAAGCAATGGGGCCAGATGGGGTGCACCCCAGGGTCCTTAAAGAACTAAGAGAGGTGGTGGCTGAACCTCTGGCTATCCTGTTTAGCCGATCACTGGAAACAGGGGAGGTACCCAAAGACTGGAGGACAGCAGATGTAGTCCCCTTATACAAAAGTGGGAACAAAGAGGAAGCAGGGAACTACAGACCAGTCAGCCTCACCTCGGTAGTGGGGAAGATCATGGAAGCACTACTGAAGGAGAGATTGGTGGAACATCTGCTTGTCAATGGACTACAGGACCCAAGGCAGCATGGTTTCACCAGGGGGAGGTCATGTCAGACCAACCTCATTGAATTTTTTGACTGGGTGACTAGGGAGGTGGATCAGGGGAAGGCAGTGGACATGGCCTATCTAGACTTCAGCAAGGCCTTTGACACTGTGCCACATAGAAGACTATTACACAAACTGGGGAATATGGGTGTGGCAGGACAGTAGTGTGTGGGTAGGTAACTGGCAGGGTGGCAGGACACAGAGGGTGGTGGTAAATGGCTGTCACTCCACAGAGGGAAGAGTGACCAGTGGGTACCACAGGGATCAGTGCTGGGACCGGTCCTATTCAACATCTTCATCAGTGACATGGCACAGGACCTAGAAGGCAGAATTTCACTGTTCGCTGATGACACAAAGCTCTGTAACAGGTAGACACACCAGAGGTGTAGACAGAATGAGAAGCTACCTGCAGAAACTTGAAGAATGGTCAGGGTTTGGCAGTTGAAATTCAATGCAAAGAAGTGCAAGATAATGCATATGGGGCACAAAAATCCTGGCACAATATATCAGTTGGGGGGTGAGGATATAGCATGCACCAAGCAGGAAAGGGATCTTGGGGTTATCATCTCTGATGACCTCAAGGTAGGGAAACAGTGTGACAAGGCAGCAGGTAAAGCAAATAGGATGCTGGGATGTATAGGCAGGGGCATTACCAGCAGGAAAAGGGAGGTTATAATTCCGCTATACAAGACACTAGTGAGGCCCCACCTGGAGTACAGTGTACAGTTCTGGAGACCATACCTACATAAGGACATAGACAGGGTAGAGGAGGGCAACAAAGATGGTGCATGGATTGCATCACAAGTCCTATGAAGACAGACTGAAGGAACTGAACATGTACTCCCTTGAGGAGAGGAGGGAGAGAGGGGATATGATAGAGACATACAAGTATCTTACAGGGAGGAACAGGGTGCAGGAAAACACTATTTTTAAGCGAAAAAGATGTTCCAGGACTAGAGGGCATGGGTGAAGTTGGAGGGAGGACGATTCAGAGGAAACATGAGAAAGAATTTCTTCACAGAACGGGTGGTGGACAAGTGGAACACCCTGCCAGAGGAAGTGGTGGGGGCTGAAACAATCACAGGATTTAAGAATGCATGGGATAGACAAAGGAATTCTGGAAGTCAGGGGTAAGGTGCAACAGACTTCTAGGAAAACAATCTGAACTTACAAGCTCAAATGGGCAGACTGGGTGGGCCATAGGCCCTTATCTGCCGACATTGTCTATGTATCTATGTACTTCAGTCTCTAGATATAGGCATTTATGTAACCATGTATAGTTTCAATGTGTAATCAAATATGTTATGCTACCCTCTTTGTGGCACAAGTATGTGTGTGCCTCCGCATGTAACAAATCTGTCTAGCCACACTCAACTATGTAACCATTGTTTTAATTGCTTGACTCTAATTTCAACCCTTTGCTTGTTTTAGGTATATTCCTCCCATGTATCCCCTCCCAAGTCGCACTCATGAGACGCAGCATCATTTTGCTCAGTGTGCCTTTCCTGGTGAAACATTTTCAATAAATAAATAAAAATAAAAATTAGAAGGCTTACTCTCTATCCCATAAAATGAGTCCCCATCCACATCATCTGTCAGGCGTAGATCAGGATCAGAATCATCAAAGTCCCCCTACCCCAGAAGGGATAGCAAAGGTTGGGGAGAGAGCAGAGCCATCTCCTCCGGAATCGGGTCGAGAACCCCGGCACCAGAGTTGGAGCTGGCACCAAAAATGGCAACAGCGGCATCACCACAGCCACACGCAGTGCCGCAGTTGGCGTCGATTGAGCACCTGGAGTCCCTGTCCCCAATACCGGGAATCCTGAAGGGTGCGACACCACCGGAGACCTGAAAGAGTGAAGAGGAGTAGGTGGAGAATGCAGTACCTGTACCGGCCCCTACACAGCAGCCATGTGAGGTGGAAAGGCACAAGGGAGCGGCATCGATGGCCACGAAGGCGCCACGTGATCAAGCTGACCTTACTGCTCCGACCGCTGACCAACGGTCCCGGGATCGAGTCCACAGGCAAAGGCAGTCAGGACAACTGCCGAACCCACTGCTCCATTAGAGCTACCCAATTATGAAACTGCTCCCCAGAAGGCAGGGAGGGACTCCGGAGCCGAAGACCGCGGCTGCAAGGGACCGTGGTCAGTCAACTATCCCCTGCTACTGACAATCTCTGCTGATGTACCAGAGGCCGACCTCGAGCGGTACCATTTCTTCAACCGGTGGGAGGAAGAAATGCTCGAGGTTAGGCGGTGCCGAGCCCCTGACCGAGATCGGGAACAGTCCCGCTTCTTTTTGTGCTTTCGGGAGGACCGCCCTTCCTCCTGAGCACCAGACTGCCCGTGATCAGACCTCCCCTCCGAAGAGGGCAGTGGACCGGACACAGCCCTGCCATCAAACGAAGTCTCCCTACCGTCACCATTCATAGTCGACTCTGTTGATGGCGTGCTGAAGAAGACTTCTCTTCGTTCCTTCACTTTAAATTTTTTTTTTTTTAATAAATACTACCAAAACACTAAATATTAAATCAAATACTGAATGACTAAAGCTGCTGTCATATAAACATGAAGATTTGACTCCCGGTGGGTGAGTGTCGTCGTCACTGAAGCACACTCTATTGCGGAAAAAAAGGAAGTGAGGCGGCTGGAGGGTCGATGCCGAGACAGCCTATACGGCGCAAGCCAGTCTCACGGCGCCAAGCATGCATGGTCCTACCTTAGTGCCAGCCCTCCTGAAGATTTTTGGCTCCCGCTGGATCCTAGTGCCCCCGGTGTAGTCTCACTAGTACGAATGAGTGGTGGAGACTTTTAGTCCAGGAAGATCTACTACGGGAACTGTTAAGTTTTTGAGCTGAATGCAGTCGGGGATGTGGGCAATAGGGAGCTGTGCACTGTGAACAAATTACTTCCTGCTTTGACATTGGGAGCGAGCATGCACTGTAATCACAGCCGGCAGAAGCGCTGTTGGAGTACAAGAAACAAAAAATGAAAATTACGTACCTACCATCATTCTTGATCTTTCTATCTCCACCTTTCTTCACAGTTGGGGTAGTGGCCGGAGGTCATGACCCCATGGGAGCTTTTTTTTTTTTTCATGGGCGGAGCTGATGCAGCAACGGTGCTGCCCCTTGAGGCCGACAAAACGTGGCGCTCACGGGTTGCCCGTTAGCTGTTGTCGGCGCCGCCCCCTCACCAGTTCTGAGTCGCTGTAGATTAAGAAATAGAGGTGGGAGGGTGGGACAAGTGAGTCCAAGGGACAGATAAAGGAAAAGAATTAATAAACAAAAGTAGGAAAAAGCAGGAATAAGCGACAGAGGACAGAAGGAGACAGCAGAACCTAAGAGGATTGGGAGGGGTCCCAATCTCTGGAAAAGAGGAAAGGGAAAGAAGGGGAAGGAAGAATATAATTAAATACAATAATGGGAGGGGAGAGGACAAAACCTGGACTCCTATTTGTAAGCTGAATGGATTACTGCTTAAGACAGTCAGACAGAGAGGTTGGCAAAGCTGGGAAGATCTTGAGCCAAGGATTTACTTGACCAAGAAGAACTCCTGGCAGAAACATGACCTCCTAGAAGAGTGGTAATTAAAGGAGACAGGGAGTCCAGGAGCCAGGGTATGTCCTCTCCTCTAACCAACAAAAACAAGACTGGGGGGGGAAGGGGAAGAGTACCCCCCCCAAAAGAATAAAAAGGGGTTAGTCTCCAAGGACAAGGAGAAAGGGAGGAGAGAGGGGGCAGCAACCAACATCCCACCCTTAAGAAGAGGTGGAAGCTGCAAAGTGATGAGGAAACAGCTCCCCCCCCCCACCTCCCTCCAGCCTGCAGGCTGCAGAAGAAGCCCCTGGTGTGCCCAAGATCATGGCCTTCCTGGCCCGGGGAAAGGGAGGCACACAGGGGGTGGGGGGCCCAGAGACTGAGGCCCCAGGGGGATGGTGGGTTGGATTTGTGATGAATGGTGAAAATACACCGAAAGATCAAGAATTACGGTAGGCACGTAATTTTCATATCTTTTCTGTGTCAGTCTTCATCATTCATCACAGCTGGGTGAGTACTGAACCTCCCCGAAGGGGGCCTGAGAACCTAAGGGACTAAGCCCCTTAGCTCCCACTGAGGGAGGCACTGGGAGGGAGAACCCCGATGGGCCCGGTGAGGCCTGAGACTGTGGGGAGTTTGACAGGGACCCCTGGAGGGGGAAGGAAGTTGCCCCGACAACTGCCACCTCACTCTGCGGGAGAAAAATGAAAATTACGTACCTCCCATAATTCTTGATCTTCTCTTGTATCTTCACCATTCATTACTGCTGGGTGATAGCTGGAGTAGCCATCTGAGAGGTATTTTTTTTTTTCCCGAGAGTCTGCTTTGACGCCGCTGCCCCGAGTGACGCTTCGTGAGAGGCGCAGGGCTGCCGTTAGGTGCCGCAAACTCCTCCTCCATCCCAGTTCTGTTAGCCAGAGAAGTGAAATAAGGGTTAGAAGAGAGAGTGAGGCAAGAGAGCCGAGGGATAAAAAAAAAAGAGGAAAGGATATAAACTGAAAAAGGAATAAGTCGATAGAGGACAGAAAGGAGAGGAAGAAAACTGCCTACCCTAAGGGACTGAAGGGCCTCACTTCTGGGGCGGCTCTAAGGGAGGAACAGATGGGGGGAGAAAGAAGAAGCAGGGGAAAAAGAAAAAAAAGAGGAGGGAGGCTGGGGGTCTGCTGCTGGTTAATTGCCTTAGGGTTATAAGCTCGGAACCATAAATAAGGGAGCAAGGATCCCATTTTGAAATTTCAAGGAGAAGGTCAACCGAACCTCTCGCGCAGAATGGACACCAAAGGCAGATTCCCTAAACCTCTCCGTCTTACCCAATTTTCTAGACTCTAGCTGGGAGCTCTTCAATTATTAAGAGGGAAAATCTGTTCAAAACGAGAGCTGCCAACTAGGAAGGGAAAGAAGCCCCCTAGCACCTTGTTAAGTGATAACACAGTATCATGTGCAAGGGGGGGTCTACAGGGGACACACCTATATGACACAGAGAAAGAGGGAACTCAATCGGACTCCCTAGAGGCAAGGCAGAGAAACCTCTTATGGAAGAAGTGCCAGACAGCACCAACCAGTAGAGGCTGGATAAGGACCAGGGCCTGCTAGAAGGGGCCTGGGAAAGAGAAGGCGAGCCACTTAAGGAACCATCTCTTTAATCATGAATTTAAAGCATGGCTGGGAAAAAGCCAAGAACTGCCCAGAAAGGGTAGTCAGAAAAAGTTCCCTCAGGACAGATAAACCTTAGCTTGTTCCTCCTATTCTGAGAGAGAGGGGATTTATTTATTTATTTTTAATATTTTGGCTTAACGGCCAAAAGAGAAGGGGGAGGAATGAGAAGGAGGGGGAGACCCTTGAGGGGATGGTGGGAAGGATTCAGTAATGAATGGTGAAGCTACAAGAGAAGATCAAGAATTACGGTAGATACGTAATTTTCATATCTTCCCTTGTCAATCTTCACCATTCATTACTGCTGGGTGAGTGCCAAGCCCCCATCCCTGAAAGGGGGGGGGGGTTAAGAGAAAACCCTTGAGGGAACAGATCCCTCAGCCTCCTACTGGTGACAAGTAGAGAGGGGGGAAGACCCTAACCAATAGAAAGGAGTCTAAGGTGGGTGAGAAGGAGAAGGCACCCCCCGGGGGGCTGTGGGAGGGGGGTTGCCCCTGAAGATGCCTCCTCGCCCTATGGGGGAGAAAAAAGACAGGTCCCCCGGAAGGCAGAGCCAGTCACTCTACGCCGGGTCATGGGTGACAGTCAGGAGAGACTAAGCCATGCCGTCTGCCTGATGCAGATCGCTGACCCTACTAGTCTGGAAGCCACCTCGTTTGCATCGTATGATGTCCTCGCTTGGTGCCTTGCAAGCTCCAGATTCTGCGCAGAGAGGGCAATGGCTTGTCTAGTCTGCTCTGAGTCAGGTAGTGAAGCTAAGACTTGAGCCAGCATTGACCACAGATGCCTGCTGTAAGCAGCGTGGTGAGCTTGATAGGAGGAAATGCACAACAATGCACGACCAGAAGAGAAGACTCTTCGTCCCCAACGGTTGAACTCAGCAGAATCCGAATACGGAAGCCTGTTGTGCACTGGGCGGCGAAGCCCAGAAGGAGTATCCAGGGACGTCAAACCTGAAGGTGGTTGAGGTAGAGAACCTAGAGACTCGAGGGGGGCACAATACCGTCTCCTGCAGTCTCCTGGGCCTGGAGGCGGAGTGGCTGGAGACTGCCAGGTGCAGATAGACGCTTCCTGGAAGGGGATCGGCCAGGAAGGCACCACCAAATGGTGGGCGTTGAATTCACTAAGGAAAGCATGCATCTGCCGCTCAGTATTGTCTCTACGAACGTAGGAAATACGAAGCTCCGAAACCATCTTCGAAAGGAAACGCTGGTAGTCGGTGAAGTCAGCATCAGAGGAAAGGTGGACAGGAGGTTCCTCTTCCTCAGTTGAGGAAGACGAGGAGGAAGTGGAGCTTGAATGCCCAGAAGACTCCTGCAGCGAGGGGGGTGAGACAGGCGAAAGACCTGTTCGTCCATGGCCCTAACACAGGACGGGAAGGTCGCTGCAGTAGTTCTGAACGTCTCCCAAGTTAATGGCCTAGTGGGCACCACATGGTCCGGGAGAGAGGGAGGTGGTTGCAGAGGGATGGGCGAAGGGCACCTAATAGTATGTGCCTGGCCTCTGCCACGGCTCTGGGATCCAGGTAGCGATGCCGCCAAAACTGGGGACCCTGGGATCATGCCGGGTTGCGCAGAAGAGAGGAAAAGAGACAACTCTGGAAAGAGCCCTGAAGGGGAATTCCCTGTGGCGCGCCTGGGACTGCATGAGTCCAGAAGTGCAACCCTCAGAACTGCCACCAGAAGACGCTTTAGAGACCTTCAGAGAGACGTGAGGATCAGCGCTACGACTCCTCCCCACAGGGTGGTGGAGGCTCGTCGCTGCTCTTGACCCCTACCCCTCAATCCTTCAGACTCTGAAGCAGCCCTCTTCCTCGAAACCAGTGGTGGAGGTCCCTGTTGAGCAAGACCCCGAAGGGCATGCGCTGAAGCAAGGTCCTCTCCCCTCCGCTGAAGGACCTGAGCAGCACTGGGAACGGCGGCTGCCTGGGACCTGCCAGAAGAGAGAATCCCCTCTCGGACATCCGAAGGGTCCACTACAGAAGACTCCAGGCCACCCATAACCATGGAGCCATCCAGGCTAACCAGCTCTGGGGAGTCTGGGAGAGGAACACTGGACCGTCTAGCCCTGCGGCCTACAGGAGGTTCAGAGCCAGAAGACTCTAGCTGCTGGTCTGTGTCCTCACCTGAATCATCTCCCTCTGAGGAGGGGTTGACAAGGGAAGACTCCATTCCAGCCGCCGCAGGAAACTGCCCCGAGGGGGTACCAGGCCTGGTACCGCCTTAGGCCGTGACGAGTAACACGCATGCAGAGTGATCCGTACCTCTGGCGGCGTCACGCTCCCCGGCCGCACCATGAACGGCACTGCCCGAGTACCAGACACCGTGATCGGCGCAGAGGCCCAGCTGCGGCACCACTGACGGTGCTGCTTGAGTCCCTGGTGCTGCGAACGTCGCTGAGGCCCAGAGCAACACCGCCAATGGTGCAGCCCGAATCCCCGGCACCGCGAATGGCGCAGAGGCCCAGAGCGGCACCGCGAATGGCACCACCAATGGCTCCAACCGAGTCGCCAGTGCCGCGAGCTGCAAAAGACTCCACGGCGAGGATAGACAGGGACGAGGTCCCACCAGCGCTGGGCCCCGCAACCGGAGGCCGCGACACCGGGGGAGCCAGCACCTCCGAAGAGGTGACTGCTGGGCCGACGCCAACAGCACGACCCCGGGTGGGATCACACCGTTCCTCCGGCGCCGAAGAAGAAGAAACCTCCTCCTCGGCAAGACTGGAAGTGGAGGAGGCTTCCTCCTCACTGGGCCGTATAGCCCCGGGAGGGGACCCGGAGGAAGGGTCGAGAGATCTGGTCTGGGAAGCCCTAGGGCGACATCGTCCTCCGAAAGTCGGTAGAGCTCGTCTGACTCGCAACGCGCAGACTTCTAAAACACGGCGATCCATGGAGAAGCAGGCGTCGCAATGGTCCATATCATGGTAGGGTCCCAAGCACCGGAGACAAACATCATGACGGTCCGTGATGGAAAATTGCCGGCCACAGGGGCACCGACGCATAGGGGCATGGCCCGCCTTAGATTTACGCTTTGGCCCCGAACCAGACATGATGCCAAATAATTAAGGAAAACACAGAAAAGGCTCGGCGTTGTCGAAAAATATAACAATGGAACGGTCTTACCGGTCGATGACGTAGAGAATCACCAGGATGAAGGAGCGTCGAAAAACTTCGGAAGAACTATGACAATGCGGCCTATGACGCAGTAGTACTGGGAACTCCGCGTAGCAGGTGCAGCCTTGACGGCAGGAAAAACAGAACTGGGATGGAGGAGGAGTCTGCAGCGCCTAACGGCTGCCCCTCGCGCTCTACGCAGAGCGTCACTCCAGGGGATGGCGCCATCGACGCAGACTCCTCAAAAAAAATCCTGTGGCAGTTGTGCGCTTCTGGCTATCACCCAGCAGTAATGAATGGTAAAGATTGACAAGGGAAGATGGTGGGTTCTCTAGTAGGCGGAGGAAATCACCCTACACCAGGCCATGGGTAACAACCGGCAAAGATGAAGCCACGACGTCCGCCTGATGCAAGTCACTGTTCCTACGACTCTGGAAGCTACCTCACTGGCATCGCAGGATGCCCTCACTTGGTGCCTTGCTAGCTCCAGACCCTGAGCAGAGAGTGCGATGGCCTGTCTGATTACCTCCGTATCAGGCAAAGAGGCTAGGAGCTGACCTAGCCTGGACCAGAAGAACCTGTCATAGGATGCATAGTGGGCCTGATGTGAAGCTATGGATAGTTAACTCCATGCCAAGTAGAAGGTCCTCCTACCCCAGAAGTCAAAATCCGAAGAGTCTTGATCTGGGGGGGCCGGTCACGGTGAAGGGTGCGAAGCCCATCAAGAGTGTCCAGCTACGTCAATCCTGACAGGGGGTGAGGAATGCAACCTGGAGACCCCAGGGAGCACAATACCTCTGGCTCAGTTCCCCAGGGGTTGGGATAATGGAGAAGGGATGTCGCCAGGAGCGCAGTGACGCCTCCCGGAAGGGAGCAGGCCAGGTGGGAACCACCAGGTGGGCCGCACTAAAATCGCCTAGAAAGGCGCGTGCCACATGGTCAGGATTATCTTGGGAACCAGGGGTGATGAGAAGATCTTTCATCATCTTCAAGGGGAAACGATGATACAAAGCAAGATCAGCGGCGGGGGAGATGTGGACGGATGGTTCCTCTCCCTCCAAGGAGGAGGATGAAGAAGCGGAAGATCTCGGAGAGTCAGAGGGTGGCTGCTCAGGGGGAGGGTGGACACCCGCTCGTCCATCACCCTAACATAAGTGGGAAAGTGAGCAGCCACACCCTTGAACTGCTCACAGGTCAAAGGTCCCCTAGGACTGGCAATACCAGGGAGAGAAGGAGATGGTGATAGAGGAATGGGGGCCAAATCCAATGAAGAGGAGGAACGTCCTCTGCCCAGGCAAGAGAGCCTGCCGAATGCTCCCAAAAGAGGTGGAGCTCTGGGAAGCCCAACAGCCGGTCAACCACATTGGAACTGCCCAGACCATGCCCTGAAGAGTCCCCCCTCTGTGAGGCGACCGGGACTGTGAGAGTCCAGAAGGACGGTCCCTGGCCTCCAAAGAGGAGGACCCTCTCGAGGAGAAAGACAGGGGGAAGGACGAGGGTTTGCACTACGGCCCCTCCCTGAATCCGGGTGGGTCCCAGGGAGAGGCCACCGCACCAAACTCAGGCCCCTCGACCCCTAGGACTCCAAAAGAGCCCTCCGCCTTGAAAACACCAGCAGAGGTAGCTGCCAACTCTGAGTAGTTCCTGAAGAGACCACCCAGGGTGCAGCACACTGCCCCTTTCTGTCGGTGCTCCAGCCGGCCCTAAAGTTGGATGGCCCAGGCACACCACAGGAGGGGGTACCCTAATTGAGTGGGCAGAAAATCCACCGACTCCAGGTTGCACAGCAACAGCCACCTGGACTGCTGCTTCTGGTCAGTGCCACTGACCCCAGAATCAGGAAACACTGCCCACTCCCCAGAGGGAGGGTGAGTGTGGGCCGAAGTGACCACTGAGGGATCAGCAGACTCCTGAGGAGTCTGGAAGCCAGTCTGGATCAGACCCGGAATCCTCCTCCAAAGAGGTGGAGAAAGAGGTCTGATGCCAGACCACCCGCTAAGCCCTGCCCCTTCCTGGACTGCTAGAAGTGCCAATCTGAGCCCTGGCACCATGGCTGGCGCAGACTCCCTTCTCAGCGCCGCAAACTGTGACCGCGGGAGAGACGGCACCAACCATGGTGCCTAAGCCAGAATCAGTGCCAGTCATGGCGCCGTCCCCTCCCACAGCGCCGTGAATGGCACCGGAGTTAGAGACCACGCCGACAACGGTGCCGAGCCACCCCTTGGTGCCGCAAACGGTGCAGAGAACAGAAACGGTGCCACCCACTGCACCGGCACCCGCCATGGTGCCGTGAATGGCACCAGAGCTGGAAATGGCGCCATCTCCAGTTTTGGCACAGAGAATGGCGCAGAGGCCAGAAACAGCCGCAGAAGAAGCGGTGCCACTCCCATTATCGGCACCGACTGCAGAAACTGTGCCGAGAAACAGCCCGGCACCATCCGGGCCCTCGGCCGAAATGGCACCAGTGGACGGCGTCGAGGTTGGTGCCGGCATGGGCCGTGGGTCCCAGGACACGACACTGGGGGTGCCTTCACCCCCGAAAGGCGAATGCTGAAGCGGTGCCTCCCACCCGCCCCTGAAAGGAATGGACTGGGCCTCCTGCACCGTGCAAGGGGCCCTCACCACGGCAAGGCTAAAAGAGGCAGAGGCCCCCTCCTCCGCGGTCTGTACAGAACCGGGAAGGGACCTGGAGGAACAGTCAAACGACAGTGTCTTGGCTTTACGAGTGTGGGCCCATCCCCCGAAAGTCAGCGACGCTTTCCCCCACTTTCCACGTGCGCAACTCAACTTGGCGGTCCATGGAGAAGCAGGCATTGCACAAATCCATGTCATGAAAACAGGTGAGATACCAATGTCAGTAACGGAATAACGGTGGCCGCAGGGGCATTGACACATAGGAGGCCGACCCGTCTTCAATTATTTCTTGCCCCCTGTACCAGACATGATCTACCAATAAAACAACAAAAACAGACCCAATGTCACTGAAAATAAAGTAAAAAGAACAGTCTTACCAGTCAGCGGCATCGAGTAGTGGGGAAACAGAACAGACGGGACTTTTTTGACGCTAGAAGCTGATCGAGAACTAGGCCGCAGCCTGTGACGCAGTTTTCCTTCAGGAGCTCCACACGAGGTCCAACCTCTACGGTGGGAGACAGAGAACTGGCGAGGGGATGGTGCTGACAGCAGTTAACAGCCAACCTGCGAATGCCATGTTGTACGTCGGCCTCGAGGGGTGGCACCGTTGCTGCGCCAGCTCTGCCCATGAAAAAAAAATAAAAAAGAGCTCCGGAGGGGTCATGACCGCTGGCCACTACCCCAACTGTGATGAATGGTGAAGACTGACAGAAAAGATCAAACATGGACTGTGGTGAATGATTTACTTTGCACAAATTAATATCAGTCTTCACATTTTAACAATAAAAGTCTTGACAAAGAATGAAAAAAAAAAAAAAAAGAAACGGCAATCAGAAATGTTACCTCATTAAACTGGCAGGTGAAAAAAAATTACTTTTTTTGTGGGGGCTATTTGTTGCATTGCTGCTTCAACTGTATTGACAACCTTCCTCTGGAACTGGCTTGTTTGCATCTGTACTTTAGGTCTAAGGTGGTAAACTGGACATGAAATTGACCAGGGCATAGGCAACAGAGGATGGTAGTAAATGGAGTTCACTTTGAAGAAGGGAGTGTGACCAGTGGGGTGCCTCAAGGTTTAGTGCTAGGACCAGGCCTCTTTAATGTCTTTAGAAATGACACTGCAGAAGAGCTAAATGGGAAGGTCTGCCTCTTTGTGGATGACACCAAAATCTGTAATAAGATTGACACTCCAGGGTGGGGGGTTAAAAGGATAATTAGAGACCTGGGAAAACTAGGAGTGGTCAAGGGTATGGCAGCTGGGTTTCAATGTGAAAAAATAGCAGATCTGTGTACTTAGGATACAGAAACCTAGGGGCACAGTACAGAAGGGGTGGAGTGGTACCGACGACTACCAAGCAGGAAAGAGACCTGGGGGTAATCATATCAGATAACCTAATGGTGGCCAGGCAGTGTGAGGCCATCAGGAGGGCTAGTGGGATGCTGGGGTGCATAGGGAGAGGTATCAATAGCAGAAAGAGGGAGGTGGTGTTGCCTCTGTATAGATCGCTGCTAATATCTCACCTAGAGTACTGTGTCCAGTTGTTGAGACCACATGTCTGGAAGTACACAGACAGGGTGGAGGCGGTCCAGAATAGGGCAGCTAAAACGATGCAGGGTCTGCATCAGAAACCCTATGAGGGGAGACTAAAGGACCTCAATATATACACCCTGTCAGAGAGGAGGGAAAAGAGGAATATGATAAAGATTTAAATACCTCATTTGGTAAAAATAAGGTACAGGAGAGGGACATTTTTTCAGAAGAGGAGGTGCTCAAGAACAAGGAGACATGTATGAAGCTGGAAGGAGGTAGATTCAGGAGATGTGAGGAAGTAATTCATCAGAGAGAGTAGTGAATTCCTGGAACAGCCTTTCAGCAGAGGTGGTGGGGGCAAAACCAGTGGTGGTGGGGGTGTTCAAAAATGCATGGGATAGATACAAGGGAATCACTGTGGAAAGGGGAGTTGGGATCAAGTATGGTCTAAAATAACAACATAGGTGGGGGGAATTTAAAAAAAAAAAAAAGTGGTCCTTATCTGCCGTCAAATTATACGGTTCTATGTTCTTGTCTTCATTGTAACTTAGTCACAGACATGGAACCTTTATAAATGAGCACCTGTGCTCCAAGGTATTGTCCGAAACTATCAATAGTTAAAACAGATGAGAACCTGGGGACAGTCATTTTTTTCAGATCTAAAAAAAGCTACAGCAGACTCTGAGACAAAAGGGCATCTTACAAAACAGGAGAAAAAATATTGATCCAAAACGGAATTAAGAAGGTACAGGTTCTAAATTTAAAATTTTCATCCATAACATGCTGCTTTAAGTAGTGTAGGATAACAATGCAGGCTGTGCTCTTAACATCTTTTCATAAACCTATCTATGACAAAAGGGGAAAACACTACACACATAAAACGTAGTTCTTCATTTCCAAAACAGCGATTCAGTAACAAGACCAACAACTACTTCTTACCTGTTCCGTAGCCATGTTGTCCATACCCACTTGCTTGCTGAAAGGGCGTTGAAGCTGCATTCAAGTTTACTCCGTGCTGTTTGGCGGCTGCTGGAGGCACCTAGGGAGATGGACAAATGTGCACTTTTTACATGCCTCAGTACCCTTTGAGGCACACTAAGCAAATACAGCTTAGAGAAAGGGAAAAAGAAAAGTTACATACTTACCGTCACAGGAGAGCTCCCTGAACAGCTTCTCCAATGAGTACCACTAATGGGTCTGGGTCGGAGGCACTACGACCCCGCAGGAGCAATTCCTTGGACATGGGGCTGACAATGGCCACTGGGAATAGTGCCTGCACACCCCCACGTGGTGCCACAGCCAACCAACACTTGCTGCTGGCTCCCTTACCAACCTCAGCTTTGTTCGCCATGAGTGAAGTGAAATGGGGAACAGCAAGATAGGACTTGAGAGAAAAAAAAAACAATCGCCCAAAGGGACAGGGAAAGGATATTGGGGGTGGTGGGAGGGAGTGACTAATAAAACCTAACTACAAACTTAAGAGAAGGAGAAGAAGGGGACACACTAAAGTGGCACAGATATGGTAGTATGGGTATTGAGGCAGAGCCTCAAAATTCACCACCAGCCCAGGAGCAAAAGCAGATTGAGAAGGTAGTGGGAATAAGGCCACCAGCAGCCCTGTAAGCATATGGGCTCTGGCAAACAAGGCAGCTGGAAAGGCAAGATAGGACTCCTTTGCAAATGAGATGGCACAAGTATGTCAACCAGCAGAGCTACTACTCCTAAGAAGCAATCAGCATGCCTTTAGTACAGGTTGCATTTAGCAACCAACAGGAATATATCTTTGGGGAGGGGGTATGCCCTGGGCATGAAGGAAGAGAGGGACACAGAAATGTTTTTTTTTGTTGAAAGTTTTAGAAGACGTCCCACAAGGGAGACAAACTGGGGAGTGGCAGAAGATCCCAAGAAAGGCATCACTGGTGCTACATGCCACAGGGTGAGCTGCCCAGAGGCCTTGGCTCTGCTAGAGAGAGGGAGGGATGGATCGTGGTTGTGGGGTGGGGGGTAGTTAGGGGTCAACCTTAACTTTTTTTTTTTTTGCACTAGCCAGCCGGACAACTTGATTAAAAATTGCACTAGCCCACAATAATAATGGTCAATTTTGACTGGTTATACAGGAAAAATGAAAGCCAAGAAATACTCCAATTATTGCATATTTATTCTTCTCCCACACTGCTTCCTGCCCCAGCAAAAAAAAAAAAAGAGACTGCAATACAATCACATGCAGTGTGTACCCTTCACTGTTTTTTTACCATGTGCCCCTTGCTTCCTCTTTCTTCACCCTCCCTGCCAAACCAGAGAATACCATAATAGTACATGTTCAATCAGGCAGTTCTAGCTCTGCACACACAACAGCCAACATCATCATGCACCTCACCACAGCCCCACCCTGACCTGCAGGGCAACGTACAAAATCAGGCAGAGAAAGAAAGTCACATCCCCCACCCTGTGATTAACCAGACCTGCTCTTCTGGAAGTTTTCTGACACTGCGAAGTGAGCCAGGGACAGTTCTAGGATTTCTTTGGAGAGAGTTAAACAAACACAGGGGGCTTGGGACTTAAGAAACTGACATATCGGTTTTATATATACCAGGCACAAAAGTATTGATGAAACATGCTTTGCCCTAACAAAAAAAGATTCTTCATAGTGGTGCCCTTTCATCAGTCAAAGGGGAGCAGTAGACAGGCATGATGCTGTACTACCTCTCTTTCTATATAGGATGATCTATGCACACCACGAATACCTTTTTTAACCTTCCAAATTATACACCTGATTATGGCTCCCCATTTTGGAGCCTGTATCTAAAGCGGGACGTCAAACTTGTGGAGAGGGTCTAGAGGAGGATAACCAAAATGGTCCCCCGGCTAAAAAATAAAATACAGTAAAATCCGCTTGAGTGTACACAACTGAAATGCACTAATTTGAAAATACCATATTACAAACGGACCTGAGACACGGTTGCAGTAAAATCAAGCAAACGGTTTATTACACTGTAGAATGCATCAGCTACTGTACTTATATGCTGTAATAAAAGTAGTGAAGTAGCTAACCACTTAAATAAATGATAACCAACAGTAATGTACTGTTTAATGCTTTGGCTAAAAATCACTGAAAGTGACAGAAGTGTTTGTTCCCTTCCCGATCAGCACACACATAGTAAAATGCATTTAATCATGAAGACCTTAAAAAATAATCGGCTGGTGTACATTACCACTACAAGTCCAGTCACAGCCTGGGTGTGTTATAAAAATCTGCGACATGGGCTTGTCTTGCTGTTCATTTTGTTAGCGATTCCAGCCCTTTTTTTCAAATGAATAAAACCAGAAGAAGCATGTCTGCTCTCTTGTCTCCACGTAATGCCTTATCTTTTGCATCATCACCCAGACCTTACCTGCTGTAGGCACCTGTACCTCTGGCTTGTTGTCCTCATCATCAATTGCTCCGGCACTGGCATCGATCACAGTGGCACAAATTTCCTCCTCCGTGAGCGCCCTGCTGGCAGGTTCTTCACTGAACACTATTCCGGGGGGGGGGGGGATGAAGAGTTTCTTTTGACTGCTTACATTCTGGCTCTTCCTGATGCCTGCTTTTCACTGTATTAATCGCACCCGAGAACTGTTAACACTGGATTGTTGAGTCAGACAGCTCAGGGCTCCCAAGTGCTTTACTACAACATGCATTAACACCTCGAAGAAGACAGTTAAGTGGTGTCAGAACTGTGCACACAATCAATTTTTTTTAACCTTAAACAGAAAAGGAATCAGCACCAGCCGAATGTGTGCACACAACTGGAATGCGCACACATCCGAATGGCACACAAGTGAAATCGACTGTATATCATGATAGACTCGTAGAACCTGGACTGTTCGATCTGCAGAGTAGGAGACTTAGGGGAGACCTACTCCTACTATTTAAAATCATTAACTCCCAGGACCTAATGACTCAATGTGGGCTAAGATTTTGCACCAAAACGCCCAACCTTAGAGCTCCTAAGAGACAACTTTATATTCAAAGGGAAAATAAAAGACTCAATTACTTCACTATCACATCAGCACGCTTTTGGAATCAACTGCCCAGTGAGGTAGTCTGCCAAACAATATTTCTGGGTTTTAAAAACAGATTAGATGATTACATCAGAGTAAAGTTCCCGTTATCATAATCTACCCACTAAGAGTGGGAGACAATCTCGATGGAAAAACACCTTCGTCTTCATCACCTAGTAATATGCTAGGTAAGTAACTTTTCTATTTTCCCTGAATCAAGGTTGGTCATTAAGTCCCACTAATGTGTTCAAATACCAGGCTTCCCCATCTAAAGGAGTAGCTGGCTTACATTAGCAGTACCTGTGCACCCTCATACGTCTGTGTGGGGGCGAACATCTGAAGGTGGGGGCTCTTCACAGATCTGGCGAGACCCGAGACTGGCTGGGGCCAAGCAGGTATTCCTGTGGAACAGGCACAGGAGGGTTTCCCGAAAGTTCCCGCCTGACCCTAGGGGAGAAGAAATAGTTCCATCATAATGTGAGTTAAACTCCATATGCCCAGCCAAATGTGCCAGTTGGGATAGGTGAAGCCAGGCAGTCAGTCAAATACAGACTGCCGCTCCTACCAATCTGGAAGTCAATTTGTTGGCATAAGATGCCCTCGACTGGTGTCGTGTTACCACCAAACAGAAAGGCTGATGACTGGCCTGTCTCTCATTGTAGCATCGCAGCCAGCAGGCTGTTCACATGAAGTCACAGGTGACGGTTACAGATCACTATATGGGCCTGGTGTGCAGACACACACACGGGAATGCACCAAGGTAAAAGCCTTCTTTCCAGTGCATTTGTGTGAGCAGAGTCTGTATCTGGGAGTCAATCAAGCCTAAGGGTCTGCAGTACCTGAAGCCCCAAAATGAGGTGAGGCACATCACCTCCAGAGCCTGTGTGTGAGCGACATCACATGAGGAGGTTGTTGGGGATGGCAGAGTTGGCAGAGGGATGTCTCCACAAGGCCCTGGACTCGACCTCCATGGCTACAGGCCACCAAGGAATGACCATCAGTGTCAGAACTGGGAATCCCGAGGAATCCTAATGGCAGGGCTGCCAGAATGTGGCTAGTGTAAGCTTGCCGCTGGAATGCCTGGAGTATCTCCACTAGGAATCCCTGGTACAGGGTGTATTCAGCAGAAGAGGACAGGTGGACCAAAGATTCACTGTCCTCGGAGAACATGGATGGAGACAAGGCACTGGGTCAAGGCATGGAAAGCACTTGGAAGAAGAGACTGTACTGGACCCTGTCTGACCAATCCATGCCGGGTTCTGTTCTCATGTTAACAGCCAGAGGGGCCTAACAACTAGGACAGCCTCTCTAGGAAGCACAAAGGCTCTTCGGGGAAGAGATGGCACTCCTGGTCTCATAGGCTTTAGCTGAGGAACTCTAGTGAAGGCCTTGCCCAAGGGAAGGGTCAATGAGAGCAATCCAATGGGCGTCCTCCTACATCAGAAGAGTGACCTGACCAGTGCCCTTGGGAAGGAATCCCCAGGTGAGGAGACTGAAGCTATGCAAGCTCCACAGGGCAATCCTGACTCATGGCACCGCCTCTGGCACAGAGTTCAGGTTGGACAATGTCCTCGAGAAAAGGGATCTCATCACTGAGTTTGACATCGCCCTCAACACCGTGCTTGGTGCAGACAGTAATGCCAGCCCCAGCGCCACCTCCCTCCTTGGTACTGCAGGCAACACTAGAGTCTGGGACAGGTGCAAGGCCAAACTTCTGTCTCGCATGTGCTCAAAGACAGATGCAGGCCTGATACTCTTGGCCACTGTCGTCTCTGGATTCAGAGTATTCCCCCTCCCCAGTGTCGTTAACAACATGGCAGGTGAGAATAGACCCAAAGCTGGCTCTGGCACCTGCATCTGCTTCAGTGCTAGGCCCTCCCCCAACTCCATGAACAGTGTTGTGGGTCACCATCTCTAGTACGAACAGCCGTGTTGCAACAGTGATCGGTGACAAAATGCGCAGGAGACACCAAGAGATGGGGCTGAGGTGTCACCTGTGTTGACCGGGCATAGTCTTAGCCCCACCAGTGGGGATTTTTGTTGCTCGAAGCAGTCAGATTGTGGAGGGTTCTCAGCTGACTATCCAAAAAGAGTGGACTGTCCACCAGTCCCAACCAGCAGGGTCTCCAGTCCATCAGCATGGTGAGGTCGAGGAGAACTTTGCACTTTCCTGGAACCAGAAATCCCACGATGAAGCCCAGGGGAAGGGCCATGTGACCTTTCCTTTGAAGCTTCGCGTGTAACACCTGCCACCCGTGGGGAGCGGGTGACCACATTATTTTTTTTTGGGGGGGTCTACGATGCGGTTCGTGACACTTTTGTTGACCCGGCATCACAGTGACGAGATTTATGTCGACGCCAGTTGTAGTAGACATAAATCCCAAATGTCTATCGGTTTTGAATTTTACCTCTAATCCCCATACTAAAGATTGTCAGCTCCAAGTTGGAGTCGATTCAGGGAGGGGGTGCAGGACCGGGAGACAGTGTGCTCCTGTTTCAGGCGCACCAACACAGCGACCTGTCGGCAAGCTGTCGATTTTGTCGACAGCAACGTAGGTGGCTGAGCTGGTGTCGCTGTCGGGGGGCATACCGTCTTTGAGGGTGCAATGGTCCAGAGTTGCAGGCATCCATGTTTTGCTCTGGTTCAAGGCAGAATGCACATAACCGATGCCAATCTGTCAATGCCATCTTGTTCCCAAAGGGGCACCGACACATAATGGGCAACTTTCTTTTCCATGGCCCTTTTTGAACGAGGCTTTGGAATCGGCAGAAAGAAAGAAATCCGAGAAGAAGAAACAGCATGGTACTAAGAAAAAATGTGGTGATGCAGGCTGAATAGATGGTGATGAATGAACTGGGGCAGCTGCTCCCACGGTGTGCACTTGATAGCAAGAATAACAGAACTGAGGTTGATAAGGGAGCCAGCAATGGTTGTTAGCTGGCTCGTGGTACAACATGAGGGTGCACTGATGCCGTACCCAGCAAGTGCTGTCAGCCACCTGGCCAAAGATTTACTCCCACTTGGTTAGGCCCAGAACCATTGGTGGGACTAATGAAGAAGACTCATTCAGGGAAAATCTACACTCCTCTAGGAGGCATAATAAGGCTAGCCTTGGACCTTTTTTGACCTCAGTGCAAAAAGCCTATTCTGGGTTCCCAACTGCACTGAGTGCCCACATTATTAATTACTCTAAGCAGCTGAATTCAGTGATAAAAAAATTCTATAAATGTAGAAATGTAAAAATATCTTTTACAAAAAGTATGCAAATGGTGATACTAGCATACAACATTTAGACTGAAGACTACATTTATCTGCGTATATACATTTAACAAATTGGTATGGAAAATCCTGAATTGTCATTAGTGATGTCTCCTCATGTGCTGTTATATACCATAAAATATACATGGTTAGAATTCCTTTATACTTTTACACACATCATGTGCAATCACTTACACAGAGGATATGACATGAGCTAGCTTCAAATATCAATTTATTTACATCTGCAGGTTTTGACCTCTGACTCAGTAGTGAAGTTTACAGTTGCCAAACGCTGCAGATAACAATAGATAAAATTCTAAGACTTGCTGTAATTTTTTTCTGTTAATTATTCCAGCTTTGTTACTGGATTATTCAGAATTGCTGGGAAATTATCCACCCTGCTAGGGATACTGGCACGGTCACAAAGCTGTGACATCATCAAGCAACCATATCTGGATATTCCTCTGTTACCATCACAAAGGTTCTCTAATATCTAAAGATGGTTCAAATATCACTTGCAGCCTTCCAGCGCACTGCTTGCATAATGTTAAAATTAAAAAAATAAAAAAAAATCATATGGGCTCTCTTCAGTTAGGTGTTCTTATTTGGAAGAGAATTCATAGGATTTTAATTCTACAAACTGCACAGTAACAACTCAACAACATATGAGTAATATCTGGATGAACACAATAGCATAACTTAATCTGCACCTGAAAACTAAACTCGTTTTTAACAAAAATCACACCCAATCAGAATTTTATATACTTGAAGGATATTCTCTTAGAACTCTCAGGTGGGACCCAATGACAACATAGGAGCCAAGAGAAAAAGAAATAACAAGTATGACAGAACAACTTCTTGCTGGGTAATTTCACATTGTTTCTGTGTTATTATAATAATCTTTATTTAATAGAGCGCCTTTCAAACATCAAGGCGCTTCACAAAAACATAAAATTCAGAAAATTCAATAAAAATAAAATCACAAAAATTCAGAAAAGGTATTGCCCCATAAAAAAAGCCTTCAGTGCCTGCTTAAAGCTCCCCACTGTCCTGCACTCCAGTGGCTGACGCGGCACAGAATTCCACAGGGTAGGGGCAACAAACCCGAAAGCACAGGCCCCAGATGAATTTAAACTAACCCTCGGAATCTCCAGCAACCTCTCGCCAGCCGAGCAGAGCTGCTTCCACAGGGTGCAAGGAACCAGGAGTCTCTAAGTAGTCAGACCAAGTCCGTGTAGGGCTTTGTAGGTCAATAAACCTACCTTAAAGGTGATCCGCCACTGAACCGGCAGCCAGTGCAGATCGCGCAGCACTGGGGTAATGTGAGATCTCCTAGATACCCCAAGTCAATAAACGTGCAGCAGCGTTCTGCACTAGCTGCAAGTGGCGGATATCAACCCCAGGAAGCCCTAAGTAAAGGGAGTTACAGTAGTCAAAACACGAGGTCACAAAGGCGTGGACCAAAACAGGCAGGTCACTGGACGGAATGAGATGCTTGATCCTAGCAATGTTCCTACGATGGTAAAAGGCTAACCTGACGGCAGCCGACACCTGATGCCGAAGGGTCAGCCCATCGTCAAGCATCACTCCCAGGTAACGCATCCGTTCAGAGGTGAGGATCTGAGCGCCCCCCAAGACTAAACCAGAGGGCAGATCAGTCCTCAACCCCTCTGTCCTGCGACCCAGGTCCACCACCAAAACCTCAGTCTGCGTTCAACTTTAACCGGCTACAACTAATCCAATCCTGGATTTCAACGAGGCAGCAATTACCTCAGCCCATACCGTCTTACAACGTCTCCAAGGGGCAGCATGTACACTGCAAATAACATGGGAGACAGCACCGAGACCTGGGGTACCCAAGGCAGAGAGAAAGACTCGGAAGAAAATATTCCAGAGACAACTCTCTGAGTTCTACTGGCGAGGAAAGATGAAGACCATCTGAGTACTGTCCCAGACAGCCACAGATGGACCTCAGGTGCTCGAGCAGGACCCCATGATCCACAGTGTTAAAAGCTGAAGACAAATCAAGGAGTACAAGAAGAAAAGGTTACTCACCTTTACAGGAGAAAGGGTCCTGAAGGAACTGGAAGTAATAAGAGTTGATAAAGCAATGGGGCCAGATAGGGTGCATCCCAGGGTCCTTAAAGAACTAAGAGAGGTGGTGGCTGAACTTCTGGCTATCCTGTTTAGCCGATCACTGGAAACAGGGGAGGTACCCAAAGACTGGAGGACAGCAGATGTAGTCCCTTATACAAAAGTGGGGAACAAAGAGGAAGCAGGGACTACAGACCAGTCAGCCTCACCACCGGTAGTGGGGAAGATCATGGAAGCACTACTGAAGGAGAATTGGTGGAACATCTGCTTGTCAACGGACTACAGGACCCAAGGCAGCATGGTTTCACCAGCGGAGGTCATGTCAGACCAACCTCATTGAATTTTTGACTGGGTGACTAGGAGGTGGATCAGGGAGGGCAGTGGACATGGCCTATCTGGACTTCAGCAAGGCCTTTGACACGGTGCCACATAGAAGACTATTACACAAACTGGGGAATATGGGTGTGGGCAGGACAGTAGTGTGGTGGGTAGGTAACTGGCTGGGTGGCAGGACACAAGAGGTGGTGGTAAATGGCTGTCACTCCACAGAGGGAAGAGTGACCAGTGGGGTACCACAGGGATCAGTGCTGGGACCGGTCCTATTCAACATCTTCGCCAGTGACATGGGCGCAGGACCTAGAAGGCAGAATTTCACTGTTCACTGATGACACAAAGCTCTGTAACAGAGTAGACACACCAGAGGTGTAGACAGAATGAGAAGCGACCTGCAGAAACTTGAAGAATGGTCAGGGGTTTGGCAGTTGAAATTCAATGCAAAGAAGTGCAAGATAATGCATATGGGGCACAAAAACCCTGGCACAATCTATCAGTTGGGGTGAGGATATAGCATGCACCAAGCAGGAAAGGGATCTTGGGGTTATCATCTCTGATGACCTCAAGAAACAGTGTGACAAGGCAGCAGATAAAGCAAAGAGGATGCTGGGATGTATAGGCAGGGGCATTACCAGCAGGAAAGGGAGGTCATAATTCCCTTATACAAGACACTAGTGAGGCCCCACCTGAGTACAGTGCAGTTCTGGAGATCATACCCTGTAAGGACATGACAGGGTAGAGAAGGTTCAGAGGAGGGCAACAAAGAAGGGTGCATGGATTGCATCACAAGTCCTATGAAGACAGGTTGGAAGGAACTGAACATGTACTCCCTGGAGGAGAGGAGGAGAGAGGATGTGATAGAGACATACAAGTATCTTATAGGGAGGAACAGGTGCAGGAAAACACTATTTTTAAGCGAAAAAGATGTTCCAGGACTAGAGGGCATGGGATGAAGCTGGAGGGAGGACGATCTAGAGGAAACATGAGAAAGAATTTCTTCACAGAACGGTGGTGGACAAGTGGAACACCCTGCCAGAGGAAGTGGTGGGGGCTGAAACAATCACGGGATTTAAGAATGCATGGGATAGACATAAAGGAATTCTGGAGGTCAGGGGTAAGGTGCAACAGACTTCTAGGAAAACAAACTGAACTTACAAGCTCAAATGGGCAGACTGGGTGGGCCATAGGCTCTTATCTGCCGACACTGTCTATGTATCTATGTATGTACCTGTAACAGTAGTTCTAGGAGTAGTATATGTTGTTCATCCACACACTCTGGCATGTCTCTTTCCCCTTTAAATCTGTCTGGAAGTCTTTAAGCTGGCTCCTCCCACCCACCCGAGTGGTAAATACCTCGGCTCCACCCCATCACACCAGATCTTAGCCTGCTGGAAGCAAGGTTGTGCGCCTAAAGCCAGGGAGGTCGGGTGGGTGTGGCTGAACATATACCACTTCTAGAACTACTGTTACAGGTGAGTAACCTGTTCTTCTAGGAACATGGATATTTTGTTCATCCACACTCTCCGGCAGACTCCAAGCAGTTCTCCGGGAGGAGGGAGGCATGGCGCATACCCTCTACTTGGGAAAAAGAGATTGGAGAACCGAGGCCCCAAAACCAGCATCCCGGCGTGACTCAAGGTCAATGTGGTAGTGGGTAATAAAGATGTTTGCTGACTTCCAGGTAGCAGCCCGACAGATTTCCTGGATAGGGATGTCCCTCGTAGCAGCCACTGATGCAGCAGTATGGCCGGTAGAATGAGCTCTTATCCCTCTGGGAGGCTCTTTGCCTGCCAACTTATAGCACAGACCTATGCATGATGTAATCCACCTTGCAATGGTCCATTTGGCTGCAGGTCTGCCAGAAGCGGCTTCAGCGTAGGTGACAAACAGCTGGCAAACCTCTCCCCGATATAGGATAATAGGAGAGAGCACGTCTCAGGTCCAAAGTATGGAGCCTATACTTGGCGTCCGAGGTGTAATTAGGGTAGTATACCGGCAGAGTTAGCATCTGGTTAAGGTGAAACTCTTATACTACCTTCGGAAGGAATTTCGGGTGAGGGTGCAGGACAACTT
This sequence comes from Neoceratodus forsteri, assembly GCA_016271365.2. Classification (NCBI taxonomy): domain Eukaryota; kingdom Metazoa; phylum Chordata; order Ceratodontiformes; family Ceratodontidae; genus Neoceratodus; species Neoceratodus forsteri. The sequence continues at coordinate 622,586,457 of CM057449.1, forward strand.
TGTCCCTGTGAAAGACCAGATAAAGGGAGTCCACCAAAAGCGCCTGGAGCTCCCCTGTCCTTCTGGCTAACATTATAACCACCAAGAAGGCAGTCTTTCACGCCAGATGGGAGATATCGCACCTGTGCACCTGTTCGAATGGCTTGCCCATGAGCTTAGCCAATACCAGCAGTAGATCCCACGGAGGTGGAGGTTCTCGGACCGGAGGGGATATGTGATCAAGGCCTTTGAGAAAGCGCCCGACCACCTTCTCCTGTGCCACTGACTGCTTGCCAGCCCACGCCCGGTAAGCAGAGATGGCTGCCAGGTGCACCTTTAGAGTCGGCGACCAAAGCCCTAGCTGAGAAGGGGACCACAGGTAGTCCAGAATACTAGCCAAGGAACAGAAAGAAGGATCCAACCCTTTGTCTTGGCCCCAATGGAGAATCTCTTCCATTTGAAGGCGTAGCATTTTCTGGTCGACTCCTTACGGGATGCCTCAATGACGCTGAGGACCTCGTCGGAAAGATCCAAGGCCTGGAACTCTAGCCGCTCAGAAACCAGGCCGTCAGGTGCAGGGATTGAAGGTCCGGATGGAGAACCTTCCCCTTGTCGAATGAGATCAGGTCAGGGTGGGGTGGAAGCCGCCTCGGGAGCCTGGAGCTGAGGCTGAGGAGATCTGGGTACCAGAATCACCTGCGCCTTGTCCCTCTTCACCTTGAGAAGCACCCTGTGGATCAAGGGAAATGGAGGGAAGGCGCAGAAGAGGCCTGGGGTCCACGGCCTTGAGAAGGCATCCTGCAGTGAGCCCCTGCTTGGGGCGGAAGTGAAACAGCCTCAGCTCAAGATTCTCCCTGGAGGTGAACAAGTCCACCTGAGGGGTGCCCCAATGGGAGAACAGATCTTGTACTACCTCCGGCAGGAGAGACTACTAGTGAGATGCAGCGCCTATCTGGCTGAGGGCATCGGCCAGACTGTTGGAGGTTCCTGCCACATGGCTGGCTAGGAGATCCGCCTCCAGGCTGATCAGGAGAGACCAGATGCGGACAGCCTCCTTGCACAGAGGCAAGGAGTGCGTCCCGCCCTGACGGTTGAGGTAGTACATGGCTGTGGTGTTGTCCATCTAGACCTGAACCACCTGACCCCATACAAACGGAGCGAAGGCAGTGAGGAATAGTTGCACCGCTCGAAGCTCCAGCAGGTTGATGTGGCATCGGGACTCCTGAGGGCACCAGAGGCCGTGGGCCCTGAGCTCCCCCAGATGGACACCCCAACCCATCCGAGAGGCGGTCGTTAGAGTGACCGTCGGCTCCGGGAGGACAAATGGGATACCCTCCTGCTGATGAGCTGGGACGAGCGACCACTGCAGGCTGTCCTACATCTCCTGGGTCACCGTCACTGGCTGGTCCAGAAGACCGGAGCGCTGTGACCACTGGCTGGCCAGCCCCCACTGCAGGGGACACATATGTCAGTGAGCCCAATGGACCATACTGGTGCAGGCTGCCTTGAGGCCCAGAAGGCGCAGGACGTCTCGGGCAGGGCGCAACTGCCCAACCAGAAATGACTGGGCAAAGGAGGAAAAGACCTCGGCCCTGTCTGCTGGGAGCAGGGCTCTGGCTCGAAGAGAGTCGAGCTCTGCCCTGATGAACTGAATCACCTGCGATGGCATGAGTTCCGGTTTGGCCTCGTTGATGAGGAGGCCAATCTGAGAGCAGACCTGGAGGGCCAGATCCCTAGACCGCTCCACCTCCAACCTGGAGGGGGCTGCAATCAGCCAGTCATCCAGGTAAGAGTATACCTGGACCCCTCGGTGCCACAGGAATGCTGTCACCACTGGCATGCATTTGGTGAAGACCCTGGGAGCTGGAGAGAGGCCGAAGGGCATGGCCCGGAACTCGAAAAGAGATCCCTCTGCTCTGAAGCGGAGGAATCGCTGATGAAACGGACGGATTGGGACGTGAAAGAACATGTCCTGACAGTCCAGAGAACAGAACCACATGCCTAGTTCCAAGGATGGAATGATCTAAGCCAGAGTGACCATCCTAAAGGTGCGCGGCCTTAGGAACTTGTTCAGGTTGTGCAAGTTGAGAATGGGGCGCCAGCCCCCCGTCCGTTTTGGGACCAGGAAGTACCTGGACACAAACCCTGGGTCTGGAGAAGGGTCCGCCACCTCGCTGATCACTTCCTTCTGGAGAAGCAAGGCAATGTCGGCTAGACGAGTCGACAGAGAGGCTGCAGAACCCGTTGCCCCCCGTTGACAGCTCGATAGGGAGGGAACTGCTTGAATTCCAAAGGCAGCCCCCTGTCGACCACTTCTAGCACCCAGCAGTCCATGGTGATAACGGACCAGGCGGAAAAGAAGTGGGGGGAACCCAGGAAGGAGTGATGAGGCTGGGGCGACACCCCTCACTCTGTCACTGGGCAGGCTTGGAGGAAGGGCCCGCTGAGGGACCTCCTGGACCCTTACTTCCAGGCTTCCTACTAGAGGAAGCCACAGACTTGGCCTTAGGGCGCCAAGTGTAAGCCTGCTGGCCCTGTTGCTGGGCCGGATGTGCCGCAGGAGCGAAAGGGCTTACGCTGCCGATGGCGACCTTTTTCCTTCTGGGCAGATGTAGCAGAGTCCAAGGTGGCACTGGACTTCTCGATCCTCTGGAGATGACCTTCCACTCCGGGCCTAAACAAGTTGGTGCCCAGGAAGGAAACGTCTGCCAGCTTGTGCTGGGTGTCCGCCGTGAAGGTGGAGATCCTCAGTCAAGCTCTGCAGCGCATGGCCACTGCAGCTGCTACTGACCGGTCACAAGAGTCACCAATGTCCAATGAAGTTTGGAGCTGTTGTTTAGCCACCGCCTTTCCCTGATCCCACATCTGCTTTACCGTCGTCTGAAGGTCAGCCAGGAGATGAGGAATCACCTCATCCAGGGAACCCATAAGGGCGTGTGAGAAATGTACCATCAGTACAGCCTAGCTAGCCTGTCGAAGGCCTAGGGAGGAAGCAGGGTAAACCTTCCGCCCCGAGTAATCCAGCTTTTTGGATTTCTTATTGGGCAGTCTGTCCACGTCCCTAGCATTCCCGGAATGCCGGAAAACACTATCAGTCACTAACACCTCCGCAAAGAGGCGCTCCGAGAAACCGGAGAGTGAACCAGTGGGGACCGCGTACTTGTGTGCTATCTTGGCCGAAGGCGTGGGACAAGATGCTGGTCACTGACATAACTCCAGGGCCGGGCCCACAATGGCTTCGGCCACCAGAAAGGCCTCCGTAGGGGAATCCCCTCAGTCCAGTATCTCCATAAGGGGATACTTGGCCTGTTTCTGAATGGGTTCGAGCTGCATCCCAGTAGACTCTCAGATGAGTCGAAGCACACCCAAAAACAAAGATGGGCTCTCGTCCACCGACTGGCCCCCTGCTGATTCCAGGTCCAGCAGCCTGGAGAACAGGGAGGAGTCGTTGTCAGACTCCGAGGAGTCTGCGAACAGCTGCCGAGCACCCGAGTCACCTTTCACCTGCTAAGGTCCATCAGGAGCGAGGGTGACCGACAACCTGTGAAGCAAGCCCTGACCCAACCGAGAGTCCTTGGTCGGAGCCCCAGTCTTCGGTTGTGGAGGCAGAGGTTCCACCACAATGGGTGGAGCAGCCGGTTTCTGCCCAACAACCGGTGCCGGGGTCGGCACCTCGAGTACAACGAGGGGTTGTTTCGACGGCTCCAGTGACAGCCACTTAATGGCCAGAGAAGGTGACGGAGTCGGCTCGTTACCGGTCAACAAAAGTTGCTGCCACATCAAGTCCTCGTAGCACCGACATAACTTACGCCAGAGCCTATCCTCCGAAGAGGACGAGCAGTGATGCCGCTTTCCATGGTGCCGAGACGGAGACGTCGGCATGCCCGGCTGGACCTGGAAGAAGACCGAGACAGAGACCTTTAGGGTCGCCGAGAGTGGGTCAAGGTGGGGACAGGGAAACCACCTCCCTCGGTTCAGGGGCCTTAACCGGGGACTTCGGCACAGGAGGCACAAACAAGTCCACTGTAACTACTGGGGGAGAAAAATCTCGACCGCGTCGACGGGTGTCTCGGCCGACTGACCCAATGGGGACAACATGAAGCCAGCGGCCGCAGCCGCAACCTCAACTGAAATTGAGAGTGGACGGTCCGGTGAAGGCGATCTCTCCTGCTCCCACGAACGTCGACAGTGGAACTTGCCTCTTGGAACTTTCTTCTTGGACCGACTGGTATGTCCCGATGGCCCTTCTCCCTTAGTGGAGAGGGACTGACAAAGCTCCTTAAAAGAAGCAGTGTAGGAGGAGCCCAAGGAAAGCGGGATAAATGCCGCGGCCGAGGAGGAAGAAGATGCGGCCTGGGCCGCCTCCTCCTCGAGGATGATCAACTGCTCCAGCTCGCCGCCGGACACTGCCCAATGGGCCTCCTTAGACTTCACCAGCGGGTACTGTTTTTCGGTACGCCTGAGTTGTAATCTGGCAGCACAGTCCTCCAAGACCGAAGCCGAAAAGGACTTGGGCATGTTGCTGGCCTGTGAATCGTGGCCAAGCCCCAGGCAGTAAACGGATGTGGAGTGCGGAGCGGTCCGGGACATCATCTGCCCACAAGGGCACTGACGGAAGCCGGGAGGCGATCTGTCCATCGCACCCGCGAGGGAAGATGAAGACCTCAGTCTTGTAAATTTTAAAATTAGTTTCTGAAAACCCGAAGAATTTGGATCAAGGCCTAAAATGCAGAGCACTAAGGAGGCATCTGAGCTTCCAAGCGGTAAGGAAGATCTGGCGTGATGGGGCGGAGCCGAGGGTTTTACCAACCCGGTGGGTGGGTGGAGCCAGCTTGAAGACCTTCTGGCAAGATTTAAAGCGGCAAGGAACCTGCCAGACAGTGTGGCTTGAACATATCCACATCCCTAGAAATACAGTTACGCTGATGTTGAGGCATGGCCCAGCCCGAATGGAGATGAACACGGATTCAGTCTGATTAGGCTGGATAAAGCTTCCAGCAAGCAGAACACAGTTCACACAGTGGGGAACCAAATCACGACCCACTTTCAATACACAGCACATTTACATGTAACGGATTCTACAGTACCAGCAAGCAGAACACAGTTCACAGTGGGGAACCAAATCACGACCCACTTTCAATAGACAGCACATTTACATGTAAGGAAATTCTACTGTACCAGGCAAACCGCTCTCTGGTCACGATCGCAAAGTCTCTGCACAAACCGGGGATTCAAAGGCAGCTGGAAATCCTGACAGGCTGATCGCATTCAGCAAAATCTTCGGTCTTCTTCAGGTATGAGCCACATACTTGGATTTAGTCCAAATTAATTCTCTTCCTTCAGGGGCAGCAGGCAGACATGCAGGCCACAACTCAGGCCTTTCCACAGTTCTCCCATGCAAAACTACACAGAACTGCTGCTCAAAAATCACTTGAGCTGTTACTTCTTCACTTCTCAGCTCAAAACTGAAACTAGCTGCAGCAGCCTGGGAAATTCCCCAAGATCCAAAAGGTTTGGTTGGCTGATCCTCCTGTCAGTCACAACAAAGGCTCCCCCTTCAGGTGCAAAAAGGCACAAAAAGTCCAAAAACTACAATTCCTATAGATTTTGACTCCAGATAGATCCTGTAGTCCCAGCTCCATTTTAGGTCCCACCAGTACCGACTGGTCCAATTCGCAGTCCAGGACCAAGATAGTGGAGATAAACAGAACAGTCCTTGCTGCAAAGAAGGCAGGTTAGACAAACTACATTATCATTATCGCTAAATGATTTTCAGCAAATAGTTACATCTTTCAAGAGAGCTCCCTCTCAGATTACTTATGACTGCAATCCAGGCAGCTCTTATTGAAACAGTACACAGAGGCTATACAGGCGCACTCTGGCAGTCACATTTAAACTGCTAAAACGCAGGACACCAGCCTGGCAGTGAGCATTTAGGCAAGCCCGAGGAAGACTTTTCGGGAACCCTCATTTGTGGGGGAGTTACAATTCTTTCTAATGAGCAAAAGGAAAAAGAAAAATACTTTAGAAATAGAAAATTACAACTAATTTTTAAAATGTTTATCATTTTCCTGTTTTTGTTCCACTAGCTCTTTTAACAGGCTTAGGCTGCATCACTCCTGCAACAGCAGTGTAAAGTTCTTTTGTTGGCCCCATTTAAAATTTTCCTCTTGTTTTTAGGAACTTTTTAACCCTTTCCAAAAAATCTGGCTCAAGCACTGAATGCTTAGAATCTTTTTCCTGTTAGCAGGGACTTTTTTCATTTATTTATGAGGTACTGAAGTTCTTGTGTATTTTGTTCCCTCCTTATTTGCACTAATCTGCAGTGCAAATGAGCTATTAGAGGCCTCCACACCAACCCAATAAATAAGTTCTAATCAGAGCTGATATAGCTGTGGAAAGGTTTTGGGATGCTTTTACACCCATTATTTCTAATGAATCTGCACAATGCAGATCTGCTGAGAGGCAGTTTCAATGTGGTCTTCCTTTTACACATTTTTACAATGTAGTCCTAGTACATGCCTGTCGACTGCTATATATTTAGCCTGTATAGTTCATAGAAGAAATGGCTTCTTATTTTTGGGTGGCAGAGCACTAGCATTAGGATGCTGGAATGTGTCATACATAGGTACGAGCTGTGTGCGGGCGATAATGCTAGTGGCCATACACCTCAGGCACTCGCATGTGGATCTGCTGTCCCGGTGCTGTTGCACTGCTCAATGCATGTGAAAGCTGATGCTGTATTCACTCACACAGGTCCCAGAACAGGCATGTTACAGCCGATCTCCCATTTGTTCGTACAATCGGGGAACCTCAAACACACTATCCATAGCCTGGAGTGTACACTACAAATGGCATTTCAGAATACCGCACCCCCATGGCACCCATGATACCTCAGCAGTCCGGAGGGTGGCATGTTACACAGAGAAACGGGGAGAGTGAATGACAGCAAGAAGATACAACATCGACAAGGCATGCATTGGAGGTATTTCAATTCCCTCTTAGGGTTTTGCTAGGAATATACACATAGCTGCATATGCTGGTGGGTACGCAGCTTGTGTAATGCCCCAAAGTATGGTTTAGCCACTTGGGTCATTCTGAAGTGCAGGTCTCCGGCTCGGGTCCGGTGCAGTCGGTGGCTGGATGTGGCAGCGTGTGGAGGGCAGTGCCAGTCTCCACAACAGGTCAAGTATGGGGGGAGCGGGGTTGTCTTATGTACCAAAGTGGTGGCTGGAGGTTCTCTATGCTATGGATATGGACTTTCCTCTGGTGCAATTGGGTCAAGGTGGGCCCTACACTATGGAGTTCTTCAGGGATGGAGTTGGATCGATCGGGGATGGGAGGGGGTACCTCTAGTCCACCAGGGCTGCCAAGCTGCTATGCACATGGGTGCACTTCTGCAGCCCGCCTCTGGGTGGCTGGCAGGGTTAGGCCAGCTATTTATGGTCGAACTGTGGGCTGTGCTGCTCTAGGCTATGAGGGGTACATTCCCACTAAGTATGCCGCAGCACGGCGCATGCATGGGGAATGCACCATCGAGTTGCATGGCATACTACCTGCATGCACCCTGGCCCATTCCCTTGCGGCAGGGGCATCCTTCACATTTGAATATCATGCTGCAGCACATTGTTGGGAGTTGCACAGCACAAATTCCTTTTCCGCTGGGATGTGCCGTGCATCTCCTTTGAATATAGGGGCCCTGGAATAGGCTACCCTGAAGAAATACATTATCAAAATGGGAAAATCATGACCCTACTGAAAACAAGATATTGCATCTAATCTGGGTCAGCCTAAGTAAATAGAGTGCAAAAATGTGTAAATGAAGATCCTTATGACAATGAGATGCAGCATTTCCCCTGCGCTATCCAGGATACAAAATATAGGATAAGAAATATTTAAAGGAAATCTACTCTAAACTGAACTTCACTATAGTGTATAGTGGAACGTCGTTGTTCATTGAAATCTAGCGCTATCAAAATGTTGTTCTGCTGCACTAGTGATGTCCGTAGTGCGGACGGCACACATGGTGTCCTCAAGCAGCAAACTGACAGTATTATTTTAAAAAGAAAGATACAGTATTTTTTTTTGAGGCAACGACGTTCCACTCTACACTATACAGAACAGTGCATGCGTACCATTTAATGGCAGGGCTGTTCTTTCACCTCGTTGGTACTATGACGACTGATTACCTCTCGAGCCGCACTCTCGAGGTAATCTGTCGTCATAGTACCAACTCGGTGAAAGAACAGCCCTGTTAACTGGTACTCATGCACTACCCTATATATATAGTGTATGGTGGAATGCTGTTATGCATGGAATTCCATTCCTGGAATATGCTTGTTCTGCTGCAGTAGTGACATCATTATGTTGTTCTGCTACAGTAGTGATGTCACTACTGCAGCAGAACAACTTGGAATGCTGTCACATACTTGATTGACCCTTGAACTTGCAGAAACATCTGCCACACACTGTCAGTAATTTGAGACTACCAGCAACCCTCAAGTGCCCCCCCCCCCAGTTCAGTGAAACAAAGGGCAGTGTCCAAAATAGGCACTGATGCCCATACACTACATAGAATAGCGGATGGGTAACTCTATGCACAACCAGTGTGTTGTCTCACCTCGGGGGACTGATTCCCTCAGACCTCTTGAGCTTCACTCCTCAAGGTCACAGGGAATCAGTACCCCTTAGTGGCACAACACACTGGTTGTGCATAGTTGCCCATCCAATACCCTATATGTAGTAATGGACGTAAACAGTTTCTTTACTGTAACAATCACACAGGAGCGCGGTGTGCATATTTTATGGAACACACACAAACAGAGGTGAGAAAGAAATACAGGTTACTCACCTGTAACAGGAGTTCTAGGAATGGTATATGTTGTTCATCCACACTCATTGGCAGGTATCCTTGCCGCTTTAAATCTTGCCGGAAGGTCTTCAAGCTTGCTCCTCCCACCCACCCGGGTGGTATAACTCTCGCCCCATGGCGCCAGATCTGGCCGCTGGAAGCTCAGGTTGTGCGTCGAGCCGGGGAGGTCGGGGAGTCGTGGATGAACAACATATACCATTCCTAGAACTCCGTTACAGGTGAGTAACCTGTATTTCTAGGGACATGGATATGTTGTTCATCCACACTCATTGGCAGACTCCTAGCAGTTCTCCGGGAGAGTGGAGGCAAGACGACACCCCCAAATACTTACTTGGGAAAGAGAGACTGAGAACCGAGGCCCAAAACCAGCATCCCGGCGTGACTCAAGGTCGATGTGGTAATGGGTAATGAAGGTGTTTGCTGACTTCCAGGTAGCAGCCCTGCAGATTTCCTGGATAGGGACGTCCCTGGAAGCAGCCATCAAGGTAGCAGCATGCGGTAGAATGAGCCTTATCCTCTGGGAGGCTCCATGCCCGCCAACTTATAGCAGATCTATGCAGGAGGTTACCCACCTGCTTATCGTCCGCTTGGCTGCAGGTCTGCCAGATGCGGCTTCAGCGTGGTGACAAACAGCTGGCGAACCTCTCCCCAATTTCAGCCGTCGCTCCTTAATAAGCGGGCGCCTTCTAGGGTCCAGAGTATGGAGCCCATATTCGCCTCCGAGGTGTGATTGGGTAGGATCACCGTGAGTCAACACCTGGTTAAGGTGAAACTCCACACCACCTTCGGAAGGAATTTCGGGTGGGGCAGGACAACCTTGTCCCTGTGGAAGACCAGGTAAGGAGACTCGATGGAAAGCGCCTGGAGCCTCCCATCCTTCTGGCTGACGTGATAGCCACCAAGAAGGCGGTCTTCCACGACAGGTGAGAGAGAGCACACCTGTGCATAGGTCTGAATGGCTTGCCCATGAGCTTTGCCAGTACCAGCAGTAGATCCCACGGAGGTGGGGTTCCCGACTGGAGGAAATGTGATCAAGGCCTTTGAAAAGCGCCAGACCACCTCTCCTGCGCCACTGACTCGCTTCCCGCCCGCGCCTGCAAGCAGAGATGGCTGCCAGGTGCACCTTAGGTCGCCGACTCAAGCCTTGACTAGAAAGGGACCATAAATAGTCCAAGATGCTTGCCAAGGAACAGGAGGAGGTCCAAGCCCTTGCTTCTGACACCAAATGGAAAACCTTTTCCATTTGAAGGCATAGCATTTTCTGGTCGACTCCTACGGGACGCCTCAACTACATTGAGGACCCACGGAAAGACCCAAGGCCTGGAACTCTAGCCGCCAGGAACCAGGCCGTCAGGTGCAGGGATTGAAGGTCCGGATGGAACACCTTCCCTGATTGACTGAGAGCAGATCCGGGGAGCTGGAAGCTGCCTGGAGTCCTGGAGCTGAGACTGAGGAGATCTGGTACCAGAACTGGCGAGGCCAGTCTGGGGCTATCAGAATCACCTCGCCTTGTCCCTCCTCGCCTTGAGAAGCACCTTGTGGATCAAGGAAATGGGGAAAGGCGTAAAGAGGCCCGGGGTCCATTGCCTCGAGAAGGCATCCCCTGCAGCGAGCCCTGCTGAGGGGGCGGCATGGAACAGACTCAGCCGCTGCTCTCCTGGAGGCAAACAGGTCCACCTGAGGTGTGCCCCAAAGGGAGAACAGATGCTGTACTACCTCTGGCAGGAGAGACCACTCGGGATGCAGCCCCATCCGCTCAGAGGCATCGGCCAGGGTGTTGGAGGCCCTGCCACGGAATGGCTAGAGATCCGCCTCCAGGCGCAAGACGAGTGACCAAATGCGGAGAGCCTTGCATAGAAGCATGGAGCGGCCCCGCCCTGGCGGTTTAGATAGTACATAGTCGGGTATTGTCCGCCTGACTCGGACCACTTGACCCGGAGGAACGGAGCAAAGGCGGTGAGAGCTAGGGGACCGCTCGGAGCTCCAGCAGGTTGATGTGGCATCGGACTCCCGCGGGGACCAGAGGCCATGAGCCCGGTGTTCCCCCAGATGGGCACCCCAACCCATCAGAGAGGCATCGGTCGACAGAGAGACCGTCGGCTCGGGGCGGACGAACGGGATGCCCTCCTGCAAATGATCTGGAACGGTCCACCACTGGAGAGCGTTCCACATCCCCTGTGTCACCGACACAGGCTGGTCCAAGGGATCGCAGCATTGTGACCACTGGCTGGCCAGTCCCCACTGAAGGGGACGCATATTCCAGCGGGCCCAACGGACCACGCTGGTGCAGGCCGCCATGAGACCCAGGAGGCGCAGGAAGTCCTGGCAGGGTGCATTGCCCAACCAGAAATGATCGGGCAAAGGAGGAAAGAACCTCGCCCTGTCCGCGGCGCGCCTGGCTCGAAGAGAGTCGAGCTGCGCCCGATGAATAGAATCACCTGCTTCGCTCGAGTTCCGACTTGGCCTCCGTTGATAAGGAGGCCCAGTTGAGAGCAGACCTGGAGGGCCAGATCTCTGACCACTCCGCCTCCTTCCTGGAGGGAGCTGCTATCAGCCAGTCGCCCAGGTAAGGGTACACCGACCCTCGGCGCCAGAGGAATGCTGTCACCACAGCCATGCATTTGGTGAAGACCCTGGGAGCTGGAGACAAGTCAAGGGCATGGCTTGGAACTCAAGAGGGATCCTTCCGCCGAAGCGAAGAAATCTCTGGTGAGACGGACGGATAGGGACGTGAAAAAACGCGTCCTGCAAGTCCAGAGAGCAGAACCACACGCCGCGTTCCAAGGATGGTATTATCTGAGCCAGAGTGACCATCCTGAAGGTTCGAGACCTTAGGAACTTGTTTAGGTCGTGTAGGTCGAGAATGGGGCGCCAGCCCCCCGTCCGCTTCGGAACCAGGAAGTACCTGGACACAAACCATGGGTCTGAAGGAGGGTCCACCACCTCTCTTACCACCTCCTTCTGGAGGAGGAGAGCGATGTCGGCTCGACGAGCCGCCAGTGAGGCTGGGGATCCCGAAGCCCCCCGAGGGGCGACGGCTCTGAAGGGTGGTGCCTGCTCGAATTCCAGAGGCAGGCCTCTTCCCACCACTTCCAAGACCCACCTGTCCGTGGTAACAGCGACCAGGCGGAACGGAAGTGCCGGAGCCGCCTTCACGGGGGACCCAGGGTAAGGTGACGGGGATGGGGGACGACCTCAGCTCGCCACTGGGCAGGCTTGGAGGAGGGACCGCCGAGGGACCTCCTGGGCCCTTTCCTCCTTGCCTCCTGTTAGAGGAAGCCAGCGGTTTGGGTTTGGGATGCCAAGGCCGAGCCTGCTGGCCCTGACGCTGCTGGGCCGGGCTGCTGGGGCACAGAAGGACGAAAGGGCTTAGGCTGGTGGTTTATGGCTTTGTCCTTCTGAGCGGAAGAGACCGAGTCCAAGGTGGCACTGGACTCCTCGATCCTCTGCAGGTGACCTTCCACCCCAGGGTCAAGAGGTCAGTCCCCAAAAGGGACATCCGCCAACCTGTGCTGGGTATCCGAGTAAAGGTGGATATCCTCAGCCAAGCCCGCCGACGATCAGCCACTGCGGCCGCCACCGATCTGGCACATGAGTCCCCTATATCCAAAGCAGTCTGGAGCTGCTGTTTGGCCACTGCCCTGCCCTGGTCCCGCACCTGCTTAACCGTAGTCTGCAGATCGGGCGGAAGATGAGGGATGACCTCATCCAGGAGCCCAACAGGGCATGAGAAAATGTGCCATGAGGACGGCCGAACTGGCCTGACGAAGGCCGAGAGGACGCAGCGAGACTTTTCGCCCGGCATAGTCCAATTTCTTGGACTCCTTGTCAGGAGGTTTGTCCACATCCCTGGCGCCGGGCGCCGAAAACGCTGTCGGTAACCAACCCCTCAGCAGAGGGGTGTTCCAAAACCGGACAAGGAACCGTAGGGACCGATACTTCCTGGCCATCCTGGCCAAGGCGAGGGCAGGAAGCAGGGCGCTGCCAAAGCTCCAGTGCCGGACCCACTATGGCCTCGCCACCGGAAAGGCCTCCGCTGAGAATCCTCGGTCCAGAATCTCCGTGAGGGGATACCTGGCCCGCTTGGAAACGTGTCGAGCTCCATCCCGTAGACTCGAGATGAGCCAAGCAGTCCTAGGAAGGACGACGGGCTATCGTCCATTGACTGACTCCTGAAGACCCAAGTCCAGTCGCTTGGAGAAAAGGAGGAATCATCTTCGACTGAAGAATCTCAAGAGCTGCTCTGGCCTGAGCCACCCTTCACCTGCCGAGGTCGGTCGGGAGTGAGGGTAACTGGACAGCCGGCGGGTAGACCTTAGTCGACCGAGAATCCTTGGTCGGAGCCCCAATTGTGGCTGTGGAGGCGGAGGTTCCACCGAATCGGTGGAGCAGCTGGTTTGGGCCGCACAACCGCCTGGGTATAGGCCCTCGGATAAGCCGAGGGGTTGTGTCAGCTGCCCGTGACAGCGACTTCATGGCCGGGAAGGCACGGGCCGGCTTATTCCGGCCAGGAGGAGCTGTTATAAACATAAGGTCTCGACTCGCCGACGAATTTACGCCGCTTCCTCATCCGGAGGAGGAGGACGAGGACGAGCGGCGACGCCGCTTACCGCGGTGCCGAGACCGAGACCGCCTATGACGGTGGGATCGGCTGGACCGCGAAGAGGTCCGAGACCGAGACCGAGAGTCCCGGAATTTCCGAGGTCGGTGCGGGGAGGTGTCGGCCGGAACCGCACTCCTTCGCTCGGATGGTCCATCCGAGGGCTCCGGAACCGAGGCACAGGCGAGCCCACGGATCCTCAACCTCCCGGGGAACCGGGGAGAGGGAATCTGCTGCTAAAGGCGACAGCCTCGTCCAATGGGTCGAGAAAATCTCGACTTCATCGGTGGAGTCTCGTCAACTGACCTGACGGGACACCGTGAGGCCAGTGGCCTGGCCGAGCGGTCGATCGGGCCGACGGTCGACGGCCCGGGAGAGGGATCTTCCCCGCCTCCCAAGAGCGTCGACGGAGGGACTTACCCCTGTCCCTCTTTTTGGACCGAGAATAAGGTCCAGCAGACACAGGCCCTTCTCCTTTAGTGGAGAGGGACAGACAAAGCTCCTTAAAAGAAGCCGTGTAGGAAGAACCCAGAGAGAGCGGGATAAATGCCGCGGCCGAGGAAGATACGGCCCCGCGCCGCCTCCTCTTCGAGGGCGACCATCCGCTCGAGCTGATCCGCCGAGCCCGCCGCCGCGACACCGCCAACCGGGCCTCCTTGGACTTCACCGGAGGGAAACGCTTCTCGGGACGGCCCAGTTGCAATCGGGCAGCACGGTCTTCGAGGACGTAGGCCGAGAAAGATGAGCACAGGTCGCAAGCCTGCGGGTCGTGCTCAAGGCCTAAGCAGTAGACACACGTGGAGTGTGGATCCGTCCGAGACATCTTCTGCCCGCATGGGCATCTCCAAACGGAGTCGATTTGTCCATCGCAGAGCTGAGGGATAGAAGACTCAAAGTCTTTTGGCAAAATTTATTTATAAACCGCAAACGGAGAATAGGAACTAGTCACAAACGCAGAGCGTTAAGGAGGGAACCTGAGCTTCCAAGCGGTAAGGAAGATCTGGCGTCATGGGGCGGAGCCGAGAGTTATACCACCCGGGTGGGTGGGAGGAGCAAGCTTGAAGACCTTCCGGCAAGATTTAAAGCGGCAAGGATACCTGCCAATGAGTGTGGATGAACAACATATCCATGTCCCTAGAATAAGTGCCTCAGCTGGGACTTGAACCCAGGCCTCCCAACAGTATTGTGGCCATGCGGAAGGTGTGTAGTGCGCGTGTGTGTGTATATACACAAAATATAGGATAAGAAATATTTAAAGGAAATTTACTCTAAACTGAACTTCACTGTACTCACTGACATACACAGTTTCTTTGTAACATATCAGAATGCAATATTTATTTTGAATGTTGTGGACATGAGGATGGTGTGTACAGAATGTGTGTGTGTGTGTTTGCTGTAGCTCAAAGTATTTTTTCCACAAAAAGCATGGTGGAAAATGTCTGCCGATTGCTACATAGAGTATTTAGTCTGGGCAGTTCACTGAAGACCTGGCATACTGTATGTCTGACTCAGTGATCATCAGATAGTGTTTGTAGAGGTTACAAAAACAGTGTAAATCACAGACTTGCTGGGAAAGGGTAACATTTATGAGGTACGAATCTTTCTTGAAAGAGTACATTCCCAAGTGAAACTAGTATCAAGAAGCTGTTTAAATGCTAAGTATTTAAACGTGCAGTCGTTTGCATTCTGACGGGGGTAAACAAATCTCCAGTTTAATAGGCAACCAGTATTTAACAAGCCGTTTCAGTTTCTAGTGGCATCTGATAAGCAGCTTGGAGTTATGACTCCAACATTCTTAACAGAAAGAGGGGAATATTTTATTTCAGTTGGCATGGAAGGACATAATGAAAAGTCCAAACCGTGTTCCACGATACTCCAGCTACAGTTAGCAAGATGGCTGTAGGCTCCGCCCACAGCTATAAAAATGAATGTCCCTTTTCTGTTGATCTTTAGTTAGCTATGAAAAGCCACGTCCTTTGGTATGGCTCCATTCTCTCTCTCAAGCTGCCGTGTTCAGCTATTCATGTCCTCCTCAGCCTATTTCCTGTATGCTCCCTCTCCCATCAGCACATAAAACAAAAACATTTAAAGCAGCAGTGCAATGAAAATTTTTTTTCCAAACAAGGTTCAGCTACAATTAATAAAAATATCAGCATATCTGTCAAATGTACTTGTCTATGTACTGCCTATGTTGTGCACCATGAGTCTTTTTTGTTTTGATACTAACCCTCATTAGGTCTAAAATGCTATTTCTATGGAAAATGTGGCAGCCATCTTTTTTTCTTGGACAAAAAACTAAATTAAAACATTTATAAAATACTCAAATGTTGGTGGAATTAAACTATCACCACAGAAAACTGGAAGATTCCTGGAATCTTTCATAGTGAAAAAAAGGTAGGGTCAATTTTTTTGCCCAGTTTCATTGCACTGCTGCTTCAAACCGTGGCCAAAATATTTAAAATGCCAATGCCTGTTGATAGATTAACTACTCCTGCCCAGACCTTCCAATGATGTGATAACACGATGGATGTGAACGACTACCACCACTGGCAAAGAAGGGGAAACGCATACTGCTTGTTTTCAGTGAACTACTCGGTCGGACAAGGCTTTGCACTTGTCAGCACAGATAGGTGATTTGAACAAAATTGTCAGGACTTTGCTGTCTGTAACCCATTTCTCCAGCATGCTTTCTGACAGATCAGACTTGCAAGGCACCACACACTGTTCCCATGTCTTCCTACATGCTCCATGTCTCTGAAGGGGCTATGCTGTTAAAATATGACCAGTAAAGTCAAAAAGGGGAAAAGTGAAGGGTTACAGCTTGCAACTGGCCCAAGAAGAGCAAGACAGCCAGAAAGGGGTGGGAGGGATGTGAGCAGCCACCAGAGCAACAGAAACAAAAAAAAGAAGGAAAAACAAAACAAAACACTGCTCGGCACGGTAAAGGTGAATGGTTACGGCATGTAACTAGCCCAAGAAGAGCAAGACAGATTTGGGGGGGGACAAGAGCAGTCACTAGAGCAACGGAAACAAAAAACACTGCTCAGCCAAGCAAAGTGATTAGCAACTACAGCTGATCAAATTGGCCTGTGAGTTGCAATGCTAGTTTTTTGGGGTCGCAAATTGCAACGCGAACCTGCTTAATTTATGCCCTATTGAGGAAGCTTCCACTTCGCTGAAAGACACAGGAATGCTAGTAGAGGTATAAGCCCTGAAACTTTGTGCCACCAAGGCCCCTCCACCTGCAGAATACATGAACTGCAGAGGGGTCAGAGACTCAGCAATCCCATACAACCAATGCAAAAGTATGGGATGCAAAGTACTAAAGGAGTCCCATGTTCTTGAAGCACAGTAATCAGAAGAGACAGGACCCATGAAATGTGGTACTAGCCAAGGTTCTCAAATTGAGGAAAGACACCTAGGAATTCGAAGGCCAATGGAGCAATCCCCGAGGGGGGAAAAACAAATCAGGAAGAGGGGGTTCCGGCTGGAAGGACAGAGACCAACTGAGAGAATCGAAGATATATACAGGTTACTCACCTGTAACAGGAGTTCTAGGAATGGTATATGTTGTTCATCCACACTCATTGGCAGGTATCCTTGCCGCTTTAAATCTTGCCGGAAGGTCTTCAAGCTTGCTCCTCCCACCCACCGGGTGTTATAACTCGGCTCCGCCCCATGACGCCAGATCTGCCGCTGGAAGCTCAGGTTGTGCGTCGAGCCGGGAGGTCGGTGGAGTTTGTGGATGAACAACATATACCATTCCTAGAACTCCTGTTACAGGTGAGTAACCTGTATTTCTAGGGACATGGATATGTTGTTCATCCACACTCATTGGCAGACTCCTAGCAGTTCTCCGGGAGGAGGGAGGCAAGACGACACCCCAATACTTACTTGGGAAAGAGAGACTGGAGAACCGAGGCCCCAAAACCAGCATCCCGGCGTGACTCAAGGTCGATGTGGTAATGGGTAATAAAGGTGTTTGCTGACTTCCAGGTAGCAGCCCTGCAGATTTCTGGATAGGGACGCCTCTGGAAGCAGCCACCGTTCAGCAGTATGGCGGGTAGAATGAGCTCTTATCCTCTGGGAGGCTCCATGCCCGCCAACTTATAGCAGAGATCTATGCAGGAGGTTACCCACCTGCTTATCGTCCGCTTGGCTGCAGGTCTGCCAGATGCGGCTTCAGCGTAGGTGACAAACAGCTGGCGAACCGCCTCCCACTCTTCAGCTGCAAGGCCTTATAATAAGCGAGCCTTCTAGGGTCCAGAGTATGGAGCCTATATTCGCCTCCGAGGTGTGATTGGGGTAGAACACCGCAGAGTCAACACCTGGTTAAGGTGAAATCGGCCACCACCTTCGGAAGGAATTCTGGTGGGGGCGCAGGACAACCTTGTCCCTGTGGAAAACCAGGTAAGGAGACTCGATGGAAAGCGCCTGGAGCTCTCCCATCCTTCTGGCTGGACGGATAGCCACCAAGAAGGCGGTCTTCCACGACAGGTGAGAGAGAGCACACCTGTGCATAGGTTCGAATGGCTTGCCCATGAGCTTTGCCAGTACCAGCAGTAGATCCCACGGAGGTGGGGTTCCCGA
The DNA here is from genome assembly GCA_016271365.2 of Neoceratodus forsteri. Lineage (NCBI taxonomy): Eukaryota > Metazoa > Chordata > Ceratodontiformes > Ceratodontidae > Neoceratodus > Neoceratodus forsteri. Next base: position 622,604,498 of record CM057449.1, read on the forward strand.
CTGGAGGAAATGTGATCAAGGCCTTTGAAAAAGCGCCAGACCACCTTCTCCTCGCGCCATCACTGCTCTGCCCGCGCCCGTAAGCAGAGATGGCTGCCAGGTGCACCCTTAGGGTCGCCGACCAAGCCCTTGACTAGAAAGGGACCATAAATAGTCCAAGATGCTTGCCAAGGAACAGGAGGAAGGGTCCAAGCCCTTGCCTGACACCAAATGGAAAACCTTTTCCATTTGAAGGCATAGCATTTTCTGGTCGACTCCTTGCGGACGCCTCAACTACATTGAGGACCTCGTCGGAAAGACCCAAGGCCTGGAACTCTAGCCGCCAGGAACCAGGCCGCCAGGGTGCAGGGATTGAAGGTCCGGATGGAACACCTTCCCTGATTGACTGAGAGCAGGTCCGGGCGAGCTGGAAGCTGCCAGGGAGTCCTGGAGCTGAGACTGAGGAGATCTGGGTACCAGAACTGGCGAGGCCAGTCTGGGGCTATCAGAATCACCTGCGCCTGTCCCTCCTCGCCTTGAGAAGCACCTTGTGGATCAAGGAAATGGGGAAAGGCGAGAAGAGGCCCGGGTCCACTGCCTCGAGAAGGCATCCCCTGCAGCGAGCCCTGCTGAGGGGGCGGCATGGAACAGGCTCAGCCGTTCTCCCTGGAGGCAAACAGGTCCACCTGAGGTGTGCCCCAATGGGAGAACAGATGCTGTACTACCTCGGCAGGAGAGACCACTCGTGGGATGCAGCCCCTATCCGGCTTAGGGCATCGGCCAGGGTGTTGGGAGCTCCTGCCACGTGAATGGCTAGGAGATCCGCCTCCAGGCTGCGCACGAGTGACCAAATGCAGAGAGCTTCCTTGCATAGAAGCATGGAGCGCGTCCCGCCCTGGCGGTTTAGATAGTAATGGTCGTGGTATTGTCCGTCTGGACTCGGACCACTTGACCCCGGAGGAACGGAGCAAAGGCGGTGAGAGCTAGGCGGACCGCTCGGAGCTCCAGCAGGTTGATGTGGCATGGGGACTCCCGCGGGGACCAGAGGCCATGAGCCGGTGTTCCCCCAGATGGGCACCCCAACCCATCAGAGAGGCATCGGTCGATAGAGAGACCGTCGGCTCGGGAGGCGAGACAGCGGATGCCCTCCTGCAAATGATCTGGAACGGTCCACCACTGGAGAGCTTCCACATCCCCTGTGTCACCGACACAAGCTGGTCCAAAGGATCGCAGGCCAGGACCACTGGCTGGCCAGTCCTCACTGAAGGGACGATGTTCCAGCGGCCCACGGACCACGCTGGTGCAGGCCGCCATGAGACCCAGGAGGCGAGGAAGTCCCGGCAGGGCACAATTGCCCAACCAGAAATGATCGGGCAAAGGAGGAAAGAACCCGGCCCTGTTCGCGGGAGCCGCGCCTGGCTCGAAGAGAGTCGAGCTGCGCCCGATGAATAGAATCACCTGCTTGCCTCGAGTTCGACTTGGCCTCGTTGATAAGGAGGCCCAGTTGAGAGCAGACCTGAGGGCCAGATTTCTGGACCACTCTGCCTCCTTCCTGGAGGGAGCTGCTATCAGCCAGTCGTCCAGGTGAGGTACACCCGGACCCCTCGGCGCCGCAGGAATGCTGTCACCACTGCCATGCATTTGGTGAAGACCCTGGGAGCTGGAGACAAGCCGAAGGGCATGGCTTGGAACTCGAAGAGGGATCCTTCCGCTCAGAAGCGAAGGAATCTCTGGTGAGACGGACGGATAGGGACGTGAAAAAACGCGTCCTGCAAGTCCAGAGAGCAGAACCACACGCCGCGTTCCAAGGATGGTATTATCTGAGCCAGAGTGACCATCCTGAAGGTTCGAGACCTTAGGAACTTGTTTAGGTCGTGTAGGTCGAGAATGGGGCGCCAGCCCCCCGTCCGCTTCGGAACCAGGAAGTACCTGGACACAAACCCTGGGTCTGAAGGAGGGTCCACCACCTCTTATCACCTCCTTCTGGAGGAGGAGATGATGTCGGCTCGGACGAGCCGCCAGTGAGGCTGGGATCCCGAAGCTCTGAGGCGGCGGCTCTGAAGGGTGGTGCCTGCTCGAATTCAGAGGCAGGCTCTTCCACCACCTCCAAGACCCACCTGTCCGTGGAAACAGCGGACCAGGTGGAGCGGAAGGTGCTGGGCCGTCCTGCAGGGGCCCAGGGATAAGGTGGCGGGGGCGACACCCCTCAGCCCGTCACTGGGCAGGCTTGGAGGAGGGACCGGCAGAGGGACCTCCTGGGCCTTTTCCTCCCTGCCTCCTGTTAGAGGAAGCCGGCGGCTTGGGTTTGGGATGCCAAGGCCGAGCCTGCTGGCCCTGACGTTGCTGGGCCGGGTGCGGGGCCAGAAGGACGAAAGGCTTAGGGCTGTGGTTTATGGCCTTTGTCCTTCTGAGCGAAGAGACAGAGTCCAAGGTAGCATTGACACTCTCGATCCTCTGCAGGTGACCTTCCACCCCAGGGCCGAAGAGGTCAGTCCCCAAAAGGGGACATCCGCCAACTTGTGCTGGGTATCCGGGTAAAGGTGGATATCCTCAGCCAAGCCCGCACGATAGCCACTGCGTCGCCACCGATCTGGCACATGAGTCCCCTAAATCCAAAGCAGTCTGGAGCTGCTGTTTGGCCACTGCCCTGCCTGGTCCCGCACCTGCTTAACCGTAGTCTGCAGATCGGGCGGGAAGATGAGGATGACCTCATCCAGGGAGCCCAACAGGGCATGAGAGAATGTGCCATGAGGACGCTGACTAGCCTGGCGAAGGCAAGAGGAGAAAGGGCCTGGCGTAGACTTTTAGCCGACATAGTCAATTTCTTGGACTCCTTGTCAGGAGGTTTGTCCACATCCCTGGCGCCAGTGGGCGCCGAGAAACGCTGTCGGTAACCAACCCCTCAGCAGAGGGTGTTCCAAAAAGCGACAAGGAACCAGTAGGACCGCATACTTCCTGGCCATCCTGGCCGAAGGCGCAGGGCAGGAAGCAGGGCGCTGCCAAAGCTCCAGTGCCGGACCCACTATGGCCTCGGCCACCGGAAAGGCCTCCGTCGGAGAATCCCCTCGGTCCAGAATCTCCGTGAGGGGATACCTGGCCCGTTTGGAAACGGGTTCGAGCTCCATCCCGGTGGACTCCGAGATGAGCCGAAGTAGTCCTAGGAAGGACGACGGACTATCGTCCATTGACTGACCTCCTGAAGACTCCAAGTCCAGTCGCTTGGAGAAAAAGGAGGAATCATCTTCGGACTCGGAAGAGTCCTCGAAGAGCTGCCTCTGGCCTGAGCCACCCTTCACCTGCCGAGGTCGATCGGGTGTGAGGTAACTGACAGCCGATGGGTAGACCCTTAGCCGACCGAGAATCCTTGGTCGGAGCCCCAATTGGTGGCTGTGGAGGCGGAGGTTCCACCGGAATCGGTGGAGCAGCTGGTTTTGGCCGAACAACCGGCCTGGGTATAGGCTCCTCGGATAAGTCGAGGGGTTGTGTCGGCCAATCCGGTGACAGCCACTTAATGGCTGGGGAAGGCGACAGGGGGCTTATTTCGACCAGGAGGAGCTGTGTGCAACATAAGGTCCTCGTACACGTCCGACTTAATTTATGCGCTCCCCTCATCCGAGGAGGAGGACGAGGACGCAGCGGCGACGCCTGCCACATGTGCAGAGACCGAGACCTACGGCGAGGGATCGGCTGGACCGCGAAGAGGTCCGAGACCGAGAGTCCCGGAATTTCGAGGTCGGTGCGGGAGGTGTCGGCCGAACCGCACTCTTCGGCTCGGATGGTGCATCCGAGGGCTCCGGAACCGGAGGCACAGGCGAGCCACAGGATCCTCAACTCCTCCCGGGGAACCGGGAGAGGGAATCTCGGCTGCTAAGGCGACAGCCCATCAATGGGTCGAGAAAAATCTCGATCATCGGGTGGAGTCTCGGTCAACTGACCTGACGGGACACCGTGAGGCCAGTGGCCGAGCCGAGCGGTCGATCGAAGCCGACGGTCGACGGCCGGGAGAGGGACCTTCCGCTCCCAAGAGCCGACGGAGGGACTTACCCTTGTCCTCTTTTGGACCGAGAATAAGGTCCCGCTAACGTGGGCCCTTCTCCTTTAGTGGAGAGGGACAGACAAAGCTCCTTAAAAGAAGCCGTGTAAGAAGAGCCCAGAGAGAGCGGGATAAATGCCGCGGCCGAGGAAGATACGGCCCGCGCCGCCTCCTCTTCGAGGGCGACCATCCGCTCGAGCTGATCTGCCGAGCCCGCCTTTGGACACACGCCAACCGGGCCTCCTTGGACTTCACCGGAGAAGCGCTCGGACGGCCCAGATGTGTTCGGGCAGCACGGTCTTCGAGGGCGTGGGCCGAGAAAGATGAGCACAGGTCGCAAGCCTGGGGTGGGTGCTCAAGGCCTAAGCAGTAGACACACGTGGAGTGTGGATCCGTCCGAGACATCTTCTGCCCGCATGGGCATCTCCGAAATCCGGGAGTCGATTTGTCCATCGCAGCCTCGAGGGATAGAAGACTGAAGTCTTTTTGCAAAATGTTATTTTTTAAATCCGCAAACGGAGAAATAGGAACCAGTCTCAAACGCAGTGTGTTAAGGAGGGAACCTGAGCTTCCAAGCGGTAAGGAAGATCTGGCGTCATGGGGCGGAGCCGAGAGTTATACCACCCGGGTGGGTGGGAGGAGCAAGCTTGAAGACCTTCCGGCAAGATTTAAAGCGGCAAGGATACCTGCCAATGAGTGTGGATGAACAACATATCCATGTCCCTAGAACCTATGATTCTCTTGCCAAATCTGCCCCTTTCTTACTACAAGATTCCCCAGAGAGAGGGAAGAAATAAAATGAAAAATATAGCAGGCTGGCTGGAAAGGAAGTGCAGGACGTATACTGCAAGGGAAAAAGGAGAGTTGCACCAGGTGAAGGAGTCTAGACTTGAACTCCAGCATGTCTTTCCTGGTCCTCTTCTATGCCTGCTCTCCTGAATGCCTTCTCCATTTTAAAGGAGAAAGGAGCTTCTCTGACAGCAGACAAGTTACAGACTCCCCCATTGGGAAGGGAGGCATCAAAAACATTTTTTGCTGGCCTGCCGGCGCAGCGATAGGATTTCCACTAGTGAGCTCTAGTCACTGGAGGGCTGGCAGGGGTGGGGAGAAGAGAGGGCTGCTCTCCTCTCCAGAGACGGTGGGCTGCACTCCTCGCTGCAATACTGCCACCTCTGACCACAAGTGGAGGTGCAGTTGAGGAGGCAGGAACAATTGGGAGGGGCAGTTGTCGGCCGAGGGTCCGGAGCGAGGGGACGTCTCTGTGTGCCCTCGCCTCCTTGGTCCCTCCTAGTATGCTGATGATTGCAAGGAGCGGGACCAGAAAGCAGGAAAAAGACCCGCAATGATGCCTGGAGACAGGCCTCGGCATCACGAGACCAGGACTGGGGAGGAGTCGCACGAGTCCCTCCAACTTGGATAATGGATGGGAGGTTTGGGGGTATACCTCTCACCCCACTTGGGGGGTAATCCGAGGGGCTGATGGCAGGAGAGGACTCGTGAGGGCTGACAGTTCCCGGAGACCCGGCAGGCAAGGTGCCTTGGGAGTCCCAGAGGAAAGGCAGCTGCTGCAGAGGTGAAGGGGCATAAACAGTAAGTACAAAAAAAAAAACAACTTTTTTTTGAATATGAGGAGAGAAGGACTGGAACAAACGCAAACAGGGGAGTCCAAAAAAACACGAACATATGAAATTTGCCAGCAGATAAAGGCCTGGAGGTCTATCAAGTCTGCTCGAATGTGCAGCTAGCACCCCTTATTTAGCAGCTGCCCCTCCCTTCCACTACATTAACCCTCCCCCTTGTCCTGTCCCATCCCCTTTTGAAGCAGTCCATTGTTCTACTGGATACCACTTCTGCAGGTAACGCATTCCACCCAACTACTACCCTCTCTGTAAAAAAATGTCTCCCAATCTCCCTCCTAAACCTTCCTTCCTCCAGTCTCATCATATCATGACCCCTGGTGTCCCTCCCCTCCCTTACTTTGAACAGCCCCTGTACCCATCTTGTTTATTCCTTTCATGTACTTAAAGGAGCAGTATGGCGCAGTGGTTTAAGGCTCTAAGCAGCAAATCTGGAGACCTGGGTTTGAATCCCACAGCCCCCCCCCCACTTGCATACTGTGTGACCCTGAGAAAGTCACTTAACTTCCTTGTGCTCCCAGGTTGCACCTGTATACAAGCTTTCAGTTTAGTGTGTCTCATCTGGTTAAATAACTGGGGAAGAAAAAATAAAAAAATTGGGGGGTTTCAGTCATGTCCCCCCATCCCTCCTCTCCTCCAGCGAGTACATGTTCAATTCCCTCAGCCTCATGATCATCTTTGTCGCCCTGCGCAGCAACCCCTCCAGTAACTTAACGTCCCTCTTCAGATACGGGCGCCAGCACTGCACGCAGTACTCCAGGTGTAGTCTAACCAATGATCTATACAGTGGCAGAATCACCTCCATCCTCCTCAAGGATATACCCCTTGCAATGCAACCCAGCATTTGGTTGGCCTTTGCAGCTGCCTTCCTACATTGTGCCGAGTTGTTCATTGACCCTGTAATGAGCACCCCCAGATCCTTCTCCTCTGTCTGGGCTAGCTGCACTCCTCCTAGCTGGTAACTTCTCCTTGGGTTCTTCATCCCAAAATGCAGCACCTTGCACTTTTTGGCATTAAACCCCAGTTGCCAGGTGTCTGACCAGGTTTCAAACTTTGCCAAATCATCCTGCAACCCTGCCATTCCCCTAGGTCATCCACCACTGCTCCTACCTTGGTATCATCAGCAAACAGACTGATCTTGCTTTTGATGTCCAATGATATGTCTGCAATGAATATCCCAAACAACACTGGTCCCAACACTGAGCCCTGTGGAACACCGCTCGTCACTACCCTTGGGTGTGAGCGCTCCCCACCCACCACCACCACCCTCGGTTGCCTTCCCTGAAGCCAGATCCCTAACCATCTCACTAGCTTTGCACCTGCCCCCATGTTTTCTAACTTACTTCCTTCCCAGCCTTCCATGCGGCACAGAGTCGAATGCCTCACTGAAGTCCAGATACAGGACACCCACTGCATGGTCCCTGTCCAGTTGCCTAGTTACCCACTCATAGAACTCCACCAGGTTGGTTTGGCACAATCTGCCACGTATGAAGCAATGCTGTCTGCTGTCCTGTAGTCCTCTGGCCTCTAGGAGGACCACCAGCCTCTCCTTCAGGATAGTCTCCATTAGCTTACCTACGATGGATGTGAGGCTAACCGGTTTGTAGTTCCCCGGTTCATCCTTGGGCCCAGTCTTGTGGCGGGGCACCACATGAGCCATCCTCCAGTCCCGTGGTACACACCCCAAGTGTAGTGAGGCATTAAACAGGTCTGCCAAAGGTCCCGCAAAGGACCTCTCCCAGCTCCTTCAGTACCCTGGGGTGGAAGCCATCTGGGCCTGGCGCCTTGTCCACCCTCAGTGCCTTCAAACCTTCCCGAACTCTGCCCTCCATGATTTCCCCATCTGTCACCCCTTCCCCCCTTTTCTGCCATTCCTCCCCCCTTGGGTGTCACCCCCCTCTTCTCCTTAATAAATACAGAGCAGAAGTAATCATTTAGTGCTTCTGCCTTATCGCATCCTGCTTCCACCCCTCCTTCCTTATCCTTACTATGTGGTCCTTACAGCTCCTGGTCCTTACAGCTCTTTTTCTCCCTGATTTACCCAAAATAAGTCCTTCTCCCCCTTCTTAATGCCTTGTGTCACCCTGAGCTCCGTAGATGCCTTGGCTCCCCTTCCTGCCCGAGTCACCTCCTTTGATTCAGTCAAGTACTCCTCCCTGTCCTCCCCCTCCCTGTTTTCTTGTATCTTCTAAAGGCAGCTCTTTTCCATGACCTCCTTGCTCAACCAGCTTGGTTTCTTAGCCCTAGCCTTCTTGCTCTGGTCCTTGCAGCAGGTTTTGGTTGCCTCCACTATCCCCAGCTTTATGAGCTCCCACCTCTGGTTAGTGTCCATACTAGGTTGAATTCTGGCCAGGTACCCCTTTACCACTTCCCCATCCTCCCAAAGTCGGCCCTCCTGAAGTCCAGCACTCTTGTGCCAGATTCCACTCCTTCCTTGCCCATATCCATAACGTCATTTGACAGTGTCAGTGGCTCAGTAGGTAGCACGCTCGCCTCTGAGGCCGGAAGATCAAAGACCTGTGGGTTCAGTTCCCACATCTGGCACTTTGGTTAATATCCCAGTACTGACACTGTAGTGCAGCATGAGAGGGGTGCTGCACTTCTGAGGTGCCGTCTTTCGGATGAGACGTTAAACCGAGGTCCCATCTGCCTGGATTGGTGGTGGTTCAGGTGGATGTTAAAGATCCCATGGCACTTATAGAAAAGAGTAGGGGAATTTTATTGAGAAATAGGACTGCATTACATACAAATCAAAAGCGAAAAAAAAAAAGCAACATTCTGTGACTCATACATACATAAAAGATACAGAAAATCATTAAGCACAACAAGTAGTCCATAAATATTTAGCTTGGTCATGGGAGCTGGATGCAAAGTCATAGTCCATGAGTCTAGTAAGAGCTTTGAAAATATTTGAAAATAATAAAACATGAAATTTCCTTCTGTTGCGATATCCACGTACAGAGATTGCCAAACAAAAAACCTAAAAAATATGACAAATAGTGTCACAGTTACAATGTACAAATGTGTTGCCTATTGGTCCAAACATTATAGAAGGGTAATCAATACTCCTAAAGTCTGTTTCATTCCAACAATCTGCCAGAAAGACTCAGAATGGTTTTATATACTCATAGTTCAGGTACAGATTTTTCTGAGTTTCCAAAAGTGGGCCACAACCAGGTCTAGGACAATATCCATCTGTCACCTGCTTGTGTTTACTATTACCCTTAACTCCCAACCTCCCATAGTTACTCAGCCATACACAATCCCACGTATATTTTGGGGGGTGGGGAGTCATTTTTCAAGTACCCCAAGATCCGAGATTTTCTGGAAGCTGGGCAATCAGGGAACACAACTTCCACTGTGCGTTCTGTGGCCAGAGCATAATTATAAACCTTCTTCCTGTCTAAAGTCTGCAAATGACGGGGGGTAATGTCCCATTTAATAATTTGCTTCATCAAATCAATCACAAAGGATGGCAGAGTAGGGATTCTAGTCAGTAATTTAGGTTGTCGGTTTTGCCAACACAACATACATGGTTGTAACCACTGCTCCACTAATGATCTCCAAAAAACTACTCCTGGCCTCAAGACTGACCCCAAATTGGAGAGCAGAAAAATACTGAAAAAGAAGGCTACTGGATTAAGCATGTTGACTGCCCCTTCCGAAATAGGGAGACAGGTTAATTCTCTCTCTTAATGGGATTCAATCGGGACCCCAAAATGCCTGAAAATAGATGCTAAACAACCTTGTTTTAAGATGTGATGGTGGTGGAAATATACAACTGATATACAAAAAAATCGGGGTGAGAACAATTCTAATAAGGAAAACTCTTTCTTGGAAAGTTGTTGTCCCTTCCAACTCCCCACCAATCGGTCACCCCTAGTGAAGGTTTGTTCCCAGTTTCTGCTAGCCATATCCCCAGGTTCAAACAATACTCCCAGGATGGTAATCGGATCTCTGGAAATAGTGATGCCTGCTATCATACCCAAAGGCGGCACTGGAGTAGACCCAATAACTGCACCCCTACTTTTTGTATAATTAATTTGAGAACCTGAAATGCAGGAGTAACCATCTATTGTCTTCAATAGGGCCGAGGGCGAAAACTGTGGATTCAATAGTAAAACCAAATCATCAGCATATGCTAATACTTTTTGTTGGGGCACTGTCAGAGAAACATCTATACCCTGTAACTCATGGTTAGACTGCAATAGTCTGATAAATATATCTACTGCGAAAGTGTAAAGTGTAGGACTCAGAGGGCAACCCTGCCTAACACCCCTACCCACACCAATCTGCTGCCCATACCATACATTCACATTGGGTGTAATTACTGCCTTATGATACACTGAAGAGATCCAACCCACAAAACGATCTGGAATCCCAAAGGCTTTCAAAACTAAAAACAAAAATGCATGGTCTACCTGATCAAATGCTTTTTTTTGATCTAGGCTAAGCACAAACCCCTATAAGAGGTCTGAATCCCCTCTAGAAAAAACATCCCATATCCAAATAAGATTATCTTGCTGCTTTCTCCCGGGGACAGCCCAAGTTTGAACAGAGCTAAGAAGCAACGGAGTGACCTTAGAAAGTCTAGCCAACAAAATCTTAAAATTTTCAAGCCTGAATTCAAAAGACTCAGGGGATGCCAATTCCCTAAACTGGTTTTATCATCTTTCTTGAATAAAAAGATCAATATTGCTTCATTCATAGATGGGGCAAAATCTCCAGAATGTAAAATATGGTTAAACAGCAATACTAATACAGGACTTAATTCGGTTAAGAAGACTTTATACAAACCCGCACTAATACCATTCGACCCAGGGGCTAAGTGGGAGGCCAAACCCCTTATGGCCTCTTGAACTTCCTCTAAGACAATATCAGCCTCCAACCTTCTTATCATGAATACACAATCCAGATAATGGTAAGTCAGCCAGACACTTGAGTATCTCAGCGTCCGTTAGAACAGGTGCAGCTTGTAACATACCAGACATATATAGGTCTACTACTTGCAGAAGGCTGGTAGGATCACTCACAGTATCACCTTCTGCAGTAGTTAATGCTGTAATCAGTTGAGAGCTAGTCCTATCCTTACACTCCTTAAAAGGATTCAATGACCTAGAGGTAATTTTTGTCCCAAATCATAATTCTTGTGTCAAAGATTTTCCCCCCGTCATACTGCAATTTAACCATTTGTGCCTTAATATTAGTAATTAATAAGCTATAATCCTGTGACGTAGTTTCAGTCAAGGATACCACATGCTGCAATTGGTGTCTAAGCTTTAAATATGCCAAATAAGCCCTATTAGCTCTAATATGGGTTTGTGTCTGGAATAGATGTTTCTAGCCTTTTTTCGTATCCTCCCACCAATCCAAAATTGAATCATAACACTCAGAGACTGAAAATCTAGCTGTCCAATCGTTTACCCACAGCCGTCTAAGTTTAGGATCTTCTAATAATGTTTCATTTAATCTCCATCTATTTTTTTTTTATTCCGTGGAGCACCTTCCCAAGTAAAAGTGGCTGTCAGAACACTATGGTTGGAAAACTCAAATGGTTGCACAGAAACTTGTAAAAGTTTCACAACCTGGGATAAAAAATAAAATCTATCCTGGTCTTAAGTGTACCACGAAGATAAGTAAAGCCCCCCGTAAGATAAAGGACCCTATAAGCATCCAACAAATGGGCAGTATCCACCATTTGTTTCAAGGTTAGGGAATCACAGGATAGCTTCTGCGTACGGAGACCTCTATCTGCCTGAGATAAGCCACAATTAAAATCACCTAACCAAACCACTAAATGTGAGGTATGTAATAGAGGCTGGATCTCCTGAAATAAAGCTACTCTCACAGCTTTGGTTTGAGGAGCATAAATACAGGTTACTCACCTGTAACAGGAGTTCTAGGAATGGTATATGTTGTTCATCCACACTGTCTGGCAGGTTCCTTGCTGGAAAGTCTTCAAGCTGGCTCCTCCCACCCACCCGGGTGGTAAAACTCTCGGCTCCGCCCCATGATGCCAGATCTAGCCCGCTGGAAACCAGGTTGTGCGTCGAAGCCGGGGAGGTTGGGTGGGTCATGTGGATGAACAACATATACCATTCCTAGAACTCCTGTTACAGGTGAGTAAATACAGGTTACTTACCGCAACAGGAGTTCTAGGAATGGTATATGTTGTTCATCCACACTTATTGGCAGGTATCCTGCCGCTTAAATCTTGGCGGAAGGTCTTCAAGCTGGCTCCTCCACCCACCCACCCACCGGGTGGTAAAACTCTTAGCTCCGCCCCATGACGCCAGATCTGGCCCGCTGGAAGCTCAGGTTGTGCGTCGAAGCCGGAGAGATCGGGTGGGTCGTGTGGATAAACAACATATACCATTCCTAGAACTTCTGTTACAGGTGAGTAACCTGTATTTCTAGGGACATGGATATGTTGTTCATCCACACTTTCTGGTAGACTCCTAGTAGTTCTCCAGGAGGAGGGAGGCAAGGCGCACACCCCCTACTTAGGAAATAGAGACTGGAGAACCGAGGCCCCAAAACCAGCATCCCGGCATGACTCAAGGTCGATGTGGTAGTGGGTTATAAAGGTATGTGCCGACTTCCAGGTAGCAGCCCTGCAGATATCCTGGATAGGGATGTCCCTGGAAGCAGCTACCGATGCAGCAGTATGGTGGGTAGAACGAGCTCTTATCCCTCTGGGAGGCTCCGTGCCCGCCAACCTATAGGAGAAATCTATGCAGGAGGTGACCCACATGCTTATCGTCCGCTTGGCTGCAGGTCTGCCAGGTGCGGCTTCAGCGTAGGTGACAAACGGCTGGCGAACCTCTCCCCGAACTTCAGCCGTGCGCTCCTTATAGTAAGCAAGCGCCCTTCTAGGGTCCAGCGTATGAAGCCTATATTCGTCCTCCGAGGTGTGACTGGGGTAGAATACCAGCAGAGTCAACACCTGGTTAAGGTGAAACTCCAACACCACCTTTGGAAGGAATTTCGGGTGGGGGCGCAGGACAACCTTGTCCCTGTGGAAGACCAGGTAAGGAGACTCTATGGAAAGCGCCTGGAACTCTCCCATCCTTCTGGCTGACATGATAGCCACCAAGAAGGTGGTCTTCCACGACAGGTGAGAGATGTCACACCTGTGCACTGATTCGAATGGCTTGCCCATGAGCTTTGCCAATACCAGCAGTAGATCCCACGGAGGTGGACGTTCATGCACCAGAGGGGATATGTGATCCAGACCTTTGAAAAAGCGCCCTACCACGTTCTCCTGCGCCACCGACTGCTTCCCGGCCTGCACCCGGTAAGCAGAGATGGCTGCCAGGTGCACCTTTAGGGTCGTCGACCTAAGCCCTTGCTGAGAAAGGAACCATAGGTAGTCCAAGATGCTTGCCAAGGAACAGGAGGAAAGGTCCAGGCCCTTGCCCCGACACCAAATGGAGAATCTCTTCCATTTGAAGGCATAGCATTTTCTAGTCCACTCCTTAAGGGACGCCTCAACTACATTGAGGACCTCATCGGAAAGACCCAAGGCCTGGAACTCTAGCCGCTCAGGAACCAGGTCGTCAGGTGCAGCAATTGAAGGTCCGGATGGAACACCTTCCCCTGATTGACTGATAACAGGTCCAGGTGAGCTGGAAGCTGCCTCGGGAGCCTGGAGCTGAGGCTGAGGAGATCTGGATACCAGCATTGGCGGGGCCAGTCTGGGGATACCAGAATCGCCTGCGCCTTATCCCTCCTCGCCTTGAAAAGCACCTTGTGGATCAAGGGAAATGGGGGAAAGGCGTAGAAGAGGCCCGGGGTCCACAGCCTCGAGAAGGCATTCCCCCTGCAGCGAGCTCTGCTGAGGGGGGCGGGCATGAAACAGTGTCAGCTTCAAGTTCTCCCTGGAGGCAAACAGGTCCACCTGAGGCACGCCCCAGTGGGAGAACAGATCTTGTACTACCTCTGGCAGGAGAGACCACTCGTGGGACACAGCCCCTATCCAGCTTAGGGCATTGGCCAGAATGTTGGAGGCTCCTGCCACATGGATGGCAAGGAGATCCTCCTCCAGGCTGCGCACGAGTGACCAAATGCGGAGAGCTTCCTTGTACAGAGGCATGGAGCGTGTCCCGTCCTGGCAGTTTAGGTAGTACATGGTCGTGGTATTGTCCGTCTGGACCTGAACCACTTGACCCCATAGAAACGGAGCGAAGGCGGTGAGGGCTACACAAACGTAGAGTGTAGAGCTCTGCACCAATGAATTGTATCACCTGCTTTGGCACGAGTTCCGACTTGGCCTCGTTGAGGAGGCCAACCTGAGAGCAAACCTGGAGAGCCAGATCTCTGGACCGCTCCACCTCCATTTTGGAGGAGGCTGCAATCAGCCAGTTGTCTAGGTAGGGCTACATCCGGACCCTTCGGCGCCGTAGGAATGCTGTCACCACTGCCATGCATTTGGTGAAGAACCTGGGAGCTAGGGAAAGGCCGAAGGGCATGGCCTGAAACTCATAGAGGGATCCCTCTGCCCTGAAGCGGAGGAATCTCTGGTGGAACGGACGGATTGGGATGTGAAAGAACATGTCCTGGAGGTCCAGAGAACAGAACCACATGCCTCGTTCCAGGGATGGGATTATCTGAGCCTCAGTGACCATCCTGAAGGTCCGAGACCTTAGGAACCAGTTCAGGTCGTGCAGGTCTAGAATGGGGCGCCAGCCCCCAGTCCGATTCGGGACCAGGAAGTACCTGGACACAAACCCCGGGTCTGGTGGAGGATCTGCCACCTTCCTGATCACCTTTTTTTTTTTTTTTTTTTTGAGGAGTAGGGAGGCGATGTCGACTCGGCGGGAGCCAGAGCTGCGAACCCGTAGCCTCCCGGGCGACTGCTCGGGCGGGCCTGCTCAAACTCCAGCGGCAGCTTTTCCTACCACCTCCAGCACCCAGCGGTCTGTGGTGATAGCGGACCAGGCAGAAAGGAAGGGCGGAGCCGTCCCCCGGGAACTCAGGGGGGAGTGACGAGGCTGGGGGCGACACCCCTCAACCCGTCACTGGGCAGGCTTGGAGGAGGGACCGGCCGAGGGACCTCCTGGGCCTTTTCCTCCCTGCTTCCTGTTAGAGGAAGCCGCAGGCTTGGCTTTGGGGTGCCAAGCGCGAGCCTGCTGGCCCTGATGCTGGTGCTGTTGGGCCGGACGTGCCGCAGGCACAGAAGGGCAAAAGGACTCATGTTGTTGACGACGGCCCTTGTCCTTCTGGGCGGAGGTGCCAGAGTCCAGAGTAGCACTGGACTTTTTGATCCACTGGAGGTGGCCTTCCCTTCCAGGGCCGAACAGGTCAGTCCCCAGGAAGGGGACATCCGCCAGTTTATGCTGGGTATCCGCCATGAAGGTGGACATCCTCAGCCATGCTCTGCGGCAAATGGCCACTGCGGCCGCAACTGATCTGGCACAGGAGTCTCCGATGTCCAGAGCCATTTGGAGCTGCTGTTTTGCCACCAACCTTCCCTGGTCCCATACCTGCTTGACCGTATGTCTGCAGGTCAGCCGGGAGATGAGGGATCACCTCAGTGGAGTTACCTAAACCAAACAAGAGAAGCACTCTGAAGACGGGGGTCGATACCAGTCCATTTACAGAAGGAAGGGTTCTGAAAGAACTAATAAAATTGAAGGTGGACAAAGCAATGGGGCCTGATGGGATTCACCCAAGAATTCTAAAAGAACTAAGGGTAGAACTAGTGACATCGCTGACTACTCTAACAAATCATGGGAGGATGGGGTGGTACCCGAGGATTGGAGGAGGGCAGATGTGATTCCTCTTCACAAAAGTGGGAGCAGGACAGAGGCAGGAAACTACAGACCAGCTAGTTTGACCTCAGTGGTAGTGAAAATGATGGAATCACTTCTGAAGAAAAGAACTGTTGAGTAACTAGAGGCCAGTGGGGCACAGGACCCAAGGCAGCATGGATTCACGATGGGAAGGTCATGTCAGACGAATCTAATAGATTCCTTTGACTGGATGACCAAAGTAGTAGACCAGGGAGGGGCTGTGGACATGGCCTACCTAGATTTTAGCAAGGCATTTGATACAGTCCCACACAAAAGATTAATACACAAGATAGCCAGCTTTGGAATGGGTCCCAAGGTGGTAGCCTAGATAAAAAATTGGCTAGACAACAGGACGCAAAGGGTAGTAGTAAATGGAGTACACAGTGAAGAAAGGAGGGTTACTAGCGGGGTACCGCAGGGTTCAGTACTGGGACCAGTCCTTTTTAATGTCTTTATAAGTGACATTGCAGAGGAACTGGAAGGAAAAGTATGACTCTTTGCAGATGACACAAAGATCTGCAACAGGGTTGATACACAAGATGGAGTGGAAAGGATGAGAAGGACTTGGCAAGGTTGGAGGAACGGTCAAATGTATGGCAGCTCAGATTCAATGCAAAGAAGTGCAAGGTAATGCACATGGGAAACAAAAACCCAGGGGAAGCGTACACAATGGGGGGTGAGATACTGACAACAGTAAAAATGAAAGGAACCTGAGGGTAATTATATCAGATGACCTAAAGGTGGGCAAGCAATGTGAGAAGACAGTAAGGAAGGCTGGGGGGATACTGGGATGCATAGGAAGAGGCATCAATAGTAGAAAACAGGAAGTTGTTATCCCTCTGTACAGACAGTTGGTGAGACGCCATCTGGAGTACTGTGTGCAGTTCTGGAGACCTCATCTCTGCAAAGACATAGACAGAGTGGAGGCTGTCCAGAGGAGGGCAACAAAATGGTGCAGGGTCTGCACCAGAAGACATATGAAGAAAGACTTAAGGAGCTTAATATGTATACTCTTGAGGAAAGAAGGAGAGAGGGACATGATAGAAATGTTCAAGTACCTCAAGGAATTAAAGTCCAAGAGGGTAGCATCTTCCAGAAAAGAGGTGTGCAAGAACAAGGGCACAATTTGAAGATAATGGGGACGGCTCAGGGTAATGTGAGGAAGTATTTTTTCACAGAGAGGGTTGTGGATGATGGAACAGCCTCCCTGAGGAGGTCGTGGAGTCAAGAACAGTGGGGGACTTCAAGAATGCATGGGACAGGCATAAGGCAGTCCTAGGGCGGGTAAGAGGAAGTAAGCTGTTGGTTAACTAGGATCTGCAGCTTATCTGTTAGGTAGGAGAATGGGCAGACTAGGTGGGCCAAGTGGTCCTTATCTGCCGTCAAATTCTATGTTTCTATCCAGGGAGCCCATGAGGGCGTGGGAGAAGTGTGCCATCAGCATGGCCGAGCTGGCCTGGCGGAGGCCAAGGGAGGACACAGCGTACACCTTGCGCCCGGCATAGTCCAGCTTTTTGGACTCCTTGTTGGGGAGCTTATCCACATCCCTAGCATTCCCAGAATGCTGGAAAACGCTATCGGTTACCAACCCCTCCGTTGAGGGGTGCTCCGAAAAACCGGACAAAGAGCCGGTAGGGACCGCATACTTCCTGGCCATCCTGGCCAAAGGCGCAGGACAGGAAGCCGGCCGCTGCCAAAGCTCCAAGGCTAGGCCAACAATGGCTTCGGCCACCAGAAAGGCCTCAGTGGGCGAATCCTCTCGGTCCAGTATCTCCATCAGGGGATACCCGTACAGCATGAATACAGGCTCGAGCTGCATCCCGGTGGAATCCGAGATAAGCCGAAGCAGACCCATAAAGGACAATGGGCTCTCGTCCATCGACTGCCCCCTGGAGGACTCCAGGTCAAGGGGACCGGAAAACAGGGAGGAGTCCATGAAGAGCTGCCTGGGACCTGAGCCACCCTCCACCTGCCGAGGATGGTCGGGAGTGAGTGTGACCGACAACCTGTGGGGCAGACCCTGACCCAGCCGAGAGTCCTTGGTCAGAGCCCCCGATTTCGGTTGTGGAGGCGGAGGTTCCACCGGTGGGGCAGCTGGTTTCGGCCGAACAACCGGCCAGGCTTGGGCACCTCGACTACAACGAGGGGTTGTTCCGGCCTTTCCGGTGACAGCCACTTGATGGCCGGGGAAGGCGACAGCGTCGGATTGTTCCCGGACATAAGTAACTGCTGCCACAATAGGTCCTCGTAGCATCGACGCAATTTGTGCCGAAGCCTCTCCTCTTCTGAGGAGGAAGACGAGGACGAGCGGCGCCACCTTTACTTCAGTGCAGAGACCGCCAATGTTGGCGGGATCGGCTGGACCGAGACGAGGTCCGAGACTGAGACTCTCGGTGTTTCCGAGGGCGGGTCTGGGAAGGGGCGGGGGACTCCCACTCTTCCCTTGGCTCGGAAGCCTTGACTGGGGACTCCGGCACGGGAGGCGCAGGCAAGTCCTCGGTCTCCACCATGGGAACCGGCGAAGAAGGGTTGTCAGCTTCACCAGTCGACAGCCCGTCCAACGGGTCGAGAAAAATCTCGACCGCATCGACGGGTGTCTCAGCCGGCTGACCTGACGGGGACACCATGAGGCCAGTGGCCTTAGCCGCAACCTCGACCGAAGTACAGTGTCGACTGTCCGGGGAAGGGGACCTCTCCTGCACCCATGAACGCTGACAGTGGGACTTACCTTTCGAGTCCTTCTTTTTGGACCGAGAAGAGTGTCCCGATGGCCCCTCTCCCTTCGTGGAAAGGGACTGGCAAAGCTCCTTAAAAGAAGCTTTGTAGGAGGATCCCAGAGAGAGTGGGATAAACGCCACGACTGAGAAACATGAAGATGTGGCCTGGACCGCCTCCTCCTCGAGGGCGATCATCTGCTCGAGTTGCTCAGCCGAGCCAGCCACCGCGGACACCGCCCAACGGGCCTCCCTGGACTTCACCGACGGGTAGCGCTTCTCGGGGTGCCCAAGCTACAACCGGGCAGCACGATCTTCCAGGATGTTGGCCGAAAACTAACGGCATAACTCGCAGGCCTGCGGGTCATGATCTAGGCCGAGGCAGTAGACACACGGGGAGTGCGGATCCATCCTGGACATTTTCTGCCCACATGGGCACCGCCGAAAACCGGGAGTCGATTTGTCCTTCGCAGCCACGAGGGAGTAATTTGACTGAAGTCTTGAAAACTTAAGAATTAGTTTCAAGCGAACCGAAGATTTAGGATCCAGTCTATATGCAGAGCGTTAAGGAGGGAACCTGAGCTTCCAAGCGGTAAGGAGGATCTGGCATCATGGGGCGGAGCCGAGAGTTTTACCACCTGGGTGGGTGGGAGAAGCCAGCTTTAAGACCTTCCGGCAAGATTTAAAGCAGCAAGGAACCTGCCAGACAGTGTGGATGAACAACATATCCATGTCCCTAGAAACTACAATTACCCTGAACCATTCTGAAAAAAGGGAAACATCCAGACAAAGAGCCCTCCCAGGGTGAATGTGGATCAATCTAGAAATCTGTAGCGCAGGATTAGAAAAAAGAATACCAAGCCCATCACATGGTTCATCCCCAGTGGACCAAAAGGAGGGTCCCAATGACCAACTTCTGGTAGCATGCTGAAGGTCAAAATAGGATTTTATTCGGGGTGTCCTGTAAGCAAATATTATCAGAACGTAAGTCCCTCAGAGCTGCAAAGACCGCCACCTGTTTTTTCATACTCTTAATCCCATTGACATTTAAAGTAGTAACAGAGTGCATAAGGATAGAAGTTAAAAGGAACCTCCCCCCCCCCCCCAAAAAAAAAACCCCTAAGGGTGTTTACCTAGTTGCTTCCTCCTAGTCCGTTTAACAATGGAGTCTTGAGGCTTACAATCAGTGTCAGGAACAGAAATGACAGAAGTATCAGTGTCATCCCGAGTCCCCCCGTATCATCTTTCAAAGGAGCAAAAGGATTCCCCACCTGCAAAGGGTCTCGAGGGGGGAGTAATTTAGGGACAGTTTTAACCGAAGACATTGTTTTCCCATGCCTATTACGTTTTCTAGGTTGCACAGTCTTAAAAGGAACGTAGTCGAGGGAGGGGGGAGGCATATCAGTCTCAACAGGTACAACTTCACCAACTACCTGTAGATCCTGTTGTAACCCATCCAGTTCAGATGACATGTTAACTGTAAGAAGATCAGAAGGCTCCAGAGGAGTAGCTGGAAGTGAATCAGCAAGTGCAGCTACCGTCTGTGGCTCTTGACGTTCAGGCTGAACAGATGCGACCTGTTTTGCCAGAACATGCTGGGCCTGATTGATAAGTCCTTCATGTGAGGGACAATCCTCCCGGTTATGAGATGCCCAGGGAAAACTACCATAGGCATGTTCGGTCTGTTCACACAGATTGCACTTAAACAGATTCAGACATGCAGAGGCCAAATGTCCGTACACCAAACAGTGAGTACATCTGGATGTATCACAGGCCGAGTTAAGATGTAATCGAGACCCACATTTAAAACAAGATCGGGGTTGTCCAACATAAAAAAATGGAACCTCTATCTCTCCCCCCAAAAAATACACTAGGCAGATGTACAGGGCCTGAGTTAGTAGATAGAAGTTTAACATTAATTTTCCAACCCCCATCCCATATTTGTTCACTATCCAAGGGAGGTGTGGGCCTCCCTAAAATCTTGCACCTTTGACGCAGCCAAAAAAGGAAGTCCTCCACATTGACCCCTTCGTTCTTAAACATAACAGTAATGGTCCTAATCAAAGGTTTAGTAAGTGGAACAGCCTGAAAAGGAATCCAGAGTGGGTTATTTTTCTGTGCTTGATATTAGCCCAGAACCTATCACGGCTAGACACATTCTTAAAACTAATATCGAAATTCCCATTACCCAAAGAAATTAAGGCAAAAATCTCAGAGGAAAAGAATTTCATGGCAGATTTCAATAAAGTTCTTGCAATAAATAATCTAGTTGGAGGGTCTTCGCCCCAGTATAGTAGCCATACCGCATTCCGTCTGGGAGCAGGTTCTCCACTGAAGTGGAAAAGGTCAGCCAGTTTAAACAAGGAAGCCAGGGAAGAACCCTCCTGATCAGGACCCAAGGCCTTGGAGCTAGGACCTAGTCTAAACTCCTCTGAGAGGTTAGGCCCCTCTGCCTGCCTAGGTGGTGCCTTAGTAGCCCCTAAAGGAGCATTAGAAACAGAAAAAATAAGAGTGTCATTACCCCGGGGTGTGATGGAGCCCTTTGCAGCAAGTCCAGTGGTGGCCACTGTGGAAGAAGAGGAGGTGCACATCTGTTGACAGGCAGGATCCTTGGGATCTGGCGACCATCAGCCAGGTTGGTCCTTAATCCACCCCGCAGCTTTCAGAGCAGCAACCGGAGTCCAGTTCGTATCATGTAATGGATCCTGAGGTAATGAATCCAAAGGTAAGGATTTTTCAACAATATTGCTCCACTCTTTCTCCTTCGTTCGATCATTAAAAGAGAAGGTGATTTTGGAGACTGCATCCGTCTGTTTAATTAACCCGGTGCCTTCCACAGCCCGACGGTGAACTCCTAGCCGAGACTTCCCAGGTTTGTCTCAATGAGCTTCAGTTGCGTCTGAAAGAACTGCAGGCGGCTTTAGGCACATGGCATCTTTACCGTTGTTACTGCCAGCTGCACAAGAAGCTCCCATGCATTGGGCAGCCAAGTCTGGAGGGTCGGTTACAGAGGAAACCTCAGTAGCAACTTCCTGGGACTGAACATGCTGTGCATCACCTATAGATGCCGTGGGAGAGCCTGCTTGCAAAGCAAGGAGTTCCACATCGATGTCTCTGATTGTATTCAAGCAGCTGTGCTTGCGTCGTAAGACAGCAGCATACTGAAGCGCCACATCTCCCTGCAGAGGTCGGGAATCCTCCGATGGTGAAGCAACATCAGGTAATTCAGCTGTAGGCAGAGCAGAAACAGTAGAAGGAAGGCCAAAATCCATAACATCAACGTCTGAATCTAATAAATCCACCGCATCCAGTGCAAGATCTACTGCCTTTCGAGCAGAATGGATAGGATCAGAGGCCTGAGTTCCTGTCCCTGAGACATCCTTCCTCTCCGCCTGTCCAGGAGAAGTGGCCATCTGGAATCGATGGCCGGAAAATCCCCCAGTGGAAAAAAGGGGAATTTCCCCGGTGTCCTGGCCAAATTTCCCTCATTTGCTAAAAAATAAAAACACCAACAGCTTAATCTGGTTCAGTGTCAGTTGGCATTCATCTGTATCCCCCTCCCCCGGGTCGTGCCTGAAAATAGTCAAGATCTGTTTAGTGCACTTACCCGGTCAACAAAAACTAAATAAATATCCAATGTGAGCCATACTGAGTGGTGGTCACTCCCTGACAGCGGTTCTTCCACCATAACTTCTCTCACAAAGTCCCCATTTGCAAGCACAAGGTCAAGGGTATTCCCTAACTTGGTTGTTCACTGACCATTTGCAGCAGGAAGCTGTCCTGGAAGGCATCCAGCAATACCTGCCCCCTTCTGTTCCTGGTTGTTGGCGTACTCCAGTCCACTCCTGGCATGTTGAAGTCCCCCACAATCACCACACTACCCTTTTCTCAGGTCCTCCTGATCCGTCCCGCTAGTTCTCTGTCTAACTCCTCCGTCTGAGATGGCGGCCTGTACACCACTCCCATTCTGAGAATCCAATTCTTGGAATCCTGGATTTGCACCCAGAGAGACTCCGTACTACCCTCCTCCCCTTCCTCCCTTACACACTTCTGTCCTTCCTTCACACATAGTGCTACCCCCCCCCTTTCCCAATCACCCTGTCCCTACGAAATAACCTGTACCCTGGTGCAGACAGGTCCCAGCCATTGTATTAGGTGGCCCATGTTTCTGTGATGGCTGCAATGTCCACCTCTCCCTCTGCCACGAGTACCTCTAACTCTGCAGTTTCTCTCCCAAGGCTCCTACCATTAAGGGTAACCACCTTCCACCTCCCCGTCCTGCCATCCTTTCTTAGCATCACCAATAGTACTTGCCATTTGTCCTTTGTTACTGTTATTTTGGGGGGAGCTCATATGGTTTCCTAACCTGTGGTCTTCTGCACGTCTCTTGCCCACTTGCCACCCCCCGCTCCTAGTTTAAATTCCCACCTTCCTCTATGTTCGCCTCCATCCTCTGTTTCAACACTTTCTTTCCCTCCTCACTCAAGTGTAGTATGTCCTTGGCATAAAGACTACTGTCCTCCCAGGTTCCTCCTCACCCACCCAACAGCCCACACCCTTTAGCAAAAAACCAGGTTCTTAGCCATCTGTTCAATTCCTCTGTTCTCAGCTTTCTTGTTGTGCTTGCCTTGGGCACTGGAAGTATCTCTGAAAAAGTTACTGATCTTCCTGCCACCTCACATAATTGTCCTAGTTCCACAAACCTCCTCTGAACTATATCTACTGTCATGTCAGCCAGGTTGTTCGCCCCAAGATGTATAACTAAAAGAGGCTTGTCCCTACCACCCTTCTAGCATATTTCAGAACAAACTGTCCCACCCTTTCCGCTGTAATTCCTGCCATGGCCTCCACCCAAATGCGACTATGCCTCTCCCCCTTGCTACCCCACCCAACTCCACTTAGTATTGAGTCCCCCAGTACTAAGATTCTACCCCTCTTACTCCCTGCTTGCTTCCATTCATCTCCATCTCTCATTTCCGGCTCCTCTTCTTCATCCTGCACATTATTTCCCCCTTTTGCAATTCCTTTGTGTCCCCCCTTCCCCAGTGCCTCCCTCTGTTTGAAAACTTGTGCACCTAGCAAGGGTGGCAGAAGGTGATAAGAGACAGATATAGAAAAGGTGTCCAGATGACTGGCCACTGAGGGGGAAGGTGGGCGAATTGCAGTAATGAATGGTGACGATATACTGAAAGATCAAGAATAGTGAGTACATCATTTTCATATCTTCCAAGAATCAGTCTTCACCATTCATTGTTGATGGGGTCAGAGTGTCAAGCATACCACCAAGGGCAGTGTTGGCTCACTCCGAGGGAAATGGTTGTTCCCTCAGCCTTCTGGGGGAAAACACAAAGAGACGGGGACCCCTCATGGGCCTGGAGATGCCTGAAGCTGGTCAGGGGCTGGCGGAGGCTCCCATGGCCTGGGAGCAGGAAGGCGCTCTGCAAGCTCACACCTGGCCCTGTGGGAGAATGAATGGGCCTCCTGGAACCATGAGGCAATCACCCTACGCTGGGCCACGGCTGACAACCTGGAGAGAAAAAGCCACGCCATCCACCTAATGCAGACTTCAGTTCCCACCAACCTGTAGGCTACCTCACTGACGTCATAGGACACCGCTGCCTGGCGTCTCAGCAGCTCCAGGCACTGTACAGAAAGGCATATGGTTTCTCTGGTTTGATCAGTCTGGCATGGATGCCAGGAGTTGTCCCAGCATCGCCTACAGGTGCCTGCCATGGGACGCCTGGTGTGCTTGGTGTGTTGAGATGCACAACATGGTGCGTGCCGCCAAGAAAACTCTTCGACCCCAGGCATTAAACTTGGCAGTGTCTGACTTTGAGGGACAGTCACACACTAGGCGCCTATGCCCAGAGGGGGTGTCCAGCAGTGATCAACAAATCCCATAGCCTGATGTCCCAGGCTACAACTTTCAGCCGCTGGACAAGCAATTTCATAGCACTCAACTGTCCTGTGGACAAACACATCATTGCTGCCTTGAGGCCAAAGGGCTGTGGGATCTCTGGATTACCCCTAAATCCAGCACTTCCTCAACCTCCCTCCTAATGTCCTTCTGGACAGACTCTGACACCTGATATGCCATCCGCCATATGGGCGTCTGTGTCCCTGTCGCTACATTGTGCGTGACTAAGGGGGTTAGTCCAGGCTTGGCGCTAAACAGTGGGGCAAAGTCTGCTAAAACCTCCCTTACTTCCTAGATCTTGTCCGGGGCCAGCTGAGGAGACCATTTAACTGCCTCCACAGAGGATTCCTGTGTCTGTCCCTTCTCCTGGACTACATACTGCAAACACCATGTCAGCCCTGTTAGCATAATGCTTCATCATGTTGACATGGTACATTCTTTCCGTACGTCTTATGTCAGGTAATGCTATGATATAGTTTACATCATTTACCTTTCTGTCTACTTTGTACGGTCCTGCCCACTCAGCCTGCAGCTCGTCTTTCCGGACTGGAAAAAGGACCATGACTTCCTGACCCACTGTGTACGAGCGAGCTCTGGCTCTGCGGTCATACCACACTTTTTGTTTCTGTGGGCAGCTGCCAGGTTGCTTTGGGCTCTCCTCATAAACTGCTTCAGCCTTTCCCTAAACCTAAGGACGTAATCCACTATGGGAGTGCTCTGGGTGGCATGCTTGTCTTCCCAGTCCTCCCAGATCAAGTCTAGGGGCCAACGTACCCGGCGTCCACATAAGAGCTCAAAGGGGAAAAAATGAAAATTACGTACCTACCGTAATTCTAGATCTTCTTGGATGAGTCTCCACCACTCATTCACACTATTGGGATCTGCGTCGGAGGCACTAGGACCCATCGGGAGCAAACTTTTTGCTGGAGGGTCGGCGCCAGAGATGGAGCCGCGAGGAACGGCACCGTGAGCCACAGCTTGCATGGCAATGACTACCTCGGCGTTGACCCTCCAACCGCCTCAGTACCTTTTTTACCAAGGAGGTGCAGCGTAACTAACCTAGAAGGGTAGCCTAACCTAAAAACCGGACATAAGATAGTCCGGGCGACCCGTATAAGAAGGGTCAAAAAAGAAGTCTTCATAGCCTAAAGATTTGAGGGAGTGAAGACCAACAACAGAGGTGAGCTCGGGGGATGGAGGGTGGGCGTGTGAATGAGTGGTGGAGACTCGTCCAAGAAGATCAAGAATACGGTGAGTCAATGTAATTTTCATATCTCCTAGACATAAGTCTCCACCACTCATTCACACTATTGGGAGAGTACCGACTCAATAATCCCCAGAGCAGGCAGGAGAGACCAAGAGCTCACATTTCAGGACAGAAGTCCATTAAGGATGGCTCTGCCAAAGGAAGAATGTCATACGGCATGGACATCAGTGCACTCATGCTTAGCAGTATGCACTGGGCTCCAGGCCAATGGTGCAAATGTCTGCAATGGGCACGTTGCGAATTCCTCTAGGGATGCGCTGACCGCTCTAGTAGAGTGGCGTAAACCTACCCTCCAACTTAACCTGCGTCATGCAATAGCAGTGTCGAAGGCATGCCACTAACCATGCTGAAATACATCTGATAGCGACAGGTTGACCCAGCCGGGTCTCGCTGAAGGAGACAAACAGTTGCTGGGCTTTGCGAAAATCCTTGGTTCTATCTAGATAGAAACGAAAAGCTCTCTTAACATCCAAAGAATGAAGAGATCGTTCTCCTTCATTTTGGAAGTCCGCAAAGTAAGAGGAAAGGACTAGAGGTCGGTTTAGATGAAATTCTGACACAACCTTAGGAAGAAATTTGGATGGGTCCGAAGGACTACTTTGTCCTTATGGAACACAGTGTACGGAGGATCTGTGACCAGGGCATGTATCTCAGAGACCCTGCGAGCTGAGATAATGGCCACTAGGAAGGCAGTCTTCCAGGTGAGAAATTTTAGCTCACAGGTGGCCAGAGGTTCGAAAGGTTTCCGAGTGAGCATGTCTAGCATAAGATTAATGTCCCAGGCTGCAACTGGACGTCTTGTAGGAGATCTGGTATGCAGAATTCCTTTAAGAAATCTCTTAACCACAGGTAATTGAGCTAGCGTTAAGGAAAAAAATGGCTCATGATATGCTGAAATGGCACTAAGGTGAACTTTGACTGTAGAGTACTGCAGACCTGAATTTGAGAGGTCAAAGAGGTACTCCAGAACCTTATCTGGTGGACAGGAAAAGGGATTCAAAGAGGACTTTGCACACCAGAGCGAAAAACGCTTCCACTTAGCTGTGTAAGGTTTCCGGGTGGCTGGCTTCCGAGCAGCCAGAAGAATATCTGAAACCCTACGAGAGACATTGAACCGGTTTACTTCTACTTCTTCAGGAGCCAAGCGTGAAGGTGAAGTGATCTCAGGTTGGGATGAACCACAGGTCCCAGAGTCAAAAGGTTCATCTGTAGGGGAAGAGGTCTCGGAGGGACTGCCAACATACCGTTGAGAAGTGGAAACCACAGCTGTTGAGGCCAGAAGGAAGCAATGAGAATCATTTTGTCCCCTTGGGATTCGAACTTGAGGAACACCCTCTGAATCAGAGGAAGAGGTGGAAAGGCGTAAAGGATTGCGTTTTGTCCACTGCATCCTGACAGAAAATGCCAGGCCCTGGATTTCTGGAGCAGAAGAGAGGCAGTTTTGCGTTGAGAGGGGATGCAAAAAGGTCCAGGTCTGGAGTTCCCCACTCTTCGAATAGTGACCGAACTATGGTTGAGTCGAGAGACCACTCGTGAGGATCTGCCTCTGTTCTGCTGAGACGGTCTGCCAGCTCGTTTTGTATTCCCGGTAGATAGACCACTTGAATTAGAGCTTTGTGCTCCAAGCACCATTCCCATACCCTCATTGCTTCTCTGTACAAGAGGTTAGAATGAGCACCGCCCTGCTTGTTGATGTAATACATCACTGTTTTGTTGTCCGTTTGAAGGAGAATGTTCTTGTGACAGAGAATGTCCTTCAGCGCTCGGACACCATAAGGGCAGCTCTCATTTCTAGAGGCGTTTATGTGAAGCTGGGACTAGACTTGAGTCCACACACCTTGAGTGTGGAGAGCCTGACAGTGAGCTCCCCACCCCATTAGGGATGCGTCCGTGGTAATGGAGATTTGATGGTCCAGAGGAGCAAAAGAATATCCGTCCTGGAGATTGTTCTCTTGAGACCACCAGGTGAGTGATCTCTTTAAAGGTTCTGTCACCTTGATGAGATAGGACTGCGAGGTTGGGGACCACTGGGTACTGAGCATCCACTGAGTGGTTCTCATGTGCAGATGTGCTAGGGGTACAGTGAACACTGAAGATGCCATGAGACCGAGCATCCGTTGCATCGAGAGAGCTGTTCTCCCCGATGTGACGAGCCATTTGAAGGATATATTTCCTTCTGTCTTCTGGAAGAAAAAGCCACAGGAGGTGTCCAGAAGGAGTCCCTATAAAAAGAAGCCTCTGGGAGGCTGCAGTTGGAAGCTTCTTGAGGTTCATGGGACTCCCATGGACGTGAGGGCGAGAGTTGTCTCTACAGCATCCAGGAGTCCCTTGCCTGGAAGGAGCTTGCTAAAACAATCGTCCCAGATAAAGGGAACACCTGTATCCACGACCTTTCTGAGGGAATGAG
This sequence comes from Neoceratodus forsteri, assembly GCA_016271365.2. NCBI lineage: Eukaryota > Metazoa > Chordata > Ceratodontiformes > Ceratodontidae > Neoceratodus > Neoceratodus forsteri. Next base: position 622,632,246 of record CM057449.1, read on the forward strand.
CTGCGAGAACTGCACAACATTTGCACTTAAAAACCCGTGCTGCCGAGGATATGCCCAAAGGGCAGGACTCTGAACTGATAATGTTGCCCCAGAGCCACAAACCTCAGAATTGTGATGCCTCGGTGAATAAGGAATGTGCTGGTAAGCATCTTGCATATCCAGGAGGCTAGCCAGTAGTGTTGATGAAGCAAAGGCAACAGGGTTCAAGCGAAATCATTTGAATTTCTCCTAGGGAGAAATCTGTTTACTTTCTGAGATCTAGAATGGCGCATTCCCCCGGACTTCTTCAGAACCAGAAAGTAATGGGAGTAAATACAGGTTACTCACCTGTAACAGGAGTTCTAGGAATGGTATATGTTGTTCATCCACACTCATTGGCAGTATCCTTGCAGCTTTTAAATCGTGCCGGAAGGTCTTCAAGCTTGCTCCTCCCACCCACCGAATGGTATAACTCGGCTCCGCCCCATGGCGTAGATCTGGCCCGCTGGAAGCTCGGGTTGTCGTCCGAGCCGGGAAGAGTCGGGTGGAGTCAGTGTGGATGAACAACATATGCCATTCCTAGAGACTCCTGTTACAGGTGAGTAACCTGCTATATTCTGAGACATGGATGTGTTGTTCATCCACACTCATTGAGCGAACTCCTAGCAGTTCTCCGGGAGGAGGGGAGGCAAGGACGCACACCCCATATACTTACTTGGGAAAGAGACTGAGAACCGAGGCCCCAAAACCAGCATCCCGAGACGTGACTCAAGGTCGTGTGGTGGTGGGTAATGAAGGTGTTGCTGACTTCCAGGTAGCAGCCTGCAGATTTCCTGGATAGGGACGTCCCTGGAAGCAGCCACCGTTGCAGCAGTATGGCGGGTAGGAATGAGCTCTTATCCCTCTGGGAGGCTCCATGCCCGCCAACTTATACAGAGAGATCTATGGGAGGTGCCACACCTGCTTATCGATCACAGCTTGGCTGCAGGTCTGCAGATCACTGAGCTTCAGCGTGGGTGACAAACAGCTGGCAACCTCTCCCAATTTCAACGTCGCTCCTTATAATAGCGGCGCCCTTCTAGGTCAGGTATGGAGCCTATATTACGACCTCAGTGTGATTGGGGTAGAACACCGGCAGAGTCTTACCTAGTTAGGTGAAACTCCGACACCACCTTCGGAAGGAATTTGGGTGGGCGCAGGACAACTGCTGTCCCTGTGGAGACCAGGTAAGGAGACTCGATGGAAGCCTGGAGCTCTCCATCCTTCTGGCTGGACGTGATAGCCACCAAAGGCGGTCTTCCGACAGGTGAGAAGAGCACACCTGTGCAAGGTTGAAATAGCTTGCCCATGAGCTTTGCCAGTACCAGCAGTAGATCCCACGGAGGTGGGGTTCCGCACTGGAGGAAATGTGATCAAGGCCTTTGAAAAGCGCCAGACCACCTTCTCCTGCGCCACCGACTGCTTCCCGGCCAGCGCCCGGTAGCAGAGATGGCTGCTAGTGCACTTACCAACAGGTCGTCGACCTCAAGCCCTTGACTAGAAAGGGACCATAAATAGTCAAGATGCTTGCCAAGGAACAGGAGGGAAGGGTCCGAAGCCCTTGCCCTGACACAAATGGAAAACCTTTTCATTTGAAGGCATAACATTTTCTGTTCGACTCATACGGGGGCGCCTCCCACTACACCCAAGGACCCTCGTGGAAAAACACAAAGCCTGGAACTCACAGCGCTCCAGGAACCAGGCCGTCAGGTGCAGGATTGAAGGTCCGGATGGAACACCTTCCCTGATTGAGCAGGTCAGGCCGAGCTGGAGCTCTTGGCGAGTCTGGAGCTGAGACTGAGGAGATCTGGGTACCAGAACTGGGGCGATCCATTCTCAGAATCTCGCGCCATCCCTCCTCGCCTTGAAGCACCTTGTGGATCAAGGGAAATGGGGAAAAGGCGTAAAAAGCCGAGGTCCATTGCCTCAGAAGGCATCCCCTGCAGCGAGCCCTGCTGAGGAGGCAGTGAAACAGACTCAGCCTGCGTTCTCCATGGAGGCAAACAGGTCCCACCTGGGTGTGCCCCAAGGGAGAACAGATGCTGTACTACTCGACGGAGACCACTCGTGGGATGCAGCCCTATCCCAAAGCTCAGGGCATCGGCCAGGGTGAGAGCTCCCTGCCGCGTGAATGGTATGTCTCTAGGAGCCAAGCATGCAGGTTCAAGAGCGTGGTCCGGTGGACAAGTGAACCCTTCTCCTGGAGACAGTAAGGGAGCTGAGCGGCAACGGGAGAGGGGGTCCGAGATAGTTGGAATCAACAGAGGGAACAAATCTGTCTGGGCCAAAATGGGGGCCACTAGGATCATTATTATGCTCCTGCGAGTTTGAGAAGAACTCTCTGGATCAACGGAAAGGAGGAAAGCGTAGGAATCTGTTGGCCCAGGAGAGGATAACGGCTCCTCGCCAGAAAACACCAGGCCCTGGATCTAGGCGAGCAAAATTGGGCAGTTTTGTGTTGGATGGGAGGTGCACTGTCTAGATCTGGAGTTCCCATCAAGAAACAGATCCTCTGCTACCTTCTTGAAGGAGTTCCATTCGTGGACTCTGGCTTGAGAGCGACTCAGGCCGTCTGCAACGCGTTGTCCACCTCCGGGAGCGTGCACAGTGATCAGATTCGCGCCGTGTCTGATTACCCAATCCACACTCTCATGGCCTCCCTGCAAAGGTGGTAAGAGTGTGCGCCTCCTTGTTTGTTGAGGTAATACATCACCGCCGTGTTGTCTGTCTGAAGTAGAAGAGTACACGGTGGGATAACTGACTGAAAGGCCTGCAGGGCATAGAGGACCGCTCTCATTTCCAGCACGTTGATGTGAAGGTGAGCTTCCATCTGGGTCCACGTACCCTGGGACTTTACCCCGTCCAGGTGTGCCCCCCACCCAAGACCAAAAGCGTCTGTGGTGAGGTGACCTCCGGGACGGCGCGCAATGAACAGGACGCCCGATGAGAGCGACCCTGGGGCCAGCCACCACTGCCAGTCTTGAATCACTGAATTCTGAGTCTGACCGGATGCCGCAAGTGGTCTTGCCTTGGTCCCATTGCACTTTGAGCATCCACTGAGTAATGGCGATGTGGAGTCTGCTAAAGGGACAGTAGGATAGCGCAGCCATGTGTCCGAGCAAGCTAAAGGACCGACCTGGCAGGTACAACCTTGCTTAATGATAGGTCCCTTATGAGGCATCTGATGCGCTCCGCTCTGTCGGCCGGAAGAAAGGCTCTTCCCGAACAGTGTCCAGAACTGCTCCTATGAACTGCAGTTTCTGCGGACGGTACCAGGAGAGACTTCGTGATTTATGAGGATGCCCAGGGATCGGAACAGATCCTGGGTGCTCTTGATTGCAGAAGCAGCGCCCTGGAGGGCCATGAGAAGCCAGTCGTCAGGTACGGGGAACACGAGTGGCCCTGTCTCCTCAGAGACGCTGCCACGACTGCCATGCACTTGGTAAAGACCCTGCGCGTGAAGACAGTCCGAAAAAAGGCTCGGTCTGGAAGGTGGTGGTCGAGAAACTGGAAGCGCAGGAACCTCCTGTGCGCCTGAGCCATAGGGATGTGCAGGTAGGCATCCTGCATGTCTAGAGACGCTAAAAGGCGTCCTGTTTGAGCACGGGATAAGACCGGAAGGGTCACCATGAGGAATCTCTTGTAAGTGACCGACACATTGAGGTCGCTGAGGTCCAAGATTGGACGGAGGTCCCTGTTTCTTGGGAACCAGGAAAGTGGAATAGTATCCTAGTCTCTCTCTGGTTCTCTGGGGCGTACTTTCTATCGCCCTTTTTCGTAGTAGCGCCGGTACTTTGCCGGGTGGGCGGTCGGGTCCCGCGCCGGCTCCATAGGGGCTCTGTAATGGCGTAGGGTTCTCTGGGAGTACCGACGTGATCGGGCCGCCTGCCTGGTCCTCGGGCTGCTCTAGGTCCTCCTCCGATAGAGGCTCCTGACCGATGTCGGTCGGAGGCAACAGGCCTCTTCTTTCAGGAGGGCGTGCGCAGTCCCCTACCGCGTCCGCTGGGATGTAATGGCGGCGTCGGTGGCCGAGGCCGACGGCGGCTCCAGGAAGAAGGGCGACGGCTGACGGGTTGTCAAGCGGCGTCTGGGCTACAGGCCTTTTAAAGGCGTGAGCTCCAGCGTCTTGGCGTGGAGAGCACCGGACGAAGACCTGGCGTCAGGTACCGAGGCGGAAACCCGACTTCTGGGTGGTGATGGTGTCGTTCCCCGGACTTCGCCAAGGCCCTGGAAGGGGAGGAAGGCCTGGCGGATTTCTCCTGAGATGAAGGTTTCTTGATTGCAGCCGGGGGAGATTTCGAACCGGAGCTACGGGACTCCGAACCCCTGGAAGGGAACCTGGAAGCTTTCCCCCTTGGAGGACATGGTCTTCAGTTGTTCCTCCAGAAGAAATGCCTGCAAAGCCTTCTGACGCCGGATCCGGGTACGGCTGTTGAACCCTTGGCAAGAAGGACAGGCCCGGGTATCGTGGTCTGGGCCTAGGCACCGGACGCAGGCCGTGTGGGGGTCCTTGAACGGGATCTGCTTTCCACAAGCGCACTTCGATGGATGGCCAGAAGTTGGTGATGACATCAAGATCTTGCTTGAAGAGGATTCTGAAGATTTTCGAAAATTTTATCGAAAAAAGAACTATTCACGCGTCGCGTGCTAGACTGGTAACCGAAGGGGTCAGGTAGCTAAGTCGACGGCGGGAAAAGAACTGGGGAATCTGGCGGGACCGCGCCTTTGTACCACGCCTGACGCCGGAGGCGGGACCGATGTCGGGGGCTGTCCCCGCTGAAGTTAGCTAGCTAGAATTTTTCCGTGGGGTCCTAGCGCCTGGCGGCTTCGGTCCTAATGGTGTAACCTGCTGCAAGAGCTGTGCCTCGAAGTAAGATCACAAATTCCCTGGCAACGAAGTGCTGCTGCCACCACTGCTAGGCACTTGGTGAAGACTCTGGGTGCCAAGGAAAGGCCAAAGGGGAGGGCTTTTAACTGGAAGTGCTCCCCTCAGAAGGAAGACCACAGGAAGCGGCGGTGGCCTTGGAAAACCGGTATGTGCAGGTACACATCCTGCATATCCCAGTGCAGAGAGCCTATGGTTTGTCTGGAGCGGGGGGGGCAGGAGTCCCTGTAGCATCAGCACACTAAACCTTGTGTACTCTACATAAAGGTTCAGATGGCTGAAGTCTAAGACGGGCCCGAGATCGCCAGTCTTTTTTCTTTTTTTTGAAATTTCTGTTTCTCCTCCTCCCAGCCTGCCATCCCTGACCCATCGGTAGATCCTAGCAAACTTCCTTCTGCCTCTCGCCCTACCTGTACGACCTTCGGCTTACGCCCCTGAGCGGGGAAAAGGTGGGGCCTAGAGCACCCTGATACTTGTATTTCGTCGGTTTGGGACCATTAGGCAAGCGAGGGCACATTGAGGGCACGTCTGCGGAACTCAGTCTTCTGGCGATGGCCGGCTATTTTCACGATTTTCTTTGTGGGTGCTCCAGCCCTGATGTCAAGGTTTGACTGCTGATGTCTGCGACGTCCTGCCCCAGCTGCCTATTAGTGCCAGTGAGCCCCAGACCTCTGCCCGAGGACTAATCCGGCACCGAGGCAACATGCTGAAGCCTCAGCCTCCGCCAGGGGTCGTCAAACACTGAGTTGCTTCCCAACCCTCCCCCAGAGCAGGTGAGCTGTCAAAGGATGCTGCAGCCTGCTCCCCCAAGTCGGCCCTCCTGCGACCCGCGCTCGCTCCCGAACGCAGGTCGCTGTTGTCGCACATGGAAATCCAACCGCTGTGCCGACGGTCCAGCTAGATCGTCCATCTTTTTGGGTACGAGGAAGTAATGGGAGTAATACCCTTTTCCCCTCTGTGCCCAGGGAACTGGCTCTATTGCAGATTTTTGGAGTAGAGCCTGGGTCTCGTCCCTTACCAGTGTTACATGGTCTGAGGGATAATGAGATAGTCTTGGAGGAGAGTCTGGAGTTTTTTTCCAGAAACCCGATGGTGTGCCCTCTTGCTAGGAGCTGAATGATCCAGGAATCTTAAGTGATGCTCTTCCACTCTGCTAGGTGAAGGGCAACCCACCCCCCAACTGGCTCCACACTGTTTAGAAGATGGAGGGGGCCTGAAGAAGTCAGAAGGTGGAGGAACGGGTGGGGAAGGCACCGCCTGCAGCTCATTGGGGCTTGGAGGTAGGGGGAGAGGTAAGGGCAGGTCCTGATGCTCTCCTTTCATTCTGACACCTGTTAAGAGGCTGTTTGCCTTGGTGCTTTTGTTGGCACCGAAAAGGCTGTTTCGGCTTGGAGCCCACCTTGTACATGGACTTAACTGATCTCAGGGCCTGCCCACTGTCCTGGAGGCCCGTGATGTCGTCTTTGGTGTTACCCCTGAAGAGGACATCCTGTATGACTGCCTGAACATCCTGGGAGAGCCCGTAAACACGGAGCCAAGCGTGGTGTTTGAAGCAGACTGCTGTTACCGAAGAGCAAGCCACGGCATCTCGAGTTATAGGTAGCCCTCAATGCATGCCTACAAGATATCTTAGACAGCCTCAGGGCCTTGGTGAGCTCCTACTTAAGGTCAGAGTCCTCCACTGTTAATCTAGCCTAGCCTCGAGCTAAGCCTCAGCCATGGTAGCTTTTTGGTATGAAATCATATGTGCCACATAGTTCAAAGAACGTAAGGCACATGCAGATGAGGAGTGGATCTTACGGCCGAACTGATCTAACTGCTCCAAGTCCCTGTCAGGAGGGGAGGTACACATATGTTCAGGTTTGGCAGTATAGTCGTGAGCTGCAGCAATCACGATGGAGTCTGCCTTTGGGTGAGAGCATAGACAGGAAGTGCTCTCAGGGGAATGGTAGGCCCGGTTCGCCTTCTTGGGGACGGACGGAATGGAGTGAGGCATCTGCTTGATAGTGGAGGTAGCATCCTTGTGGGGCTCTGTCCACTGGGGGAGATCGAAATGGGCCACTGAGTTCAAGTGCTCTGCTAGGCGCTTGCGTTTCTGGTCTTGCTTCTCTGCATTCCAATCGTTCGCTTGTTTGAGAATGCGGAGGAGTTCGGTGAAGGAGGAGACAACTTAGAAGACTCCTTACCCCTGGACAGCGTGATTTCTGAAAGGTTTCCAGAGGACAAGTCTGAGAAGTCAGCCTCTGAGTCAGAGGATTCTCCCTTCTCAGAGGTCTTCATCTCAGTCAGAGTGACCTCTGGAGTAGCGCCCCCAGAAATGTGTGCTGTAGTGGAACAGCCTGATCAGTAAGAACCCATGGGGGACAAACAGCTTGGGGTGGGGGTTGCCACTGGGGCCAACAGTCTCTTTTCCAAATCCACCACCAACTCGGATCTGGCCTCCTGCCACCAGGTCTGGAACACGGCCTGGAGGTCCTGCTGAGGCTGATGTGGAGGCTGGAAGTACTGGTAACCCACCCCTGGATAACTAGAGGGTTAACCTTGAGCCTGAAAAGGTGCCCCATAGGCTGGCACCTGACACCCACGGTAAAAGCCGTGAGTAAAAGTAGCCGATGTCGGGCCTGGCATCGGCAGGTCCAGGTAATATGAGTAGCCCAAGGGTGGACCATGGGGGATACCCTGATGGACCAAGGGGGTCCCCGGGGGCCTTGAAGGAGGTGGAGAAGAGGGGCCTGGCAAGTTAGCTGGTGTTGGGAGTCCCGATGTCAGAATAGCTGGCATCGGGGTCAGCGCTGGGAAGTCTGGCGTCTGGTTCTCAGGCATCGGAAAAGATGGCATCAGACTTAGGGGGCCTGATGGAGACTTCGATGGAAGTTGGCCCAAGGAACGTGAAGTCAGTGGCCCAGAGCCAGGCGTAGGGACCCCTGACGTCGGGGCTGAGGGAGGGCCCGACAGGGTAGGAAGATCCCTGGGAGACAGTGGAGGAACCGACTCCAATGTGAGAGCCCCTGTAGGGTCATCTGCGGGATCTGGAAGGTTACCAGCACTGGAGTGGATGAAGAAAGGACCACTTCCTGGGGACTCACTTCCCCCTCCATCCCGGGTGCAGGGTCGGGCACAGGAGGTTCCACCGGCAAAGGTGGAGGGGAAGGCTCCCTGTTAGGGGAAACATGACGGGAGGGCTGGCCTTGGGAGGTCAGTGAGCTCAGCTGGATGTCTGATGTGTTGGTGTCAACTCTAGACAGGCGAGCTTCGACCGGGCTGATGCCAGAGTCCCCTGCATCCAATGTAGGGAGGATGAGCCGGGCAGGGGAGAAGCCCCCGACCGGCTTATCGGCTGATGTTGGACAGGTTCCCTCTGGGCAGTAACCCGACTTATCGATGATCGGGTGGGCTCCGGAAGAACCGGAGTCCGACTTACCGGTAGTGACCGGGTGTCTGCTGGAGGTCCTGGTCGGTGACTTTTCGGTTGAGGATCCTGTCTTGGAGCCCATCTTAATGGGCTTAAGAGAAGTGAAGGAACCAGACAACGAGGCCTGGACAATTACCAGGGGAGTCGGCCAAGGTGCGATCACGTCCGAAGGCTTGAGCCCCGCGACCTTACTGGTAAAAGGCCGCTCTCGGTCCTCCAGACGTGCCTACTCCCCGTGCTTCTCTATGTCTTTCTTTTTAGCCTCTGAAGAAGGGGAAGAAGTAGAGTCCCTCAGCTTCTGCATCTCTTGCTCTAAAGTGGCCATCTTGGACTTCAAAAGATGGGCTTCTAGGGCCTGCTGCCTGTGTTTGCGTGTGGCCTGATTGAAGGGCTTGCAATCCAGGCAGGCTTCGATGTCGTGGGACAGGCCAAGGCAGAGCTTATGGCTGTCTTTATGAGGGATCTGCAAGCCGCACTTCTCACTTCTTGGTCTTCAGAGGATCGGATGGAGAAGACAAAAAACTAGAAAAGAATGAACAATTATAGGTAGAAATAGCTGTAATACTTATCAAAATGGTGACTGGCTGGAGCAACATTCACTGCGAGGTCCTTGCACAGGTAGATGGCGGGAAAGAACTAGAAGGTGGGTGCGAGGACCGCCCAGTTATAGGGCCACACTGACGTCAGTCACATGACATCGGGTGGGCGGTCCCCTGCCAGACACTGCTAGCAAAAGTTTGCCCTGCGGTCCTGATACCATAGGGCTCAGTCCGACATGTTATGACCTACTGCAGGAACCCTCTCGAAGTAAGATCCATGTCTTCACAGCCCAAACAGAATGAGGGAGTGAAAACCAGGAACAGCTTGAGTGAGCTCAGAGGATGGTGGGTTGGCATATGAATGAATGGTGAAGACTTGTCCAAGAAGATCAAAAATTACGGTGAGTACGTAATTTTCATATCTTCCTGGACTTAAAGTTTTCACCATTCATTCATACTGCTGGGTAAGTACCAAGCTAAAAACCAATCCCCCGAGCAAGGCGGTAGGAGACGGAGCTCACTCCAGACAGAAGACCATTAAGGATCGTCTTGCCAAAGGAAGCATGCTGTCTGGCGTGGACATCCGGAGTGTGGTGCTTCACAAAAGTGTGCACTGAGCTCCAAATAGCTACACTACAAATGTCATCAATGGGAACAGAGCGGATCTCTGCCAGAAGACGCATCTACAGTTCTGGTGGAATGGGCACGTACTTGGCTCTCCAACATGACCTGCGCCATGGAGTAACAATGACGAAAGCATACCACTATCCAAGCAGAGGTACATCTGATGGACATTGGCTGACTAAGCCAGGCCATTTTGAAGGACACAAAGGGCTGCATGTCTTGACAGGTGTCCCCGGTTCTATCGATATAGGACTTCAGGGCTCTTAACATCCAGGGAATGAAGGGTGCATTCCCCTTCATTCTGGACGTTAGCAAAATAAGTAGGCAGAACCAGAGGCTGGTTGAGGTGGAAATCCAAAACCACTGTGGGTAGTAACTTAGGGTGAGTATGGAGAACCACCATGTCTTTATGAAAGACTGCATGCGGAGGGTCTGTGACCAAGGCATGCATTTCGGAGACCCTACAAGCAGAAGTGACGGCCACCAGGAAGGCGTTTTTCCAGGTCTGAAACTTCAGATCACACACAGCTAGAGGCTCAAAGGATTCACGAGTAAGCATATCTAGCACAAGCTTAATGTCCCAGGAAGCAACTTGCTTTGTATGAAGGATGCCTCTAAGGAATCTTTTGGACAGCGGCAACTAAGCTAGGGTCATGTTTTGGACTGGCTGATAGGCAGAAAGTGCATAGAGGCACACCTTTTCTCACGAGTACTGCAGTCATGTATCTGAAAGGTCTAGTAGGAACTCCAGCATTTTCTCTGGAGGACAGTGAAATGGGTCTAAAGAGATTTTAGCACACCATTCTGAGAAACACTTCCATTTAGTCATGCAAGTCTTCCTGGCAGAAGGCTTACGAGCTGCCAGGAGGATCTGAGAGACTCTCTGGGACAACTGAAACCTGCTATCTCCTCAGGAGCCAGGTGTGGAGATGAAGGGAGTGCAAGTTGGGGGTGGACCAGGGGCCCTTATGTCAGGAGGTCAGTTCGAAGAGGCAACTGTTTCGGGGGTACCTCTGACAACTTTTTTATCAAGGGAAACCAGATCTGTCGAGGCCAATATGGTGCAATAAGAATAATTTTGCCCCCGTGTGCCTCCAGTCTGAACAGTACCCTCTGAATTAGTGGAAGAGGAGGAAATGCATACTGAAAACATCTTGTCCACTGCAGTTTGAATGCATCCTGACAAAAAATGCCAGGTTCTGGATTTCTGGAGCAGAATAGAGGCAGTTTTGCATTGAGTGGGGATGTAAAAAGGTCCAGGTCTGGACTGCCTCACTCGAAGAGTGACTGTACTATGTCTGGTGCAAGAGACCACTCATGAGGATCCGCTTCTGTCCTGCTGAGGTGGTTTGCAAGATTGTTCTGTATTCCTGGCAAGTAAACTGCCTGAATCAGGACATTGTTGTCAAAGCACCATTCCCATACCCTCATGGCTTCTCTGCATAGAGGGCAGGAGTGTGCTCCACCGTTTGCTGATGTAGTACATCACTGACTTGTCCGTCTAAAGAAGAATCACTCTGTGACGACAACTTTTTCTAGGACTCTGAGGGCGAACAGGGCTGCCCTCATTTCCAGAACACTGATGTGGAGATGAGACTCCTGCTGGGTTCACACTCCCAGAGTGTGAAGGTCCTGGCAGTGAGCACCCCCCCCCCCGAGAAGTGATACATTTCTAGTGATGGTGATCTGGGATTCCAGTGGGGCAAAGGGCAGACCTTGAAGAAGATTGTCTTCTTGTATTCACTATGCAAGTGATCAATACAGGGGCTCTGTCACTTTGAAAAGTAAGACGGAGGAGTGTAGTTGGGACCACTGCGTGCTGCGTGATCTTGAGGCCTAACATCCACTGCATAGAGTGAGCTCTTACAGGGCTATGTTCTCTGATGAAGGGAGACATCTGAAGCAAGGTCATTCCTCCTGTTCTCTGGAAGAAAAGCTTTCGCTTTTAGTATCCAAGAGGGCTCCTATTAAGATGAGCTGCTGAGATGGTTGGAGCTGTGACTTCTCTAGGTTCAGCAGGACCTCCATGGAAGAGAGGAACTGAGATGCTGTGAATACAGTTCCCAGTGTCTCCTGCTTTGACGGGCTTGCCACCTGAACACCGAGCTTTGAAGGTGTGCAGCAAGGACTGTAAAACACTTCGTAAAGACTCAAAGTGCTGAGGAGAGCCCAAAAGGTAGGACTCGGAACTGGTAATGCTGACCCAAGGCCACGAAGCAAAGGTACTTGTGGTGACTTGGGTGTATTGGAACATGCTGGCAGGCATCCTGCATATCCAGGGATGCCAGCCAGTCATACTGTTGGAGGAGTGGTAGTAGTGTCCCTAGGGAGATCACCTTGAACTTCTCCGTAAACAAGAACTTGTTTAACTTTCTGCTGTCGAGAATGGGGCATATGCTGCCTGTCTTCCTTGGAACCAGAAAGTAATAGGAGTAGAAATCTGTGTTCCTCTCTGGCCAGGGAACTACTACTTCTGTCTTGTTTCTGAGAAGGCCCTGCATCTCTGAAGTGAGAAGGTCTGACTGAGCGGTTGACAGACTGTGCTGTTGCTTGGGTGGAAGATCCAGAGTAATCTATGCAAAATTGAGAGAGTAACCCTCCAGATCAATCCTGAGGACCCACCTGTCCATAGTGATGGACTTCCACTGGTTGTAAAAGTGAGTCAGACGACCTCCCACTGCCGTGGAGATGTCCACCTCGGGCAGTTAAGGTGAGACAGGGGCCAGATTTTTAGAGGGTAGTGCTGGGCACTTTTGAGCCCTGTGCCTTGTGGTGCATTTTCTTTTGTGGCTGAGGAGGCTGGTTCCTGCAAGGGGTTCCTCATCTCTTCTTGCAAAGGACTGCCTGCTACGAACAAAATGAAATATGACTTACCTACAGTAATTCTTGATCTTCTTGGACAAGTCTTCACCGTTTATTCATACTTCTGGGTTAAAATACCAAGCTAAACCAATCCCCCGAGCAGGGTGGCAGGAGACAGAGCTCATTCAGTACAGAATCCTGTTAAGGATTGTCCTTCCAAAGGAAGTATGCTGTCTGGCATGAACGTCCAGAGCATAGTGTTCCACAAATGTGTGCACTGAGCTCCAAGTCACCATTTTGCAAATCTCCATTATGGGAACAGAGCGCATCTCTGCCTGAGATACAGCAACTGCTCTAGTTAAGTGGGCATGTACTTGGCATTCCAATTTAGTCTGTGCCATGGACTAGCAATGATGAAGGCATGCCACTATCCAGGCAGAGATGCATCTGATGGATACTGGTGGTATCCCAAGACACAGGCGACCACGACTGGGCACCTACAAATACAGTGACAAAATCATGGCGCATGTCAACAGGGCTACCAACTGGGGAGGGTGACCGGGTGGGAGGGTTCATGGATACAGTGACAGAATGTCGCCACATATTTGCACATGGGGGTGCTTCAGTGTGGGGCAGGAGGATTTGTGAGGGGTGGTATTGTGGTGAGCTGCTGGGCTGGCCCTGTGGTGTGGTGGGTGGGTTCAGGACTGGGGTTGTGAGGGTGCTGGGATCAGGTCCAGGCACAGTTACATTTTCTTGCACCCGAACAAAAATTTTTTTTTGCAGTTCTGCACACCCCCCGGAGTTGAGAATTCTTCAGTAGGGGGGAGCATCCAAGTCCCTTGTTTTCCTGTGCGCCAGGAGGTACATCGTCCAAAAATGTTTCCAGCAATGTACAGTCGCCCTAAGGGTGATCGCCATTATCACATAAAACCAATACTGGCGGACTCAGTAGGGCCGTGATGAAAGAGAAAGAGAGTTGCTTTGCCTGACTTCATGTCCCTAGTTCTATCGATGTAGAATGGTAGGGCCCTCTTAACATCCAGGAAATGAAGGGTGCGCTCCCCTTCATTTTGGAAACTAGCAAAGTAAGTAGGCAGAACCAATCGTTGATTGAGGGGGAAATCTGAAGCCACTTTTGGTGGGAACTTGGGGTGAGTACAGAGTACCACCTTGTCTATGTGAAAGATGGTATAACGGAGGGTCTTTTGACCAAGGCATGCATCTCAAGAGTCCCTGTGAACGGAAGTGATGGCCACCAAAAAGGCAGTCTTCCAGGTAAGAAACTTAAAATCACATGTGGCTAGGGACACAAAGGGTTTACAAGCGAGCATATCCAGCATGAGATTAATATCCCAGGCAGTGACTGGTTTCCTAACTGGGGGCCTATTATGCAAAATGCCCTTGAGAAATCTTATGAACAAAGGAAGCTAAGCCAGAGACATATTCTGGACTGGCTAGTGAAAGGCAGAAGGTGCACAAAGATGTACCTTGACTGCTGAATATTGCAGTCCTGCATCCGAAAGGTCTAACAAGTATTCAAACACTTTACTTGGTGGGCAATGGAAAGGATCCAGAGGGATCTTAGCACACCAAATCGAAAAGCGCTTCCATTTGGCAGCATATGACTTCCTGGTGGAGGGCTTGCACGTTGCCAAGAGGATCTGAGAAATCCTCCAAGAAACTTTAAACCTGCCCACCTCTACCTCCTCAGGAGCCAGGCATGGAGATGAAGCGAGTGCAGATTGGGATGAACCAGGGGTTCCTGTGTCAGGAGGTCCGTCCGCAGAGGCAGCTGCTTCGGAGGACACTCCGACTGTTGATTAATGGAAACCAGATCTGTTGAGGCCAGCACGGTGCAGTTAAGATCATCTTGCCCCCACACCACCCATGCCTCTAATCTGAGCAGCATCCTCTGAATTAGGGGTAACAGGAGAAATGCGTACAGAAAGCGTCTTGTCCACCGCAGTCTGAATGCATCCTGACAGATAACACCAGGTTCTGGATTTCTGGAGCAGAACAGCAGTAGTTTTAAGTTGACTGGGGATGCAAAAAGATCCATATCCGGACTGTGCCGCTCGTTGAAAAGAGCCACTGCATGACGTCAGGTGTGAGCGACCACTCGTGAGGGTCCTCCTCTGTCCTGCTGAGGTGGTCCGCTAGATTGTTCTTCACTCCTGGTAGGTAGACTGCCTGAATTATAGCGTTGTGTTCTAGGCACCAGTCCCATACTCTCATAGCTTCCCTGCACAATGGGTAGGAGTGTGGTCCTCCCTGCCTGTTGACATAATACATCACAGCCTTGCTGTCTCATCTTAAGAAGAATTATTTTGTGCGAGACAGCTTCTTTTAGGGCTCGAAGAGATACAGAACTGCTCTCATCTGCAGAATATTGATGTGCAGATGAGATTCCTCCAGGGTCCACACTCCCTGAGAACGGAGATCTTGGCAGTGAGCCCCCCAGCAGAGTAGCGATGCATCCATGGTAATAGTAATCTGAGACTCCAGTGGGGCAAAGGGGAGACCTTTAAGAAGGCTGTCCTCTTGAATCCACCATGCAAGTGACCTCGTCAGAGGTTCTGTCACCTTGATGGGGTAAGATTGTGGAAGTGTTGTTGGGGACCACTGTGTGCTGAACATCCACTAAGTCATTCTCATATGCAACTGAGCCACGGGCACTGTGAAAACAGACAAGGCCATGAATCCCAGAATCCGCTGCACGGAGTGGGCTCACACAGGGTTTTTCCTCTCTGATGAAGCGAGCCATCTGGAGAATGCAATTTCTCCTGTCCTCCAGAAGGAAGGCCCTCGCCCTGGAAGTGTCCAGGAGAGCCCTTACGAAGAGGAGTTGCTGAGAGGCCTGAAGCTGTGACTTTTCCAGGTTCAGCAGTACTCCCATAGAGGTAAGGAACTGAAGATGTGGAGACTGCCTCTTTGAGACTGCTCCCTTGATGGGCTGGTGAGGAGTCAACTGTCTAGGTAGGGAAAGACTTGGACACCGAGCTTTCTAATGTATGTGGCGAGAACCATGAAACACTTCATAAAGACTCGAGGCGCCAAGGACAGCCCAAAGGGCAGAACTCTGAACTGGTAGTGTTGACCCAAGGCCACAAAGCTAAGGTATTTGTGGTGACTTGGGTGCACTAGAACATGCTGGTAGGCATCCTACATATCCAGGGACGCGAACCAGTTGTGCTGTTGGAGAAGTGGTAGAAAAGTCCCTAAGGAGACAACCTTGAACTTCTCTGTGAACAATATTTGTTCAGATTTCTAAGGTCGAGAATAGGCGCAAGCCACCCGTTTTCTTTGGGAACAGAAAGTAATGGGAGTAGAACCCTGTATTCTGTTGTTCCCAGAGTACTAACTCCACTGCTCAGTTTCCAAGAAGGCCCTGAATCTCTGAAGTGAGAAGGTCGGACTGTGTGGTGGGGAGACTGTGTTGTAGCTTGGGTAGACAGCAGACATTCAGGGGGAATCTTCGAAAGGTTGATGGAGTACCCCTCCTGAATAATACGGAGGACCCACTTGTCTGTTGTTATAGACTGCCACTGGCTGTAAAACAGAGCCAGACCTTCCCACTAGAGGAATGTTCCACCTCGGGCAGTTGAGGTGGGACTCGGGCCAATGTTTCAGAGGCTGGTACTTGGAGCTTTCGGGCCCTGTGCCTTTTGCTGCATTTTCTTTTGTGGCTGAAAGGGCTAGTTTTTGTTAAAGGTCTCTTGGCCCCTACCTCAAAAGGACTGCCTGCTGTGAAACTGATGACGGTTCCCGCTCCTCAGAGGCAGATGGAGCTAGCCTGGCCGTCTTAATGGCAGTCCTGGTCTTCTGAGCGGCCTCTAGAGCTTGTTCCACTTGAGTGCCCGAGCATGTGAAAACCATTAAAGGGGACATTCATGACCTGGTATTGAGCATCAGAAGAAAATTCTGATGTTCTAAGCCAGGAGAGTCGTCTGAGACAGATCCCAGCAGCAACTGCCCTGGAGGCAGTGACGTAGGCATCCATAGAAGATTTGAGCTTATGACTATTGGACTCTATACTATGGGAAATAGTCTGCAAAAGCTCCATTTTGGAGTCGTACTTTGGGAGATTCTCCACTATTGATCTGAGGGAGTTCCAAAGGACATACTCATATTGAGAGAAATGTCCCTGATAACTTGCAATACGCATGCCCAGGGTCGCAGCAGCAAATGCTCGTTTCCCCGAGGTGTCAATCCTACAAGACTCCTTGTTGACAGGACGAGCTGTGGTCTCCTGAGGGAGAACAGCCTTGCCATTCTCAGCAAGGACAACCAGAGCATCTGCAATGGTTGTGAAACTAAGGAGGGTCTCTCCTTCGGAGGGACATACTTTCTGTCTATGGACTTGGCCACTGAAGGAATCAGAGATGGCCTCTCCCAAAACGCCAGTGACAAAGTTTCAAAGGACGGAGGTTTAAGAGGCATGAGGTTCTTCAGAACGTTGGGAATGTGGAGAAATTTGAGTTGCAAAAGCCTCCCTGGGTCTACATTGGAGGTCTGTAGAGCCAGGGCAGAACCCATGTTCTTAAGAAGAGACTGGAAGTACAGACCTTCAACAAGGGGTTCCGCTGGAAGCGAGGGCTTCTCGTCCAAGCTGCAGAATGAGTCTTTGTTGCCGTTGTCAGAACATTGAGGTCAGGCTCTGACTTGTCTTGCTCCACATCGGCTTCACAGATATCATAACTGCAAACGCAAGGCCATACGTAGGCAAGGGATAGACCAATGACACTGGGACTGGAATCTGGCCCAGCACCAAAGCACACGGTGCCACATGCAGCGTCAGAGACCTCAATGTAGCATGTGGCACCTAAGCGGATGGCGCTGTACGCAGCACCTAAGCAGATGGTGCTGCACACAGCAACGAAGCAGTTACCACTGCACGCAGCACCTAAGCGGATGGCACCATATGTGGCACCGATGCCGAAGAGCCCGGTAATGGAGAGCAGACATCTCTGGAAAAAGAGAAGGAAGAGAGTAGTACCTGTGCAGGCCCCTGCAGGGAAACAGAGTGAAGGAGAAAGGCACGGGGGACCAGTGGCGGCAGTACCGGAGAAGGCACCGAACACACTTCCCAGTCAAAGCTCTGGCTGCAGCCCAGTGGCACGAAGGTCCCAGCACCTGGTCCACTGTCAAGGGCAAACAAGTCAGACGCTGTACCCACTGCTCTGTAAGAGCAGCCCAATGACGAAACTGCCCAGTCGAAACCCCACAAGAGGATAGAGAAGGGCTCCAATGGCAAGAAACCAGGCCCTCAAAAGCAGAAGCCACCAGAGACTCCCTTACAGGCATACCAGAGGGCGACCTCAAGTGATACCATTTCTTTTCCTTCCAACGTGAAGAGGAAGAGCTTGAGGCCGTGCATCACTGGGTTCCCGACTAGGATTGAGAACGGGCCCACTTCTTTTTGTGTCTATGGGAGGACTCTGCCTCCTCCTGGACACCAGACTGCCCGTGGTTGGACCCACCTCCGGAGAGGGCGGCAGACCAGACAGCCCCACTGCCACAGCAGCCTTCCAAAGAAGCATTCCTACCAAGACCGTCCATGGTTGACTCAGTCGATGGGCAGGTGTGACAGGGTTGAATAAGGCCCTGCCCCATTTGTTATGCAGAAAGAGTTTAAATGCAAGGGTCTGTTCTAGCCTCTCCTTTTCTGTCTCTTGTATGTGGTTGCGCAACCAAATTTTCTGGCGAGATCCTAGGAACTGATCACTCTGACGGTTTCGCAATTCTCCACCTCTTGCTATCTCTGCCTTCCCTTCCTATTTCTGTCTTTTCTTCCCCCTTGCATATCTGCAGTTATAAAAAAAAAAAAAAAAAATATATGTGAATCTCTGTGTAAAACTGTATGTGAAACTGGGATCCATTTGTTTAAAACTGTATATAGTTATACTGCTGAAATTATTGGAAAAAGCTATTTGGAACTCAAGGGGTTAACCTGAGAAACTGGTTTGCAAACTCTCTGAGAATGCTGTAAACAAGAGGTCAGTTCTGGGTCAATATGTTCTTTGTGTTGCACCTACAAGAACATTGGAAACATACAAGAACATTGTGTGAGAAGCATGCTGTTTTCTTAACAAGTTTCCCAAACACAGACTTATAAAAAGCGCAGCAATGCTTGTGTAAGAGAGACGGACAGAAACTTGGAACTGAGAAGAAACACTCCGAAGAAGGACTTTGTTTTCTCTGTAATACCTTTGTAAATAGTTACACTGAACACATTTTTATTTTTTATTTTGCTGTTATTACTAATAATAAAACTCATTGCGAATTTTGAAACCGGTCCTAGTTTTCCTATGCTTCATGACCTGTGTCTCGACAACAGCAGGGCTAAGAGAAATTCTTCCTTTTTTTTTTTTTTAAATAATAGAAAAATACTAAACACTAATGAATTGAATGACTAATGCTGTTGTCATATAGATGTGAAGTTTGGTCTCCCAGCAGGCGATCGATGTTGTCAATGAAGCGCACCCGTGGGGGGGAACTGAGGCAGTTGGGTGGTGGTCAATGCCAAGGTAGCTTATACGGTGCAAGCTAGTCTCACAGTGCTGCGCATGTGTGGTCCTTCCTGAGTGTCAACCCACCTGAAGATTGTTGGCTCCCACAGGGTCCTAGCGCCTCCATCGTAGAACCCTGAAGTATGAATAAATGGTGAAGACTAAGTCAAGGAAGATCTGACGGTTCCTGCCTCTCTGTGGAGCTGAAGGAGCCGACCTGACTGTGTTAATGGCTGTCCTAGTCTTCTGACAGACCTCCAGGGCTTGTTCTAAATGTGGGCCAAACAGGTAAGTGCCATCAAAGGGCATATTCATAACTCACTACTGAGCATCAGAGGAAAACCCCAATGTCCGAAGCCAGGAATATCTTCTGGTACAGATTCCAGCAGCGGCTGCTCTAGAAGCTGTGTCGTAGACATACATGGAAGCTTTAAATTGATGGCTATTACATTCAATCCCCCAGATAATCTGTAGCATCTCCATTTTGGAGTCTGACTCTAGGAGACCTTCTATTAAGGCCTTGAGAGAGTACCAGAGGGCATACTCGTATTGAGAGAAGTGCCCTTGATAGCTGTCAATATGCATGCCCAGGGATGCTGCAGTGAATGTCCTCTTACCCAAGGTATCTATCTTAATGGACTCTTTATTGATATGATGTGCTAATACTTCATGGAGAAGAACAGCTCGTTATTCTCAGCAAGGATAACTGGCGCATCTGCTATGGGTCGTGAGGCTAAAATGAGTCTTCTTAGGAGGAACATACTTCCAGTCTATGGATTTGCAGACTGATGGAAGAAGGGCCAGCCGTGCCCATACAGCCACGGACAAGGTCTCGAAGGAGGGGGGACTGGAGGCGCAAGGTTCACTGGAATGTTAGGAAGATGAAGCCACTCCAGATGTAAAACTCTACCTGGATCCACAGAGGAGGTCTGCAGGTCAAGGGTGACCCTCATGTTCCTGAGGAGAGACTGAAAGGAAAGGTCCTCTACTGGGTTTTCAGTTGGAAGTGAGAGCTAATCACCCAAACTACAGAACAAGTCTTCATCATCTTCTTCAGAGACTATAAAGTCTAGATTGGACTCATCTTGCTTCACATAACCTTCAGAGGGGGTTGGAGCTGCCCCAAACAGGCCAGAGACACTGGGACCAGCATCAGGCCCAGTGCCACGGAACCCAGTGCCATCCCATCAGGGACTGGCGCCGACTGTGGCACTGAGGACAGTGCTGAATCAGACTGTGCCACATGCAGATCCAAAGCACTAATAAGAAAAAAATAATGGTACCTGGGCTGGCCCCTGCAAAGAAAAAGAGCGCGGGTGTGTGTGTGGGGCAAGTGGAACTGGTATTGGCAGCACGGGCACCGCAAGAGAAGAAAGTCTGTTGCCAATACCAGACGCCAACCTGTTCTGAAGGTCCTAACCATGGCTCTGAGGTCCCAAGGCCCTGGAACTGAATCCACTGGGAGGGGCAACCAGGACAGATGCTGTACCCACTGCTCCATAAGTGTCTCCCACTGGTGGAACTGCCCATCGGAAACCCCACCAGGGGACAGAGAAAGGCTCTGGTGTCGAGAGCCTGAGTGATCGAAAGCGGAAACAACTCCCAGCCACTGAGGACCTCTTGGCAGAGGTACCAGAGAGTGACCTTGAGCAGTATCTTTTCTTCCCCTTCAGACAGGAAGAGGAAGAACTTGAGGCCGAGCGGTGCTGGGTCCCCAACCTGGTTCGGGAACGGGCCCGCTTCTTTTTGTGTTTACAGGAGGACTGTCCTCCCTCCTGAACACCCGACTGTCCATAGTCAGAACCCCCAGAAAGAGCAGTGTACTGGACACAGCCCGGCTGCTAGAGTAGCCTTTCGATGAGGAGTCCCTACTGTCACCATCCATGGTCGACTCCCTCGACCAGCAGAGCTGAGAGGAAAATACAACATTTTTCTTCTTTTTTTTTTAAACGAAAGAAACTAAATAAATAAATGAATTAAATCTGAATGTTGTTATATAGACATGAAGATTTGACTCCTGACAGGGGTGAGCGTCGTCGTCACTGAAGTGCACTCGACAGCGGGAAAAAGGCAACGAGGCGGTTGGAGGGTCGACGACGAGACAGCCTCGTGGTCCTATCTCGGCACCGGCCCTCCTGAAGATTTTTGGCTCCTGCAGGGTCCTAGCGCCTCCAGCAGTATGAATGAATGAATGATGAAGACTAAGTCCAGGAAGAGCAACATATTCTTGAAAGAAGCCAACGTGCAGCACACTGTGATATCAGTGAGTCACCACTTTCTCAAGCTTTTGCCCAGCTGGAGGAGGCCACTATGGTCAAGATGAGATGTCTGTTTAACACAGCGTACTCCACCGCCAAAAATCTGTGTCCTTTCTCTGACATGGACTGGCTCTGTGAATTACAGAAGAAAACAATGGGATTAAACTTGGCTCTAATTATATAAATGATAAGCAAGACAGGGACTTTTGCAGAACTATAGCTCCTATTCTTTATAAGCCATAGATGCAGACTCTTTCTAATGCTAAATATGTGACAGTTCTGGCTGACAGCAGTACTGATGTCATTAACACTGAACAGGAAAATGTTTCTCTGCGTTTTGTAGATCCTAACAAAAAATGTTCGTACATTTTTGAAACAAGCTGTGTCCTTGAAATACGCACATGCAGAAGGTGTCTTTAATGCAACAACAACTGCATTAGATTCAGTACATCTTCCTATCACTGACCTAACAAATGTGAACAATCCAGGGCTACTTCTGATTTCTGCCAATTTTGATGGGGCAAATATAATGATGGGCAAAAGGGGCAGAACCACTGCAAAGTTATGGGAGTACTGTCCTCACATCATAGCCATGCACCATGTTGCCCATACGATGGAGTTGGCAGTGCTCGATGTGATGAAAACAAACCCCTTTATATCACAGCCTAAAAATATTCAAGGGAATTTTTAAATTCTATCATTATAGTCCACAAAAATGACAAGAGCTTCAAGAAATTGCAAATGTGACAGATACTGATCTGGCCCACTTCAGTGCAATTAAACAGGTGAGATGACTTGCCAGCAGATCATGTTCAGTCCATTGCAGTTCAGGTGAACTCTACTTCCGCAGTAACAGCACTTGGAACATGCAGCTAGTTCAGCTGGTGCTGATGGTTCCAACGCAAAGGTGCTGTTAAGAGAGGTACAGTGTGTGCACTTTGTCAAATCTCTTTATATCCTGCAAGATTTTTCTGCCCATACTGAAAAACCAGTCAATGTAGATTCAAAGAGATGACTTAGTAATTCCAGAAGTACCACAGCTCATTGAGACCTGCCTCCTCCAGCTGATGAAACTGAAATCAAAGCCAGGGAAATAAATACAGGACGGCTTTCCTAGGTCATTACAAACCTCAACACAGATGCACGAACTATGTAATTTCAAAGAGAGGAGGTAAGGAGAAGTCTATTCCATTCACATTCGGGAGGCAATGGTCCAGAAATAAATTTTGGAACAGATAAACAACTGCAGACTTTAGTAGATGCAGCAATAGCTTACATCAAAGAAAGATTTCTAAATTTCTCACATGTGCCTTTGAAATGGTTCACTTTTCTGGATTTTAAGCAATTTGATCTCCCAAGAGAACAACCTGCAGAATTTGGGACCACTGAACTGGCTAATTTGGCAGCGTACTTTGATTTATTTCACCGAAGAGCAGCAGAACAATATAAAATCAGAATATGCTGCATTTAAGGCACTACTGAAATCTGCAGTTGAAAAACCCTATCTTAATGTCTATACAAGACTGCTGAAAGAAAAAACACCCCAGATTGTCCACACTTAGAGTTAGTGGAAATACTCTTGGCAATGAGTGTATCGACTGCAAAGTGCGAACAAGTGCTCTCCATTCAAAACGTCATAAAAACTAAAATAAGGATATGGCTGGCTGATGGTGTACTACAGTCGCTCCTTCAAATAGCAGTGGAGGGTCCCAAATTATGTGACTTTGATCCAGATCCGGCAATCAACCACTGGCTGCTGTCTGGTCCATGAACTTGACATATTTATGGGCATGCTGTTGCCGTTGCTGCTGCTGCTACTACAACTGATGCTTCTCCATCTCATGCTAGTAGTACTGCTGCTCCTCCATCGTCTTCCTGTCCAAGTACTACCAGTACACTTGACGCTGATGACAGTTCTTCTGAGTTCTCATTCTCATTGTCCTTCTAATTACTCTCTGCTTTGTTCTGGGACTGGCACTTGATTCAAACTTCAACTCAACCTGTATTAATTTAACAGTAAAATTTACAAATACATCATTTTTCTTGTTTCCAATAACCTACATCTACATAGTATTACTAACACAACCCCCACACCATTTATTTTGTTGCTACGTAATTTTCAAAATAATTCCTTAAAATATAGTTTTCCGACCACGGACTACCAGTCGCAACACTGGGACTACCATTTTTGGCTAGGCCAGTTGTCTCTGGACTAGTATGTAAATCTGAAATTTGTCAATCCCTGGTGTCCAGGAGCTGAACCCCAGAAGTGGGGTGTGGCATGTGGAGACCCCACGGGTGCACAGTATCTGCACTGGGTGTCCCTGAGGGCTGGAGAGGGGGCAGAGGGACAGAGCCAGAAGTCTCTAGACACCTCCGCAAATGGCCTAGGCCAAGGAGGTATGACTGAATAGTCATGACTGTACTCCTCAACGAAGGACAGCATCAGATGAGTAGGATTGAGGCCTGAAAAATGGTCCATTCACAGCTCCCTCATCATCTCCGCAAGGAACTGCTGGTGACAAGGGTACTCTGAGTCTGAAGAGAAGAGACCTCCTCCTCAAAAGAGGAAGATGAAGACAAGCTGGACTAAGTGAGTGACAATGCCTGGGACTCAGGCTGGAAAATAACCTGATCTAGTGCCATAAGGTAAGTGGGGAAAGGCACCCGCCGATGCCTTGAACTTACTCCAGGTCGAGGTTCCCGGAGGACCCAAAATGCCCAGGAAGCAGGAGAAGGAGGATGGAGAGGAGGGTTGTGGCAGACTAGGCCAGGTCCTCTGCCAGGGCTTCAAGAACGTACAGGTGACTACGTCCAGAAAGAGGACCTGACCCAACTCATCCACCTGAGAACAACAAACTGTGGAGAGGTGGTTTGAGGGGGGGTGCTTTTAGGGGGGGACCCCCGGGTGAGGAGACTGGATTCATAGAAGTCCCACAGGGCAGCCGATATTTCCACCTATGGCAGTCCCAGATAGTTCTGGAGAGGCCAGAGGACCAAAGTCAGTGCAGTGACTCTTGCCAGAGCCACCAGAAGCCCTAGGTAAGGAGCAATGTGCCAACTGGAACCTACCAGCCCCAACCTCACCAGAATGGACTCTGCCCCTTGGCCTAGGCCCAATGATGAAACCAGCGTCTGAAACCTGAGCTGAAGAACAGTCGGCACTGCAAGCAGCAGCTGCTGGACCCACCTTGGAACTGCTAAAAGCACCAGAGTCAGACCCTGCACTGGGAACAGCATCAGAACCCGACCCGACACAGAGGATGCTGATGGAATCCAACCTGGCACCGCATCTGGTGCCAGCCCCCATCCCGGCACTAGAATCAGCACCAGGGTGGTCAATGGCACGAGCGGTGCCATGAGTTATGAGAGGCGGCGCTGCGACCAGCACCAGTCTGGGGAAACAGCTAGTGGCAATGCCGAGGACATCAGAGACCTAGAACTAGGCCCAGAAAGGCTTCCTTTATTGCCAGAGCTTGGAAGCCAAACGGGATCGGGATCATCCCAGTCTTCATCCCCCGGGTCATCCGGCTGCTCAGGGGACGAGATCCAGAAGATTTCCACTGAGCCACTGGCTCCAGAAACCATTCCTCTCCTAGTGCCGCAAGAGGCATCAGGAGAGGACCTGGTCATGCGGATGGTGCTGCTCTGCTCACCACCTCAGTGCCAGGAGCCGAAGCGGTGCCATGCCGCAACCCCAAGGAGCCCACCAGTGTAGGTCAAGTGTATAGCTCCGACCTTGTCATTGAGGGCATCTGGACTGGGAGGGTGTGGAACTGGCCCCTGGGAGGGGGCTAGATATCCCACATACCACTCCTCCAGGCTCTCAGTCTCGTCAAGACGAGGACAAGAACAGGCCTGGTCTCCCTCAGTACACATTTCATTTTCATTTATTTTTTATACTACAAGGCATGTGAGCGACGCTGCCCAATTTTGCAAGTGTCCAGTGACAAAACAAGATATGTTATAACAAAGCACAGTCAAGGGAAAACACAGAGGTAATAGCATAGGATCAAGTGCTGGGAAGCGGCTCAGGGGAAGAGCCCAGAGACCTTACCTTGGAGTCCCTTGTGCAATGCCTGCCTCCAAAAGTGGGGAGGTGACCAACTCCGCTTCATTGTGTGAATCTCAAGTGGGCGGAAGTCCGTGGAGGAACAGGCATTACAGTGGTCCATGTCGTGCTGCACGCCAAGGCAGGTCCAGCAACAGACGTGTCTGTCCCGGATGGATATACTTCTCCACAGGGGCACCGATGAATGGGGGCAGGGGAAGAGTTGGACTTCATTGATTTCTTAGGCCAAAGACATGGTCATGATTGACTACGGAAAATAAAAACTAGCAAGAACAGAAAGCTCGATGCCATTAAAGGACAGGGAAGAAAAGTGGCGACAGAAAAGGTTGAAAGGTGAGTTATGGCTTAGAGCAGGCGGCGGCAAACAGAATTGCGCTTTTAGCAAAATGGCGAACGCTCCCATGGAGTGCAACCTCGACAGTGGGAAGAACAGAACTGAAGAGAGCAGGGGGCTGGTGTTGGTTCCTGGTTAGCCCGCAAGCGCCACATCACGTGCCTGGCTCATGGGCAGACATTTAAAGCTATACACTCCTTCGGGTCCTAGCGCCTCTGCCAAAGACCCATTGGTAATGAATGGTGAAGACTAATTCTTGGAAGATCTGAGGAATGATGGGGTTGCCATGTTATAAAGGCAGCACTGAGGGACAACAATGTGAGCAGCGCCACCCGACACAAGTTTTGGCTAGTGTAGATGCAGATGGCTTACAGTTCCATAAGTGGGGTTCAA
Source organism: Neoceratodus forsteri (assembly GCA_016271365.2). Taxonomy (NCBI): domain Eukaryota; kingdom Metazoa; phylum Chordata; order Ceratodontiformes; family Ceratodontidae; genus Neoceratodus; species Neoceratodus forsteri. Next base: position 622,658,095 of record CM057449.1, read on the forward strand.
TAAAGGGAGATGTCCTCAAAGATTCCTTTTTTTATGCATTACAAGGAACTCTGTTTGGCAGGTTTGGAGGTAGAGCAGTAAAAACAGGTTACTCACCTGTAACAGTAGTTCTAGGAGTGGTATATGTTGTTCATCCACACTTATTGGCATGTCCCTTTCCCCTTTAAATCATGCCGGAAGTCTTCAAGCTGGCTCCTCCAACCCACCCGGGTGGTATAACCCCGGCTCCACCCCATGACTCCAGATCTTAGCCCGCTGGAAGCCAGGCTAGGTGCATCCGCAGCTGAGGAGGTCGGGTGGATCCGTGTGGAAGAACAAGATATACCACTCCTAGAACTACTGTTACAGGTGAGTAACCTGTTTTTCTAGGATCGTGGATATGTTGTTCATCCACACTTATTGGCAGAATCCTAGCAGTTCTCCGGGAGGAGGGAGGCAAGGCGCACACCCTCTACTTAGGGAACAGAGATTGGAGAATTTGAGGTCCCAGAACCAGCATCCTGGCGTGACTCAAGGTCGATATGTTCGTGGGTAATGAAGGTGTTTGCGGACTTCCAGGTACCAACTAGACAGATTTCCTGGATAGGGATATCCCTGGAAGCAGCCACTGATGCAGCAGTATAGCGGGTAGAATGAGCTCTTATCCCTCTGGGAGGCTCCATGCCCGCCAACTCAAAGAATAGACCTATGCATGATGTAATCCATCTTGCTATGGTCCATTTGGCTGCAGGTCTGCCAGGAGCAGCTTCAGCGTACGTGACAAACAGCTGGCGAACCTCTCCACGAATTTCCGCCGTCCTCTCCTTGTAATAGGAGTGAGCATGTCTCAGGTCCAAAGTATGGAGCCTGAACTCCGCCTCCGAGGTGTAATTACGGTAGTATACCGGCAGGGTCAACACCTGGTCAAGGTGAAACTCTAACACCACCTTCGGAAGTAATTTCTGGTGGGGGCACAGGACAACTTTGTCCCTGTGGAATATCAGATAAGGGGAGTCCACTGAAAGTGCTTGGAGCTCCCCTCTCCTTCTGGCAGACGTGATAGCCACCAGGAAGGAGTCTTCCACCAAGTGTGACAGCTCACACTTGTGCACTGGTTTGAAAGGCTTGCCCATGAGCTTTGCCAATACCAGCAATAGATCCCACAGAGGTGGAGGTTCACGCACCGGAGGGGACATGTGATCCAGGCCTTTGAAAAAGCACCCAACCACTGTCTCCTGCACCAATGTCGGCTGACCAGCCCGCACCCGGTAAGCAGAAATTGCTGCCAGGTGCACCCTAAGGGTTGATGACTGTAGACCCCATTTGGAGAGAGACCAAAGGTTTTTTTATTTTTTTTACTTAGTAAACTCTAGGACTGCAAGTACATTTGAGCAGGAACTGCTCATTTACAAATGTTCCATGTCAAAGGATGTAGGGTAACATCAATACAAAGGAAACAATAGATACATACGTTATACTCAAGGTTGACTAAGCATGGTATATACAGTAATTTGCAGAGAGAGTCAGCAAAAGCCAGCATGAGCAAGTTTTGAAGGTGAACTGCATATGGAGTGGAGGGAGGCAGAGAGGAGTAAGCAGGCAATGGCCACTGTCAGATGGTAGAGGAGAATGGCATGAGATTGGTGAGGGTGGCTCAGGCATAGTGTCAGCTGACAGAGGAGGGGTGGGTAAAGGGTGGAGTGGGTGGCAGGTGACGAAAAGAAGGGCAAAGCAGCAGGAAAACAGAACACCAGGTAGTTGAGAATGTTAGCCACCGAACAGGTGAAGGGGTCCAGACCCTTATCCTGACACACGTTCAAATGGAAAAGATTTTCCATGTGGTAACATTTCCTGGTCGATTCCTTTCTAGATGCCTCCACCACAGTGTAGACACCTTCTGAAAGACTCAAAGCCTGGAACTCTAGCCAGTCAGGTACCAGGCTGTGAGGTGCAGGGATTGAAGGTCCAAATGGAAGACCTTTCCCTGGTTCAGAGATATCAGGTCCGGGTGGTACAAAGCCACTCCGGGGGCCTGCAGCTGAGGCTGAGGAGATCTGGATACCAGAACTGGTGCTACCAGAATCACCTTCGCCTTGTCCTCTTCACCTTGAGTAACACCTTGTGGAGCAAGGGAAATAGAGGGAAGGCATAGAGGAGGCCTGGGGTCCACGGCCTCGAGAAGGCATCCCCCTGCAGCAAGCCCTGCTGAGAGGGGCGGGCATGGAACAGCCTCAGCTTGGTGTTTTCCCTTGAGGCAAACAGGTCCACCATCGGTTTGCCCCAACAGGAGAACAGGCTGTAAGCTACCTCTGGATGAAGAGACCACTCGTGGGATGTCTGGCCTATGCAGCTGAGAGCATCCGCCAGCTGGTTCGAGGCTCCTGCCACATGGATGGCTAGCTCTGAGCTCCAACAGGTTGATGTGGCATAGGGACTCCTTGGGAGTCCAATGCACGTCGGCCCTGTTGTCCCCCATGTGGTCTCCCCAGCCCATTAAAGAGGCATCGGTCGTTAGGACAACTGTCGGCTTGGGGCAGACAAATGGGATTCCTTCCTGCAACCGGTCTGGGGCAGTCCACCACTGGAGAGCGTCCCACATCTTCTGGGTTACAGTGAACAGCTGGTCGAAATGACCGTGGTGCTGAGTCCACTGGGCGGCCAACTCCCATTGGAGGGGGCACGTGTGCAACCGGGCCCAAACAGACCACTGAGGTGCATGCCGCCATGTAGCCCAGAAGGCGCAGAAGGTCCCGGGCAGGGCACAAGTGCCCAACCAGAAATGACTGAGCAAAGGAGGAGAGAACCTCCGCCCTGTCCACCGGGAGCCGAGCTCTGGCTTGACAAGAGTCGAGCTCTGCCCCGATGAAGCCCATCACCTGAGAAGGCACGAGTTCCGACTTGGCCTCGTTGATCAGGAGGCAGAGTTGGGAGCAGGTTTGGAGGGCATATCCCTGGACCTCTCCACCTCTTGTTGGGTGGAACCTGCAAGGAGCCAATTGTCGAGGTAGGGGTAAATTCTGACCCTGACGCCAGAGATGGGCTGCCACCACTGCAATGCATTTGGTGAAGACCCATGGGTCCGATGACAGGCCGAACGGCATGGCTCGGAACTTGTACAGGGTCCCCTCTACCCTGAAGCGGAGGAACCGCTGGTGGGACAGATGGATTGGGACGTGAAACAATGCGTTCTGTAGATGCACTGAACAGAACCACATGTTTCGCTCCAAGGATGGTATGATCTGGGACAGAGTGACCATCGGAAAGGTGCGTGACTGGAGATACTGATTCAGGACGTGGAGATCTAGAATACGGCGCCAGCCCCCCGCCGCTTGGGCACTAGAAAGTACCTAGAGACAAAGCCTGGGTCTGCAGATGGATCCGCCATGAGAGCTACTGCCTCCTTGAGGAGGAGCTGAGCAATGTTGTATCGAACAGCCGACTGGGTGCATGCGGAAATCCGTTCTTCCCGAGGAGAGCGGGCTTGGCTGGGAGGGTACTGCTCAAATTCTAGATGCAGTCCCTAACCGACCTCACCTGCCCATAGTGATAGCGGACCAGGCGCAAAGGAAGTGGCGGAGCCGGCCCCCCACGGGAAGACCCAGAGCTGGCGTGACGGGAAGAGGGGGTGGCAACCCCCACCCCATCACTGAGCAGGCTTGGAGGAGGAGGAAGCTCCAGGACATGAGCCTCGACCTCCTCTGTGGGCCTGTTGAGATCCAGGCTTGGACCGAGGGTGCCAAGCTTCAGCAAGCTGTTGTCCTCCCTGGAAGGACGACTGCTGAATCGCAGGGGAAGAGTGCCGAAAGGGCTTCTTCTTTCTACTACTGGTTCTTGACCGAAGAACTCCTGGCAGAAGTGGCGTCCAAGGTGGCATTGGATTGCTCTATGTGCTGTAGGTGACCGGCCACTCCTGGGCCGAACAATTTGGTCCCAAGGAAAGGCACATCAGCTAACTTGTGCTGAGTATCCGCCGGGAAGGAGGAGAGCCTCAGCCAAGCCCTGCGGCGATGGGCAACTGCGGTGGCCATCGGGCGGGCACAAGAGTCCCTGATGTCCAGGGCTGTCTGGAGCTTCTGTTTAGCGACAACACGGCACTGATCTTGGGCCTGCTCGACCGTGGTCTGCATGTCCGCTGGGAGATGTGGGAGGACTTCATCCAGTGACCCAAGAAGGGCATGGGAGAAGTGTGCCATGACGACGGCTGAACTTGCCTGATGAAGGCCCAAAGAGGACGCCGCATAGACCTTCTGCTCCGAGTGGTCCAAATACTTGGATTCCTTGTTTGGAGTTTGGTTAGTGTCGGCAGAGCTGCCAGTACGCCTGAACACAGAAGTGGTCACCAGGTTCTCGGCCGAACGGTGCTCTGTGAACCCCGCAAGAGACATCATGGGCACCGCATACTTGCTGGCCATGCGGGTAGGTGGTGCTGGACATCAGGCAGGATGCTACCACAGTTCGAGTGCCAGACCAACAATGGCCTTGGCCACAGGAAAGGCCTCCGTCGGGGTATCCCCTCTCTTGAGGATATCCGTGAGAGGGTACTCCGCCTTTTTCTGGATGGGTTACAGGGGCATCCCTGTGAAATCAGAGATGAGACAAAGGATCCCTTGAAAGGAGGAAGGACCTTCCTCCATCCCTGTGCCAACGGACGACTCATCATCCCCAGGATGAGAGTGGAGCCCAGTGACATCAGAATCCGAAGAGTCTGGGTACAGTGGCCTGCTGCCCAAATCACCCTCGACCCGCCAAGGGCGGTCCAGGGTAACCGTAACTGAGAGACGTCAGGGAAGCCCGGTATCTGGTCAGTCCTCTTTGGAAGGAGCCCCTCCCGCAGGCTGCTTAGGTGGCGGCTCCACCACTATTGGTAGAGAGACCGGCATAGGCCAAACCGGAAGACGGGCTGGCCCCATGAGTGAAGGAACCAAAGGCTTCGGTTCCGAGGGGGTCGGCTTCGGCCTAGGAGGTAAAAGCCAAGTAATGGCCGGAGCAGGAGTCGAAGTTGGCTTATGCCAGGACAAAATCAGCTGTTGCCACATGAGGTCCTTGTAGCGCCGGAGTTTCCGTTGGTGCCTCTCCTCATTCGAGGACGACGACCAGTGTCGTCGCCTCTTTTTCGAGCACCTGTGGCTCTTCCTCGGCCGTCTGGAGGAGGGGGTTCTAGATCTCGACCAAGATCAGACAGGCTGACTCGGTCGCTCAGGAGACACCATCGGGACCGGTGACACCTGGCTATCCGGAACAGAGTCCTCGATGGGGACACCAGCAGGCTGGGTCTCCTCATCAGGGAACACAAGGACTGGAGTTCTTTCCAAGGAGTTGACAGGGGCAGTCGATGACAATCTCGACCTCATCGGTCGCATCCTCTGTTGGCTGGCCTGACGGAAGGTCCGTGAAGTCTGCGGCCGAGGAAGCAATCTTGATCGAGACCACATGCTCCTGGGACCGAGACCCCCCTCGGTCCCAAGAGCGTCTTCGCCGAGATGAAGACATGCTCGGTTCCTTATCTCTTTTACAAGATTGGGAGGAGTGCAAGCCTGTGGGCGCCTCTCCCCAAGTGGGGAGAAACTGGCACAACTCCTTGAAGAAACCTGAGATGGTAGAGCCTAGGTTGAGTGGAACGAAAAAGCTTAGACTGTCCGAAGCACGGGCAGCTTCTTCTTCGAATGCTTTCACGCGTTCCAGCTGCTCAGCGAAACCCGCCCACCTAGCCTCCTTGGACTTCACTGGAGGATTTCTTTTCTCCGATCTCCCCAACTTTAAACGTGCCAGGCGGTCGTCCAGAACGTTGGGATGGAAGGCCAAACAAAATTGCAGACGAGGTGTCATGTGACTACCATACCTAGGCAGTAGACGCACGTGATACGGGATCGTGTGCGCGACATCTTCTGACCAAAAGGACACCGGCGAAATCCTGGAGAATATTTCTCTTCCATCGCTGAGGAAGCAAAAGTGCGATCGCTAACTTGGACGAGTTTTAATTTCGGTAAAACCGAAGTACTGAAAGCCTGGGCCTATGAAATGCATGAGCACGAGGGAGGCAACCTGTATCTTCCAGCAGAAAGGAAGATCTGACGTCATGGGGCGGAACAGAGGTATATACCACCCGGGTGGATGGGAGGAGCCAGCTTGAAGACTTCCGGCAAGATTTAAAGGGGAAAGGGACATGCCAATAAGTGTGGATGAACAACATATCCACGATCCTAGAATGAGCATTTTTTTTGGATCTACAGCACGGTATATGTACCAGACAGCCATACTGTATAAGATATCAAGACCAGTCTAATTCAAATTTATGAGTGCTGGTTCTTTCTCTTAATTTTGATGTCAATACACTATGACAGGTGGAATAGGATCCTGTCCCAGTTGTTATGGAAAGAGTTTGAATGCAGGTATCTGTTCCGTTCTTTCTTTTTCCTTTCTCTTCTCTGTCTGGTTGTACAACCAAATTTTCCTGTGAGACCTAGGATTTGATCACCCCCGAAAATCTTGCAGTTCTTTGCCTCTCACTCTTCCCTCCCTTGCATATTTGCTGGTATAAAACTATATGCAAATCATTATGTGGAAATGTAACTGATATTGGAATCTCTTTGTTTAGAAATTATACAGTGTTAATTTTTGAAATGTATATAATTATAGTTTCAGACGATTGCAAAAAGCTACTGGAAACTCAAGAGGTTACCAGAGTGCAATTTTTAAGCATTTTGCAGTAGAGCTGTGGAAAAGGGGCCTCAGCTCAGGCACACTGTTTTCCTGTCAGCACCTGCCTGAAACATACAAAAACACTTTGGAAGATGCTTGTTAAGAACGGGGGTTGAAGAACTTATAAGGCAGAGCTGCAAATTGCTTGCAAGTTAGACACACAGAGATTGAAGGAAAACTGATGAATCTGCTGTTTATCCTACCTTTGTAAATAGTTATTCCTAATTTTTTTTTATGTTACTGCTAGTGTAAATAAATATTTTTTGTGAGTTTTACAACTGCTCCTGGTTTTTCCTATGCTTCCTGACCTGTGCCTCAATGACATACACTAACAGTCACAAAGATATAAACAAGTTATTTTGTGGAGGCAGCAGTACTAGGGCTCCATTAAAATAACTCCCCCCAGGTTTTTTTTTTTTTTTTTATTGTTAACGGCTTTGATAAAACAGATCCAAAATACAGTAATTTTTCAGGCTTGCAAATATTTCCAAAACAAGATTGAAATCTACATTAGAAAAAGATGAACAGCCATAAAGATCTCATGAATGACCTACCAAGTATGCTGTCAAGGGAGGCATTACAGTTGGAAGCATATATGTTCAAGAAAGGATTAGACAAGCTTGGGGATAGCAGAGCATGGGGAAAAAAAAAAGGGGGAAAAGCCAAGGAAAGTCAAACAGGGCAGGCTTGTGAAGGTAATGCTCTTGTCCTGTTCCTAAAATGTCTTGGTTACTGAAAGACGAACATTCTCTTCATGACCTAGTACTGCTATGATGCACAATGTAAAACTGAGTCACAGGAGTATTTTTAAGTCATTTACATCTGCAGATGGCAGATATGAAACACGATCAAGTGGACCACTTGTTGGCAAACTGGTTAGAAAAGTGACATCTTAAATTACTTACAAACATAGTGGGTCCATACTGGAATGCACTGGGTACCCCTGGCATCCCTGCATAATACGGTAATCCAGTGTAACTGTATCCTGGTGGCAGAGCAGGGTTTAGGAAGGGTTGCTGTGCAGTATGGTGCGTTTGTGTCTGACTCTGTTGAGCTTGAGCTAGTGTTGTTGTAGGTGCTGGAGAGGCAGAATCTCCTCGGCCAAACTTCGTGACGTCACCTAAAACAGACAAAGATAAGTTTTCTCCTGTCTTCAGATAACACAGAATCCATAATTTTTTTTCCCCCACTTATGATCATTTTTACTGCAATTCTGGAGTGCATAAAAATGTTTTATCCTATACAAATACAGAAAGTTTTGTTAACTATAAAGAAACACCTGATGCTGCAATCTGCATTTTTCCAGTAAAGGTAGAAAAAAGGGAGGGTGGGTGGGACTAATTTTATGACACTATGGTCAGGTCTGCAATACTGCACTACAGAATCCGTGGATTAAGCTATATTAACACACAATCTGGGTGGGTACAGGCCTTCAGTACCCTGAGGGGTGTGTATTAATGTAGAGTATATTATGGCTAGATGAACCCCTATATCATTATCGGCTATAGAGGAGTCCAAGGTGTGTAATTATGTGACCATAAAGGCATAGCTTAAACTCAGATGCTCTGTGATATCCTTGCTTATTTCACCATAACAAATGATAAACTTCCTTGAAAACAAAGCAGACTTTCTATTTCTCCTCAGTTTTCTCAGGCATTGTAAGTCACTCAGAAAAAAATCATGCCCACACCTAAGGCGTGCAGTTACGGGACCATAAAAGCACACTTTGTTGTGTGAACTTAAGCAGCACTCTTGATGTTTGTTATTCCTTACATAACACCATACCTAGAAGTGTCATAACCACTGTTGGTGCCTACTAGAGTGCTGTTGCAAAATCAAAAGCATAATCAACATATGGTCTAAAATTAGCGAACATGTTAAAAAAAAACACCTAACTCCTCAAAGGAGTTTCTCACATTATTAAAAAAAGAATCATCAGTCAGATATAAGTGCAATGGACAGTAGGTAAAACATATGTAAACCATATATGACGCCTAAAAGTAGTTACAGAAGAACTTACCGTAAGTAGCAGTAGATCTTCGAGAGGAGCTCTTGCAGCAGGTAACACCTTCAGGACTAAGCTACCAGGTGTCAGGACCCCATGGAAACTTCTACTTAGCAGTATCTAGTGAGGGACCGCCCCTGTCGGCCCGCCCCTAATGTCAGGTACAGTATAAAAGGGGAGGTCTCCTAACCCATCCCCAGTTCTCCCGACGGAGACCCCAGCAAATTAGTAAAAGCGGAGAACTGAGGAGGTTCCTCTAGTAGAAGAAAACAAAGGTATGCAAGATGGAGAAGTAGCTACCAGGGGGAAGGGAAGGAGGGAAATACAGTACCTGCTGTAAGAGCTCCTCTCAAAGATCTACTGTTTAAGTTCTTATGTAACTGTACTATCTATCTTTGAGATTCACTCTTGCAGAAGGTAACACTTTTAGGACAGACTCTCAGTAAAGGAGACACCCTGGTCACAAGGGTGGATGTAGAAGTCTCCCAAAGAAATTAGTACAGGATGCCCTGAAGGACTGAGAGTCCAAAGCCTGCTCTGCGACGGTAAGCAGTGTCCAGACTGTAGTGTTCCACAAAGGCGTGGACAGCACTTCAAGTGGCAGCTGCACAAATGTCAGCAGACACATTTTTCAGTGAGGCAAAAGAAACAGCCATGCCCCTGGTAGAATGACCCTTAACTGGGCCCAGTAAGGTTTTGTCATGCTGACTGTAGCAAAAAACAATGCAATTAACCAACCATTTGGATAAGCACTGTTTAGAAACAGGAGCCCATCATGTGGGTGTGAAGAAACGAACAACTGATCAGATTTTCGAGTAGGACGGGTGTGCTCCAAGTAATAACAAGGCACCCTGTGAACATCCAGAGTATCAAACAACGCCTCACCATGGTTCGAAAATTCTGGGTAATACGGAAGGTGGCTCTCCTGATTCAAAGTGAACTCCGACACCACCTTCAGAAGTAACTCAGGATTATTTCTAAAAGGACACTCTGTCCTTGTGAAAAAACAAATAAGGTTCCTTACACTATCAGGGCCTGAAGCTCAGAAATCCTTCGAGCATAAGCAATCGCGACTAAAAATAACACCTTCCACAACAGAAGGCACAGCTTGTAACTTGTGGCAGGTTCAAAGGGAGGTAATGTAAGCTTTTCTAGAACAAACAAAAGATCCCATGGCGGGACAGGATCACAGATGGGAAGCTTCAAGTGCAAAATGCCCCGTAGGAAAGTACAGGGAAGGTCCAGCTGGGCAAAAGCCTTGCCCTCAACAGGTACATGGTAGGCTGAAATGGCAGACAAGTACACCTTGAGCGAAGAGTAGCTGAGTCTTACATTGGACAAAGAGGAGATGGTCTAATGCAGAGTTCACCAGGCTCTCTGTCTTGACAAGGCATGGATGAGGAGAGGCCTGGTCTCCCTCAGTATGTATAGAACTGGGGAGGGGTTCAGGTGAACATAGCAGGGACCTTACCTTGGAGTCCCTTGTGCCAGGCCTGCCTCCAAAAGAAGGGGGCTTGCAACCCAACTTCACTGTGCAGATTTTAAGGATGTGGTAGTCCATGGAGATGCAGGCATTGTAGTGATCCACGTCGTGACTAGATTAAAGTCAGGTCCAACATCTGTTATGACAAAGATGTATCCCCCACGGGAGCACCAACACATGAGGGTGTGCCCTTAGTCTTGGTCTTCTTTGTCAGCTTCTGGGAATTGGACAGGATGTTAAAAATGGAAAACAACAAAAACCAGAGTGAAAAAAGCTTAGTGCCAAACTAAGGAGCGGTGGAGAAAAGGCGGCACCGAAGAGGGACTGAAATATGGCGACCCAGAACTGAGGTGTGACACAGTTTAAACGTGAGCAGTGCTCTCACAGTGTTGCCTCAATGGCAGGAAAACCAGAACTGAGGTAGACACTGAGCCAGCATCGGTTACTGGCCAGTCCAAGAGTGCCATGTCATACATGTGTCTCGTGGGTGATGCTGCCACAGATATCTGCTCCCCTGCTCTAAGAGTGTTGCTCCTGTGGGGTCTTGGTCCCTCCTGCAAAGACCCATAACTGGCAATAGGTGGTGTAGATTGATTCTTGGAAGATCTGATAATGGTTGCCCTTCAGCAAGAAGTGGAGATACTGCCTGTAGCAATGTGAATTTTGATATGAAGGTACGAGGCCCTCATGTTCAGGGCACAGAGCCAATCTCCCTTTTATAGCAGGGGGATGAGAGCCTGAAGAGACACCATCCAAAACATTTTGTATTCAATATACAGGTTTAATGCTCTCGGGTCCAGCACAGGACACAGATCTCCTGTCCACTTAGGAACTAGGAAGTATCTGAACTAAACTTGTGTTTCTTTTTGGGGGGAGAAACTGGTCCAATAGCCTGCTTGGTTAAAAATGACTGAACCTCCAAGAATAAAAAGGACAGTAGCTCAGAGGATAATGAGAAGGAGGTAGAGGGTGAACTGGAGGGGTAGACAGCAACTCCAGAGCATAAACCTTTCTACTATTTCCAGGATTCACTCAGCCATTGTGATCTCCCTCCAACTTGACAAGAGGAAGGAAGATCCATCACTCCACTTGCACCCCTGAAGGCAGCAGTCGAGGAAGAGTAAGTGAGGAGAAGGGCAGCGGTGGGGGGTTCTGGGAGAGGACTTTGTAACAGAACATTTGAAAACAAATATCGCTGTTAATCTAGAACAACACAGGTTCACAGTTGGACGCTCCTGTATCACAAATCTCCTACGCTTTTATGAAACAAATGAGTAAACACTGACAAGGGATTAGCTGTTGCCATTTTATTAGACTTCTGCAAGGCATCTGACAGTCCCACATTGGATGATTGTGCAGAAAATGCAAAAAAAATCAACACTCGTATGGTATGATGGATAAATAACTGGATTAACTGAATGCAGAGAGTGTCTATACATGGGTACCTATTCCCCACTATAAAAAGCACCTTAGATCCCAAGGCCCACTGTATGGAAGCAACTGCAAAAGCTAACAAGATTCTAGGCACTATGAAAAGAAACATCTTCAGCAGAAATGCTACGGTAATCATGCCATTATATCGCTCTTACGTCAGGCCACTGTAAAAATTCAGTAGTCAAGTTTGGTGTCCTTACAGGAAATCTGATACAACTAGAATAGAAAACATACAAAGAAGATCAACCAAACTTATTTATGGATTAAATGATGCACCTTATCTAAATAGACTGCACACTTTAAATCTGTACTCGCTGGAGGACAAAACAGGGACATATATATAGTGTTGTACAAGATCCATACTTACTGAATGAATTAAATTTGACATTTAGCCGGCCTGCCAGCGCAGCGGTTGAAGCTCCACTTGCGACAACCCGGGTGTCGGAGAGCCGGCTGGGGGAGATGGCGGGTGCACATCCTGGTGTCTGCCGACCTCTAGCGGAGACCAGAGGTAGGGCAGTACATTGTGTCCCATCGAGCAGGGAGTGAGACGGATGTCGGCCCAGGCCTAGAAGTCCTGGATGTAACGCTCCCAAGGGGAGAAAAATCAGCAAAAGGCTCCCTGACCAGCCGGATGATGGTTACCGGTCCCCTGCTGCCACGAAGCCCCATCCACCCCAGCAGTACCCTGGGCCAATGAGCTGTACTGGCCGTTCCACTGGCGCCATCCCCTCGGGAGAAACGGGACCCATCAGACGAAGGGTCACGCTGGGTTACCCAGGGGCTTATATGTGCGGTGGTGGTAGCTGGCAGGGGGGTAGTGACGGTGGGGGTCCTGAGTGGTCGGTTGGGGAGCAAGGGAGGAGCAAAAATACAGGTTACTTACCTGTAACAGGAGTTCTAGGAGTGGTATATGTTGTTCATCCACACTTGTTGGCAGGTACCTTGCCGCTCTAAGATGTGCCGGAAAGTCTTCAAGCTGGCTCCTCCCACCCAGCCAGGAGGTAAAACCCTCGGCCCCACCCCATGATGCCAGATCTAGCCCGCTGGAAGCCACGTTGCACGTCGAAGCTGGAGAGGTCGGGTGGGTCGTTTGGATGAACATATACCACTCCTAGAACTCCTGTTACAGACTTCCGGTGACGTCATGGGAGCAATGGAAGCCTAATCCGTGGCGTGCTGAGCTGGGCAGACCAAAAAACATCTAGAAGCTCATCTGAACCCAGTCAAAATGTCTAAAAACCCGGGAGGACAACCTCAGCATGTAAGCAGAGGTAAATCCCGGCAGGATGGCAAAGCTAGCAGCAAGGATTTCTCCAGATCAAAACCGGAACCCTCTAGCAGGGCGACCTCACCACAAGGCCGACGCTCCTCAGACTATGATACAGACGGGGAAGCAGAGCAACTATCCAGGTCCAGATGTGAAAGGCTTCTTCACGAGATTACAGAATCGAGAAAGGAAAATAAGCAGGAGTTCCGAGCAGTGCAGCAGCAGCTAACGGCTTTTGAGAACCGGGTCAATTTATTAGAGGAGAGGCTTTCTGAGACAGAGGATACTACCGCTCAAACAACTAAGGTCATGCACTATCTATTGCAACAAACTGAAACCCTGTCAGCAAAATGTTTGGACCTCGAGGCACGCTCCCGGAGGGAGAATCTTAGACTGTACGGTCTTCCAGAGGAATCCAAGGAAGCTCCGTTGGCCTCTTTTCTCGAGAATCTGCTAAAAGATGTTTTGGGCCTTCCCCCCTCCCTGGTGTTTCACATAGAAAGAGCACACCGAGCGCTCCAGCCGAAGTCAACTGACCCTACTGCACGCCCTCGATCTATAGTTTTCAAGCTGAACTCTTTCTCTGCTAAGGAGGAGATAAGACGAGCATGGGCAACGAAGGAGATCAAGTATCTTACATACAGACTATATGTAGATCACGACTACCCTACAGAGATACAGGCAGAAAGAATGAAGTACTTGCCAATCTTGAGAGCGCTCAAAGAGAGGTCAGTGCGTTTCCATACACCCTATCCTGCGAGACTGAATGTCTTCTGGGAGGAGGGGACAAGAACCTATACCTCGGCCAAAGAAGCAGTTGAGACTCTCGGGAAGCATGGGATCATGGTGAAGGACAGGCATAACCAGGCAGCAGGTAACCGGGAACCTTCTAACCGGCTGATGTTTCCAGGAAGTTGGCAGGAACCAGAAAGGAGATGCACACAGAGCTCAAGGAGATGACACAGAGGCTCCTCGAAAGGAAGGCGGCGCACGGAGCAACTCCCCCATGAGGTATGCTGGATTCTACAAAGAGCGAACTAACTCCAGTTAAAAGACCAGAGCCCTAACCTACAAGGAAGCGTTCCTCTGAAACATAAAAACGCCGAAAAAAAACACGTGAGGACTTTTTACTTGTTTTGAACAGGACTACTGATGCAGGAATGTACAGTATTGTGCTTAGAACTCTACTCCACCTCACTGTGTGGTTTGAACAGCGACTAGAAGGCTGCATCCTGTTTTGCATTTCCTCCCCTGAACACCAGGCTGTTTTAATGGAGAGCTCCTTTCCAGATGAACTATTGAGCCTACTCACCGAGGTGGACTGGGTAGCAGGCAGGTCCGGGAAACCCGGACTGTGCAACATTGATTTAAAGACAAGGAACTTAGCACCCACAGTACAATTATAATTTTTCTTTTTTAAGCCTAATCTCATGACCTTTATATGGGGTGTTCCTTAACTCCTACCCACCTCTTCGCATATATAGGGGAGTGACACAGATCATGGCTATAAGATACTGTTTACCCCCTTGCCCCCCCCCCCGATGTGGGGGTCGTTATCCCTCTTGAAAAGTGAAGGAGGTGGGGCACTAAGTTCTTCAATCTCTCACACTTGTAGAGAACTCCTTAAGGTATTGGGGGTACCCAAGATTGTTTTTGGGGTTTGTTTGTTGGTTCCTTTCCTCCTCAAGGCTCCGTGGGAAGTCCTTGAGGGGAAGGAGGGTTCTGCCCAGCTCAGTATTTTGTGCAGACACCTAAAAGGAGCCCAGTATTTTACGGGCTCTAGGGGGCCCTCGAAGTTTATAGGGTAAATCCCTCCCCTGTTCTTCCTGTATAGGAGAACATAGGGGCTAATAAAGATCTTTATAGCCCCCAGCCTTGGAAGTAAATGTTTTTTTTTTTTTCCCCCTCTCTCTTTGGTTTCTCAGTTTTGTGTTGCTTATGTTACACCAGGTTGGCATGTTAAAGTTACCAGTTTATAACCTAATGTTTGTAAGAATTGGCAAGGCAGTGCAACAAGGTAAGATAAATGAGCAAGTTATTCTAAGTAGATTGAAACTTTGGGAACAATGGGGCAACTACCATGGGAGAGAGAGGGGTCAAGGATCATGGGAAAACCGGAAAGAGATACTTAACAGGCTAAGATGACACAGAACTGGGTAGTGTGCACATATAACGTGCATGGGTTTACTAACCCAATTAAACGGGCCAAAGTTCTTCAGTTACTGAGACAACAAGGGGCTAACGTTTTATTGCTACAGGAGACCCATCTCTCGAATGCTGAGCATAAAAAATTAGGAGCTGGGATTTTCTGGTAGATTGCCTCATCATATAAGGGGTAGGCGTAGGGGAGCTGCAATATTAATTAGAAAAGGTACCTCGTTTGAAATGACGGATAAAGTGATTGACAGAGAGGGGAGATATGCATTTAAGGGACGTGTTGAGGGCCAAATGATATCGTTTGCCTCAGTGTATATTCCCCCAACCTCAGAATTCTCAGTATATCAGACTGTTCTGATGAAACTTGCAGAGTGGGCGGAGGGTGCCCTGATTTGGGGAGGAGACTTCAACCTTGATATAACTGGGGGGCGTGTTGGACACACTCAGGATAGGAAGTCTGCACTGGGAAGAAAAGTACTAAAACTGCTACAGGAACTGGGGTTTGAGGACGTATGGAAACAACTAAGGGGGTCGGATAACCGGCGGACTTTCTACTCCCAGGCGTATGATTCATACTCTTGTCTAGACTACCTCATGATACGAAAAGAGCAGGTGGGAAATATGGGGGAAATCTGGCTTGGAGACTTTTCCTTATCTGATCACAGGCCAATATTCTGTAAAGTTCATGCCCTGTCCCCAAAGAAAAGGACATTTTGGAGACTCAACTTAGCGATACTTAGGGACAAAGAAGCTCAGGAAGAAGTCTCTAAGGCTATAGCCCAAGCAGTGCAGGACAATGACTTGCCGGGAATATCTGTCCCAATTCTGTGGGATACTATCAAGGCAATGGTTAGGGGGGAAATTATTGCAATCTCCTCGTATAAAAAAAAAAAAACAAAGGGAGAAGAGGAAACTTCAACTCGAGGCTCAAATAATGAGATTGGAAGAGGAACAAGCTGTAAGGCATTGTAAAACACGAACAAGGGAGCTGAATAAGCTTAAAAAACAGCTAAATAATATTTTAGATTACGAGGCAGAACAAAAGCTAGTTTACCTGCGACATAGGTACTACGATGGGGGCCCGAAGTTTACTAGGATGGTTGCGGCCCAAATAAGAAATAGGAAAGCAAAGGCCACAATAGTAAAGATTAAACACCCACATACAGGCACCCTACATACTACTACCGGAGCTATAACTGAAACTATTCGTGATTATTACTCTAGTCTATACACAGAGAATACTAAACCCCCTGAGGAAAGGATTAGGGACTTCCTTTCCACCCTCCACCTACTCACTTTAACTCAAGAACAAGGTGCCCGGTTACTGGCCCCAGCTGAGGTCAGGGAGATATCATCCGTTATAGGAAATTTGAAAACAGGTAAGTGCCCAGGGACAGACGGGCTCCCGGGGGAATTTTACAAAACCTTTATGGAAGCGTTATTGCCTCTGCTATCTAGGGTTTTTTCTGTTGTCACCTCCGAGAAGGGAGAGATCCCCCCATCCTGGAACGAAGCCATAATTTCAGTCATACCCAAAGAGGTAAAGACCCGTCCTTATGTCCCTCGTACCGCCCCATTTCGGTTTTAAACACAGACTATAAAATACTAGCTACAATCTTATCCAAACGCTTAGTTGAGCTTGCCCCTACCTTGATAAATCCAGATCAAAGTGGATTTATCCCCGGACGCCAAGCCCAGGATAATGTGAGACGCACGGTGTATATTATAGAGCAAATTAAAGAAAGGCACACCCCGGCAATTCTGCTCGGGCTCGATGCAGAAAAAGCCTTTGACAAAGTAACATGGAGATACTTAAAGAAAGTCCTTCTAGAGTTTAAGTTCCCTCTACCTTTTGTGGAGACTATCTTTAGATTCTATGGAAGCCCTACAGCCTATATACGAGTTAACGGGCACACCTCAGAGAAATTTTCGCTGCAACGTGGCACTAGGCAGGGCTGCCCCCTTTCCCCTCTCCTGTTTGCAGTCTATGTCGAACCCCTGGCCCAAGCTTTGAGACTGTCCTGGGGATCTGCAGGGGGTCGCAACGGGAGGGGTCGAGCACAAGCTGGCCCTCTTCGCTGATGACATCCTGATGTATATTACAGACCCTGAGAGGTCCCTCCAGGCGCTTTTCACTCTTGTGGATCGTTTTTCCAGTTTGTCGGGGTTTACCCTCAACGTGAGTAAATCAGAAGCTTTGGTTTTCAACTTCCTACCTGTACCACAGCTTAAAAAACGGTTCCCTATTAAGTGGGGGAAAGAAAACATTAGATACTTAGGCATCCAAATTCCGACCAATCTTGACAGATTGTATACTCAAAATTACGACTCACTAGTACAGAAAATAAAGCAGGATCTGGGGAGATGGGTCCTGTTACCAACAACATTTTATGTAAGAAATCTAACACTAAAAATTAACATCCTCCCAAGGTTCCTGTATTTGTTTCAATGTGTCCCATGCCTCCTCACAGCCAAAGAACTCTTGTCATGGCAAAAGCTATTAAATAAATATATGGAACCATAAAGCTAGGGTGAGCTATGCCAAGCCTGTTACTCCAAGGATAGGGGAGTATTGCTCTCCCTCTTGAGAGAGTATTGGTCAGCCTCAAGAGATGAGGTTAGCCCTGCTATGGGGAAATAGGAGTTACCATTCTAGATGGAAGCAAATAGACTTAGCAAGAGAAACTCGGACCCCTCTACAGGCGTGTCTTTTTTCACCAAAACACCTAAAAGAAATGCTTAAGACTGCACCGTTTGCAATACAATCCATCCTTAGGGGATGGCAGATGGGAATTAAAGCCAAATTTTATCAACAATTTGGTTGGAGATACAGGTGGTTCATTCTGCAACCTGTATTCAACAACAGGTGGTTTAAAGCCCAAGTAAAGAAGGGGCTGGAGGCCCCCTGGCAAGTGATGAGAGGAGAAGAGATGCTGAGTTTTGAGGAGGCGAAGGGAATATATGATTGGTCGGAAAAGGATAGGTTATTTTACTATCAACTTAAAGACTATATTACCAAACATTTAAAGCTACGGGGAGGGATGTCTGGGTTTCTAAGGCTGATCCCCCGTTCGAACAGATGTGGTCCTCAAGATGTGGTGAAAAAGCAATAGCAATTTTATATAGCTACAGAATAGATGGCGGCCGGAATGCCGGTATATCTGTGCAGACTAAATGGGAGAGGGAACTTAATCACCCAATAACTCATATAGAGTGGCAAAAGATTTGGCGAGACACATGGACTACTACCTCCCCACCGACTTGGAGAGAGTTTGTCTGAAGGTGCGGTGCAAGATTTTTTGGGTCCCTCCACTATGCTTTTAGGTCCGAGAAGAGTGCCCTGGATGTTGGAGGAATTGTACGAAGAAACCTCTCATGCACATGTTTTTCTTGAGTGTCCAGGTATAAATAGCTTCTGGACCCAGGTTGCTGAAGCTACTGGGGGGAGTGTTGGGGACTCAGGAGGTACTAGAGCCATACCATTTAATCCTGGAGATCCCGCCACCGAGTATACGGGACAAGGCCCAGAGATACCTTTGGCGAATAATGTTGGGTTCTGCATATAAATCAATAACCAAAAGGTGGCGCCAACCCTCACCTCCTAGTCTGAAAGACTGGGTTACAACAGTAACACAGATCCAACAGAATGAGCAGATCTTAATGGGTTTACAGAACCGAACAGAAACCTTTGTGATGAACTGGACAAGGTGGGAGCTCTACCAGGATGGTAAGGTACAGCCTCTAGTTGAATAGAAAGAGGTTGCCCCTAGAGTGTCACTGTGAAACAGTAAGAAGTAATACATGCCTCTCACCTATCCACTATCTTCCTATGTAAACCACCCTTAAGGTTAATGGTAGGCCTTTCTTGAAATGAGGAGGAGAGGGGGGAAAGGGGAAGGGTTAGTCTACTTAAGATTTATTATATAGAAAAGAACAAGTATGTTTGTTGCCTGCCAAGTACTTGCCATAGTTATCCTTTTTTATTTTAATAGTAATGCAAGACTGTGATATTCATGTACCTTGTTTGTTCTGAATACTAGGTATGGAAATGATACACAAAATGTGAAGTGTATGTACCTAAAAGGTTTTAAGCTAACAAGATCGTGTACCAAGATGTAGAACGATGATTAACAATAAAAAGAAGTATAAAAAAAAAGAACTCCTGTTACAGGTGAGTAACCTGTATTTCTAGGGACGTGGATATGTTGTTCAATCCACACTCGTTGGCAGACTCCTAGCAGTTCTCCAGGAGGAGGGAGGCAAGGCACGCACCCCCTATACTTACTTGGGGAATAGGGACTGGAGAACCAAGGTCCCAAAACCAGCATCCCAGCGTGACTCTAGGTCAATGTGGTAATGGGAAATAAAGGTGTGTGCTGACTTCTAGGTAGCAGCCCTGCAGATTTCCTGGATAGGGATGTCCCTAGAAGCAGCCACCGTGGCAGCGGTATGGCAGGTAGAATGAGCTCTCATCCCTTTGGGTGGCACCATGCTCGCCAACCTACAGCAGAGATCTATGCCGGAGGTGACCCACTTGCTTATCGTCCACTTGGCTGCAGGTCTGCCAGGCGCGGCTTCAGCGTAGGTGACAAAACAGCTGGTGAACCTCTCCCCGAACTTCAGCCGTCCGCTCCTTATAATTAGCGAGCGCTCTCCGAGGGTCCAGAGTATGGAGCCTACATTCGGCCTCCAAGGCGTGACTCGGGTACAACACCGGCAGAGACAACACCCGATTCAGATGAAACTCCGACACCACCTTTGGAAGGAATTTCAGGTGGTGGCGAAGGCAAACCTTGTCCCTGTGGAAGACCAGATAAGGAGACTCTATGGAAAGTGCCTTGAGCACTCCCATCCTTCTGGCTGACGTGATAGCCACCAAGAAGATGGTCTTCCATGACAGGTGGGAGATGTTGCACCTGTGCACTGGTTCGAATGGCTTGCCCATGAGCTTGGCCAATACCAGCAGTAGATCCCACAGAGGTGGAGTTTCTTGCACTAGAGGGGATATGTGATCTAAGCCTTTGAAAAAACACCAGACCACCTTCTTCTGCGCCACTGACCGCTTGCCAGACCATGCCCGGTAAGCAGAGATGGCTGCCAGGTGCATCTTAAGGGTCGTCGACCAAAGTCCTAGCTGAGAAAGGGACCACAGGTAGTCCAAAATGCTAATCAACGGACAGGAAGAAGGGTCCAACCCCTTGCCCTGACACCAAATGGAGAATCTCTTCCATTTAAAGGCAAAGCATTCTCTGGTCGACTCCTTAAGGGATGCCTCAACAACGCTGAGGACCTCGTCAGGAAAGACCCAAGGCCTGGAACTCTAGCTGCTCAGGAACCAGGCCGTCAGCTGCAGGGATTGAAGGACCAGATGGAGCACCTTCCCCTTGTTGACTGAGATCAGGTCCGGGCGGGCTGGAAGCCTCCTCGGGAGCCTAGAGCTGAGGTTGAGGAGATCTGGATACCAGAACTGGTGAGGCCAGTCTGGGGCTACCAGGATCACCTGCGTCCAGCCTTCCCCCTCTTCACCTTGAGAAGCACCTTGTGGATCGAGCGAAGGCGTAGAAGAGGCCCGGGGTCCACGGCCTCGAGAAAGCGTCCCCCTGCAGCAAGCCCTGCTGAGGGGGCGGGCATGAAACAGCCTCCGCTTCGCGTTCTCCTTGGAGGCGAACAGGTCCACCTGAGGGGTGCCCCAATGGGAGAACAGGTCGAACTACCTCCGGCAGGACAGACCCCTTGTGAGATGCAGCACCTATCCGGCTGAGGGCATCGGCCAGACTGTTCGAGGCTCCTGCCACATGAATGGCCAGGAGATCCACCTCCAGGCTGATCACGAGACACCAAATGCGGAGAGCTCCCTTGCACAGAGGCAAGGAGTGCGTCCCACCCTGACAGTTGAGATAGTACATGATCATGGTGTTGTCCGTCTGGACCTGAACCACTTGGCTCCGTACAAACGGAGCAAAGGCAGTGAGGGCTAACCGTACCACTCAAAGCTCCAGCAGGTTGATGTGGCTTCGGGATTCCTGAGGGGACCAGAGGCCGTGGGCCCTAAGCCCCCCCAGATGGGCACCCCAACCCATCAAGAAGGCGTCAGTCGTAAGGATGATCGTTGGCTCGGGGTGGACAAACAGGATACCCTCCTGCAGATGAACTGGGATGAGCCACCACTGTAGGCCGTCCCACATCTTCTGGGTCATGGTTGCTGGCTGGTCCAGAGGACCGGAGCGCTGAGACCACTGGCGGGCCAGCCCCCATTGCAGGGGACGCATATGCCAGCGGGCCCAACGGACCACACTGGCACAAGCCGCCATGAGACCCAGATGGCGCAGAAGTCCCAGGCAGGGTGCAATTGCCCAACCTGAAATGATTGGGCAAAGGGGGAAAGGACCTCGGCCCTGCTGACCAGGAGCCGGGCTCTGGCTCGAAGAGAGTCGAGCTCTGCCCCGATGAACTGAATCACATGGCACGAGTTCCGATTTGGCCTCGTTGATCAGACCATCAAGTTGAGAGCAGACCTGGAGGGCCAGATCTCTGAACTGCTCCACCTCTAACCTGGAGCAGGCTGGCATCAGCCAGTCGTCCAGGTAAGGGTAGACCCGGACCCCTTGGCACTGCAGCAATGCTGTCACCACTGCCATGCATTTGGTGAAGAACCTGGGAGCTGGAGAAAGGCCGAGGCGCATGGCCTGGAACTCGTAAAGGGACCCCTCCATTTTGAAGTGGAGGAATCGCCGAAGTCACGGATGGATTGAGACGTGAAAGAATGCGTCCTGCAGATCCAGAGAACAAAACCACATGCCTAGTTCCAAGGATGGTATGATCTGAGCCAGAGTGACCATCCTGAAGTTGCGCGGCCTTAGGAATTTGTTCATGTTGTGCAGACAGAGAATGGGGCGCCAGCCCCCCCGGCGGTTTTGGGACCAGCAAGTACCTGGACACAAACATTGGGCTTGGAGGAGGAGCCGCCACCTAGCTGATCACCTCCTTTTGGAGGAGCAGAGCTATGCCAGCAGAGTGGCTGCGGAACCGGTAGCCCCCCGAGGGGAGACGGCTCGAAAGGGAGGGATCTGCTCTAATTCTAGAGGCAGACCCTTGCCGATCACTTCCAACACCCAACGATCCGTAGTTATAGCGGACCAGGCGGAAAGGAAGTGGCTGAGCCTTCCCCCCACAGGGGGACCCAGGGAAGGAGTGACGAGGTTGGGGGCAGCACCCCTCAACCCGTCACTGAGCAGGCTTGGAGGAAGGGCCGGCCGAGGAGATGCCTGGGCCTTTCCCTCCATGCTTCCTGATGGAGGAAGCAGCAGGCTTGGCCTTGGGGCGCCAAACAAAGTCTGCTGCTGGTGCTGCAGGGCCGGTCGTGCTGCAGGGGTGGAAAAGCAAAAGGGCTTATGCTGTTGCTGGTGGTCTTTGTCCTTCTGGGCAGACCTGACAGAGTCCAAGGTGGCACTGGACTTCTCGATCCTCTGGAAGTGTCCCTCCACCCCGGGTCCGAACAAGTCTGTGCCCAAGAAGGGGACGTCTGCCAGCTTGTGCTGGGTATCTGCCGTGAAGGTTGAGATCCGCAGCCAGGCTCTGCAGTGCATGGCTACTGCGGCCGCTACTGACTGGGCACAAGAGTCTCTGATGTCCAGAGCAGTCTGGAGCTGTTGCTTGGCCACCGCCCTTCCCTCATCCCGCACCTGCTTGACCACTGAAGATCAGCCGGGAGATGAGGAAGCACATCATCCAGGGAGCCCAAAAGGGCGTGTGAAAAGTGTGCCATCAGCAGACCTGAGCTAGCTTGTCGAAGGCCTAAGGAAGTGGCAGCATAAACTTTGCACCCGGAGTAGTCCAGGTTTTTGGATTCCTTGTCCAAAGGCTTATCTAAGTCCCTGGCGTTTCTGGAGTGCCGGAAAATGCTATCGGTTACCAGCCCTTCAGCCGAGGGGTGCTCCGAAAAACTGGAGAGAGAACCGGTCGGGACTGAGTACTTGAGGGCCATCCTGGCCAAAGGCGTAGGACAGGAGGCAGGCCGCTGCCACAACTTCAAGGCTGGACCAACAATGGCCTCGGCCACAGGAAAGGCCTCCGTTGAGGAATCTCCTCGGTTCAAAATCTCCGTGAGGGGATAGCTGGCCCATTTCTGCACAGGTTCGAGCGGCATCCCAGTAGACTTAGATGAGCTGAAGAATACCAAGGAGCGAGGATGGGCTCTTGTCCACCCACAGACCCCCGGAGGATTCCAGGTCGAGGGGCCTGAAATACAGGGAGAATTCATCAGACTCTGAGGAGTCCACTAACAGCTGGCGAGTGCCTGAGCCACCCTCCACTCACCGAGGCCGACTGGGGGTGAGGGTGACTGACAACCTGTGGGGCAAGCCCTGATCCGACTGAGAATCCTTGGTCGGGGCCCCAGTCTTTGGTTGTGGAAGCGGTGGTTCCACCACAATGGGTGGAGCAGCCGGTTTCGGCCGAGCAATCGGTGCCGGAGTCAGCTCCTCGACCAATGAGCCGAGGGTGAGAGGTTGCTTTGCCCATTCGGGTGACAGCCACTTAATTGCTGGGGAAGGCGACGGAGTCTGCTTATTGCCAGCCAATGAGAGCTGTTGCCATATATACTCACAGCGCTGACGCAACTTGCGCCGGAGCCTGTCCTCCGAAGAGAATGATGAGGAAGAAGAGCGACACCGCTTTTCGTGATGTCGGGAACAAGAACACCAGGGTCGCCGACGATGGGTCAAAGAAGGGGCGTGGGAAACCCACTCATCCTCCGGTTCAGGGTCCTTGACCAGGTACTTTGGCTCAGAAGGCAGAGGCAAGTCCTCAGTAGGCACCGGGGGAACCGGTGAAAAAGGGTCGTCAGCCTCTCCAGTCGACAGCCCGTCTAATGGGTAGAGAAAAATCTCTACTGCATTGACGGGAGTCTCGGCCGGCTGACCTGACGGGGACATCGCAAAGCCAGCAATCTCGACCGAGGTCGATAAGGGACGGTCCGTGGAGTGAGATCTCTCCCGCTCCCATGAACGTTGATGGTAGGACTTACCTTTCGGTTCCTTCTTCTTTGACCAACTGAAGTGAGTCCCCGAGGACCCCTCTCCCCTGGTGGAGAGAGACTGACAAAGCTCCCGAAAGGAAGCAGTATAGGAGGAGCCCAAGGAGAGCGGGATAAACGCCGATGCCGAGGAAGATGAAGCTGCAGCCTGGTCCGCCTCCTCCTCGAGGGCAATTAACTGCTCCAGCTGCTCCGTGAAGCCCGCAGCTGTGGACACTACCCAACGGGTCTCCTTCGACTTCACCGGTGGGAACCATTTTTTCAGGGCGCCCCAGCTGGAGTCAGGCAGTGCGGTCTTCAAGAACCGAAGCCAAAGAGGACTTGCAAAGATCGCAGGCCTGTGGGTCATGGTCAAGCCCAAGGCAGTAGACGCACGTGGCATGCAGGTCAGTCTAAGACATCATCTGCCCACAAGGGCACCGACACAAGCTGGGAGAAGATTAGGAATACATCGCAGCCGCGAAGGAAGGAGAAGACTTAAGTCTTGTGAATTTCGACACGGTTTTCAGTAAAACTGGGGGTTTAGGATCCAGGCCTAGAGACGTGAAAGCGCTAAGGAGGGAACCGAAGCTTCCAAGCGGTAAGGAAGATCTGGCGTCATGGGGTGGAGCCGAGGGTTTACCACCCGGGTGGGTTGGAGGCGCCAGCTTGAAGACTTTCTGGCACATCTTAAAGCGGCAAGGTACCTGCCAACAAGTGTGGATTGAACAACATATCTATGTCCCTAAAAACGAAAACCAAAAATAAATAAATAATTGACATTTAAAGATCAAGATTAAAATTCCAACCTGGTTTAGAACGGACAAGAGAAATTTTTTTCTTTTCAGAATGTATAATTGAAAACTGGAATAATCTATCAGAAGTATCATAATAAGTCAAAACAACACCAAATTCAAACAAAAGCTAGATAAATTTATTCTGGAGGGTGGAAATTTAGATTACTACACAATCTACAGCAGCAGTTTTGGGCAAACAGACTTTTAGCTCCTTGAACTCTCCGTGAAGGACCTCCACCACAGTTTTGTGCACAGGGCTGCTGACAGAAGGCACGGCCACCATGGGCAGCAAGCCTGAGAAATGAGCCTGTAACATGTCTCCTGGCAGGTTGAGTGAGCTTAAAGTCATTCCAGAAGATCGTAGCTCTCGTAGAATATTTTCATCACCACTCTCAAACAGCCTGAAGCCTCTAAAGAGGCATTCAGCACAGCTTGTTGTACATCTGTAGCAAATCCACCTACCCTAGTCAGGAATATCTTTAAAGGCACTGCCAAAGGCAGCAGACCTGGCAGAAATATCACAAGCAGAGGGTAACAGATGCCTTCCAGTATTCATACCAGATGAGGCGGGCTTTAAAGATCACCTTTTTCAACATAAAACGCATTTATACAGGGAGCTCCCTTATCTTACTGGGGAGCTCCTCCAGGCTACTCGTCTTTTTTTTTTTTTTAATCCAGCTACAAAAGGAAGTGAAGGGATTGTAATTTGCTCGAGGGTCTGGCCGCATGATCCCTCTCCACTTCTGGATTTTTCCGATGCATCCCCGTGCTCTGATCTATTATGACATTTTTATAGCTCCAGCACGGGGGCCCACTCCTTTCACTTGAATGGAGTATCTATTTGAAATGCAATTTCCCAGATTGTAAATTGGGTTTTAGTGCCCATTGATGCCAGGGTTCAACTAATAACAGCCTTGTTAGTTGAACCCTGACATCAACAGGTACCAAAAATGGAAATTATGTACCTACCGTAATTCTTGATCTTCTTGGACGAAGTCTCCACCACTCATTCACACTGATGGAATCTACGCCAGAGGCGCTAGGACCCAGCAGGGGCAAAATTTTTGCAAGAGGGTCGGTGCTAAAGATGGAGCCTCGAGGAGCAGCACCGCGAGCCTCGGCTCATACGGCAATGACTATCTCGCCGGCCGACCCTCCAACCGCCCTCAGTACCGCCGCCCGGCCCGAGGAGGTGCAGTAACTAACCTACCACAGCCGCCTAACAAAACCGGACATAAGATAGTCCGGACAACCTGTATAAGAAGGGTCAATGAAGAAGTCGTCACAGCCTAAAGATTGAGGGAGGGAAGACCAACAACAGAGGTGAGCTCGGGGGATGGTGGGTAGGCATGTGAATGAGTGGTGGAGACTTCGACCAAGACTACCAAGAATTACGGTAAGTATGTAATTTCCATATCTTCCTGGACATAAGGTCTCCACCACTCATTCACACTGATGGGAGAGTACCGAGCTAATAATCCCCTGAGAGGGCAGCAGGAGAGACCAAGAGCTCACAAATTTAGGACGAAAGTCTGTTAAGGATGGTCCTGCCAAACGAAAGATGTCACCTGGCATGGACATCCAGGGCACAGTGCTTGATGAAAGTATGCACTGAGCTTCAGGTAGCCGCACTGCAAATGTCTGCAATGGGCACATTGCGAATTTCCACCAGGGATGCCACGACTGCTCTAGTAGAGCGTACACTCTGCCCTCCAGCTTAACCTGCGCCATGGAATAACAGTGGCGAAGGCATGCCACTAGCCATGCTGAAATGCATCTGATAGCGACAGGCTGACCCAGCCAGGTCTCGCTGAAGGAAACAAACAGTTGTTGAGCCTTGCAAATTTGTTTTGTTCTATCTAAATAGATACGCAGGCTCTTTTGACATCTAAAGAATGAAGGGTACGCTATCCTTCACTTTGGAAGTTCGTCAAGTAAGTAGAAAGGACTAAAGGTTGGTTTAGATGGAATTCAGAAACAACCTTAGAGAGCAACTTAGGATGGGTCCTAAGAACTACTCTGTCCTTACGAAACACAGTATACGGAGGGTCTGTGACCAAGGCATGTATTTCAGAGACTCTGCAGGCAGAGGTAATGACCACCATGAAGGCCGTTTTCCAAGAGAGAAATTTCAGCTCACAGGTAGCTAGAAGCTTGAAAGGCTTTCGAGTGAGCATGTCTAGTAAAAGATTAATGTCCCAGGCTGCGACTGGATGTCTGATAGGAGGTCTAGTATGCAGAATTCTCTTAAGAACATGGGTGTAGGCAGGCATACTCCAAGCACTCCATGGTGTGCAATTTTATTTAAGGGGGTAGCAAATAGGCTCTGAACTGCTTCCTTTTTCCATGAAAACTAACTAAGAAAATACTGAACCTTTCTATGATTTTATTGATAGGACTTGAAACTAGAAGGACTGGTCACTAATACTCTCTTTGCATCACAAGGACAATACAACTTTACAGGCTCTGGGCTGGCATGTGGGTGCCTTAGGGAACAATGCATGGCATTTGAATTTACCCATGCATGGCAACAACCACTGTCATGAGATACAAAAGTTGTATTTATTTTGCC
This sequence comes from Neoceratodus forsteri, assembly GCA_016271365.2. NCBI lineage: Eukaryota > Metazoa > Chordata > Ceratodontiformes > Ceratodontidae > Neoceratodus > Neoceratodus forsteri. The sequence goes on from CM057449.1 coordinate 622,685,504, forward strand.
AAATGAGGCAACAAACACAGTCCTGGTGTACATTTGTATATTATCTGGCTACACCCGGGAGGGGTAGCTCACCCTAACAAGGGGGGGGGGGGGTAGCAGTGAGTCCACTTTGTGTGCAGATCTGAAATCCCTGGCTACACCCCTGCTTAAGAAACCTCTTAACTACAGGAAACAGCCTGTGACAAGCAAAGTACGGGCTCATGATAAGGTGAAATGGCACAAAGGTGAACTTTGACTGTAGAGTATTGTAGACCTGAATCAGAGGTCTAAAAGGTACTCTAGAACTTTATTTGGTTGGCACGAAAAATGATTCAAAGAGGATTTTGTACACTAGAGAGAGAAACACTTCCATTTGGCTGTGTAAGTTTTTCTAGTGGCTGGCATGCCCGCAGCCAAAAGAATATCTGAAACTCTGCGAGAGACATTGAACCTGTTCACTTCTATCTCTTCAGGAGCCAAGCGTAAGGTGAAGTGATCTCAGATTGGGATGGACCACAGGCCCCAGATTCAGAAGGTTCGTCTGAAGGGAAAGCGCTTTAGGAAAAGTTTCCGACATACTGTTGAGTAACAGAAACCATATCCATCAAGGCCAGAAGCGAGCAATGAGGATTTTTTTGTCCCCCGGGACTCGAACTTGAGAAGTACCCTCTGAATTAGAGGAAGAGGAAGAAAGGCGTATAGAAAAGTGTTTTGTCCACTGCAGCCTGAACGCATACTGACAGAAAATGCCAGGCCCTAGATTTCTGGAGCAGAAGAGAGGCAGTTTTGTGTTGAGTGGGGATGCGAAAAGGTCCCGGTCTGGAGCTCCCCAAGCTGCGAATAGTGACTGAACCACGGTCGAGTAGAGAGACCATTCGTGAGGATCTGTCTCCGTTCTGCTGAGATGGTCTGCCAGATCGTTCTGCACTCTCAGCAGGCAGACCACCTGGATTAGAGCCTTGTGCTCTAAGCACCATTCCCACACACTCATCGCATCCCTGCATAAAGGGGGTAAGAGTGTGCACCGCCCTGCTTGATGTACTCCATCACTGCTTTGTTGTCCATTTGAAGTAGAATATTCTTGTGACAGAGAATGTCCTTCAAAGCTGGACTGCATAAAGGACGGCTCTCATTTCTAGGACATTTATGTGAAGCTGGGACTCGTCCTGAGTTCACGTACCCTGGGTGTGGAGATTCTGACAGTGAGCTCCCCACCCCATCAGGGACGTGTCCGTGGTAATGGAAATCTGATGATCCAGAGGAGCAAAGGGATACCCTTCCAGAAGGTTGCCCTCTCGCGACCACCAGGTGAATGACCTCTTCAGAGGTTCTGTCACCTTGATGAGAAAGGATTGAGGGTGAGTGGTTGGGGACCACTGAGTATTGAGCATCCACTGAGAGGTTCTCATGTGGAGACATGGTAGGGGCACAGTGAACACCGAGGATGCCATGAGACCCAGCATCCATTGCATTGAGATGTTCTCCCTGATGTATTGGGTCATCTGTAGGATATCGCTCCTTCCGTCCTCTGGTAGAAAAGCTTTAGCATAGGAGGTGTCCAGAAGAGTTCCTATAAAAAGGAGCTTCTGGGAGGGCTGCAACTGTGATTTTTTGAGATTTAGCAGAACTCCCATGGACGTGAGAAGGTCCGAGGCCATGGTTACGGTGTCAAGAGTTCCCTGCCTGGAAGGATTTGCTAGAAGCCAGTCGTCCAGATATGGGAACACTTGTATTCCGATCTGAGATACGCTGCTAGAATTGCACAACACTTTGTGAAAACTTGAGGTGCTGAGGATAGCCCAAAGGGCAGGACTCTGAACGGATAATGCTGGCCCAAAGCCACAAACCTTTAGGTATTTGTGATGCTTTGGGTGAATAGGAATATGCTGGTAAGCATCCTGCATGTCCAGGGAGGCTAGTCAGTCGTGTTGATGAAGCAAAGGTAAAAGGGTTCCTAGCAATATTATTTTGAACTTTTCCTTGGGAAGAACTTTGTTAAATTTTCTGAGGTACACAATGGGGCGCATGCTCCTGGTTTTTTTTGGGACTAGAAAGTAATGGGAGTAGCACCCAGTGTTCCGTTGATTCAGCAGAAACATTTCTCCTGCCCTGTTGTTCAGAAGGCCTTGTATCTCAGAAGCTAGAAGTTCTGACCGAAGTACTGACAGCCTGGGCTCTTGTGTGGGGGAACGATCTGGAGGGGTCTCTGAAAGATTGAGGGAATACCCATCGCGGATTATCCAGAGGACCCATTTGTCTGATGTTATGAACTTCCACTGGTTGTAGAACTGAGTCAGATGACCTCCCGCCGCTGAGGAAAAGCCCTCTCAGACAGCTGACGTGGGACTTGGGCCATAAACTCAGAAGGCGGCACTGGGCGCTTTGGGCCCTGGTGCTTTCTGTTGCATTTTCTTTTGAGGCTGGGGGCTTGGTTTTTATTAAAACCTCCTCTGCCCTTACCTCGAAAGGACTGACCGTTGTGAAACTGACGCTTATTGACCCCCGAGAAGGGGCCGGAGCAGGTCGAGCCAATTTAATGGCAGACCTAGTCTTTTGTGTGGCCTCTAGAGCTTGCTCTACTTGAGGATCGAAGAGATACATACCGTCAAAGGGTAACGCCATGACCTGTTGCTGGGCATCATTCGTGAAGCCTGAAGTGCGCAGCCAGGATTGACGGCGGGTACAAATGCCCGCTGCCGCCACACGGGAGGCAGTATCGAAAGAGTCCTTAGCTGCTTTAACCTGCTGGTTGTTGTACTCGATACCCCTGATTATGGTTTGAAGAAGCTCTGAATTAGTGTCCGACTCCAGTAGAGCTTCTACCATTTGTTTGAGTGAATGACAAAGAACATACTCATATTGAAAGAAACAGCCCTGGTAGCTGGCAATACGCATACCCAGGGTGGAAGCAGCAAAGACTCTCTTACTAAAAGTACCTATCTTACAAGATTCTTTGTTTATATGTTGGGCTGTAGTAGCCTGAGAGAGGACGACCTTATTCTCTGCCAAGACTACAATAGGGTCCGCAAGGGCTTGGGAGGTCAAAATGGGTCAATCCTTGGGAGCAGCATACTTTCTATCTATGGACTTAGCCATAGAAGGAATGAGAGCGGGATTATTCCATACTATTTGAGAAAGGGTCTCAAAGGAAGGCTGTACCGGGGAAGTTAAATCCATAGGAATCTCTGGGATATGAAGGTACTGGAGCCTTAAAAGCTTCCCAGGATCAATATCTGTAGTCTGGAGAGAAAGAGTGGAATTCAAATTTTTCAGCAGAGACTTAAATTACAGGTCCTCGACCACATGCCCTGCAATAAGATTAGATCCTGTTCCTTCCACGTCATCACCCAGCCTAAGGTCTTGGTCAGGCTCAATATCATCTCCTGACAGCCCAGAAGGGACTATATGGACAGGAAAGGAGTGAAAATCAGAAGAGGAGGAAGGAAAAGGATTAGGAGTCTAGAAGCCCTGAAGAATGAAGACGTCACACCAAGTCTCGGCTCCGAACAGCATGGCGCCGACAAACCGCAAGGTGCCGAGGAGAGCGCCAACAAACCCAACGACGTCAAGGAAGGCACTGACAATCCCAACGGCACCGACTGACACAGATAACGGCGTCGAGTGACCCATCGATGCCAACAGCACTGAAACCAACACAGGGTTCCGAAAACTAGGATTTGAGGAGAAAGAAGGAAGAAAACCAGGAGATAGAGGCATTGGTGTGGCCCTGCACCGCAGCTATGTGGGGGAGAAGACACCTGAGTGCGGAATCAATGGCACCGGCACCGCTACATTAAGGAGGCCCAACCCGCCTCCCCCGAAGTGACCGGGCCAGGCAGCTGGAACAACCTCCAAGTCCGTTGCTCCATCAGAGCGGCCAACTGATGAAACTGATCATCTGAAGCCCTACCAAAAAAGCAGGGAAGGGCTCCGATGCTGAAGAGGTCGGTGACCAGAAACAGAAACTGGCGACTCCGGAGGAGGAGACCAGCAACTGACCCCCAATGACCGACCGTCGATGTGCAGACATACCAGAGGGCGACCTCAAGTGATGCCTTCTCTTTTTTTCTTGAGGCCGAACCGTGCAGAGAATGTGACCGTTTTCTTTTATGCTTCTGGGGGGGACCGCCCCTCCCCTCCGGCACTGGACCATCCGTTGTCAAGATTCCCCCCTCCCCACCCCTCCGGAGAGGGCGGTGGACCAGACCCAGCCCGGCTGACTGAACAGTTTTCATACAAAGTCTCTCTACCATCACCTGACCCGCTCATGGTCGACTCCGTCAATGTAGGCCGAGACTTCTTTCTTTAATAAGAATAAATAACAGTAAGCAGTACTTATTCGAGATATACTACAAAATAAAACTGAAAACTATGCTGCTAGTTTGAAGTCCGACTCCCAGCGAGCGAGCGACATCGTCACTGAAGCACACTCCACGCAAGGAAAAAAGGAACTGAGGCTGTTGGAGGGTAGACACCGAGATGGTCATTGCTGCATGAGCCAAGGCTTGCGAGGCTGCTCCTCGCAGCTCCATCTCTGGTGCCAACCCTCTGGAAAAAGTTTGCTTCTGCTGGGTCCTAGCGCCTCCAGCGTAGATCCCATCAGTGTGAATGAGTGGTGGAGACTTTATGTCCAGGAAGATCCCAATTTACAACCAAGAAATTACATTACAAAAAAATGCTCCATTCAACTGAATGGAGCGTGCCCCTGTGCTCGAACTATACAGACGTCACAAAAGTCTGAAGGTGAGCATGCATTGGAGAATCAGGAAGTGGACAGCCCCCTCGGAGCAAATTACGATCCCTTCCCTTACTTTTGTGGCTGAATAAGAAAAGATGAGAGTGGCCTGGAGGAGCTCCCGATAAGGTAAGGGAGCTCCCTGTATAATGTGTGCTATATTAAAAAATATAGGGGGAAAGTGCTCTTTAAGCAAGTCAGACTTGGCAGAACCATCATGCAGAACCTGGATGGCGATAGATGCCTGATTTACAAACGCTATTCTGCTATTTAATGAAGTTTGCCTGGTAGTCTGCAATTCTTAGGCCCAAGGATACAGAGGCATAATTTCTTTTGCCCATAACATCTGACCTCCTGAACTGTTTGTCAGGAGGCAAAGTGCTCATGTGTTTGGGGCTCTAGAATGGTCACACGCAGCTGTTATAACCACAAAATCTGTTTCAAGCTGGGAAGCATAAGGCTTAACAGATGGAGCAGGGTACTGTTTATTAACCTTCTTAGTCAACGCAGGCAATAATATACCAGTCCTTTGCCAAGCAGCAAAGGTAGCATCCTCTAACGCAAGATGTACAGCATGAAACACAAGTGAAGGTGCAGTGGAAACCTTCAAAACTCCATTACATTTTTCTTACTGAAGTCCTCCTCCTCCACTTCAAGTTCCATGATATTTTGGATGTGTGAGTAAAGCCTGAAAAGGAGAGCTTCTCACAAGAAGAATTGGGAATATACACCACACAGTCCTCACTGCAGGAAGAAGGTAGAGCTGCAAGGAAAGTCCGCTTCATAGGGATCATTATCCCTTTCATCATCCTCCAACTCGTTCTCCATATTAATCAGAACTGTATTGTACCTCGTCATCTGGAATGAAGACAGGAACAATCGACTAAGCCGGTGACTGTGGAGGAATGAAAGGTGTGCTTCTGGATCCAGTTGATGACAAGGTGTTGACAGGGGAGACCCAGTAAACAGGACAGCCACTACCCTCGGTAAGAATGACAGTAACAGGCTAGTTCATAAAATTACGCCAGCACAACCTAGGAGTCAACCGCACCCTATAAAGCACCTGTAAATGGAAATTATGTACCTACCGTAATTCTTGATCTTCTTGGACGAAGTCTCCACCACTCATTCACACTAATGGAAACTACACCGGAGGCGCTAGGACCCAGCGGGAGCATACTTTTTTTTTTTTTTTTTAAAAGAGGGCCAGCGCCAGAGATGGAGCTGCGAGGAAGCGGCACCATGAGACCTAACTCGGTATGGTAAAGACTATCTCAAGGCCAACCCTCCAACCCCCTCAGTACCTCCCCCGGAGGAGGTGCAGCGCGACTAACCTAGAAGGACTAACCTAAAAATGGACATAAGATAGTCTGAATGACATATGTAAGAAGGGTCAACAATGAAGTCTTCACAGTCCAGACATTGAGGAAGTGAAGACCAAAAACAGAGAAGTGAGCTCGGGGGATGGTGGGTAGGCGTATGAATGAGTGGTGGAGACTTCACCCAAGAAGATCAAGAGTTACGATAGGTACGCATTTCCATATCTTCCTGGACAAAGTCTCCACCACTCATTCACTAATGGGAGAGTACTAGTTGATAATCCTCTACCTTTAGACGGGTGGCAGGAAATAAGAGCTCACATACTTCAGACAGAAGCCTGTTAAGAATAGTCCTGCCAAACGACAGATGTCGTCTGGCATGGACATCCAAGGCGCAGTGCTCAATGAAAGTATGCACTGAGCTCCAGGTAGCTGCATTGCAAATACGTGCAATGGGCACGTTATGGATTTCCGCCAGAGATGCCACGACTGCTCTAGTAGAGTGAGTGTACACTCTGCCTTCCAGCTTAACCTGTGCCATAGAATAGCAGTGGCGAAGGCATGCCACCAGCCACACTGAAATTCATCTAATAGCGATAGGTTGACCCAGCCGGGTCTAACAATGAAAACAGCTGTTGAGCCTTGCAAATTTCTTTTGTTCTATCTAGATAGAATCGCAGCGCTCTTTTAACATCCAGAGAATGAAGGGTACGCTCCTCTTCATCCTGGAATTTCGCAAAGTAGGTAGGCAGGACTAAAGGTTGCTTTAGATGGAATTCTGAGACAACCTTAGGGAGAAACTTAGGATGAGTCCTAAGAACTACTTTGTCCTTGTGAAATGCAGTGTATGGGGGCTCACTGACCAGTGCATCTATTTCAGAAACTCTACGGGCCGAAGTGATGGCCACCAGGAAGGCCGTTTTCGAAGTGAGGAATTTCAACTTTCAAGTAGCTAGAGGCTTGAAAGGTTTGAGTGAGCATGTCTATCACAAGGTCAATGTCCCAGGCTGCGACTGGACGTCTGATAGGAGGTCTAGTATGCAGAATACCCCTAAGAAACCTCTTAACTACAGGTAACAGCCAGTGACATGGAAAGTACCGGCTCATGATAAGCTGAAATGGCACAAAATGAACGTTGACTGCAGAGTACTGCAGACCTGAATTTGAGAGGTCTAAAAGGTATTCCAAGACTTTATTTGGTGGTCAGAAAAAAGGGTTCGAAGAGGATTTTGCACACCAGATAGAGAAACGCTTCCAGTTGGCTGTGTAGGTTTTTCTAATGGCTGGCTTGCGTACGGCCAAAAGAATATCTGAAACCCTACGAGAAATATTTAGCCTGTTCACCTCTATCTATTCAGGAGCAAAAGGTGAAGTGACCTCAGATTGCGATGGACCACGGGATCCTGGGTTAGAAGTTCTGTCTGAAGGGAAGTGCCTTCCGGGGTGGGGTGGGGGGTTCCGACAAAACTGTTGAGCAGCGGGAACCATATCTGCCGAGGCCAGAAGGGAGCAATGAAAATCATTTTGTCCCCCTAAGACTCGAAATTGAGAAGTACTTCCTGATTTAGAGGAAGAGGAGGAAAGGCGTAAAGAAAGCGTCTTGTCCACCGCAGCCTGAATACATCCTGACAGAAAATGTCAGGCCCTGGATTTCTGGAGCAGAAGAGAGGCAGTTTTGCACTGAGTGGGGATGCAAAAAGGTCCAGGTCTGGAATTTCCCATTCTTTGAAGAGTGACTGAACGATGGTTAGGTTGAGAGACCACTCGTGAGGATCTGTCTCCATTCTGCTGAGATGGTCTGCCATCTCGTTTTGTACTCCTGGCAGGTAAACCGCGTGGATTAGAGCCTTGTGCTCCAGGCACCATTCCCATACTCTCACAGCTTCCTTGCATAATGGGTAAGAGTGTACACCGCCCTGCTTGTTGATGTAATACATCCCTGCTTTGTTGTCCGTTTCAAGGAGAATGTTCTTATGACAGAGTATGTCCTTCAAAGCTCGGACTGCATAGAGGAAGGCTCTCATTTCCAGGACGTTTATGTGAAGCTGGAACTCGTCCTGAGTCCATGTACCTTGGGTGTGGAGATTCTGGCAATGAGCTCCCCACCCCAACAGGGACACATCCGTGGTAATGGAGATCTGATGATCCAGAGGAGCAAAGGGATACCCTTCCAGAAGGTTGCCCTCCTGCGACCACCAGGTGAATGACCTCTTCAGAGGTTCTGTCACCTCGATGAGAAAGAATTGAGGGTGAGTAGTTGGGGACCACTGAGTGCTGAGCATCCACTGAGAGGTTCTCATGTGGAGACATGCTAAGGTTACAGTGAACACAGAGGATGCCATGAGACCCAGCATCCATTGCATCGAGATAGCTTGAACTGAGATGTTTTCTCTGATATATCGGCTCATCTGTAAGATATCGCTCCTTCTGTCCTCTGGGAGAAAAGGCCTCGCACAGGAGGTGTCCAGAAGAGTTCCTATCAAAAGGAGTTTCTGGGAGGGCTGCAGCTGCGATTTGTTGAGATTTAGCAGGACTCCCCTGGATGTGAGGAAGTCTAAGGCCGTGACAATGGCATCCAGAGTTCCTTGTCCGGAGGGACTTGCTAAGAGCCAGTCGTCCAGATATGGGAACACTTGTATTCTGATTTTCTTGAGATGCGTCGCGAGAATTGCACAACACTTTGTAAAAACTCGAGGTGCCGAGGATAGCACAAAGGGCAGGACTCTGAACTAACAGTGTTGATCCAATGCCACAAACGTTAGGTATTTGTGGTGCTTTGGGTGTACAGGAATGTGTTGGTAGGCATCCTGCATGTCCAGGGAGGCTAGTCAATTATGCTGTGTTGATGAAGCAAAGGTAGAAGGGTACCTAGCGATATCATCTTGAACTTTTCTTTGAAAAGGAACTGGTTTAACTTTCTGAGATCTAGAATGGGGCGCATGCCACCAGTTTTCTTCGGAACCAGGAAGTAATGGGAGTAGAATCCCGTGTTTTGTTGGTCCAGTGGAACTACTTCTACTGCCCTGTTGTTCAGAAGGCCTTGTACCTTGGAAGCAAGAAGGTCCGACTGTACTGCCGACAGCCTGGGCTGTCGTTTGGGGGAGATGATTCGGACGGGTTTCCGAAAGATTGAGGGAGTACCCCCCCCCCCCGCAGATTATCCGGAGGACCCATCTGTCTGATGTTATGAATTTCCACTGGTTGTAGAACTGAGTCAGATGTCCTCCCACCGCTGAGGAGGGACCTGGGCCAGAAACTCAGAAGGTGGTATGGGGTGCTTTAGGGATTTGTGCTGCGTTTTCTTTTGTGGCTGAGGGTTGTTTCTGTTAAAGCCTCCTCTGCCCCAAAAGGACAGACTGTTGTGAAATTGACGCTTGTTGGCACCCCCCCCCCCACCAGAGGAGGCGAGTGCGGGTCTAGCCGTCTTCATGGCAGACCTAATCTTCTGTGTTGCCTCCACAGCTTACTCCACCTGGGCCCAAACAGATACATACCATCGAAGGGTAAAGCCATGACCTGCTGCTGAGCATCATTCGTGAAGCCTGAAGTACGTAGCCAAGAGTAGCGACGGGTGCAGATGCCAGCTGCTGCTCTGGAAGCAGTATTGAAAGCGTCCATTGCAGCCTTAACCTGTTGGTTGCTGGACTAGATACCTCTGGTTATGGTCTGAAGAAGCTCTGAATTAGTTTCTGACTCAGGCAGAGCTTCTACCACTTGTTTGAGCGAATGTCAAAGAACATACTCATATTGAGAAAAATAGCCCTGGTAGCTGGCAATACGCATACCCAGGGTGGAGGCAGCAAAGACTCTCTTACCTAAGGCGTCTATCTTGAGAGATTATTTATTGGCCGGGCTATAGATGCCTGAGGAAGGATGGCCTTATCATTCTCTGCCAAGACTACAATTGGATTAGCAAAGGCTTGTGAGGCCAATATGGGGCGATCCTTGGGAGGGGCATACATCCTATCTATGGACTTAGCCACAAAAGGAATGAGAGCAGGATTGTTCCATAACATCTGAGAGATGGTCTCGAAAGAGGGTTGTACCAAAGGAGTTAAATCCATAGGGATCTCTGGGACATGTAAGTATTGGAGTCTTAAAAGCTTCCCAGGATCGATTTCTGTAGTCTGGAGAGAAAGAGCAGAATTTAAATTTTTAAGCAGAGACTTAAAGGAAAGGTCTTCGACCACAGGCTCTGCTGCAGGATTGATCCCTGCTCCTTCAACATCATCACCCAGTCGAAGATCTGGGTCAGGCTCAAAATCATCTCCCGACAGTCCAGGAGGGACTGTATGGACAGGAAAGGAGTGAAAATCAGAAGGAAAAGTAGAAGAGGAAAGAAACGTAATCAAGAACCCCTGGAGGCCAGATGGCGCTGCACCAAGCCTTGGTGCAGACAAAAAACACGGCGCTTAACACAAGGAAGCTTGGCACCATTGTGAACAGCCCAGCACACGGCACCAACAGAGGCCACGGCGCTGACAGAGCCCACGGCGCTGCAGACAGCACGGACAGAACCCCCATGCCCCGAATGGCGCCGACAGGGCCCCTGGCACCACGGACAACACTGACAGACACCCCGGCACCGCAGAGAATGTCCCAAGGGTCTGAAAACTGCAATTTCAGGTAAAAGAAGGAAAACTGGCAGGAGATAGAGGCATTGGTGTGGACCCCTGCACCGCAGCCATGTGAGGGGGGGGAACACCAGAGCATGGAGTCGACAGCACCGAAGAAGGCGCCACGCAACTAGGAAGGTCCAACCGCCCTACCTGTTCCCTCGAATGGCCCGAAGGCCTCAGAGTGACTGGATCAGGCAGCTGGATTGACCTCAGAGCCCATTGCTCCATAAGAGCAGCCCACTGGTGAAACTGCTCATTGGAAGCCCCTCCAATAGGTGGTGACGGGCTCCGATGTTGAAGAGGTTGGCCACCAGAGACAGAAACCAGAGACTCAGACAGGGGTAGAGACCAGCACCTGGCCCCAATAACTGACCGTCGACGCACAGACATACCAGAATATGACCTCGAATGATGTCTTCTCTTTTTCGACTTGTGTGCCGAAGAAGAGCTCAAGGCCGAATGGTGCAGAGAGTGGGAACGTTTCCTTTTATGCTTTCAGGCGGACTGCCCATCTCCCTGAGCATTGGACCATCAGTTTTCAGACCCTCCCTCCAGAGAGGGTGTCGGACTGGACCCAGCCCGGCTGACTGAACAGCTTTCATACGAAGTTTCTCTACCATCACCCGACCCGCTCATGGTCGATTCCGCCAACAGACGGCTGAAGACTTCTTTCTTATAAGTAAAATTAAATATAATCGGTACTTATTTTGAAGATAAATTACAAAACAATAAACTGAAAACTATGTTGCTAGTTTCAAGTTCGACTCCCGACGGGCGAGTGATGTTGCCATTGAAGCGCACTCGACGGAGACAAAAGGAACTGAGCAAAGTCTTTACTGCACGAGTTGGGGCCCGCGGTGCTGCTTCCTCATGGCTCCATCTCTGGTGCCAGCCCTCTTGAAAAGTTTGCTCCTGCTGGGTCCTAGCGCCTTCGGAGTAGTCCCCATTAATGTGAACGAGTGGCGGAGACTTTATGTCCAGGAAGATCAACCAATACCAAAGGGCAGAACTCGACGACAGGGGCTGCATACTGTCCATAGTAAGTATGACAGCAATAGAGCCAGATTCCGACCCTGATGTCTCATCGATGGCTGGGGGAAGGGCTGCTGCAGTAGTCATTATTGCCAGGGTAGTGAATGACAAGGACTTATCCATCTTCAATGGAGAACCACCACACCAGTGAAAAGTTTTACCCATTATGCTTGTGGTGATGGCCACAAGAGGACGACTTTGGTGATGACTTATCTTCATCTCTGTCTTTAGTCTTCGATGATCGCGGCAGTAGATTCTCTGAACGCCAGTGAGTTCCCTTCCCAGAGGCGGTCAAGTGAGGGGGAGAAGTTGGCTTGGAGCCAATGCCTTGGCTCGAGCTTCCATGGCCTAAACAGCGATGAAGGTTTCTACAGCTTGTTGTGGCATCTCCTTGTGTCCTGCACTATCTCTGACAGAACTTACAGTCCATTAAACTGTGGGACAGGCCTAAACAGCAAACACAAACTGTGTGAGCACAGTCTTTGTAGATCTTACAACCACACACACAAAACCTAAATAAAGGTTCTTTAGACAGCGGTGTAAAAGGAAAATGTCGATAAGGTACAAGTTAAATTGGAAAAATAAAATAATAAATTCAAAGAAACACTGCTGGTCCAATGACCAGTCGATGGTGGGATAAAGAACTGAGGAACAATGGAGCCGGTCATGATTATACAGATGCCAATGTTGCATGTCATCATGGGTGGCCCCCGGTTGGCTAACGTTTTCAAGTGGTTCTGACGCCGATGGCTTACAGTTCCAACGGTGTGACCCAATGGAGGAGATGTCCCCAATGAAGATAAATTCTGGTAAAAAAAAAAAAAAAAGTTTCTTAGGATTCTGATGATTCAGCTTGCCACTGATTTCTTTATTCAAGAAGTGGTTTCACAGCAACAGGCTCGTCCTAAATGCAAAAAAAAAAAAACCTCAAGGGAGTACTCTTTGGCCCCAAGCACCCTAGCTTTCTACCTCATCAGGTGCACAAATTGAAGTGGATTACAAACAAATGTACTTGGGGGTCTACACTGACCAGTAAGTCAGCTTTAAACCTCATCTACAGTAGATCAAATAACCAAATCTATACACTGGAAAATTGGTGTACTATAACACCTAGGTAATGCCCCCAAGTCTAGGACTACCTTTGCAAACTGTGTCTTACCCCCGCTATATTGTGCCCCTATACTCCAGTTCCTCAGGAGCACAGAGACTAACATAGGTTCAAGATATTGTGCAACAATTAGCCACTTTGTGGCCAGGGGCACCTTCCACTCCCCCTGAAACTTCTAGGTCCTCTTCTCCCTGAATTTGACCTCTCTGGAGGGAAGGAGGATTATGTACTCCCTCTTGTGCCTTGCATTTAAGCTCATCAAAATTTTTACCCTACCTTACTGCTTTATTAGTTCCTAAGCTTAAAGGATGCTTATTCTGGTCTCCAACTGTAACTTGCTTGAAGTGTCCAGGGTTAAAAACAAATACAGGTAAGAGGTCTTATGCTTACTTGGCCCCATCTCTCTGGAACTCACTTCCTGCTGAGCTACAAAACTCCTCCTCTCTCAAGAATTTAAAAAAAGGGCTAAAAACCTTTTTACTTGAAAGCTGTCAGTTTCTGCTACCGCTGATTGACTGCTTTGCCCTCATTTTGTTGACAATGTTCCTGTCTCCTCACATTATGTCAGCTGTGCTAGTTTTCAGTGCTGCACTGTGTGCTAATATCTTGTGATCATGTTCCTGCAGTAAAATGTACTATTGTGTATGTTTAATGTCTATATATTCAGTGCTGTTACTCTATCAAATATCAAGTAACTTACTGTACACATTATTCCCTATTCACTGTATTTCTGCCTGTAATCAATCCAATACTTTGTGATTTATTGTATTCATTGCATCATAGAAGCTTGACAGCAGAAAAGGCCCATCCAGTCTGCCCCATTATTCCCCCTCCTGCCTCCCTGCCAGCCCACGCCCTCCCCCAATACTCAGCCCCATATGCCTGTCCCATGCCCTCTTGAATTCTTACACCGATTTAGCCCCCACCACTCCATCTGGCAGCCTGTTTCAGGGCTCTATCACCCTCTCTGTGAAGAAACACCCTCTCACATTGCCCCTGTATCTTCTTCCTCGCAGTCTGAAGCTGTGCCCTCTAGTTCTGGCCCCTTCCTTCCTCTTAAGTAAAACCCCTTCTCCTACCTTATTTAGCCCTTTTACATATTTAAAAGTTTCAATCATGTCTCCCCTTTCCCTCCTTGTCTTCCATCATGAAATCCCCTCTATATAGGGGCTCTATATGCCCCAACAAAGACCCCCCGACTCCCTGGTCAAAGCCATCTCGGAAATTTCCACTAAAACCTCAAATGGGGACCTTGTATTACTAGGCGATTTCAAACTCGACTGGCTCTCCCCCTCCGCAAAACCCACTGCGCTAAGGGTTGAAGCTCTAAACCTCTCCCAGCTAATCCAGGAACTAACCGTCAACCACCGGTCTGGATCTTATCCTCCCATCCTCACAGGATCTACTCAGCTGGCACCCTCTCCAATGCTTTCAGTGACCACTGTGCCACTTACTGCATCGGCAAAATTCTGACCCCTCACTCACAACCCAAATTTATTCTGTCCCACCCACTTCACCTCCTAAATGAACATGACCTGACACACGCGGATTGGTGTCCAGTCTGTTCCTCACCAGACGTCGAAACTGCCCTACCACATTTCTGCTACACCTTCCAACTCACTTGGGACCTCCATGTCCCCCTCAGGAAAGTTAGAGTAAAAAGGCACCACCACCCCTGGATCACTTCTGACCTCATCACCCAGTGCCGAGTCAGGGATAAGGCATGGCGACTATACAAAACCACCCAGTCCTTTCGCGACCGCCAATCCTACAAGCACCTCAGAAACAAGTGCATCTCAGCTATCCGGAAATCTGAATCTTCCTACTTTCAAGCACAACTCACCCAGCACCAAAACTCCCCTTCGTCCTTCTGGAAGGTAATCAACTCCTTGATCAAACCCCCTTCCAAGCAGTCCTGCCCTGTCCTTAACATTGATGGCAGACGTGGTTCCTGATTCTTCTCTGCTTGGCTGCTACTTTCCACTCGTTTTGTCCATAAGCCTACCTGTCTTCAGTACTACACCTGACCAAACTGAACGTTCTCCCCTTTCCCACGGTTTCCTCCTTCCATAACCCAAGAAGTCTACAATGCAATCATCTCTCTCAACCAGGCCAAAACCAGTCCTACGGATTGCACCCTAGACTTCTCCGCATCTTGGCCTCAGCTATCACAGCACCTCTAACATACATATTAAACCTCTCCCTCTCCACTGCCACGGTCCCATTGGCATGGAAATCAGCCAGGATCCTACTTCTGTACAAAGGCGGCGACCCCTCCTTGCCAGGAAATTACAGGCCCATCTCGCTCCTTCTCTCTCTCGTGCCAAAATCCAAGAATCCCTCACCCTGTCTAAACTGTCAGACTTTCTCCCCTAAATGGCTCCCTCTCCCCCTATCAGTCAGGCTTTAGAAAGCACCACTTCACCATCATCATCACCACCTTGCTGAGTGTTACAGACTCTATCCTATTGGCTACAGAGGTCTGACCATCACTGCCATTTTTATCGATCTGGCAAAAGCTTTCGACTCTGTCTCCCACACCCTGCTGCTCCAAAAACTCAGCCTCTTTGGCCTCGCCCAACCCACCATAAACTGGTTCCACTTTTACTTTCAGAACAGACAGCAATCCGTTCCAATAGGGGATATCCTCCCCCCCTTCCCATCCTCTCTGGCATCCCTCAAGGTTCAATCCGTGGCCCCATCCTATTCTCATTTATAAATGACCTCCTCTCTGCTTGCCTCACAACTAACGTGCATCTGTATGCTGATGATGCAATCATTTTTGCCTCTGGTCCCTCACACAACAGTGTCTTTCCGGGTCTCCAAATCGACTTCAATAGAGTACAAGTCTGGTTCCTGAAAAATCAGCTTAAACTAAATGACAGAAAGACAGTCACCATGGTTTTCGGATCAAGAAAAAAGCTCACTGCTCTTCCAGCCCCCCCAGCGATCTCCACCCTGGATGGCTCTCTCCTAGACCTTGTTCCCACATTCAAATACATAGGAGTCTAGCTCGACAATCTCCTAAATTTCTCTACTCACATAGAGGCCACCTGTTCCAAACTCCGGCCTAATCCTGCCATCCTCTATCGACACAAAGACAGTCTTCCCCTTCCCACCCGCAGTGAAATCATACATAAAACTATCCTACCAATACTAGACTATGCAGACATCATATATTGCACTGCACCAACCTCATCCTTCTCCAAACTCGATATCAGACTAAACGCATTCGGTCGTTTTGCCACTGCCTCCCCTCCACTTACTCACCACTGCACCCTATATTCCTCTCTCCCTGGCCCCGCTCTCCCACAGAAGAACCATCCATAGCACCTCCCTCATAGCTAAATACTGGTTGGGCTCCCTACCCCTCTAGCTTACCTGTCGCCTCGAGCCAGCCAAAGCCCTAGGCTACTCCCTCTGCCACAGACATGCTCGCACATTCGACCTCCCTCGCCCTCTCACTGCCCTCAGCAAAGCTGCCTTCTCTTACTGTCTTCCCTACCTATGGAACAACCTCCCACTCATCACTCGACAAGCCTCTTCCCTCCCAGATTTTAGAAGACTCCTCAGACATCTCCCAGCTACACCTTGCTCTAAGTGCGTTCAGTGACCCACCCCTTCGTAGGTCCCCGTACAGCTCCCTCTGAATTCTCTAGCTGGACAATTGTCTCTGCCCATGCCTTTACCTCAGGTTATTTCATATTACCTCCATCACTACTGTACTACTCCTGGATCTGCATTCAACATATTGTTAAAACAAAGTTGCTCCTATTTTTGCAAGCACTGTATGTTTAGCTACTGCCTGTCACCAACACTCTTTGTACAAGTCCGGCCTGTAGTGAACTTAAATGTATTGTTGTACTAATTTCTCTTCTGTAACTGCTATGTACTTCTCAGTACCCGGGCCGCGCCTGGAAACGAGCCCCAGCTCAGTGCGCCTTTCCTGGTCAACAAATTTCAAAAAAATAAAATAAAAAAAGTGTGTACAGATCCAGCTCCTTACACTTCTGTTCGTATGTCTTCCCCTGCATATCCTGCTCCATTTTGGTTCCCCTTCTCTGAACCCTCTCCAACACATCTATATCCTTGCGGAGATGTGGTCTCCAGAACTGAACTCCATACTCCAGTTGCGTATCTGTTCACTGTCTGAATATCTGCCTGTAATTAACTCTGGGTCACCCCTGAAAAAGGGACCTCTGGTTCCAGTGGGCTCACCCAGTTACCAAAATTCAATAAATAAGTTGACTACGACCAAGAACACTGCTTTGCGGTGTTCACTGTTAATGGTCCAAACAACATACTGTGGAAAACAACATATTGACTTTAAAATATTGGTCCAAACAACATACTGTGAAAAACCAACAATAAATAGAAGTGCAGAAAACGCAGGTAATATTAACAAAAAAGGACTTAAAATATTATAATCAGTTAGTCCCATGGATTAGTTAACTACAAAGGTAAGGATTAAGTTCTATTTAGATATAAAGTCTTGGTACTGACCAGAATATGGATTATTGGCAAGGCTTGCATCTCTACCTGATAGGGTGGCAGCAGGAGCAGGGAATGTGATTCCATAGTAATCCTGAATGAACAAAAGGTTTAGCAAAGGTCAATATTTAAGGAGGACATGAATTAATGAGCAGTTAAACTTCAAATTTTCTCCAAATACGAAACAAAAACCCCCCCCCCCACACACACACACACAAAATCTGGCTTCTAACAAGGCTAAGGACTATTTTTCTACCAAGAATGAACTGTAAGGAGTTTGGAATACAAGCTTGAAGAAGAAAATACATGGATTATATACAGATGCTGCATTTCCATGTTCATCACAGGGAGAGACAGAACACACACTTGCAAGGAAGGTATCCAATACACTGTCCCAAAAGTATCATACTGGGGTCTGTAAGTATTGCAGTTACACAGCTCCTTTTTATGTTTATTTGCAAAGCACGTAAACATATTAGTATCAGTCTGCTGTGAAATGACTTTTTGGGGGTGTTCCCTCTCCACCTATCACAGCTTCAGAATACAGACTCTCCTCCCCTAATTCTGGTCACTCTGCCTCCCTCCTCCTCTTCTCTTTGAAGTCCTTTCCCAATCACAAAACTGCAAAATGCAAGATGCAAGGTTTTCTTGTATACTTTAAATTCCTCCTGCTTAAAACCATACCCATGCTTCCTATTCCACATATGTGCTACTATTTAAATAATTTTATTATGTGCTGCAGTTTAGTGATTTGCAACAGAGATACAGGGAATATTGGGGGGGAGGGGCACAGAGGTACTGTGGCTCACCCTGAAGATGGAGACCACAGCCACTGCTCACACTGGTTTGATCTAGACCTCCAGCACAGGGGGAGGAGTTACATAAGGTACCACTGGCAAGCTGGTAGAAAACAGGGAGGTGAAACTGGTGGGTGACTTCAATCTGCCAGATGTAGACTGCAGCCTCCCAGCTGCAACTTCAGCTAGAAGCAGGGACATCCTGGGCTCCCTACAGTGGGTATTCCTTAGGCAACCAGTCAGTGAACCCACTTGTGATAGGGCAATACTGGATCTGGTACTCAAACAGGGACAGTGTTGCAGACATCAAGGCTGGAGGCCACCTGGGGACCAGTGATCATTGTACAGTGTGGTTCAATACAAGGATGGCTGTGCAATCAAACCACACAAGGACGTGGGTCCTGGACTTCAGGAGGGCGGATTTCATAAAGATGGGTGTAATGTCTCAGGGATGACCTGGCAGAGGGGGATGACCTGGGTGGGATGGAGGAACAGTGGGCAAAGGTAAAAGGGGACATAGTAAAGGACACAAACCTCTTTGTCCAGCAAGTGAGCAAAGCAAGAGGAAAAAGACTGCTGTGGTTCTCAAAAGAGGTGGCTGGGGTGATGAAGGCTAAAAAGGCTGCATTCAGAAGGCTTAAGAGGGCAGAGAATAGGAAGGTATTTCAGGGGAAGCAGAGAAAGCAGTAAGGAGCACAAAGGCACAAACTGAAGAAAGGCTAGCACACGAGGTAACAAAAGGGGACAAAACACTTTTGGGTTTGCAAAAGGAAACGGAGGCCCGGGGAGGGATTTTAGGGTTAGACACAGAAAGGGGTGGGCTGTGCAGAGGGGGACCATGAAACTGCAGACATCCTGTACAAATACTTTTTATTCAGTGTTCACAGAGGAACAGAACGGGGGTGGGGGGAGAAGAGGGATACTAGTCCTTTTCAGAAGAGTCCTGAAGGGACTGTTAATTTTGGGGAAGTACTGTCGGCACCTCTGACAGTCCTATTTAACAGTTCACCAGAAACAGAAGTAGTTCTGTAGGACTGGAGGAGGACGGCAGCTGCATTCCTGCTTTACAAAAGTGGTAGCAGTGAGAAGACTGGCAATTATAGGCCAGTCACAGCCCGACATTGGTGGTGGGAAAGAAAACATTACTCACCGCAGTAATCTTCTTTCTTCCAAAGGGTCCTTTAGCATCAGTAAAGTACAGTTCCGTAAGAACTTACTGTAACAGTAGATCTTCGAGAACAGCTCTTGCAGCAGGTTACACCATTAGGACTGAGGCTGGCAGGCATCAGGATCCCACGGAAATCTCATAGCTAGCAGTCTTCAGCGAGGACCGCCTCCGATGTTGGTCCCGCCCCCGACGTCAGGCGTAGTACATAAGGAGGCGGTCCCGCCAGAATCCCCAGTTCTCCCGCCGGAGACTTCCGGCCGCTGGATGACATCACAAGTGGAGACCAAGGATCCGCCATCAGAGGTACAATGAAGAATGAGTTCCTGCCGAAGCCTGGTTGGGCCTTACCTCCTCAGGGGAATGGTGGGCGGGAAGGTACCTGCACTGCAAGAGCTGTTCCTGAAGATCTACTGTTACAGTGGTTCTTACATTAACTGTGCTATCTTACTTAGAGATACAGCTCTTGCAGCAGATCCCACCATTAGGACTGATTCCCAAGCAATGGCGCCTAGAGACGCTCTAGGGAGGAGGCATAAAACAGATCCTGAAAAATCCTGAATCTAGGACAGGAGACCGTGCAGAACAGCGAGGCCGAAACCTGCTCTCCGCAGTGAGGCGATGTCGAGGCTGTAGTGCCTAATGAAGGTGTACACTGAGCTCCATATGGCTGTGGCACAAATGGCCGAGGTGGAGACGTTCATAGCGCTACGAGAAGGAAGTAGCCACCCCTAGTCGAGTGGCCCCTGACTGTGCCCGGAAGGGGCTTCTGTTTTTTGTTGTAGCAAAAAGAAATGCACTGGACAAGCCAGCGAGAAAGAGTCTGTTTTGAGACTGGTTGGCCCAACATCCTCTCAGCAAAGGAAATAAACAGCTGCTTGGATTTGCGATGCTGTTTGGTCCAGGTCAAGTAGTATCTTAAGGAGCGGTGAACATCTAAGGTGTGAAGCAGTGCCCCTCCTCTGTTGGTGTACCTGGGGAAGTACACCGGCAAATCGATATCCTGATTAAGGGTAAGGGCTGAGACCACCTTAGGCAGGAATTTAGGATTCGTCCTCAGGGACACTCTGTCCTGGTGGAAAATTAAATAAGGTTCCTTACACATGAGGCATGTAGCTCAGAGATTCTCTTTGCTGGCGTAACAGCAACCAAAATAGCGTTTTCCACGACAGAAAACGTAGCTCGCAATCTGCGGCAGGTTCAAAAGGGGGCAGTGTGAGCTGCTCCAGGACAAAGAGTAGGCCCCAAGGAGGGACAGGATCCTTAATGGGTGGTCTAAGGTGTAGCACCCCCCCTCAAAAAGTCACGGGAGGCATCAAGTTGTGCCACTATGCATTGGCCTATCGGGTAGTGGTAGGCAGAAATCGCACAGAGGTGAACCTTAATTGAGCAGTAGGCAAGGCCTGAGTGAAAGAGGGAAAGTAGGTATTCTAGAACTGATTTTTCTGGCCATTCTAAAGGGGAGAGCCCGCGTGCCTGAGACCACAGGCAAAACCAATGCCATTTCATGGCATACGTCGCATGCGATGCCGGCTTTCTGGCAGCAGAAAGGACTTCTGCCACCTCTTGCGAGACCCCGTGTCGCAGAATGGCTATGTCTCGAGGAGCCAGGCATGCAGGTTCAGTGAGCACAAGTCTGGGTGGACTAGCGAACCCTCCTCTTGAGACAGCAGATGGGAGCTGATGGGCAATGGAAGTGGAGGTTCCTGGGACAACTGCGTCAGCACGGGGAACCAAATCTGTCTGGGCCAGAAAGGCACCACCAAGATCATTGTTGCGTGCTCCCTGCGAAGTTTGAGAAGGACTCTCTGGATCAACGGGAAGGGAAGGAAAGCGTAGAGGAATCTGTCCACCCAGGAGAGGGACAACGCGTCTCGCCAAAAAACACCAGGCCCTGGATCTAGCGAGCAAAAATTGGGCAGTTTTCGTTGGATGGGAAGCGAACAAGTCCAATTCTGGAGTGCCCCATCGAAGAAACAGATCCTCTGCTACCTCCTGAAGAAGCTCCCACACGTGGACTCTGGCCTGGGATCGACTCAGGCCGTCTGCGACCGTGTTGTCCACTCCGGGAACATGAACTGTAATCAGGCTTGCACCGTGTCGAATTACCCATTCCCACACTCTCATAGCTTCCCTGCAGAGGGGATAGGAGTGTGTGCCTCCTTGCTTGTTGAGGTAATACATCACCGCCGTATTGTCTGTTTGAAGCAGAAGAGTACTCAGTGGAATTTCTGACTGGAAGGCTTGCAGGGCATACAGGACCACCCTCATCTCCAGAATATTGATGTGGAGGTGAGCTTCCTGAGGGGTCCACGTTCCCTGAGACCTCACCCTGTTCAGGTGTGCCCCCCACCCCAGCCCTGAGGCGTCTGTGGAGAGGATTACCTCCAGGGACAGCGCTACAAATGGGACACCGACGGAGAGTGTCCCTGGGTCTAGTCACCACTGCCAGTCCCGAATCACAGCACTCGTGATTCTGACTGGCTGCTGCATATGGTCTTGCCTCTGATCCCATTGCACTTTGAGCATCCACTGGGTTACCCGCATGTGGAGCCTTGCCATCGGAACGGTTGGAATGGCCGCAACCATATGTCCGAGCAGGCAAAGGATCCGTCTGGCGAGGACGGTCTTCTTTGCCGAAAGGTCCCTGATGAGGGACCTGATGCGTTCCGCTCTGTCCTCGGGAAGAAAAGCTTTCCCTGGGACTGTGTCCAGAACTGCACCTATGAACTGCAGCTTCTGGGACGGTACCAGGAGAGACTTCTCATAATTGATAAGTATGCCCAGCGACTGAAAGAGAGCTTGGGTGTTCTGGATAGCCCACAACAGCGCCTCTCTGGAAGCGGCCATGAGAAGCCAATCGTCCAGGTATGGAAACACGTAGTGGCCCTGTCTCCTTAGAGACGCTGCCACGACTGCCATGCACTTGGTAAAGACCCTGGGGGCCGATGATAGTCCGGAAGGAAGTGCCCGGAACTGAAAGTGGTGGCCGAGAAACTCGAAGCGCAGGAACCTCCTGTGCGCTTGAGCAATGGGGATGTGCAGGTAAACGTCCTGCATGTCCAGTGATGCCAGAAATGCGTCCTTCAGCATGGGAATAAGACCCTGGAGGGTCACCATTCAAAACTGTTTGCAGGCGACCGACATGTTGAGGTCGCTGAGGTCCAATATTGGACGGAGGTCCCCTGTTTTCTTTGGAACCAGGAAGAAGTGGGAATAGTAGCCTGCTCCTCCAGGACGTACTCCACTGCTCCTTTTTGCAGAAGCGCGAGTACTTCTTGCCTGATAAGTAATCTGTGCTGACCCGAGTAGCGGGAGAGCAGAGGAGGCCTTGTGGGCAGTTTGTCTATGAACTCTATAAAGTGGCCTTTTTTGACCAACTGGAGTACCCACCTGTCGGTGATGATGGACTGCCACCCTGGCAGGTGGTCCATGTCGACCCGACATTGTCCCGTTGATCCTGAGGCGGCGGGCCGAGAGAGTCATGCTGTGGCGGCTCAGGGTCGTGCAGGGTGGGCAAACTTGGCGGCGTTGGCCTCTACCTGAGACGACTTCCCTGGGCTTTCGGAGAAGGAGCCCTCTGTTGTGGGCGGAGCAGGACTGTTGTCTCAGAGTCCGGCCGCGAAAATGGCTCTGGTTCCTACGAAAGGAACCAGGCCTGGGTCTGTACATAGCCTGGACAGATCTCACGGCCTTCCCGGCCTCCTGAAGCTTGGTGAGGACCTTCTTCGAGGACTCACAGACGAGAACTTCACCGTGAAATGGGGCGTCCAGTATGTTCTTCTGGACATCCAGGGTGAATCCGGAGACACGGAGCCATGAGTGTCCCCGGAGGCATACGCCTGAGGCTGCCGCTCTGGCTGAGGAGTCCGCGGAGTCATACGCGGCTCGAAGCACCTGGGTTCCCATGTCTGAACCCGTGCAGAGGAGCTGAAGCAGTTCTTCCTTCTGCTCACCTTCCAGCATCTTTTCTGCCAGCTCTAGTCCCTGCTCCCACAAGGCATTCTGAAACTGGACCATGTGGGTGAGATAATTGAGGGACCCAATGGCGCAGGTTGCAGCTGCGTACGTGCGCCTGCCCATCGCGTCCAATTGCTTAGACTCCAGGTCTGGTGGCAGG
Organism: Neoceratodus forsteri; assembly: GCA_016271365.2. Taxonomy (NCBI): domain Eukaryota; kingdom Metazoa; phylum Chordata; order Ceratodontiformes; family Ceratodontidae; genus Neoceratodus; species Neoceratodus forsteri. Next base: position 622,708,869 of record CM057449.1, read on the forward strand.
GTGCTCAGATGTTGCGGCCTCTGGGACCGGTCATGTGAGGCTGTGATGACTAGGGAATCAGCCAGAGGATGAGATGCCAAGTACTGGTCCTCCCTAGGGGCTTTGTACAGGCGGTCAGCCTTCTTCGGCATCGCTGGGAGCGAATGTGGATGTTTCCACGCTGCCTTGGTGACGTCCACGAAGGTGTCCACCAAGGGTGGTACCACCACAGGCTTTGGGTCCTTTTGTCGAAGATAGCGCGCAAGGCGTAGCCTCTCGGGGTCAAGCTCTTCTGCATCCCAGCCCATATTCTCTTGGATATGGCTCATAATCTCTGAGAACAATGGGTCATCCGGAGGAGATCTTGGGAGCTCACGTGGGTCTGGAGAGGGGACGCTGATGGGAGAAGGGGATCTGGATCTACCTGAGAAGTCCGATCCTGAGTCCTCCGTCGAAGGCGAGTAGCGGCGTCTTCTGGGTCTCTTGGGGCTGGGTGACCCTGAAGATGATCTGGATGGAGGTCTCCTCTTATCCGATGGTCTGCCCCTAGTAGATTCAACAGGATCCTGGGGGGAAGGTACTCTGCCTGCTGCCCTGGATGGGGTGGGGGGGCGCTGGTGCCGGTGGAGTAACGGGTGGAAGAGGAGGAGGTGTGGGGACCACGTCCTTTTTAATGGTATCCCACCAAAAAGCAAACAACTCCTTGACCTCAGCAATATTGAGGCCGGGCGCCAGTGGTCGTTTGTTGGGTTCTGGCGTCAACCCCCCAAGGGTCTCTGGTTCAGGACAGGACCGGGTTCGCCCGCCTGGTCCTCGGGCTGTGTCGACTCCTCCTCCGTGAGCGCCTCCTGGCCGACGTCGGTAGGTGGCGTAGGGGTTCCTCTATCTGCTGGGAAGGGCGTCGGTCCCACAGCCAGCGTCCACGGTGAAGAAGGCCTGGCCGGCGGACGGGCGTCTGGCTGTCGTCGGGTCCAGACGGTGGTGCTTGGCCCGATGTCGGGTGGGCGGAGCATCCGCTTGGCGATGTCAGCTCAACCGGTTTTCCGTTGGGGGAGGAGGCAGGAGACAGACCCGGACATCGGGGCAGTGGCGGGAGGCGGACTTGTGGTGATGGCGGTCCCCTGACCTCGGCGGGCCTTGGACAATGAGGAAGAAGGCCTGGAGGTCATAAGCTGCAGAGTGGTGGAACCGGAGGAAGACTTGACCGTGACCGGGGGAGGCAGAGAGCGGGCCCGGGAAGGCGAGCGGTCGGACCGGAGCCGAGGCTGTAGGAGTCACCCCTCTCTGTGTTTGAGGTGCCGTGGTTTCTTGGAAGATTCCCCCTTGGAGGCAGGATCCATGGCCTTCACTCTCTCTTCCAGAAGGTAAGCTTGGAGGGCCTTCTGACGACGGATCCGGGTCCGACTGTTAAAGCCTTGACAAAAGGGGCAGGCCCGAGTGTCGTGGTCCGGGCCTAAGCATTGCACGCAGGCAGAGTGTGGGTCTTTAAAGGGAATTTGCTTCCCGCAGGCACACTTAGACGGATGTCCCTCCGCGGATGTTGGTGCAGGACATCAGATGGCAGGCAAATTTGTGAAATTGAAGTTTCTTGTTGTAAGCGAAAAGAACTTTTCCGTAGACACTGACGCTAGACACTGACGGAGGTCGAGACATGCAAGTCGATGGTGGGAAAGAACTAGGGATTCTGGCGGGACCGACGTCGGAGGCCGTCTCCGCTGAAGATTGCTAGCTAGAAGATTTCCGTGGGGTCCTGACGCCTGCCAGCTTCAGTCCTAATGGGGTAACCTGCTGCAAGAGCTGTATCTTGAAGAAAGATCTAGCAGTTAGCTGGCTAGGTGCAACTGCCCCAGAGGTATGCCTTTAAGAGAATTTTTATTTAAATGATCTTAGGGCCATATCCAATCAAAAAGCAGGAGGGGGAGTGAGCTGTTGAAAGGAGGAGGAAGGGTCAAGAAACCTGCACTTGGTGTCCTGGGTGCGAGCCTGTCAGTCAGTGGCGCATGTCCGACTTTTAAACATGCACATTTTCAATACTCGATGGTCCATGGAGAAACAGGCGTCACAACGATCCATGTCATGGTTTAGCCCAAGCAGGTCAAGCATCAGTTCATGCTGGTCAGGGCGGAAAGAAGTAGGCGCGGGGACACCGCCGCATAGGAGGCCGACCCTCCTTGGAAGGCTTCTTCTTGCCCCCCGAACGAGACATGACCTGATGGAAAACAAACAAATAGCACTCGGTGCCATTGAAAAATAAAAAGGAAATGTCTTACCAGTCGATGGCACCGAGAAACGCAGCTGTACAGAACTAGGTACTAACCGACAGACAATTTCTGCATCAGCGACCTAAGCTCCACACGAGGTCGTGTTAACTCGATGGTGAGAGAAGCAGAACTGGGACTGAGGAGGAGTCAACATCAGTTACTGGCCAACCCGCAAGCGCTGCGCAATGCGTTGGCCTCGAGGGTGGCACTGTCTTGACATCAGCTCCGCCTCAAAAAAAAAAAAAAAGCTCCCGTGGGGTCCTGTTTCTCCGGCCAGAACCCACCAGTGATGAATGGTGAAGACTGACACAGATAAGATCATGCAAATGTCCACAAAAGTGGAAACAGGAACAACACGAGTTAAAAACAAATCCATAAGAAACTCCAAATTTGGTAAGAGATGTGATAAAGAGTCCTTCTCCGACAGGTGAACCGGGAAGGAAGGGTGGGAGCTTACTGATGCTAAAGGATCCCTTGGAAAAAAGATTACTGTGGTCAGTAGTTTTTTTTTTTTTTCTTACCCTAGGAGTCCTTTAGCATCAGTAACTTTAGCAGACTACTGAGCAGTACCGAGTGAGAGGTGGGCAGACAACCTACTTAGGAAAGAGGCTCTGCAGAACCGCCCTGCCAAATTTGGCATCAGATCTGGTCTGCACATCCAAATTGTAGTGTTTCACAAAGGTGTGAACAGACTTCCAGGTACTGTAGCTGCTTTGCAGACATCCAGGAGGGGAATGTCTCTTGCTGCTGCAAGCAAGGCTGCAGGCCCCTGGTGGAATGGGCCCTGAGCCCCACTGGAGGTTGGTAACCAGCTTTCTCGCAGTAGAATCCAATACAAGAGACAAACTAATGAGAATTAGTTCTCTTGGTGCTGGTCTTCCTCTGCCCCGGTGAGGTACAACTGAGTGGAAGAGCCTCTGGACTGTCTAGTATGTTCTAGGTAGTGAAAGATGGCTCTTTTGACATCCAAGCTGTGGGGCTTTTGTTCGCCAGGAGTGGACTGCTCACTAAACAAGACAAGCAGAGTAATGGACTGGTTCAAGTGAAACTCTGAAACCACCTTTGGCAGAAATGTCCTATTTGTCCTGAGTTCAACTTTATTGTTGTGAGGGATGATTTAATTTGGCACAGTGCACAGGGAATGTAGCTCTGAAATTCTCTTGGCAGAGGTAATGGCTACCAGAAAGACTGTCTTCCAAGTTACAGACTTGATGTGGGCAGTGGACACAGGCTTGAAGGGTGGCATCATGAGCCTGTCTATGCAAAGGTTCAGGCTCCAAGGAGGAACAGGCTCCCTGATAGGAGGCTGGAGGTGCAAGAAGCCTTTGAAAAACTGTTTAAAAATGGCGTGGGGAAAAAACCAAACCGGTTACTCACCTGTAGCAGTAGTTCTAGGAGTGGTATATGTTGTTCATCCACACTCTTTGGCATGTCCCCTTCCCCTTTAAATCTCACCGGAAGTCTTCAAGCTGGCTCCTCCCACCCACTCGGGTGATAGTCATGGCCAAAAATATTGGCGCCCTTGCACTTTTTCAAATAACTCACAATTTCCTCTAAACATAAGTTGAAATTAACAGTACAGTATTTGGTCTCCACATTTCTTTATTTCTCTGTTAATATTACAGAACCTTTGTTTTTGATTCAGAATCTAATATATCCTTTTAAATCAGAAAATGAAAAGAAATAGCATTGACAAAATTATTGACACCCTCAGGGCTTGCGTTAACCCCCTACTGAAGTCCCCAAATCGGAATTTTGAGGATTCTGAAGCACAAAAATAAAAGCAGTGCTTCAGCATTGACTCTGTATATTGAAAGATTTGCACGGATATCGGTAGCAGAAAAAGTATTGGATAATGTTGTACAAAGCCACTCCAGAAATTTCTGACCCCATGATTTTCTGATCTGACTCCCAATATTTGAAGTAAAAGGTCAAACTGACCCTCACTTTACCAGTGCTAATGCAAACCCTGCACCCTAGACTTAACATTTGGTAGCACAGCCTTTGGTCAAAATAACTGCAATCAACCGCTTCCTATAGCCATGGATGAGCTTCCTACACCTCTCTACTGGCAGTTTGTCCCACTCTTCTTGTGCAAACTGCTCCAGTTCTCCCAGATTTGAAGGGTGCCTCTTTCAACTGCTGTTTTCAGATCTCTCCACAGGTTTTCAATGGGATTTAGATCTGGACTCATTGCTGGCCACTTCAGAACAGTCAAGCGTCTTGTCTTGAACCATTCCTGGGTGCTTTTTGAAGTGTGTTTCGGTCATGGTCCTGCTGGAACACCCATGACCTTCGACGGAGACCCAGCTTTCTGACACTGGGTTCAACACTGTGCTCCAAAATGGCTGGTAATCTCAGATTTCATGATGCCATGCACACGTTCAAGGCACCCAGTGCCAGAGGCAATACAACAACCCCAAAACATCACGGAACCTCCTCCATGTTTGACTGTAGGAAGGTGTTCTTTTCTTTGAAGGCTTCATTTTGTTTTCTGTAGACAGAGATGATGTGCTTTACCAAAAAGCTCTAATTTGGTCACATCTGTCCACAGGACATTCTCCCAGAAGGATTTTGGCTTGTTCAGGTGCGTTTTGGCAAACCCAAGTCAGGCTTTCTTATGTCTCTGTCTCAGCAGTGGGGTCCTCCTGGGCCTCCTACCATATAACCCCTTTCATTGAGTTGGCGACTGACGGTGCGAGTTGAAACTGTTGTACCTTGTGTCTGAAGGTCAGCTTGAATCTGTTTGGTAGTTGATCGAGGTGCTTTCTCCACCATTCGAACTACGCTACGCTGCAATCTTCTATCAAGTTTTCTCTTGCGGCCACATCCAGGGAGGTTGGCTACAGTGCCATGGGCCTTAAACATCCTGATAACATTACATACGGTAGAAACAGGAACATCAAGGTCTCTGGAGATTGATTTGTAGCCTTGAGATTGTCCATGCTTGGCTACAATCTTCTGTCTGACCTCCTCAGACAATTCTCTAGCTGTCTTTTCTCCATGCTCACTGCAGTACACACAGTGACACAAAACAGGAGAATGAGTCCTTTTCTCTATTCAAACTGGCTGAATGAGTGATTTTTATGTTGCAGGCACCAGCAACTCACCACAGATGAGTTCAATTCCAAAGTGAAGGAGAATCACCTGCTTGAAATCTAATTATTTCTAACTACTTCTAAAAGGTGCCAATAATTTTGTCTGGGCCATTTAAGGATTTCTGTGAGGAATAAGCTAAGACTTAGTAAATTTTTCTGCTTTTTGTGTTTTATTCCACTGCAAACCAAAGAAATACATATGTTGATACCAAAATATTTTTTAATTTCAACAATTTTCTGGAAGGAATGGTGCATTATTAGAAAAAACTGCAAGGGCGCCAATATTTTTGGCCACGACTGTATACACCTCGGCTCCGCCCCATGACACCAGATCTTAGACCGCTGGAAGCCAGGTGTTGTGAGTCTGCAGCCAGGGAGGTCAGGTGGGTCCCTGTGGAAGAACAACATATACCACTCCTAGAACTACTGTTATAAGTGAGTAACCTGTTTTTCTAGAAGCGTGGATATGTTGTTCATCCACACTCTTTGGCAGACTCCTAGCAGTTCTCTGGGAGGAGGGGAGGCAAGGCGCATACCCCCTACTTAGGGAACAGAGACTGGAGAACCGAGGCCCCAAAACCAGCATCCCAGCATGACTCAAGGTCGATGTGGTAGTGGGTGATGAAGGTGTTTGCTGACTTCCAGGTAGCAGCCCGGCAGATTTCCTAGGTAGGGATATCCCTGGAAACAGCCACCGATGCAGTAGTATGGCAAGCAGAATGAGCTCTTATCCCCCTGGGAGGCTCCTTGCCCAACTCATAACACAGACCTATGCATGATGTGATTCATCTTGCAATAGTCCGTTTGGCTGCAGGTATGCCAGAAGCGGCTTCAGCGTAGATGACAAACAGCTGGTGAACCTCTCCCTGAATTTCCGCTGTCCTCCCCTTATAACAGGAGAGGGCTCATCTCAGGTCCCAAGGTATAGCACCTGTACTCTGCCTCAGAGGTGCAACTAGGGTAGTAAACTGGCAGGGTTAACACCTGGTTAAGGTGAAGCTCTGACACCACCTTCGGGAGGAATTTCGGGTGAGGACGTAGAACAACCTTGTCCCTGTGAAGACCAGATAAAGAGAGTCCACCGAAAGTGCCTGGAGCTTCCTTGTCCTTCTGGCAGACACGATAACCACCAAGAAGGCAGTCTTCCACAGCAAGTGAGCACTGGTTCGAATGGCTTTCCCATGAGCTTTGCCAGTACCAGCAGAAGATCCCACAGAGGTGGAGGTTCATGCACTGGAGGGGAGATGTGATCCAGGCCTTTGAAAAGTGCCTGACCACTGTCTCCTGCACCACCGCCGGCTGACTGGCCCGCGCCCGGTAAGCAGAGATGGCAACCAGGTGCACCACAAGGATCGATGACCGAAGACCCACTTTGGAGAGAGACCAAATGTAGTCGAGAATGTCAGCCACTGGACAGGACAGAGGGTCCAGACCCTTACCCTGACACCAAATGGAAAACCTTTTCCACTTGAAGGCATAATATTTGTTGGTCGATTCCTTTCCGGATGCCTCCACCACGGTGTAGACATCTTCTGAAAGACCCAAAGCCTGGAACTCTAGCCGCTCAGGTACCACGCTGTGAGGTGCTGGGATTGAAGGTCCAGATGGAATACCTTCCCCTGATTGAGTGATATCAGGTCCAGGCATACTGGGAGCAGCTCTGGGTGCCTGCAGCTGAGGCCGAGGAGATCTAGATACCAGCACTGGCATGGCCAGTCTGGGACTACCAGGATCACTTTCGCCTTGTCCCTCCTCACTTCAAGGAGCACCTTGTGGATCAAGGGAAATGGAGGAAAGGCGTAGAGGAGGCCTGGGGTCCACTGCCTCGAGAAGACATCCCCTTGTAGCGAGACCTGCTGAGGTGGGCGGGCATGAAACAGCCTCAGCTTGGTGTTTTCCCTGCAGGCAAACAGGTCCACCATCAGTTTGCCCCAGTGAGAGAACAGGCTGTAAGCTATCTCTGGATGGAGAGACCACTTGTGGGATGACTGGCCTAAAGGGATGAGAGCATCCGCCAGATGGTTTGAGGCTCCTGCCACATGGATGGCTAGGAGATCTGCCTCCAACCGGCTTACGAGCGTCCAGATGCGGAGCGCCTCCTTGCACAGCAAATGGGAGTGTGTGCCACCCTGTTTGAGGTAGTACATGGTCATGGTATTGTCCGTCTGGACTTCAACCACTTGACCTCGGAACTGAGGAGCGAAAGCGGACAGTGCCAGTCTGACTGCTCTGAGCTCCAACAGGTTGATGTGGCATCAGGACTTCTCAGGGATCCAGAGCCCATGAGCCCTTCTGTCCCTCATGTGGGCTCCCCAGCCCATGACAGAGGCATCGGTCGTGAGGACGACCGTCGGATTGGGGTGGACAAACGGGATCCCTTTCTGCAACCGGTCTGGGGTGGTCCACCATTGGAGAGCGTCCCACATCTTCTGGGTTACAGTGATCAGCTGGTCGAAATGACTGTGGCGCGGAGTCCACTGGGCGGCCAGCTCCCACTGGAGGGGGCGCATGTGCAACCGGGCCCAAAGAACAACTGAGGTGCATGCTGCCATGTAACCCAAAAGGCGAAGAAAATCCCAGGTAGGGTGCAATTGACTAACCAGAAATGATTAGGCAAAAAAGGAAAGAACCTCCGCCCTGTCCGACGGAAGCCGAGCTCTGGCTTGACAAGAGTCAAGCTCTGCCCCGATGAAGCCCATCACCCGAGAAGGCAAGAGTTCCGACTTGGCTTCGATCAGGAGGCAGAGTTGGGAGCAGGTCTGGAGGGCCAGGTCCCTGGACCTCTCCACCTCCGTGCGTGGATCCTGCTAAGGAGCCAATCGTCAAAAATGAGATAAATCCTGGCCCCCGAGATGGGCGCCACCACTGCAATGTATTTGGTGAAGACCCACGGGGCCAATGACAGGCCGAATGGCATGGCTTAGAACTCGTACAGGGTCCCTTTGACCCTACAGTGGAGGGCCCGCTGATGGGACAGACGGTTTGGGATGTGAAAGAATGCATCCTGCAGAACCACATGCTTCGCTCCAAGGATGGTATGATCTGGGACAGATTAACCATCTGAAAGGTGCGTGGCCTGAGATATTGATTCAGATCGCATAGATCTAGAATGTGGCACCAGCCTCCCGTCCGCTTGGGCACCAGAAAGTACCTGGAGAGAAAGCCTGGGTCTGCTGGAGGATCCGCCACTGGAGCTACTGCCTCCTTGATGAGGAGCTGAGCGAGGTCATCTTGGAGAGCCGACTGAGTATGGACGAATACTCTTTCCTCCCGAAGGGCGCGGGCTCAGCTTGGAGGGTACTGCTCTAATTCCAGAGGCAGTCCCTGACTGACTACTTCGAAAACCCACCTGTCCGAACTGACAACAGACCAGGTGGAAAGGAAGTGGAGGAGCCGGCTCCCCACAGGATGACCCAGAGCTGACGTGACGGGAGAGGGGTTGACAGCCCCAGGCCCGTCACTGAGCAGGCTTGGAGGAGGCTCCAGGACCTGAACCTCAGCCTCCTTTTGCAAGCCAGTTGGGGCCTGGGCTTGGGCCTGTTTGGCAACAGCTCTGCCCTGGTCCTGGACCAGCTTGACCGTGGTCTGCATGTCTGCAGGGAGATGTGGGAGGACTTTATCCAGCAACCCTAGGAGGGAGTGAGAGAACTGTGCCATGACGGCAGAACTTGCCTGACGAAGGCCAAGGAGGAAGCCACATAGACCTTGCTGGCTGAATGGTCCAAAAGCTTGGATTCTATCAGGAGGTCGGTCAGTGACGGCAGAAAGTACAGTTACGTAAGAACTTACCGTAACAGTAGATCTTTGAGAACAGCTCTTGCAGCAGGTTACACCATTAGGACTGAAGCCGGCAAGTGTCAGGACCCCACGGAAAATTTCTAGCTAGCTATCTTCAGCGAGGACCCTGCATTAGTCCGCCCCAGCGTCAGGCATGAGTACATAAGGGGCGGTCCCGCCAGATTCCCCAGTTCTCCCGCCGGAGACTTCCGGCCACAGGCTGACATCGAAATGGGAGACCGAGGATCCACCATCAGAAGACAAAAAGGGAATAAATCCCTGTTAGAAAAGGCTAAAGCCATGCCTCCTCCAAGGGGGAAGGTACCTGCTGCAAGAGCTGTTCTCGAAGATCTACTGTTACGGTAAGTTCTTACGTAACTGTACTATCTTACTTGAGACACAGCTCTTGCAGCAGATCACCATTAGGACTGATTCCCAAGCAGTAGCGCTTGCAAACATTCTGGGAGGAAGAAACTAGAAGATCATTCCAGGTCCTGATTCTAGGACAGGAGACCCTGTAGCACAGCCAGCCGAAGCCGGCTCTTTGCCGTGAAGCGATGTCCAGGCTATAGTGCCTGATAAAAGTATGTACAGAGCTCCAAGTGGCTGCAGCACAAATTGCAGAGGTGGAGACGTTTCTAAGTGCTGCAAAGGAGGTGGCCACTCCCCTAGTAGAATGGCCCCGGACTGATCCCGGAAGGGGCTTTTGTTTGATATCATAACAGTATGATATGCACTGGACAAGCCAGCGAGAAAGGGACTGCTTGGATACTGGTTGGCCCATCATCCTTTCGGTAAAGGAAACAAAAAGTTGCTCCGATTTACGAAGCTGCTTAGTTCTGCTAAGGTAGTACCTCAAGCTGCGGTGAACATCCAGGGCGTGGAGCAGCGCCTCTCCTCTATTAGAATAATTAGGGAAGTAGACAGGCAGGTCAATGTCCTGATTGAGAGTGAGTGTGGAAACCACCTTAGGCAAAAATTTAGGATTTGTCCTCAAGGATACTCTGTCCCTGTGGAAAATCAAATAAGGCTCCTTCCACATGAGAGCATGAAGCTCGGAATCTCTTCTCGCTGACGTAACAGCAACTAAAACAATGTTTTCCACGACAGAAAACGCAGCTCGCAATCCACGGCAGGTTCAAAGGGGGGGAGCGTGAGTTGCTCCAAGATGAAGTGCAAGTCCCATGGAGGCACTGGGTCTTTAATGGGCAGCCTAAGGTGTAACACCCCTCTCAGAAATTCTCGACAGGCATCTAATTGTGCCACTGTTCGCTGTCCCACCGGGAGGTGATTAGCTGAAATGGCACAGAGGTGCACCTTAATAGAGGAGTAGGTGAGACCCGCATGGAAAAGGGAGAGCAGGTACTCCAACACCGCTTTCACCGGACAACCTAAAGGAGAAAGGCTGCGTGTTTGCGACCATAGACAAAAACGGCGCCATTTCATGGCGACGTCGCATGCGTTGCCGGCTTTTCTGGCTGCAGAAAGAACTTCCGCAACCTCTTGCGAGACCCTGTGTCGCAAAATGGCTAGTCTCTAGAGCCATGCATGCAGGTTCAGTGGCGTAAGTCCAGGTGGACCAGTGAACCCTCCTCCTGAGACAAGAGGCGGGAGCTGAATGGCAACGGGAGCGGAGGTTCCTGGGATAGCTGTATTAGTAAAGGGAACCAGATCTGTCTGGGCCAGAAAGAGGCCACCAGGATCATTGTTGCATGCTCCCTGCGCAGTTTGAGAAGAACTCTCTGGATCAACGGGAAGGGAGGGAAAGCGTAGAGGAATCTGTTCGGCCCAGGAGAGGGACAACGCGTCTCGCCAGAAAACACCAGGCCCTGGATCTAGCGAGCAAAAATACAGGTTACTCACCTGTAACAGGAGTTCTAGGAATGGTATATGTTGTTCATCCACACTCATTGGCAGGTATCCTTGCCGCTTTAAATCTTGCCGGAAGGTCTTCAAGCTTGCTCCTCCCACCCACCCGGGTGGTATAACTCTCGGCTCCGCCCCATGACGCCAGATCTGGCCCGCTGGAAGCTCAGGTTGTGCGTCGAAGCCGGGGAGGTCGGGTGGGTCGTGTGGATGAACAACATATACCATTCCTAGAACTCCTGTTACAGGTGAGTAACCTGTATTTCTAGGGACATGGATATGTTGTTCATCCACACTCATTGGCAGACTCCTAGCAGTTCTCCGGGAGGAGGAGGCAAGGCACACCCCATATACTTACTTGGGAAAGAGACTGGAGAACCGAGGCCCCAAAACCAGCATCCGGCGTGACTCAAGGTCGATGTGGTAGTGGGTAATGAAGGTGTTTGCTGACTTCAGGTAGCAGCCCTGCAGATTTCCTGGATAGGGGCGTCCCTGGAAGCAGCCACCGTTGCAGTATGGCGGGTAGAATGAGCTCTTATCCTCTGGGAGGCTCCATGCCCGCCAACTTATATAGAGATCTATGCAGGAGGTTACCCACCTGCTTATCGTCCGCTTGGCCAGGTCTGCCAGATCTCGGCTTCAGCGTGGGTGACAAACAGCTGGCGAACCTCTCCCAATTTCAGCCGTCGCTCCTTATAATAAGCGCGCCCTTCTAGGAGTCCAGAGTATGGAGCCTATATTGACCTCAGGTGTGATTGGGGTAGAACACCGGCAGAGTCAACACCTGGTTAAGGTGAAACTCCGACACCACCTTGGAAGGAATTTCGGGTGGGGCGCAGGACAACTCTGTCCCTGTGGAAGACCAGGTAAGGAGACTCGATGGAAGCGCCTGGAGCTCTCCCATCCTTCTGGCTGACGTGATAGCCACCAAGGCGGTCTTCCACGACAGGTGAGAGAGAGCACACCTGTGCATAGGTTGAATGCTTGCCCATGAGCTTTGCCAGTACCAGCAGTAGATCACGGAGGTGGGGTTCCCGCACTGGAGGAAATGTGATCAAGGCCTTTGGCGCCAGACCACCTTCTCCTGCGCCACCGACTGCTTCCGCCCGCGCCTGGTAAGCAGAGATGGCTGCCAGGTGCACCTTAGGGTCGGCCTAAGCCCTTGACTAGAAAGGGACCATAAATAGTCCAAGATGCTTGCCAAGGAACAGGAGGAAGGGTCAAGCCCTTGCCCTGACACCAAATGGAAAACCTTTTTCCATTTGAAGGCATAACATTTTCTGGTGGACTCATACGGAGCGCCTCAACTACATTGAGGACCTCGTCGGAAAGACCCAAGGCCTGGAACTCTGGCAGCTCAGGAACCAGGCCGTCAGGTGCAGGATTGAAGGTCGGATGGAACACCTTCCCTGATTGACTGAGAGCAGGTCCGGGCGAGCTGGAAGCTGCCGGAGTCCTGGAGCTGAGACTGAGGAGATCTGGGTACCAGAACTGGCGAGGCCAGTCTGGGGCTATCAGAATCACCTGCGCCTTGTCCCTCCTCGCCTTGAGAAGCACCTTGTGGATCAAGGAAATGGGGAAAGGCGTAAAGAGGCCGGGGTCCATTGCCTCGAAGGCATCCCCTGCAGCGAGCCCTGCTGAGGCGGGCATGGAACAGACTCAACCGGCGTTCTCCATGGAGGCAAACAGGTCCACCTGAGGTGTGCCCCAAAGGAGAACAGATGCTGTACCTACCTCGGCAGGAGAACCACTCGTGGGATGCAGCCCTATCCGGCTCAGGGCATCGGCCAGGGTGTTGGAGGCTCCTGCCACGTGAATGGCTAGGAGATCCGCCTCCAGGCTGCGCACAGTGACCAAATGCGGAGAGCTTCCTTGCATAGAAGCATGGAGCGCGCCCGCCCTGGCGGTTTAGATAGTACATGGTCGTGGTATTGTCCGTCTGGACTCGGACCACTTGACCCGGAGGAACGAGCAAAGGCGGTGAGAGCTAGCGGACCGCCGGAGCTCCAGCAGGTTGATGTGGCATCGGGACTCCTGCGGGACCAGGGCCATGAGCCGTGTTCCCCAGATGGGCACCCCAACCCATCAGAGAGGCATCGGTCGATAGAGACCGTCGGCTGGGCGGACGAGCAGGATGCCCTCCTGCAAATGATCTGGAGCGGTCCACCACTGGAGGCGTTCCACATCCCTGTGTCACCGACCTAAGCTGGTCAAGGGATGCATGGCGTTGTGACCACTGGCTGGCCAGTCCCACTGAAGGGACGCATGTTCCAGCGGGCCCAACGGACCACGCTGGTGCAGGCCGCCATGAGACCCAGAGGCGCAGGAAGTCCCGGGCAGGGCGCAGTGCCCAACCAGAAATGATCGGGCAAGGAGGAAGAACCTCGGCCCTGTCCGCCGGGAGCAGCTCTGGCTCAAGAGAGTCGAGCTGCGCCCGATGAATAGAATCACCTGCTTGGCTCGAGTTCCGACTTGGCCTCGTTGATAAGGAGGCCCAGTTGAGAACGACCTGGAGGGCCAGATCTCTGGACCACTCCGCCTCCTTCCTGGAGGAGCTGCTATCAAGCCAGTCGTCCAGGTAAGGTACACCGGACCCCTCGGCGCCCAGGAGATGCTGTCACCACTGCCATGCATTTGGTGAAGACCTGGGAGCTGGAGACAAGCCGAAGGGCATGGCTTGGAACTCGAAGAGGATCCTTCCGCTCGAGGCGAAGGAATCTCTGGTGAGACAGGACGGATAGGGTGAGCAGCGTCCTGCAAGTCCAGAGAGCAGAACCACACGCGTTCAAGGATGGTATTATCTGAGCCAGAGTGACCATCCTGAAGGTTCGAGACCTTAGGAACTTGTTTAGAGTCGTGTGGAGTGAGAATGGGCGCCAGCCCCGTCCGTTGGAACAGGAAGTACCTGGACACAAACCCTGGGTCTGAAGGAGGTCCACCACCTCTTACCACCTCCTTCTGGAGGAGGAGGCGATGTCGGCTCGGCGAGCCGCCAGTGAGCTGGGGATCCCGAAGCCCCCGGGGCGGCTCTGAAGGGTGGTGCCTGCTCGAATTCCAGAGGCAGGCCTCTTCCCACCACCTCAAGACCCACCTGTCCGTGGTAACAGCGGACCAGGCGGAGCAGTGCGGGCCGTCCCCAGGGGACCCAGGGAGAATGGTGGCAGGGGATGGGGCGACACCCCTCAGCCCGTCACTGGGCAGGCTTGGAGGAGGGACCGGCCGAGGGACCTCCTGGGCCCTTTCCTCCCTGCCTCCTGTTAGAGGAAGCCGGCGGCTTGGGTTTGGGATGCCAAGGCCGAGCCTGCTGGCCCTGACGTTGCTGGGCAGGCGCCGGGGCACAGAAGGACGAAAGGGCTTAGGCTGTGGTTTGCGGCCTTTGTCCTTCTGAGCGGAAGAGACCGAGTCCAAGGTGGCATTGGACTTCTCGATCCTCTGCAGGTGACCTTCCACCCCAGGGCCGAAGAGGTCAGTCCCCAAAAAAGGAACATCCGCCAACTTGTGCTGGGTATCCGAAGTAAAGGTGGATATCCTCAGCCAAGCCCGACGACGCATAGCCACTGCGGCAGCCACCGATCTGGCACATGAGTCCCCTATATCCAAAGCAGTCTGGAGCTGCTGTTTGGCCACTCCCTGCCCTGGTCCGCACCTGTAACCGTAGTCTGCAGATCGGCGGGAAGATGAGGATGACCTCATCCAGGGGCCCAACAGGGCATGAGAAAAATGTGCCATGAGGGCGGCCGAACTGGCCTGGCGAGCCGAGAGAGGGCATAGCGTAGACTTTCGCCCGACATAGTCAATTTCTTGGACTCCTTGTCAGGAGGTTTGTCCACATCCCTGGCGTTGCTGGCGCTGAGCGCTGTCGGTAACCAACCCCTCAGCAGAGGGTGTTCAAAAACGGACAAGGAACCGGTAGGGACCGCATACTTCCTGGCCATCCTGGCCGGCGCAGGGCAGGAAGCAGGCGCTGCCAAAGCTCCAGTGCGGACCCACTATGGCCTCGGCCACGGAAGGCCTCCGTCGAGAATCCCTCGGTCCAGAATCTCCGTGAGGGGATACCTGGCCCGTTTGGAAGCGGGTTAGAGCTCCATCCGGTAGACTCCGAGATGAGCCGAAGCAGTCCTAGGAAGACGACGGGCTGATCGTCCATTGACTGACCTCCTGAAGACTCCAAGTCCAGTCGCTTGGAAAAAGGAGGAATCATCTTGGACTCGGAAGAGTCCTCGAAACTGCCTCTGGCCTGAGCCACCTTCACCTGCGAGGTCGGTGGGAGTGGGGTAACTGACAGCCGATGGGGTAGACCCTTGGCCGACCGAGAATCCTTGGTGGAGCCCCCAATTGGTGGCTGTGGAGGCGGAGGTTCCACGGAATCGGTGGAGCAGCTGGTTTAGCCGAACAACCGGCCTGGGTATAGGCTCCTCGGATAAGTCGAGGGTTGTGTCGGCCGTTCGGTGACAGCCATTAATGGCGGGGAAGGCGGCGGGGTCGGCTTATTCGGCCAGGAGGAGCTGTTGCAACATAAGGTCCTCGTACCGTCGCGTAATTCACTGAAGCCTCCCTCATCCGAGGAGGAGGGGCGAGCGGCAGCGGCAGCTTACATGCGAGACCGAGACCGCCTATGGCGGTGGGATCGGCTGGACCGCGAAGGGTCGAGACCGAGACCAGAGTCCCGGAATTTCCGAGGTCGGTGCGGGGAGGTGTCGGCGGAACCGGCCTCCTCGGCTCGGATGGTCCATCCGAGGCTCCGGAACCGGAGGCACAGGAGCCACAGGATCCTCAACTCCTCCCGGGGAACCGGGAGAGGAATCTCGGCTGCTAAGGCGACAGCCGTCCAATGGGTCGAGAAAATCTCGACTTCATCGGTGGAGTCTCGGTCAACTGACCTGGCCGGGACACCGTGAGGCCAGTGGCGAGCAGTGATCGACGAAGCCGGCGGTGCGGCGGCCGAGGAGAGGGACCTTTCCCGCTCCCAAGGCGTCGTGGAGGACTTACCCTGTCCCTCTTTTGGACCGAGAATAAGGTCCAGCAGGCGCTGAGCCCTTCTCCTTTAGTGGAGAGGGACAGACAAAGCTCCTTAAAAGAAGCCGTGTAGGAAGAACCCAGAAGCGGGATAAATGCGCGGCCGAGGAAGATACGGCCCGCGCCGCCTCCTCTTGAGGCGACCATCCGCTCGAGCTGATCCGCCCGAGCCGCCGCCGCGGACACAGCAACCGGGCCTCCTTGGACTTCACGGAGAAGCGCTTCTCGGGACGGCCCAGTTGCAATCGGGCAGCACGGTCTTCGAGGGACGTGGGCGAGAAAGATGAGCACAGGTGCAAGCCTGCGGTGCTGCTCAAGGCCTAAGCAGTAGACACACGTGGAGTGTGGATCCGTCGAGACATCTTCTGCCCGCATGGGCATCTCCGAAAATCCGAGGTCGATTTGTCCGCCGCGGCATGAGGGATAGAAGACTGAAGTCTTTGCAAAATTTATTTTAAATCCATAAGCGGAAATAGGAACCAGTCACAAGCGCGGAGCGTTAAGGAGGGAACCTGAGCTTCCAAGCGGTAAGGAAGATCTGGCGTCATGGGCGGAGCCGAGGTTATACCACCGGGTGGGTGGGAGGAGCAAGCTTGAAGACCTTCCGGCAAGATTTAAAGCGGCAAGGATACCTGCCAATGAGTGTGGATGAACAACATATCCATGTCCCTAAATTGGGCAGTTTTGCGTTGGATGAGGAGCGAACAAGTCCAATTCTGAGTACCCATCGAAGAAACAGATCCTCTGCTACCTCCTGAAAAGTTCCACTGTTGGACTCTGGCCTAGGAGCGACTCGGGCGTCTGCAATTGTGTTGTCCACCCGGGAACATGTACTGTGATCAGGTTCGTGCGTGTCGGATTGCCAATCCCACACCCTCATAGCCTCCCTGCAAGGGGTAAGAGTGTGCGCCTCCTTGTTTGTTGAGGTAATACATCACCGCCGTGTTGTCTGTCTGAAGCAGAAGAGTGCTCGGCGGGATCTCTGACTAAAATGCCTGCAGGGCATAAAGGACCGCCCTCATCTCCAGAACGTTGATATGAAGGTGAGCCTCCTGAGGGGTCCATGTTCCCTGGGACTTCACCCCGTCCAGGTGTGCTCCCCAACCTAGCCCTGAGGCGTCTGTGGTGAGGATTACCTCCGGGGACGGCGCTATAAACGGGACCCCCGTAGAGAGTGTCTCTGGGTCTAGCCACCATTGCCAGTCTCGAATCACGGCGTTCGTGATTCTGACCGGATGCTGCATATGGTCTTGCCTTTGGTCCACCTGCACCTTGAGCATCCACTGAGTTACCCGCATGTGGAGCCTTGCGAAAGGGACGGTCGGAATGGCCGCAGCCATGTGTCCGAGCAAGCGAAGGACCGACCTGGCTGGAATGGTCTTGTTCGACGAAAGATCCCTGATGAGGGATCAGATGCGCTCCGCTCTGTCGTCTGGAAGAAATGCTCTTCCCTGAGCGGTGTCCAGGACTGCGCCTATGAACTGCAGTTTCTCTGACGGTACCAGGAGAGACTTCTAATTGATCAAGATGCCCAGAGACCAAAACAGATCCTGGGTACTCTGGATAGACTAACAACGCCTCTCTGGAGGCGGCCATGAGAAGCCAATCGTCCAAAATGCGGACACATAATGGCCCTGTCTCATTAGAGCAGCGCACAACTGTCATGCATTTGGTAAAGACCCTGGGGGCCGATGACAGTCCGAATGGAAGTGCTCGGAACTGAAAGTGGTGGCCGAGAAACTTGAAGCGCAGGAACCTCCTGTGCGCCTGAGCTACAGGGATGTGCAGGTATGCATCCTGCATGTCTAAGCTAAAAATGCGTCCTTCTTTAGCATGGGAATAAGACCCGGAAGAGTCACCATGCGGAATCTTTTGTAGGCGACCGACATATTGAGGTCGCTGAGGTCCAGAATCGGACGGAGGTCCCCTGTTTTCTTTGGAACCAGGAAGAAGTGGGAGTAGTACCCGTATCCTCTCTGGTTCTCTGGGACATACTCTGTCGCCCCCTTTTGCAGGAGCGCGAGTATTTCTTGCCTGATCAGAGACTTGTGCTGACCCGAGTACTAGGAGAGCAGAGGAGGCCTCGAGGGTGGCTTTTCTGCAAATTCTATAAAGTGGCCTCGTTCGACCAACTGAAGAACCCACCGGTCGGTGGTTATGGACTGCCATCCTGGCAGGTACTTCGCAATGCGACCCCCAACTTTGATGTCCCGTTGATCCTGAGGGGCGGGGGCCGGAAAGGAGTCATGCTGTGGCGGCGGAGGGGCCTGCGGGCTGGGCCGGTTTTGCTGGGCGTTGACCTCGGCCCGCGGGCTGTCTACCCTGGGCTCTGCGGGAACCGGAGCCCCTCTGTTGTGGTCCGGTGCGGGACTGTTGTCTCTGTGCCCGTCCACGAAAACGGCTTTGGTTCCTACGAAAGGAAGTAAGCCTCGGTCAGTACATAGCCTGGACTGACCTCACCGCCTTCCCGGCCTCTTGAAGCTTGGTGATGACCCTCTCAGAGGGCTCACCAAAGAGAACTTCTCCCTCGAATGGGCGTCCATGATGTTTTTGTGGGCGTCCAGGAGTAGCAACCGGAGACAGGAGCCAAGGCGTCTCCGGAGACATACACCTCAAGCTGCTGTTCGGGCCGAGGAGTCCGGAGTCATCGGACTCGTAGACTGGATTCCCCGTCCGAACCCGTCCGGAGGGCTGCAACATCTCCTCCTTCTGCTCACCTTCTGGCAATTTCTCAGCCAGATCCAGACCCTGTTCCCACAGGGCATTTGGAACTGCACCATGTGGGTCAAATAATTCCAGGGATCTGATGGCGCAAGTGGCGAGCATACGTGCGCCTACCCATAGCGTCTAGCTGTTTGGACTCCGGGTTCGGTGGCAGAGTGCTCAAATGTTGCGGTCTCTGGGACCGGTCATGAGAGGCTGTTATTACCAGACAGTCGGCCTGAGGATGCTGAGCCAAGTACTGGTCTTCCCTTGGAGCCTTGTACAGGTGGTCAGCTTTCTTTGGCATCGCCGGGAGTAAATGTGGATGCTTCCATGCTGCCTTGGTGACGTCCACAGTGTCTACCAAGGGTGGCACCACCACGGGCTTGAGGGTCCTTCTGCCGAAGATATTTCGCTAGGCGTAGCCTTTCGGGGTCTAACTCTTCCGCATCCCATCCCATGTTCTCTTGGATGTGTCTCATGATGTCCAAGAACGAAGGGTCATCCGGAGGAGACCTTGGAAGCTCACGTGGGTCCGGAGAAGGGATGTGGAGGGGAGATGGGGATCTAGATTCTGTTGAAAACTCTGATCCCATGTCCTCCGTCGAAGGCGAACGATGGCGTCTTCTGGGTCTCTTAGGGCTGGGTGATCCAGAAGAGGATCTGGACGGAGGTCTCCCCCTTGGAGGGACTCTGGGCTCCCAGGGAGGAGGTAACCGGCCTGCAGACCCGGATGGAGAAGGGGGCGCAGGAACCGGAGGAGTAACCGGCCTAGGAGGAGGAGGAGGTGGAGTGGGGACCACGTTCTTTTTGATGGTATCCCACCAGTAGGTGAAAAGCTCCTTAACCTTTGAGACAGAAAGACCCGACGACGGACCGGGCGCCGGTGGTCGGGTTCCGGCGTCGGCTCCACAGGGGCCTCGGGTTGCGGGGAGGGTTCCCTGGGAGGCTCGACAGGACCAGGGTCGCCCGTCTGGTCCTCGGGCTGTGTTAACTCCTCCTCTGTAATGGTCTCCTGACCGACGCGTCGGAGGGTCGGGTCCTCTTCTCAATCCGGACCGAGGCGACGTCGGGTCCTCACCGCGTCCGGGGTGTAGACTGGCCGGCGGCGGTCGTCGGCTCTGGGGACCTGTGGCGAGAGGCCGACGTCGGGCGGGTCGACATCGGGTCCGAAGGCCTCTTCAGAGAGGTGAGCTCCTTGGTCTTCCACTGGGGAGGAGGAGGCAAGGAGGCAGACCTGACGTCAAGTTCAGAATGGCAGGAACCCGACTTGTGATGATGGTGGCGGTCCCCCGACTTGACCAAGGCCTTGGAAGACGAAGGAGGCCTGGAAGACTTAGCCTGAGAAGAGGAGCCGAGATTTTCTCACGCAGCGGGGAGGCTGAGAACTGGCCGGGAAGGCGGTCGGACCTGGGCCGGAACTATGAGAATCAGAGGCCCTAGACGGGGACCTGGAAGGGGCCTTCTCCCTACGCTTCTCCGAATGTTTGTAAGCCTTCCCCGAAGAATCTCCCTTGGAGGCCATGGTCTTGAGTTGTTCCTCAAGCAGGAACGCCTGTAGTGCCTTCTGGCGACGGATCTGGGTTCTGCTGTTGAAGCCTTGGCAAAAGAAACAGGACCGGGTGTCGTGGTCTGGGCCTAGGCACCGGACGCAGGCCAAATGCGGATCCTTGAAAGGGATCTGCTTCCCACAAGCGCACTTGGAAGAATGACCGGAGGTTGGAGAGGACATCAGACAAAAAACTGACTGAAGAAAAACGAATTTTCAGAAAGAAAAAACTTAACCATACATCGTGCGCTAGAACTGGACCGAAGGGTCGAGACTTGCAAGTCGATGGCGGGAAAGAACTGGAGAATCTGGCGGGACCGCCCCTTATGTACTACGCCCGACGTCGGGGACGGGACCGACGTCGGAGGCAGTCCCCGCTGAAGATAGCTAGCTAGAAATTTTCCATGGGGTCCTGACACCTACCGGCTTCAGTCCTAATGGTGTAACCTGCTGCAAGAGCTGTGTCTCGAAGTAAGATCTGCCAGTACACTTGAACACAGAGGCGGTCACCAGGCTCTCGGCCGAAGGGTGCTGTGTGAACCCCGCAAGGGATCCCACAGGCACCGCATGCTTGCAGAGCCATGCAGGCGAGCCGGAGCTGGACAAGAGGCAGGCGCTGCCAGAGTTCTAGCGGGTCAACATACCTCGGCACAGGAAAGGCCTCTATCGGGGTATCCCCTCCCTTAAGTATGTCCGTAAGAGGGTACTCTGCCTTTTTTCTGGATTGGTTCCAGGGTCATCCTTGTAGATGCAGTGTCAGTGGCTCAGTAGGTAGCACACTCACCTCTAAGGCCGGGAGATCAGAGGGCTGTGGGTTCAGTTCCCACATCTGGCACTTGGGTTAATATCCCAGTGCTGACACTGTAGTGCAGCATGAAAGGGGTGCTGCACTTCTGAGGTGCCGTCTTTCGGATGAGACGTTAAACCGAGGTCCCCTCTGCCTAGATTGGTGGTAGTTCAGGTGGATGTTAAAGATCCCATGGCACTTCTCGAAAAGAGTAGGGGAATTTCCCCGGTGTCCTGGCCAAATTTCCCTCATTCACTAAAAATACCTCTAACAGCTTGATCTGGTTCAAGGTCAGTTGGCATTCATCTGTCACCTGATGTGGAGGCGGTCCCCCGCCAGAAACTGCTAGCTAGAAATTTTTCCGTGGGGTCCTGACACCTGCCGGTATTAGTCCTATATGTAACTGCCTACTGCAAGAGCCTCTCTCAAAGATCTACTGTTACAGTAAGTTCTTACGTAACTGTACGGTCTTACTTCGAGGAAGCTCTTGCAGCAGGCCAAAGCGGTAGGACCTAGCTGCCAGGACCACACAGAAACTTTCTAGCTAGCAATCTACTGCAGGGGACCACCCACCGCCGATGTCACCTTCTGACGTCAGCCTATCTTATAAAGGCAGGTGGTTACCCACACCCTCCTTAGTTCTTTCCCATCGT
This sequence comes from Neoceratodus forsteri, assembly GCA_016271365.2. Classification (NCBI taxonomy): domain Eukaryota; kingdom Metazoa; phylum Chordata; order Ceratodontiformes; family Ceratodontidae; genus Neoceratodus; species Neoceratodus forsteri. The sequence goes on from CM057449.1 coordinate 622,730,558, forward strand.
CTACTCACTCACATCGGACCACTGAAGCTGGCATAGCAACAGTCAACTGCTATTACCCGCACTTGCTGCGCTTTATTTTTAGTTTAACATCAAGTTTTCAGTGTTACTCTACATCAAGTTAATGTCTTCTCTACCTGCCTTATCTTCCCACCACTCCACAAAGTGTGCCTGTAGCAAATAAATTCCTGAACAAGGCAGTCACTCCGCTTGCATCCTGTGTCTAGGCCTCAGCCATGACACTGAAGCCTGCCAGATCTGCCAGAAATTTAACCAGGCCACCCGGAGGCATTGCCTATAATTCCTGGAGAGCCATCTGATCAAGCAGAAGCTCACTGCAATGGAAAAGGAGTTGCAGGCCAGGAACTCTTCGGCTTCACCAACCCAGTCCTCCAGTGCTTGCTCCTCCTCCTCGGAGTCCTGGGAAAGGTGTAGCGGAAAGCATAAACACCAGGACAAGCAGTAGGACTGGGCCCGGTCTGCTTCCCGCTCGTGGTCCCCTCATAAATCCTCAACTGCGTCTGTGTCTTCCTCCCAAAGGGGGCCGGCCCCTGCAGCCCTGTCTGCCCTTACTCCTGCAGGGCTACCGGTGGCTCAGCCGCCCGCCCTTATCTCAGTAATGGGTGGCCGCTCCTCGGGGGCAGGGGACTCATTGTCTCCTGCTCCCCAGCCCCTGACACTCAGGCCCCTAACTTCTGCGGTCTGTCAGCCAGGAGGCTCAGCCAGTGTGGGTGCAGCTGGCATCAGTTCCTCTGCCATCGCGCCTCCGGCTCTGCCTGTATTGGTTCCCCTCCAGGGAGGTTGTCAGTTTCTCGCAGCAGTGTCCACAGCAGGCTACCTGCATCTCTTCGAGTTTGGTGTCGCCTCTGCCTTTGCCAGGGAGGTCTCCTTCTCCCTCAGCACCCATCTCTTCTCTCCCGGTGTCAGTGGATTCCCCTCCCAGGCTTCCTCAGCTGGTGCCAGCTGGACCGGCGTCCGTATTGCCTCTGTCGCAGCCCACGGGCCTGGCACCAGCTCCACAGCCTGCTCCTACCGGTCCTCCGCCATGTTACCCTGTGCCAGCCCAACCTAGCCCGACATCGCCCTTTCCTTACCAGACATTGGCCTGCCCCCATCCACAGGTCTTTAATTACCCAGCACCAGTGCATTACAACACTATTTACTGCATGGTGGTCTTTCATGAAGAAGCAGACCCACATCCCTCAGGGCCTGCCTCCATTGCCCCCTCAGTGGCCTGCTGGGGATCTTCCATTCGAAGACCGGGTATAGCCGGGTCCCAGTGCTCCATGCACTCTAGTCCACAGATCAGACGCCGGTTCTGGCTGTCGCTAGGATGGGCGTCCACCATTTGATAGTGAGTCAGATGAAGAGGATGACGATGGCTCGGACTATTCAGAGTCTTTCTCCTTTCCGGGGGACTCATCTGAGGGTGAAGAACCCGCTAAGGTAGTCCCCAAGTCCCCTCCTGATGATCCTTCCTTTATGGACACCATGAGGCATATCCAGATCACCATAGGCTGGGAACCTGAAAAACAAGATTCGGAGTGGCGTCAGATAGCCATTTATTTGCGGCAGCCCAATGCCTTCCTCTTGGTGGTGCCTCCCTTTATCAACTCCCACAAAGATGTCTCCAGGGCAGCTTGGAATCACCCCTCTTCAACCCCAGCAGTATCTAAGAATGCTGATAGGCTCTACTATGCTCCAGGTGGTAAGCCCTTTTTAGGAGGGCATCGGTGGTAATCAGCGCGGTGCATGACCGCACTAAGAAATCCAAGCACCTCCGCTTTCTTCCCCCCGATTGGGAGTTGAGACCGTTGGACCACCTGGGCATGCGAGTTTCTGATTCCTCCACCCTGGCTATCCGGGCCATTAACTGTTTGTCCCACATGGTACAATACCAGAACATCCTTTGGGACAAGGACAGGGAAACTGGTTTAATCTTTGCCCGATGACCTGTCCAAGAAACAGCTCACCCAGGTTCATAAGGCGGGCTCCAACGTGGGGACCCATGTCCTTTGAGCCGCATAAGATGCTGTTGATGCTTTGGGCAGAGGAGCGGCCCGCTGGCATGTCTCCTGCACTAATCTTGGCTCCGGGTGTCCGGGTTTGCCTCTGATGTGCAGTCCAGTATTTTGGATGCCTCCTTTTGAGGTTCTGCCTTTTTCAAGGTGGAGATGGCCAGGATCTAATTTTCTTCCTTCAGGAGTCAGGCTGGGCCCTCCGGTCCATTCACTCACTGTACCATACCTAGACTAAGACTGGTCAGAGGCCACCCTTTTGCCACCACTCCTGTGGAGAGGCCTTCTCACCCTCCAAAGGTCAGGGCAAATGCAAGGTGGCGACAGCCCCTACAGCAGCTGCTGCCAGAGCTCCTCAAGCACCCACGGATGCCCTCCCAGCACCCGCCCCTACCTCCTGACTCCTTAGCCGACCTCCCCCAAAGGGATTCTGGGGGAGGCGGTCGGGGGTCAGTTTTCACTTCACCTCGATGGGTGGTGAGGCGTTACCTCAGATAACGGAGTTCTACAGATCATAAAACACAGCCACACTCTAGGGCTTAAGTGGCCGCCAGAAACTCCTACCACCTCCCCGGCTCATGTGCCCCTCATCTGGGAGGAAATACAGGCCCTTCTGCAAAAAAGGACCTTAGAGCCCGTCTCTTCTGCTCAGTGGAGCAGGGAATTCTTCTTTCACTTCTTCCTGGTCCCCAAGAAGACGAGAGATTGCTGGCTCATCCTGGATCCGAGTCATCTGAATTTTTACACAGGAGTATAAATGCTTCAGGATGGTCACCCTTCAGGGTTTGTTGCCCCTCCTGCACAGAGGAGACTGGCTCTGTTCTCTGGATATGCAGGATGCGTATCTGCATATTAAAATATTTCCTTCCTTTTGGAGCTTCCTCCACTTCCATTTTCAGGGGGCCCATTTTCAATTCAGGTCTTTCCCGTTTGGCTTGTCCTCAGCCCCCAGGGTCTTTATCAAGTGCCTGGTGATGGTAGTGGCTGCCTTGAAGCAGCAGAGCTTCTACATGTTTCCCTACCTTGACAGTTGGCTCGTAGTGGCCCCATCACAGGAACGTCCTGTCCAGACTCTGGAACATACCTTCCGCCTTTTCCAGGCCTTCGGCATCACCATCAAAGGGCCAAAGTCCTGCCTGTCCCCCTGCCAACACCTCCAGTATATAGGGGAAGTCCTGGATACCTACTAGGGCATGGCCTTTTTGCCTATGGACAGAGTGGAATGCCTGATGGCCCAGGCCCGCCTCGTTTCCTCCAGTCACCCTGTCCCTGCCAGAGTATTCCTACACCTCCTGGGCCACATGGCAGCAGCCATTACCATGGTTCCCTTCGCCCACCTGCACATGTGGTATCTGTGTACATTGAGAGTCCAGTGGGACCAACACAATTACGGCCCGGACCAGATGGTCCTGGTCTTCAGTCTGGTCAAGAGTCCTGTCATGGTGGCTACAGCCGACCAACTTGCTTTGGGGGTTCTCTTTCAAATCTCAGCCCCTCATCATATCCTTATGAAGGACGCCTCACGTCTAGGCTGGGGAGCTCACTTGGACGTTCACCAGACTCTAGGCACCTGGGCAGACATGGAATAGGATCTCCACATCGGTGTTCTGGAGATGCGTGCAGTTCTGTATGCTCTGCAGGCCTTCCAGACTCATCTCATTCTCAGTCCGCTCTTGGTGCAGATGGACATCATATGCATGGTGTATTACATCAGCAAGTAAGGGGGCTCGCTCTTACCCCATGTACAAGGAGGTAAGCCACTGCCAGCCCAAGCCTCACAAGTGGGAGCTTCTGACTCCAGTGGTTGAAGGTCTCTGACATATGGGGTCAGCTAGAGTTGGACCTTTTTGCATCCCCACTCAACACAAAACTGCTGCTTTTTTTGCTCACTGGATCCCGGGCCTGGAGTTTTCTGGTGAGACGCATTTTCCTACTCTTGGAAGGGGAAGATTCTGTATGCCTTCTTTTCCTTCCCGCTCCTCCAGAGAGTGCTGCTCAAACTTCATTTGGAAGGGGCAGAGATGATCCTAATAGGCCTCTTCTGACTGCGTTAGATCTGGGTCCTCTTACTGCAGCAGCTAGCAGTAGAACTTCCAGTGCCCCTGCGCACTGGCTTGCTGTCCCAGGATCGGGGCACCCTGGTCCATCTCGATCTAAAATTGTTGCATCTCCATCCGTGGCTCCTGCGGACTTAGCCATTGCCTGCTTTGAGGTTTCCTCTAGGGTCGCAGCTGTACTGGAGGCTGCCAGGAAATGGAAGTGCTTCATGCTTTAGGCTGTTTCGTGCCATTTGGACCTCTTCACCTGTCTGGTGGATCAGGTGTTGGGAGTATCTTCTCTCTCTCTCTCTGACTCAAGCTTGGGGTACTCCTCCCTTAAGGTGCATCTTTCGACTGATTTCCAAGCTTCAGGCTGTCACGTGTAAAGAGCCTTATTTGTTTTTTCACAAAGTCAGGGTGTCTTTGCTTACTGATTCTAAGTTCTAGGGCCGAAGGTTCGCATGGCAGCCTTGTCCTCAGCCCACCAGGAGGCTAGAGTCTCCTTCAAATCCACCGGCGGCTGAGGGGGCGGTGGAGGAGGAGGGGGTTACGGATACTGGGCATATCTGTACTGCGCGTATCCATAAACCGATGGCGGGAACCCCGGCGTCGGGTAATAAGACACCATGTACTGCGGCGTTGGATAACAGACCGGCATCGGGTACTGGGGCACCGGATACTGCGGACCCGGGTACGACGGGGTCAGATACCCAGGAACCGGGGGGTCTGCCGGGGCAGATGGCCCGGGAAGGCGTCCAGCACACGAGCCGGGAAGCGGAAGCGTGGCGGATGGCAGCATCCGGGAAAGGAAGAAGGATGTCACCCGGCGACAGGAGGACCGGCGTCGGAGCAGACATCCGGGGAACAGACGTCAGGTCATCCAGCCCAGCGGGAGAGAGACCTGATGGTAGCATGGTAAGATTCCTGGCATCGCCCAGGGAAGGAGGGGAGAAATCCCCGGGGTCAGGCTGAGGAGACGCTGGGTCCCCGGAAGGCAGAGAAGGCTGTGCGGAGCCGGGAATGGCGGACAGCTTGGGGCCCGTCGTCTGCTCTGGCGCCCGCGGCGTCGGAAGGTCCATCGTCCGGCTTACGGCGGAGTCAGCGTGTCGGAAGAGCCGGCATCCAGCGGAACCACCACCCTAGGCAGGCAGCGATGCGCAAGTGGTCTGGTTGGTAGGGAACAGGGGCCGTGCGCTGCCCGAAGGAGTCGAGCAACCGCGGTCTTCCAGGCGGATGTCAGAGGAGCTGGCGTCCGGCTTACCAGAGCCACTACGCACCAGTAGGCTGCGCAGCGGTCTTACTGGGGCGAGCCTCCTTAGCCGGAGAGCACCCAAGGCGACAAAGCCACACGGATGGGCAGATGCCATCTTGAACCTCCAAGGCGGTCGTCGTGGAGCGGTCCCCCGGAGTGGGGCGTTAACACCTTCAATACGGCGACTCCAGCAGAAGTCGCGGTGGACAAGGAGTCCCGGTGCTTCTCCTTACCTTTCTTCTTACGATGGCCCTCAGTGGAAGCTGAAGCCTGACTGAGCTTTTTTAACTCCTTTTTCATGGAGATTATTTTCATTTTGAGGATGTGGGCCTCCAGGGACTGCTGCCTCCATCTGCGGGTGGCGGCGCTGAACTTCAAGCAATGCTGACAGTTCTTCACGGGGTGATCCAGGCCCAGACAGAAGAGGCACTGGGAGTGACCATCCTTGTGCGGGAGTTGGACGCTGCACAAGTCGCACTTATTCTTGTGCTCAGAGGGTGTAGAGGACAACATACACCACCAAAAAACTGACTAAAAAAGTCAAATTAAATCTTGAAAAAAACAACAGTAGAACTACAGACAGACTGACGAGCTGTAAACTTTACTGCGAGGTGCTTCCATGAGCCAACGGTGGGAAAGAACTGGAAGGCAAGCGTGGGGGACTGCCCCTTTATACTGACGCCGCAAGACGTCTGCCACCTGACGTGGGGCCGGTCCCCCGCCAGACTGCTAGCTAGAAATTTTTCCGTGGGGTCCCGACGCCTGCCGGCATCAGTCCTATATGTAATTACCTACTGCAAGAGTCCTCTCGAAGTAAGATCTTTCGTTCTCTAAATTACTTTAAGGCTTGTCATGGCAATCACAGACATTTTGTCTATGTAAGATGCTATAAAACCAGTTTAGTTTCTGACTCTCAAGCACCCTGATCAGAACCAAGGCCCTTGGTAGCAAAAGACAACTGCATTATTCATCATGCCAGCCACTCTTTCTCACTTGAGCAACCTGAATGTATCACAACACATTCACTGGTAATATGCTGCACCCTCTGTTTGTACATAAATGGTACTGTATTCATTTATACTTCCTAAAAACGATTACTCTTCTGTGGGGGTGGGGTGGAGTGAAGGATACACTGGACCAAACACTATCCCATCTCATCAGTGTTTACCATTTTAAGTCCTTGCACTAGATCCGAGGTTGGGGATGTGACATTAAGTGAACATGTAATTCTTTTCAACCTCTTTCTGTTTACGTACCATTGGTAGCCTGGACTGGAGCATCTGTAGATCATCATATCCATAGATCTGCTTAGAGAAAAAACATAGAAGAGAAACCAGATGAGCTCCCAACGTATCCAGTGCAGCACCCGACACTTGGATGCTTTGATAATTATCGTACACAAAACTAACCTAGCAAGCCAAGTAGGCCCTAAACACACTGGACTTGTTCAAACATTTTAAGTCCCTTTAAACATTTTAACAAGCCCAAACACGGTTTGTGTCCACAATGAACATGGTTTGAATCATTTTAAACCCTGCAAGGGACCTAGTCTTAAAACTGGTTTTAAAAGCTGGCCCGGTGGCACTGAGGGTTGAGGTGCTGGATGCCTTACCTCGCGCTATGCTGGCGACCTGGGTTCAGGAACGACTTTGGGTCACCGGGAGTCTGCTGGGGGTTGCAGTGGGATTGAGCCGTGGCTCTCCCCTCCAAGTGGTGGACGCCCACTCCTCCATAGTCCCGCTCCAACCAGGTGGAGGTCTGGTGCGATGAGCAGGTGTTAAGGAGCAGCGCCAAGTCTGGGGAGGGGCACAAGGGGCCACTGGATCCTGGCGTCTGCTTGTGCCTCCACGTGCGCACAGACTTGTAAATGGGAGGTCAATCACTGTTGCTCCTGAAGCGGCTCTAATCCAAGCTGGCACTGGGTTTCTTAAACCGTTACAGGGCTACAGTGTGGCTGCAGTTTTACCATGTTTAAACATGGTTCTGAAGAAATACAACTGAGCAGACACTTGAGCACCACCCACCACCAAAATAACACCACAGAACACCAACACAGATCAGATCATAGGATGTTTAATGCATGAAAAAGTGCAGCCTTCTTAAAAAGAAACCAGATGCATGCCAGCAGGACCCCACCAACTCCGGCCGGTTTCACTCAAGGCGCTATCAGGGAGTACCATACCCTCACTTAACCCATCATTATAAACCTAGCACTTAGACATACACATACAGTAATTCCAATGTATATTCTAAGCAGTGCTATAATTACCCATTGTGCTCACACAAGTAATAAGCTCTAGCCAGAGCCGACAGGGCTGTGAAAAGCTAACAAGTCACAGAAGTTACACATGTACGTAGAAATTACTCAACGCCCAGGTGTAACTTGGGCCATTTTTTGGAGGTGTTGCACGAAATTTTCAACATGGCCTTTTGTGGACCCTTCCTCATAAACAGTGCCAGTGTCATTTGTTCAGTTGTCCCAAAAGGTGATTGCACAGAGCAAATGTGCTATTCTGCGCCACAGGTGTGAACACAAGTTTTCGGCAGGTTGTGGAAAATGACAGCTGTACTGTTTTAAAGGAGGTGTGCAAAAATGGCAATGCTAAAAATGTGATGTGAAAATATTAAAAATTGGCGACGTCAGGGGCGTACATAGAAACTGTTCAACGCATACTCGTAACAGTCATTTTTCAGAATTTTTTCACCAAATTTGCAATATGGGCTTTCTGGGACTCCACCTCATGAAGAGTGGCACTGTCATTTTGTGAATCGGTCCAGACAGGTGATTCCATGCAGTGACTGCAAAATCACCTTTCGAGATCAAGCAACAAACTGACAGTGACATCTTTCACGAGGTGGGGTCCCAAGAACCCCATAGCAAAAATGCCAAAAAATGGCTGAGATAGCAGCACAAGTTAAAAACCCCATTGAATGGCTGTATAGCATGCTTACCTTTAATTCTTCAGTTCGCAGTTGGGCTTTGAAGAGTGCAGACGTGGCCGGGTCCAGAGAAGATGACAGCGCCGACCTCCAGAGATTAAGTATGAGGTAAAGGGGGTGAGAGGCAGGTGCTCAGCAGGAGGGTAGGGAGGGATCTGCAGCGGCGATGAGGACCGTTTTCAGTTTCCACAGGGGGAAAAAAAAAATAAAACTACAACGAGGAACTGTTTTCTAATTTATATGAAAACGAGAAAAAATAAAAAATTTTGGCACACTGGGGTGGACTCCCAGTGTGCTACATGAATGCCGACATGGGGACTGGGCACCCCGATGTCAGGCAGGACTTGGGCAAAGGGGCACCACAGGAAGAAGAAACAGCAATAAGGGACCATTTTCTAATTTACAGTAAACAAAACTTCCACACACTGGGGTGGGCTCCCAGTGTGCCATAAGATGTCGGCATGACTTGTTTGGGAGAGGGTGGGGGCACACATAAAATACTGAATGGCATTTTGCCATTTGCAACATAATGACACCTGCACAATTGCACATGTGCAGCTGACGCATTGGAATGTGGAAGTAACAGCCAAAATAGTGCGGCTGTTATTCTGTAGACCAATCGTGGCGCAGGGGTTTAAGCTCTGTTGGGCTTTCGGAAGGATACTTCCAAAAGTCCAACAGAAGGGGTTCTGCGATCAGCCGTTTTCAGAGCTAGAGAGCTCTCGCAAAACAGCTGTAAGCTCCATCCACAGCCCTAAAAGAGGAAAACGAGGAAAAATACAAGCCGCAGGAATTCAGTAACGACTATAAGTAATACTAAACATTTACATAGAAAATCTGCTGCCTAAACTGCACAAATACCTGTTAGATACAATACTACAGAATATACAAATCATAAATGCAGATATAACAACAGCATATTAAACCCCAAGTGTCCAGGGACAAAACAATACCATCTCGTATTCATTAATATAACACATGAATGCTAGCATGTTTCCTACTGGACTATGCACAAGGCCTTACTAAAATTAATTTATAACAAGTAATAGACAAAATAAATATATGTCAAATAACATGACGTTTATTTAAAAAAATGCATCTGATGGAAGGAACCAATAGGCATCCAGATCCAAGTGCAAGGCTATTTCTTCAGGAATACTGCCAGTTCAAAGCCACTGTTAAGACCTGGTGCCTTTAAAGAACCCAACATATAGATCCAATATGATTGCCATTAACTCAGAAAAGCCTCAACATCCCCAACCCTAGTACCAACCCTCACCCTCTCAATGAGAGGAACTGAGAGGGGGAGGGTTGGCCCCAGGGGTGGGGATGTTGAGACTTATGGGTAAACAGGAATCATATTGGATCTATATGTTGGGTGCTTAAAAGGCATGTTTATTTCCTCTATCATTTGTTATAGATGCACTGTAGTAGGGCCTTATGCACAGTATCATTCATGCATGATATTAATGAATAATACTAGCTACTGTTTTGTCACTGGACACTTGGGCTTTAATATGCTACAATGATTATCCTGAACCCTACCACGCCTCCCATCCTTCAACCATCCCAACCCTGACCTGGAAAACCACTCTGCTGCTTACGTTAATGGCAGGATCCACTCATCTACCTAAACAGCAAGAAGTACTAGGAAAGCCATTGCTTAGCATAAAGTACAGTTACATAAGAATTTACTGTAACAGTACATCTTCGAGAGAGGCTCTTGCAGTAGGTAATCACCTTGAGGACTGAGTACCTCCTGGCATCAGGACCACATGGAAAATTTAGTCAGCAGTATCTGATGGGGGGGACTGCCCACCCAATGTCATGTGACCGACGTCAGCGTGACCCCATATAGTGGGCGGTCCCCATGCCCACTTCCAGTTCTCCCGCCGGAGACCTCAGAGGAGGTGCAACAGGAGAAAGGACAAGAGGTTCCTGGAGCTCAGAATGAGCCCATAAAGAAAGTTCAGAAATAAAGACTTAAAGTGGATCAAAGGAGGGAAAAAGGTTACCTACTGCAAGAACTTCTCGAAGATGTACTGCTACAGGGAGTTCTTGCGCAACTGTACTATCTTACTTCGAGAGGGCTCTTGCAATAGGTAATCATTTTGAGGACTGAGTCCCAAGCAGTGTGAATCAGAAGAAGCTGAAACACAGGAGGCAGGAAACAACCACTAAATGCAGACAAGCTCAGGACAGGAGTCCCTGAAGCACAGCTAGGCCAAAACCTGCTCTGCGTCTAGAAGCAATGTCCAGATTGTAATGCCCCGTGAATGTGTGGACCAAACTCCAGGTAGCGGCAGTGCAGATGCCAGGAGCTGACATTTCTGAAACAAGCAGTAGAGGCAGCCATACTCCTGGTAGAATGCCTCAACCTCCCCTGGGAGGGTTTTACCATGTTTTGGTAACAGAAAGTAATGCAGTTTGCCAGCCATTTGAACAAACACTGGAAACTGCCACACCCTCTCTCTTGGATGCAAAAGAAACAAAAAGCTGATCCGTCTTCCAGACAGACTTTGTTCTGTTAGTGTAATAAAGTACTGTTACATAAGAACTTACCATAACAGTAGATCTTCAAGAGAGGCTCTTGCAGTAGGTATTTACATACAGAACTGACCCACCAGGCATCAGGACCCCACGGAAAAATTTCTAGCTAGCAGTCTCTGGCAAGGGGACCGCCCCCACGTCAGGTGACCGATGTCAGTATAAAAGGGTGGTTCCCCACGACCGCCTTCCAGTTCTTTCACGCCAAGGGCCCAAAAGAGGCAAGATGAGAGAGAGAGAGAGGCAGATACTTCCCTTCTTGGGAAAGGAGCTAAAAAAGCTAAGGAGGATGGAGGGCGGGAAGGCAATACCTACTGCAAGAGCCACTCTCGAAGATCTACTGTTATGGTAAGTTCTTACGTAACTGTACTATCAGACTTCGAGAGGGCTCTTGCAGTAGGTATTTACATATAGGACTCAATCCCAAGCAGTCTGGAACAAGGAAAAGCACTCGGGAGGAGGAAAACTATCCATGGTATGGAGCCTCCGGCTGAACGGGTCTTATGAAAGAAGTCCCTGAAGCACAGCCAACCCGAAGCCTGCTCTACGGTGAGAGGCAATATCCAAACTGTAGTGTTTCGTAAAGGTATGGACAGAGGTCCAAGTTGCGGCTGCGCAGATGTCTGCCGCTGACACATTCTTGAAACAAGCTGCAGAGGCAGCTACTCCTCTGGTGGAGTGGGCTCTGACTCGACCAGGCAGGGTGTTGTACTTGTCGTAACAGAAAGTGATACAACGAGCTAACCATTTACATAGGCATTGCTTGGAAACAGCATTGCCCTCTCTTGTGAGCAAGAGAGACAAAAAGCTGATCAGATTTCCTGAGATCCTTAGTCCTTAGAGGTGTAGTATCTCAGTATCCTGTGAACATCCAAAGTATGCAAGAGGTATTCCTTTTGATTGGAGTGTTGTGTAAAGAAAGCGGGTAGCTCAATGGATTGATTCAGCATAGATTCCGCCACCACCTTAGGGAGGAACTTAGGGTTGGTGCGCAGAGCCACACATTTCTTGTGAAAAATCAAATACAGGGTTTTGCACAACAAGGCCTGAAGCTCGGAAATTCGTTGAGCTGAAGTAATGGCCACTAGGAAGAGTCTTCCAACAGAGGAACTTTAAATCTGCTGAGTCTGCTGGCTCAAAAGGAGGCAGAGTAAGTTTCTCGAGAACAAAATTCAAGTCCCAAGGCGGAGCAGGACTGCAGATGGGGGTCTCGAATGGAGGACCCCTCTGAGGAATGTCTTGGAGACTTCCAACTGAGTGAAAGTCCAGTCTCCAAAAGGGACATGGTAGGCTGAAATCGCTGCCATGTGGATCTTTAAAAAGGAATGGCTGAGACCTAGATCGAAGAGAACGCATGTAGTCCAGGACTCTGCTGGCTGGACAAGAGAAAGGTTTGAAGTCCTTTGACGTGGCCCAAATAGAGAACTGTTTCCACTTCATGGCGTAGGTGGACCAGGTGGAAGGCTTTCTGGCCTGTACCAAAATGTCTGTGATGAGTGAAGAAACCCCGAAACGGGCCTTAGCTACGTCTGCAGGAGCCATGCATGCAAATGAAGGGAATTCGAGACCTGGATGGACAAGGGTCCCCTGATCCTGGGTCAACAAGAGTTGCGAAGCAAAGGTTCCTCTGAAAACTGTTGTAGAAGAGAGAACCAAACTTGCCTGGGCCAGAATGGAGCGATGAGGATCATTCGTGCCCCCTTTGAACTGAGCTTGTTCAGGACCCTCGGAATTAAGGGAATAGGATGGAAGCCATAGACTCCTCTGTCCCTTCAATCGAGAGACGGAGCATCCTGCCAGAAAATGTCTCGCCCTGAAGCGAGTAAGCAGAAGGCGGGAATATTTGCGTTTTGAGGAGACGCAACAGGTCTACCTGAGGGGTTCCCCAAAGCAGGAAGATGTCATCTACTACCTCTTGATCCAGTTCCCATTTGTGGGCTCTGTCTGAGGGCCTACAGAGGTGGTCTGCCAGTGTGTTTTCTACTCCCAGAACGTGAATGGCTGTCAGGTAAAGGTTGTGCTGGGTAGCCCAGCTCCACACTCTCATTGCTTCCCTGCATAGAAGGTAGGAACGTGTTTCTCCCTACTTGTTGAGGTACCAGACCACACACATATCATGTCTGTCTGTATGAGTAGATGACCAGGAAGTATGGAGGAGTGCAGGGTCTGGACGGCGAAAAGGACTGTTCTGAGTTCGAGCACATTTATGTGCAGATTTTGTTTGCACATGGACCAGCTGCCCCGAGTCTTGTAAGATCCGAGGTGGCCTCCCCAGCCCTCTCCTGAGGCATATGTTGTCAACGTCTGGGAGGGGGGTTTGACACACTGAAGTGAACTCCCCGGCAAAGGTTCTCTTGTACCATCCACCATTGCAAGTCCCTGATCATGGGATCGGAAACTAGTACCTCCTGGTCTAGGTCATCCAGTGTTTGGTCCCATTGAGACTGAAGCGTCCACTGAGAAATCTTCATATGGAGTCAAGCAAGTGGGATTGTTGGAATGGCAGCCACCATTAGCCCGAGGAGGCGAAGGACCGACCTGGCTCCGACCTTTCTGCGACTGGAGAGAAGACTGGCCCGAGTCTGAAGGGTGTCCACCCTGTCCGGAGGCAAAAAGGCTTTGCCGATGGTCGTGTCCAGCACTGCTCCTATAAATTGGGAGTCGAGTGACCAAATAGGACTTTGCCTGGTTGATGGTGATACCCAGACTGGTGAAAACCTGCCAGGTAATGGAAAGGGAGTACAGAAGTTCCTCCCTGGACGGGGCTGCCAGGAGCCAATCGTCCAGGTACAGGAATACCTGCCCTTCCTGGGTACACAGGTGGGCTGCCACCACAGAGAAGCATTTGGTAAATACTGGAGGAATCGAGGAAAGACCAAATGGGAAGGCCTTGAATTGGAAGTGGTCCCCCTGAAAGCAAAATCAAAGGAATTTGAGGTGGGAAGAGCGTATAGGGATATGTAGGTAAGCATCTTGCATATCCAAAGCACACAGCCACAGTCCCTGCCGAAGAAGAGGCAGAAGCCCCTGTAGGGAGAGCATTCTGAAGCGTTTGTACTCCACAAACATGTTCAGGGAACTGAGGTCTAACATAGGCCTCACATCTCCAGTCTTCTTTGGAACTAGAAAGAAATGAGAATAGTCACCCGTCCCCCAAAGGTGATTGGGAACTGGTTCTAACGCCACCTTTGAGAGAAAGGAGGTCATTTCTTCTAGGACCAGAGGAAGATGTTCCGGTGAGTAAGACGACTTGGGGAATGGTCTTCGGGGGTGGTTTCTGTAGAAAATATATTGAGTGTCTGGCTGCAATCAGCAGGAGCACCCAAGCATCCGACGTTATCCTCACAACCTGGTAGATGGAAGGAGAACCTCCCTCCTCCTAGTTCCTCTGATGCCCCCAGAGGCCGTGGGAGAGGCGAGGAGTCAGGTCTGGGGTAGCGCAGTGGCCGAGGCTCCCGTGGATTTTTGGGAGGGGGGAGCCTTGGTTGCTGGAGGGGCCCGACACTTGTTGGCTCGTTTGCCCTGTGGTTTTGTTTTTTGTCGGTTACACTGACAAAAAGGGCGCCACTGCCCCCGAGGGGTCTGTACAAAGGAGTCCACAGACTTGAGCGCAGTGCCCTTCTCTTGCAGGTCGGTAATGATGTCCTTTACGTCACCACCGAACCCCTGATGGGCGCATCCTGAATAGCGGATTGCACTTCAGGGACCAATCCTGACACACGGAGCCAGACATGATGCCGAAGACCCACGGTAAAAGCCCAGCTGCATCCACGGCATCGTAAGTGGCACGAAGTATGTGCCGACTGGCCAAACGAGCAGAACGGACAAGATCTGCCACTTCCTGTTTTGTCAGACTCAGGAAGGGAGACTAACTGATTCCACCTGACTAAGGATGGTCTTCTGGTAATCTCACATATGAGCTAAATAATTCAGGGACCCAATACCCAGGGTAGAAGATGCATAGACCTTCTTCCCATATTGGTCCAGAAGCTGAGACTCCTTGTCAGGTGGAGATGAGCTGAGGTGTTTAGGATTAGCGGAGCGGCCGTGAGCAGCACTAATCACGACAGAGTCCGCTTTGGGGTGTAGATTCAAGGAATCTGCTCTCTCAGGAGCCTGGTATAACCAATCTGCCTTCCTTGGAAGGGGGCTCTCGTGGATGGTTGTTTCCAAATAGTGGAAACAAGGGCCACGTGAGGCTGTATCCAGGGTGGAATCAACGTAGGAGCGGTCTTGGGCAGATCCAAGTGGGCAGCGAGCTTTTTATGCTGTGGATCTGGCTCCAGAGATTGCCACTGATGTATCTCCTGGATCTTTCTCAGTAGCTCCAGAAAAGACAGATCCTCTGCAGGAGACTTTGGAGGGGTCCTTGGCCTAGTCGGTCTGGAGGACAAGGCTCGCCATCCGGTCACAGCCCCCGAGTCTGAGATCTCCTATGAAGAAGAGAAAGACTCCTCCCGACGCTGGGAGGGACAGTCCCTCTGGGACACGTATCCTCCCCAACCCCTGGAGCCTGAGGGTTCACCTCTGGTTTCGGGTAAGGGGGAGGGAGTCTTCTTCTCTGGCGCAGGGTCCGGCTCTACCTCTCTGGTGAGCTGAGCCTTTGCCTCAACCCACCAGGCAGCTACAGTCTCCTTCAAGCCCACCGGCGGCTGGGGTGTGGGCAGTGGAGGAGGAGGAGGGGGATATGGATACCGAGGGTATTCATGTATCGAGAATCCATAACCCGACGGCGGGAAGCCTGGTGTCGGGTATTGAGGCATCGGATGCTGTGGCGCCGGGTAAGACTGCACTGGGTTTTATGGTGCCGTATACCTGGGTGCCAGGGGCTCAGACGGGGCAGAGGGACCTGGAAGAGGCCCAGCTGGCAGGCCAGATAAAGGTGACCCCGCATGGGAGCACCGTCCGGTATGGGGATGCCGGCTAGTTTCGGGTAAGCCGGCGTCTGAGGGTCCAGTCCAGTAGGAGGAGGCACTGATAGCAGCGTGTCCAGGTCCTCCATGATGACTGGGAAGGGAGGGTTGGAATCCCCGGGGTTCAGTAGAGGAGACGCAGGGACCTCAGAGGGCAACAGCAAGCGCTGCAGGAAGCCTGGGGCATCAAACTGGTCCAACACAGGCTCCTTGGCTGGGCGGTCATTGGAGGGGCCGATGTGCAGTTTATCAGCCGGATCTGGGCAGGTGTCGGAGGAGCCGGCATTCAACTTATCAGATCCCTTGCTCAAAGACGACCGCGTTGAAGATGTGGCCTTGTTGGGCAAAAGAGGGACTGTGCGCCCTCCCGAAGGAGAAAGTGGCTTACAAGACTTGTCCGGGTGGACGTCAGTGGCACCAGCGTCAGACTTGGCGGACCCGCTCGAACCTGAGGGCCGCGTGACAGCGGCTTCCTTTACCCCAGAGGCACCCAAGGGACCTGAGCCCGACAGGAGAGGAGACACCCTTCTTGGACACCGCCAAGACAGTCGTCAGGAGGGCCCCCCAGAGGGGACCTTACCTTCAGAACCGAGACTCCAGTTGGAGTCATGGAGACTGTGGAGGTCTAATCCTGATCCTGGTGCTTCTCCTCCTTTTTGTGGCCTTCGGGGGAAGAGGATGCTGCCTCAACTTTTTTTTTTTTTTAACTCCTTCTCCATGGATACCATTTTTTTTCTTTAAAATATGGGCCTCCAGGGACTGCTGCCTCAGTTTTAGGGTAGCTGAATTAAATTTCTGGCAGTGCTGGCACTTCTCCACAGGATGATCCAGGCCTAGGCAGAAGAGGCACAGGGAATGGCCGTCCTTATGCGGCAGCTGGGAACCACACGAGTCTCATTTATTTTTATGCGATTCGGAAGACGTCGGGGATGACACACACTGTTGTATTGAGAGAGAAAATATTGGAAAAAGTGGTCGAAAAGTTTGAAAACTGAACTGGACGACTAACTGGCGAACTCTACCGTGAGGAATTTTCACAAGTTGACGGCTGGAAAGAACAGGAAGGGGCGGGCGTGGGGGACCGCCCCCTTATACTGACGTCGCATGATGTCTGTCACCTGACGTGGGGGTGGTCCCCCACCAGAGACTGCTAGCTAGAAATTTTTCCATGGGGTCCTCGCGTCTGAGGGTCAGTCCTATATCTAAATACCTACTGCAAGAGCCCTCTCGAAGTAAGATCATAAGATTCTATGAACATCTAAGGTATGAAGAATCGCTTCTCCCCGACTGGAATGCTCAGGGTAATACACTGGAAGTTGAATCGACTGGTTCAATGTAAACTCAGAAACCACTCTGTGTAAGAATGCAGGGTTGGTACGAAGAGCCACCTGGTCTCAATGAAAAATTAAATAAGGATTCTTACAAATCAGGGCCTGAAGCTCAGAAATCCTTCGAGCTGCAGTAACTGCTACCAAGAAAAGCGCTTTCCAATACAAATAGCGCATGTCACAGGAACCAGCCGATTCAAAAGGAGGCAGTGTCAACTTTTCTAAAAGAATATTCAGATCCCATGGTGGTGTGCAGGGCTGCGCATCAGTGGCTTTAGATACTGAATCCCCTTCAAGAAAGTTTTTGAAACTTCCAACTGGGCTATTGTACTGCCATCCACTAGGGTATGGTAGGCAGAAATGACCGCCAAATGGACCTTCAGCGAAGAATACCCCAGGCTCAAATCATAGAGCTGCAAGAGATACTCCATGACCAACAAAACAGGGCATGAGAATGGGTCCCCAACCTTTCGCAGTGGCCCAAATGGAAAAACGCTTCCACTTCATGGCATAAATGGTTCTCGCAGAAGACTTTCTGGCTTAATGAGGGCTTGCGCCACCCTGAAGGATACTCTTAAGCGCGAAGCGGCTATGTCCTGAGGTGCCACGCGTGAAGGTGAACGGATTTCAGCCCAGGATGGACCAGCGTGCCCTCCTCCTGGGTCAGAAGGTCACTGCAGAGAGGCAGGGGAACTGGAGGCTCCACTGCTCGCTGCTGAAGGAACAGAAACCAAACTTGGCAAGGCCAAAAGGGGGCAATCAGAACCATGTGGGCCCTCTCCGCCTGTAGCTTGAGCAGCACCCTCTGCAGAACCGGAAAGGGATGGAAAGCGTACAAGAACCTCCCTGTCCAGCAAAGTGATAGCATGTCTCGCCAAAAAACACCATGACATGGAGCGAGCGAGCAAAACTTGGGTAGTTTTGCGTTGTATGGGGAGGCGAACAGATCCAGCCGACCCCACAGGTTGAAAACGTAGTCGACCACTTCTTGTTTGAGCTCCCACTCATGGGCTCTTACTTTGGTGCAGCTGAGACTGTCTGCTAGGACGTTTTGCACACCCGGAACGTGGACGGCTATGAGGTGAATCCAATGCAGAACAGCCCAATTCCACACCCGCATCGCCTCCCTACATAGGGGATATGAGCGGGTGCGTCCTTGCTTTTTGAGATACCAGGCCATGCACATGTTGTCTGACTGGACTAACAGCGTACCCTGGAGAAGCAGATGCTGAAAAGCTTGAAGAGCATACAACACTGTCTTCATCTCTAACACACTGATGTGTAAGGACAGCGCCATTTGGGACCACCTGCCTTGGGTTTTGTGGTCTCCCAAATGTGCACCCCAACCCATTCCTGATACATCTGTAGTCGGAGTCTGGGTGGAAGGAGGGGACTGAAAAAGGACCCCCTTGGTGAGAATAGAAAGATCTTGCCACCACGAGAGATCTCTCTGCATGGAATCGGAGACTATAACCATCTGGTCCGGGTCATACGACCTCTGGTCCCACTGCGCCCTGAGTGTCCACTGTGAAATATGCATGTGGAGCTTAGCTAAAGGCACTGTGGGGATGGCCGCTGCCATCAAGCCCAACAGCCGAAGAATCGACCTGGCAGAGACCTTCCTGCTGGAGGCCACCATACGGGCCTGCCTCTGCAAGGTTTCTGCTCTGTCCAGAAGAAGGAAAGACATATCCTGAACCATGTTCAGCACCACCCCAATGAACTGCAGGTGCTGGGCAGGGACAAGGTGGGACTTCGGAAAATTTACAGTGATCCCCACTTGACGGAAAAGGTACAGGGTTGCAGAGAGGGAGAGTTCCAACTGTTCCCTCGACGGAGCTGACAGAAGCCAGTTGTCGAGGTATGGGAACACACAATGACCCTGATGTCTCAGGGCCGCTGTCACTACCACCAGGCACTTTGTGAAAACCCGAGGGGGACAGGATAGGCCAAAGGGTGGAGTCTTGAATTGCTAATGCTCCCCCTGTAAGGAGAACCGAAGGTAGCCACGATGGGCCTGGAATATAGGAATGTGCAGGAGGGTCAGCATCCGAAACATTTTCTACTATATGTACAGGTTTAGAACACTGAGGTCCAATATGGGACGCAAATCTCCTGTCTTTTTGGGGACCAAAAAGAAGTGGTAGTAGTACCCCTTTCCTTCTTGTAGCACGGGAACAGGTTCTATTGCTTCCTTTTGTAATAGAGCCTGTATTTCCTCTCAGAGAAGAGGGATGTGCGCCTTTGGGTAGTGTGAGTGGGCCAGAGGCTTGTCTGGAGGATCTGCCAGAAACTCCAGAGTGTGGCCCTGCTCTATGAGCTGAAGAATCCAAGAGTCGGTTGTCACTGCCTGCCACCCTGGAAGATGACAAGCAAATCTTCCACCCACATGCTCCCATAAAAGATCCTGAGGGGAGAGGGCGGATAGTGAGTCATGCAAGGGGGTTGGGGGTAGAGATGCATCCTATGCTCGCTAGGACTTAACGGAGGAGCAGCAGAGTCTGGCTGTGCCCGACATTTGGTCTGATGTTAGGCCGCCTGCTGCTGTTTCAGCTGTTTTTCCTTGGTGGCGAAAAGTATTCTTTGCCTGAAATTTAGGTCAGTACATGGTCTGTACCAACCGAAGGGCCTTACCTTTGTCCTGCAGGGTGGTAATATCCTGCGTGTCACCCCCAAATAGAATGGATCCACTGAATGTGGCATCCTGGATGGCAGTCTGCACATCCTGGGCCAAACCTGACACTTCAGCCATGAGAAGCATCGGAGGCTGACTGCCGTGGCGGTTCCCAGTGCTGACGAGTCAACAGTGTCATAGGTAGCCCTGAGGGAATGTCTGCAGGCCACCTTAGCGGAATGGACTGAATCCGTCGATATAGATTTTTACTCAGAGTCCGGGAGAACTTCAATGACTGGCTCCAACTGGGCAAACAAGGACTTTTGGTAGACTAGCATGTGACCTACATAGTTTAGAGCCCTCACAGCCAGTGTGGGGGAGGAGTAAAACTTCCTACCAAACTGGTCTAGCTGCAGAGACTATTAGGAGAAGAGATGCTCATGTGTCGGGGTTTGGAGGACCGGTCATGAGCAGCCGTAATAATGACCAACTCGGCCTTGGGGCGCATACTGACATTCATCCTCTCTGGAGTGCAATAGGTGCGGTCCACATTCTTGGCTACTGCTGGAATAGAGGAGAGCATCATCCAGATGGCTGATGCCAGATCCTCATGTAGCTCCAGCCAAGGTGGGGTAAGGACCAGGGTCATCGCTTTGCATTTCCAGATGCTCTGCAAGATGCTGCCTTTTGGGATCCTGGTCATTCGATTTCCACTCGTAGACCTCAGCGATATTTCAGAGGAGGTCTGCGAAGGAAGGATCCTCCGGGCGCAATTTAGAGAATTCCTTAGGCTGAGGTTCCTCCAAAGCCAGGTTTACGATGCCAGACCCTGCCGACAAGGAAGAATCCGAAACAGAATCTTAATCAGAGTCCGAAGACTTGGAATCAGGGTGGGCCAAATCCTGTGGTCCCAGTGTTTGCTTATCCAGAGGCCAGGTCGATGCTAGATCCTTTGACGGGACTGGCTTCAGCTGAAATCTGCCTCACCAGCTCCACATCGGGGCTCCCTGGGAGGCTGACGACTACTCAGCTCTGACACAAGCTGCGCCTTGGTCTCTGACCACCAAGACTGCAGGATGGACCAAAAATATGCTGGAATCTGAGGCTGCAGAGACGAAGAAGGCTGATAAGCTAGGGGATAGCCAGTGGCAAAGCCTGGGGTCAGGAAACCCAGCGTGTGATAGTGCGTTGATGTGTATCCTGGCAGAGGGTAGGCAGGAGTGTACCCTAGTGCATGAAACCCTGACGGGGGTAACCCGGTGGGTTATATGCAGGAGCCTGAGGTGTCGGATAATCCGAAGGTGGGAACCCCGATGGAGTATACCCTAATGGAGGGGCTGACAGGGGGCCCAATAGAGGCAAGCCTGACTGAGGCGCTACAGGCCCTGACAGGGGGACCTTGAGGGACATTAAGCCCAGAGGGCCCTGGGAGGGTCAAATCAGGCGGGGGGGCAGGGATGTGCCAGTAGCAGAAAAGCCCCCGACAGCGGAGGAGGAAGCTGGGAACCGTCCTAGTTATCACTAGCTCCTAATCCCAAATCCGGAGGTAAGCATGGGAAGAAGCCACCTGGCAGAAGCTCCTCATCTCCTGTCCCTCTATTAATAGGTGAGGGAGGTGGAGCCATGTCCCATGGTGACGGGGAAGCGCGGTGAGGAGAACCCTCCACAGAAGGCTGGGAGAGATCCGGCAGCTGGGAATCATCAGGGCCATTGCCGGACCCTGACGTCAGGTTGGTCGGGCAGACGTCAGTGGAGCAGACATCCGACTTACCAGCAGAACCGACCATGCGAATGCTGGAGTTGCCGACGCCAGACTTCTTGGTCGAAGCCGGGCGGGCTCCAGGGTCTCCGGGCCAAATGCAACAGCCAGAGTCGGGCACTCGTGGGAGGGATGAACGAGGGACTTAACGGCTCCACTCGGCATGGCAGAGCACCCCCGTGGAGATGTCTAAACGCAGCCCAGGCCTCAGCCAAAGCTCCCGCAGCCACCAGAACCAGTGGCAGCAGGGGGGCCCCCCCAAGGACTGCTCCTTAAGTGGGGCAGACTAGGCCACCGCAGCCAACTTCCCAGAGGAAGAAGACCGCCGTTCGTCAGAGGGGCCCACAGGCAGCCTTGGGCGAGAGGGGGACCACTCCTGGTACCAATATTTCTTCTCTTTCTTATGCCCGAGATTCAGTGGGTGAGGTGAAGTGCTATGCAATTTTTGGAGCTCTTTCTCCATGGTGGCCATTCATTGCTTCAAGAGATGAGCCTCGAGGGCCTGCTGGTGGAGTTTTCGTGTGGCTGGGTTGAAACTGGCACAGTCTTCACAGTCCTTGATCTTGTGCTCTGGGCCTAGGCAGAGGAGGCAGAGGGAGTGTGAATCTTTGTGCAGCAGTTGTGCACCGCATGTAGCACACTTGTTCTTGTGCTCAATATTAGAACACTTTGCTAATCAAGGGGAGTGGAGGGAAGGCGTAAAAGAGGCCTGGGGTCCACAGCCTTAAGAAGGCATCCACTTCAGCGAGTCCTCCTGAAGGGGGCGGGCATGGTACAGCCTCAGCTTTGTGTTCTCCCTGGAGGTGAACAGGTCCACTTGCAGGGAGCCCCAGTGGGAGAACAGATTTTGCACTACCTCCTGGTGAAGAGATCACTTGTGAGATGCCCTGCCCAACCGGCTGAGGGCATCGGCAAGCTGATTCGAGGCTCCTGCCACGTGAATGGCTAGGAGATCTGTCTCCAAGCTGAGCATGAGGGACCATGTGTGGAGAGCTTCCTTGCAGAGAGGCAAGGAGTGCGTCCTGCGCTGCTTGCTGAAATAGTACATGGCCGTGGTATTGTCCGCCTGGACCTGAACCTCTTGACCCTGAATGAACGGAGTGAATGCGGTCAGTACTAGCCGAACCACTTGGAGCTCCAGCAGGCTGACGTGATATCGGAATTCCTGAGGGGACCAGAGCCCGTGGGCTCTGTGCTCCCCCAGATGGGCACCTCAACCCATCAGAAAGGCGATGGTCGTCAGGACGACCGTTGGCTCTGGGCAGACAAACAGGATCCCTTCTTGCAGATGAGCTGGGACGAGCCACCACTGGAGGCCGTCCCACATCCTCTGGGTCACAGAGACCAGCTGTTCGAGAGGACCTGAGCGCCGAGACCACTGGCTGGCCAGTTCCCACAGGAAGGAACGCATATGCCAGCAGGCCCATCAGACCACGCTGGTGCAGGCCGCCATGTAGTCCAGAAGATGCAGGAAGACCAGGGCAGGGCACAATTGTCCAACCAGAAATGACTGGGCAAAGGAGGAGAGAACCTCCGTTCTGTCTTCTGGGAGCTGAGCTCTGGCTCGGCAGGAGTTGAGCTCTGCCCCAATGAACTGAATCACCTGCGAGGGCATAAGTTCCAACTTGGCCTTGTTGATCAGGAGGCCAAGGTCGAAGCAAGCCTAGAGGGCCAGATCCCAGGACCTCTCAACCTCCAGCCTGGAGGGACCTGCTAACAGCCAGTCGTCCAGGTAAAGGTACACCCGGACCCCCCGGTGCCTCAGGAAAGCTGTGACCACTGCCATGCATTTGGTAAAAACCCTGGGGGCTCAAGACAGGCTGAAGGGCAAGGCTAGGAATTCGTAGAGGATTCCCTCGGCTCGGAAGCGAAGGAACAGTTGGTGAGACGGACGGATCGGGACGTGAAAGAACGCATCCTGGAGATCTGGGGAGCAGAACCACATGTCTTGCTCCAGGGATGGTATGATCTGAGCCAGAACTACCATCCAGAAAGTAGAGGACCTGAGGAACTTGTTCAGGTCAGACAGATCTAGAATCGGTTGACAACCCGCCTGACAGGTCGAAAAATCTCGACTGCGTCGACGGGTGTCTTGGTCAACTGACCTGACGGGGACGCCATGAGGCCAGTGGCCAAAGCCGAAGGATCAACCGAAGTCGATGGTTGACAACTTGGGGAGGGGGACCTCTCCCACTCCCAAGAGCATCAACGGAGGGACTTACCTTTTGAGTCCTTCTTCTTGGACCGAGAGGAAAGTCCTGATGGTCCCTCTCCCTGGTGGAAAGGGACTGACAGAGCTCCTTAAAAGAAGCTGAATAGGAGGATTCCAAGGAGAGCGGGATAAAGGCCGAGGAAGACGAAGATGCAGCCTGCGCCGCCTCCTCCTCGAGGGCGATCATCTGCTCAAGCTGTTCTGCCGAGCCAGCCGCCGGACACCGCCAAACGGGCCTCCTTTGACTTCACCGGCGGGTAACGTTTCTCGGGGCACCCAAGTTGTAAACGGGCGGCACGGTCCTCCAGGACGCAGACCGAGAAGGAAGAGCACAGGTCGCAGGCCTGCGGGTCATGCTCAAGGCCTAAGCAGTAGACGCACGTGGAGTGCGGATCCATCCAAGACATCTTCTGCCCGCATGGGCACCTCCGAAAGCCAGGAGTCGATTTGTCCATCGCAGCCGTGAGGGAAATAAATGATCAAGTCTTGAAACCTTAAACTTTATTTCGGTAAACCAAGAATTAGGAACCAGGCCCCACGAGAGCTGTAAGGAGGAACCTGAGCTTCCAAGCGGTAAGGAAGATCTGGCATCACGGGGCAGAGCCGAGAGTTTTACCACCCGGGTGGGTTGGAGGAGCCAGCCTGAAGACCTTCCGGCAAGATTTAAAGCGGCAAGGATACCTGCCAGAAAGTGTGGATGAACAACATATCCATGTCCCTAGAAATTTAATTTCCCCAATAGCCTTTTTAAATATAATACAACGAATATATACATCCCCACAAGCTATGATAAAAGTGAAAGGATCATTCTCAACCCATTTCCCTCTAAATAGAGGTACCCGCCAAGGCTGCCCCCTATCCCTTCCCTATTTGCCATATACACTACCAGTCAAAAGTTTTAGAACACCCCCATTTCACCAGTTTTTATTGAAATTTACGCAGGTTAATGTCTCAATGTACTCTGAAATTAAAGCATAGAACAAATAAACAATTGGAGATAAAAGAAATCATAGAATCATTTTGTTTAACAAAATTTAATCTAAATTTTTGACTCAAAATAGCCACCTTTTGCAGATATACTGTAACCGACGAACACACTCATGGCATTCTTCCTACAATGGACATCAAATATTGTTTGGGAAGTTCTTCCAACACTGTTGCAGAAGTTCCCACAAATGTGTTGTACTTGTAGGTTGCTTTGTTTTCACCCTTCTGTCCAGTTCATCCCAAACCAGCTCGATGGGGTTTAAGTCTGAGACTGTGCTGGCCATTCCATGATTTGAAGCCTACTGTCTTGTTCTTTTCCTCGAAGGTAGTTCTGACATAGCCTGGAGGTATGTTTTGGGTCATTATCTTGCTGTAGTATGAACCCCTGACCAACTAGGCGTAGACCAGAGGTATTGCATGGGCTGCAAAATGCTGTGGTAGCCCTTTGGTTCAGGGTGCCAGTCACTCTGCTGTTGTCCTGTGAGCCTATCACGCTAGCTGTTGACTCTCAGAAACTTGTCTTCTGATTCTGTTGTGGCTTTGGGTCTGCCAGACCTCTTCCTGTCAGAGTTTCCTCCAGTTTCCAAGTGCCTTTTGATGGTGTAGGAAACTGTACTCACTGACACCTTGGCTTTCTTTACAATTTCTCTACAGCAGTTTTTGCTAATCTAAACTTTTTTTTAACCTCTAGCAGTTTACCGCTTACCTTTGTACCATTTCAGGTTATTCACTGGACTGGAATTGCTTAAATTTCAATAAAAACTGGAAAAATGAGGGTGTTCTAAAACTTTTGACCGGTAGTGTATGTAGAACAGTTAGCCCAGGCTATTTGAGAGAATGAATTAAATCACAGGGATATCATTTCTTAACACTACTCACAAAATAGCTTTTTTCGCTGGTGACTTACTAATATATTTAACAGAACCAGAAACATCCATACCAAAATTATTCTCTCTTCTTGAGGAGAAGGAATGTATTTCAGGGTATAAATTAAATACAAGTAAAACAGA
Source organism: Neoceratodus forsteri (assembly GCA_016271365.2). Taxonomy (NCBI): domain Eukaryota; kingdom Metazoa; phylum Chordata; order Ceratodontiformes; family Ceratodontidae; genus Neoceratodus; species Neoceratodus forsteri. The sequence goes on from CM057449.1 coordinate 622,756,174, forward strand.
AGTGCTATGTCTAAACTACTAACCAAATAAGACAATCCGGGTCAGATACCCATTGAGATGGAAAAGTAATACATTTCGGTATCTGGGGATAAATCTTACAAAGGAAACGCACAATTTATACAAAGCCAATTATAACGAACTTATACAATCCATCAGGGAAGATTTTCTGAGATGGGATCCTTTACCTCTCTCATTGAATCAAACAATTGAGGTCACAAGAATGAATATACCTCCAAGATTCCTATACCTCTTCCAGACCCTCCCGATCTACCCACAACAGACAGACCTTAAAAATGGAATAGTATGATATCAAGATTTATATGCCAAGGGAAAAAAACAAGAATAAAATATAAAACCCTTCAACTACCTAAAAACAAAGGGTGTCTTGCCTTACCTAATTTTGAACAATATGCACAGGCAGCAGTAATTTCACATGTACCACAGTGGTTAGATGAAGGAATGAATCCACACTGGATAGAGAGGAAACCAACTAGCAGGGATAGAGAAATATCTATTTCGCCAAATAGTACCAAAAGTAATCATGAAAAAAAGAGATCAGAGTTAAACAAACCAGAGAATTACTGACAATTTGGAGATCAATAATTAAAAAAAACTAACTATCTCAAAATATACTTAATACAAAAAAATCACAGCAGATCCCAGATTCGAACCAACCAAACAGGATTATAATTTTACAAGGTGGCACCAAGAGGCCTTACCAGATTCTATCAACTATATAAACAAGGGGTATTTTGCCAATTGTAGACTTTAAAAGAAAAGTACCATTTAGGAAAACAAGACTTTAGATTTCTCCACATAAGACATTATTGCAAGAACCAATTAGTGAAAGACTGGAACCCAGCAGAGACACACCCACTTATGAGAATAATAATTAATACAATAGAAATAGCAATACCAGAACACATAATATCCAAAACGTATCAAGCTCTAATTAATAACAAGAAAAAAAATAAGATGCACTCCCAGCAACGTTGGCAAGAAGAATAAGGCATAAGTCTGGAGGAAGAGAACTTAGAAGGGATATACACAACAGTATACAGAATTACAAGATCTCTAACTTGGAGAGAATTTGGCTGGAAATGTCTGATAAGTTTTTTTTAGAACCCCACAAATAGTAGGGAAGTATGATCCTCAAATGGGAATGACATGCTGGAGAAGATGTGGGGAACCAGTAGATAATCATAAACATGTATTTTGGAGCTGCCCAATTCTGGAAACATTTTGGAGAGAAGTAGAGGCATTACGAGAATTATTCCCTGGAATAGGGACTTTGACACCAGAAATAGCACTTATTTTAAATTTCACTAGCAGATTAGGAAGAGGCAACACAAAGCTCTTACTAGCCATATTGCTCATGGCTGCCAATAAAGCAGTAACGAGGAAATGGCTACAAAAAGACCCACCTATCTCTAGAGAATGGGAAGATATAACCCATCAAATATACAGACAGCTTTTTGGGCTAAATGGTGGCTCTGGATCTCTGGGCATAGGCCTGATCTGACACCATGAGAGAAGATACCCATGGCAGACCTGGGACTACCACAAGGGAACCTATAAATTAAATATTAAGTGTACTACTGAGAAAAGATACAGTAAGAAAAACTCCTGAGACCAATGTGAAGGACATATCTATGAAAAATACATATGAACAAAAGATGTATACTGTACCTCTCCAGAAAATAATGAAATAAAAAATATAAAAAAAAGTGTGGATAGAACATCATATCCACGATCCTAGAAAGGTACATTATCTCACCTTGCATGTTCTTAAGTTCATTAGGGGTCAAGGTCTCCCTATAAATTTACCACCTTGTCCATCTGTTTGTATACAATTCTTTTATTCTGGACAGAAAATGTGATTTTCTCCATATCTTGTATTTTATGAATCATCTCCACCCAGTCTGTAATTTGAGGGGGGCAATCATGAAGCCATTTCTTGGTAATGCATTTATGGGCCGATGCTATTAAAACTGCCAACAAGTACAGACCCTCACGTCCTCTGATCTGTTGGTACTAAGCCCATTACCAAATTACTTGGTTCAAGCTGTGAGGTAGTATCAAACAATTGATTTAAATGATGAGTTATTTGATCCCAGAAGTTTTGCACTTTGGGGAACTTCCAAAAGATAAGTACATAATCAACATTTACTTCCCCACACTTCCGCCAACAATGTGCTAGATCCTGTCCACTTATATATTTCTGCCCATGTGGGGTTATGAAGAATCTTATTCGTAGCTTCCACACAAACCCTGCCAAGCTGACAAGGAAGTAGTTTTCCTGTTAACCCTCCAAACCCTGTTCCATTTATATTTATCTAAGCTGAGACTTGGTTCCTGTTCCCATCTCATTTGTATCTTTTGTATGTTAAATGCCAGATCTGTAATATGGTTATTATACAACATAGTCATGGTTCCCTTACCATGGGATGTAGACCATATTGCCTCAAATGCTTTTGGGAATGGACAGGCATCGTCAAAATCCATAGAGTTTCTTAATTTAGCATTAACAAAGTCCCTTAATTGGTAGTAGTATATAAGATCTGCTGCAGCCCATGAGAACCTATCCGCCAGCTTTTCAAAAGAGAGAACATAATTGTTCTGAAGAAGTTGCCAGGAAGCAGTTATAGCCCTCCTGGCTGGACGCATGTACCAGGAATCCTGCCAAGCTGGACAGAAAGTCCTATCTGTGCGCCACCATACGTATCGCCATAGTCTACGAGCAGTGTAACCCTTCACCACTTCCAATCTCCGCCGTACCATAGCTGTGGTGATAATAGCGTGTTAGTTGGGGATAGTTCGGGGTTCGGCTGAAAGAGTAAGGCTTGCAAGGGGAACTGTTTTTCTTGATTTATATCTATTTACTGCCAGTGGGCTTTATGAATAGGTTGAGCCCACAACAATGCAAACTTAGTTTGAGTTGCAATCCAATATCCGGAAAGATTAGGGCAAGCTCTTCCTCCCTCTAGTTTAGAGAGACACATTGTAGTCCAGGCAAGTATGGGATGTTTGTATGCCCACATAAAGTTAGAGATCATCTTCTGCCAGCTCAGGAGTTCCTTATGTGATATTATACAGGGGACTCCCTGAAAAAGGTATAGGAGTCTGGGTAGTACATTAGTTTTTATAGTCTGAATTCAGACATGAAGTGGGAGGGGGAGTAGGAACCACCTCCGTATATCAGTTTTTATTTGCTTAATTAGAATAGGGAAATTATAAACGTACAAGTCGGAGGATTTTCACCCCAGTCTTATACCCAAATATTTTATAGTCTAAATTCCACCTCATGGGACACTTCTGCTGGATACTTTGAGGAACATCCTGGGAGAGAACCAATACTTCAGTCTTAGCCCAGTTTTAAAGTGTAACCTGATAAGTGCGAGAATATTTGAATCTGCTTAAATACTTCAGACAATGAGACTTCTGGGTTCATCAAACAAAGAAGGACATCATCCGCATACAGGGCGAATTTGTGATGGGTACCCTCCAGCTCCACCCCCATTATAGCGTTATTTTGTCATATACTCTGTGCCAGAGGCTCAACATATATTGCCAACAGGACTGGAGACAAGGGGCAACCCTGCCTTGTTCCCCAATGGAGTTGAAATGGCCTGGATACGGAACCATTGGCCCTGATATAAGCCATCGGGGAGGAATAAATCTTCGATATAAAGGCTAGGAAGGCATCTGGAAAACCAAAGCCGGACAAAACCCCCCTTAAAAAGGCCCATGACACCTGGTCAAACGCTTTCTCAGCATCTAGACTCATTATATATGGTGGTGGTTTTGTCTAAGCTAAATGATCCAACACGTCGACCGACCTCCTGACATTGTCTATGGTTTGTGGACCTGGGACAAAGCCCATTTGATCCAGATGTATTATAGTTGGCAAGATCTGTTCCAACCTACGTGCCATCACTCCTGTCAATATTTTGTAATCCGTGTTTAATATGGAGATCGGTTGATATGAGGAGCAGAGATTTGGGTCCCTGGCTGGCTTTGGGATAACAGAAATAACTGCTTGAGCCCAAGATGGTGCTGGGGCACCACCTCCACCCAAGCAAAATTTAATGACCAAAGCAGCAGGGAGAAAACCAGTTCACCAAATTGTTTATAAAATTCATTAGGTAGTCCAAGTACCTCTGGACAGTTCCCTGTTTTTAAACGCATAATTTCATAAACTATTTCCGTATGTGTAAAGGGGGAGGATACCATCTGTTTGGGGAGATTCAGTTCCAACAAGAAGTTAGAAATCTCAGAATCTACTGGGGAAGCCCCTTTACTATATAACTGCATAGAATGTATGAAAGGTTTCTGCTATCTGTTCTACCGTATGCTGCCACTGTTTAGTTTTTGGGTGGATAATCTTGGGAATACTGGCCCTAGCTCTGTGTTATCGTAGCTGATTGGCTAATAGCCTAAGGGCTCAGGGTCCACCCTCATAGTAACACTGTCAAACATAACTTTTGTTCAATGTAGTAATCAAGTATAGAGACATATTCTTTAACTTCTCTAAATGTTCTACTTCTATCTCTCTCCAGGTTCTGCTGCTGCTCCATTTCTAATTCTCCGATCTGCTGCTGCTGCATCCTTTGCCGAGCCTCCCTCTTCCTTTTATTTCTAGAAGAAATTTCAATAAATTTTCCCTGGACGATTACCTTTATAGTATCCCAGAGAATTACTGGGGATACCTCAGGGTTAGTGTTATCTTATATTGCCTGTTTAATGGTGTCTTGTATTAGTTCTCGGGCGCTCTGGTCCTGTAATAAGGATATGTTTAGACTCCAAAAAGTAGAGCGTTTTACTGGGCCAATAGACAATTGTAAGTAAACTGATGAATGATCAGACAGAACGTCTCCAGTTTCTACTGAGGTTCATATGCCCTGCATCTCCCTGGGTATCAGGAAATAATATAACCGAAAGTAAGTCTGGTGTGACTGTGAAAAGAAGGTGCACTGTTTGGATTTCCCATGCATTTGACGCTGTATGTCCACATATCCAAGTTCCCCAATTAATGTTTTAAATTTTTTTGCCCAACTTTAGCACTGGAAGTAGTGTCAAGGGAAGGAGTCATATGTAAATTGAAGTCCCCTCCAATAATTACTTACCTTTCAGCCCACTCATTAAATCGTCAGCAAATGCGATCTATAAAAAGTTAATTCTGAGCCCGGGGCATAAACAGATATTAAGGTCAGCATCTCCCCATTATATAACCCTTTTAAAAAAGTACCTTCCTTCCTTATCCACCAGGGAATAGTACAGTTACGTAAGAACTTGCCGTAACAGTAGATTTTCGAGAACAGCTCTTGCAGCAGGTTACACCATTAGGACTGAAGCAGTCAGGCGTCAGGACCCCACGGAAATTTTCTAGCTAGCAGTCTTTAGCGGGGACCGCCCCCGGCGTCGGTCCTGCCCCCGACGTCAGGTGTAGTACATAAGGAGGCGGTCCCGCCACAATCCCCAGTTCTCCCGCCGAAGACTCCCGGCTGCTGGCTGACATCAGAAGAGGAGACCGAGGATCCGCCATCGGATGGCCAAGACTAAAAACAAATCATTCCATCCTGAAAGATGGATTTTAGGCTATAACCTATCTCCTCCAAAGGGAGGATGGTGGGCGGGAAGGTACCTGCTGCAAGAGCTGTTCTTGAAGATCTACTGTTACGGTAAGTTCTTACGTAACTGTACTATCTTACTTCAAGATACAGCTCTTGCAGCAGGTTACACCATTAGGACTGATTCCCAAGCAATAGCGACAATCTTACGCCATTGGGAGGAGGAAAGGCAGAGTTTACAATCCTGCTCGAGCCCTAGGACAGAAGTCCCTGGAGGACGGCTAGGCTGAAACCTGCCCTTCGCCTAGAAACTATATCCAGGCTGTAATGCCTAATAAAGGTATGCATCGAGCTCCAGGTAGCTGCAGCACAAATAGCTGAAGTGGAAACATTCTTCAGCGCTGCAAAGGAGGTGGCCACTCCTCTGGTAGAATGACCCTTGACCACGCCTGGCAAGGGTTTGTTGCGCTTGTCATAACAGTAAGAGATACACTGAACGAGCCAACGTGAAAGGGACTGTTTAGATACAGGGGGCTCCTTTCATCCTCTCAGCAAAGGAGACAAACAGCTGATCCGCTTTCCAGTACTGTTTGGTTCTGGTCAGATAATATCTGAGACACCTGTGAACATCCAGGGTGTGAAGCAGTGCTTCTCCTTGATTGGTGTACTTGGGAAAGTACACTGGTAAGTCGATATCCTGATGAAGGGTAAGGGCTGAAACCACCTTAGGCAGAAACTTAGGATTTGTCCTCAGGGATACCCTATCCTGGTAGAAAATTAAATAGGGCTCTTTGCACATGAGTGCATGTAGTTCGGAGATTCTTCAAGCCGAAGTAACTGCAACTAAAAACAACGTTTTCCACGAAAGAAAACGTAGCTCGCAATCCGCGGCTGGTTCAAAAGGTGGCAGCGTAAGCTGCTCCAGGACAAAGGGCAAGTTCCAAGGAGGAACCGGATTCTTGATTGGTGGCCTAAGGTGGAGGACCCCCCCCCTTCAAAAGGCACGAGTAATGTCCAATTGAGCCACCATATGATGACCTATGGAGGCATGATAAGCCGAAATTGCGCACAAATGCACCTTAATCGAGGAGTAAGCTAGTCCGGATTGGAAAAGTGGAAGCAGGTATTCCAGAACCAGCTTCTTGGGACAGTCTAAGGGCGAGAAACCCCGCGTTTGAGCCCACAAGCAAAACCTGCGCCATTTCATGGCGTATGTTGCCGGTTTTCTAGCAGCAGAAAGAACTTCCGCGCTTCCTGCGAGACCCCATGTCACATCATGGCTATGTCTCTAGGAGCCAGGCATGTAGGTTCAATGAACGCAAGTCCAGATGGAATAGTGAACCTTCCTCCTGAGTCAACAGATGGGAGCTGATTGGCAAAGGAAGCAGAGGTTCCCGGGATAGCTGACGCAGGAGCGGGAACCAGATTTGCCTGGGCCAGAAAGACACTATCAAGATAAGCGTTGCATGCTCCTTGCGAAGTTTGAGGAGAACTCTCTAGATCAACAGGAAAGGAGGGAAGGCATAGAGGAATCTACCCGCCCAGGAGAGGGACAACGCTTCTCGCCAGAAAACACCAGGCCCTGGATCTAGCGAGTTAAAATTGGGCAGTTTTGCATTGGATGGGGACGCGAATAGATCTAATTCTGGAGTGCCCCATCTGTGGAACAGATCCCTCTGCCACCTCCTGTAGAAGCTCCCACTCGTGGACTCTGGCCTGAGAACGACTCAGGCTGTCTGCAACTGAACTGTCCACCCCGGGGACGTGAACTGCAATAAGGTTTGCGCCGTGCCGTATTACCCACTCCCACACTCTCATGGCCTCCCTGCAAAGGGGGTAGGAGTGTGTGCCTCCTTGTTTGTTGAGGTAATACATCACCGCAGTATTGTCTGTTTGCAACAGGAGAGTACTCGGTGGGATCTCTGACTGGAAGGCTTGCACGGCGTAGAGAACCACCCTTATCTCCAGTATATTGATATGGAGATGAGATTCCTGGATTGTCCATGCACCCTGAGACCTCACCCCGTTCAGATGCGATCCCCACCCGAGCCCTGAGGTGTCTGTGGAGAGAGTTACCGGAGACGGCGCTGCGAAGGGAACCCCCATGGAGAGGGTTCCCGGGTCTAGCCACCATTGCCTGTCCCGAATCACGGCTTTCGTGATTCGGACTGGCTGCTGCAAATGGTCTTGCCTTTGGTCCCACTGCACCCTTAACATCCACTGGGTTACCTGCATGTGGAGTCTTGCCATCGGGACCGTTGCAATGGCCGAAGCCATGTGTCCAAGCAGACGAAGGACCAGTCTGGCCGGGACGGTCTTCTTCACTGACAGGTCCCTGACGAGGGATCGAATGTGTTCCACTCTGTCCTCAAGAAGAAAGGCTTTTCCCTTGACGGTGTACAAAACTGCCCCTATAAACTGCAGTTTCTGGGATGGTACCAGGAGAGACTTCTTGTAGTTGATGAGGATGCCCAGAGACTGAAAAAGGGTCTGGGTATGCTGAATGGCCATCAACAATGCTTCCTTGGAGGGAGCCATGAGAAGCTAATCGTCCAGGTACAGGAACACGTAGTGGCCCTGTCTCCTCACAGACGCCGCCACAACTGCCATGCACTTGGTAAATACCCGAGGTGCTGATGACAGCCCGAAGGGAAGTGCTCGGAACTGATAATGGCGGCCCTGAAACTCGAAGCGCAGGAACCTCCTGTGCGCTTGAGCAATAGGGATGTGCAGGTAAGCGTCCTGCATGTCCAAGGACGCCAAGAAGGTGTCCTTCTTCAGCATGGGGATTAGGCCCGGAAGGGTCACCATGTAGAAGCATTTGTAGACGACCGACAGACTGAGGTCGCTGAGGTCCAAAATTGGACGGAGGTCCCCTGTTTTCTTTGGAACCAGGAAGAAGTGCGAATAGTATCCTAACCCTCTCTGGTTCTCTAGAATGTGCTCCAAAGCTCCTTTTCTAGAAGCGCGAGCACTTCCTGCTGTATAAGCAGGGCATGCTGACCCAAGTAGCGGGAAAGCAGAGGAGGCCTTGTGGGCAGGTTGCCTACGAATTCTATATAATGGCCTTTTTCCACCAACTGTAGCACCCACCTGTCGGTGGTGATCGACCGCCACCCTGGCAGGTGCCATGCGATGCGACCCCCGACCTTCATTTCCCATTGATCCTGAGGAGGGGCAGGGGCCGGGCAGGAGTCATGCTGTGGCAGCACTGGATCCTGCAGGTTGGGCCGACTCGGCCTCTGCCTGAGGATGTCAGCCTGGGCTTTTCGGGTGAAGGAGCCCCTTTGTTGCTGGCCGGAACGTAGTTGTTGCCTTTGAGTCCGGCTTCGAAAATGACTCTGGTTCCTGTGAAAGGAACTGAGTAGAGACCTGTACATAGCCTGCACAGATCTAACCGCCTTCCCAGCATCCTGTAGTTTGGTGATCACCTTCTCCGAGGCCTCGCCAAACAAAACTTCGCCATGGTAAGGGACATCCATGATATTCTTCTGGACGTCCAGGGTAAACCCGGAGACACAGAGCCACAAGTGTCTCTGGAGACACACGCCTGAGGCTGCAGCTCTGGCTGAAGAGTCTGCAGTGTCGTATGCGGCTCTAAACACCTGGGTTCCCACGTCCGAACCCGTACAGAGGAGGTTTAACAGCTCCTCCTTTTGGCCACCGTCTGGCATTTTTTCAACCAGGTCCCGTCCCTGCTCCCACAATGCGTTCTGGAATTGAACCATGTGGGTGAGGTAATTTAACGACCTAATGGCGCAAGTCGCAGCCACGTATGTGCACCTACCCAGGACATCCAGCTGTTTGGACTCCGGGTCCAGTGGCTGTGTGCTCAAGTGCTGTGGTTTTTGAGACCGGTCATGTGAGGCCGTAATGACCAAGGAATCAGCCAGAGGATGGTTGCGAGTACTGGTCTCCTTGAGGCCCTTGTGCAGGCGGTCAGCCTTCTTCGGCACTGCGGTCGAATCTTGGATGCACAGCCTTGGTGGCGATCATGAAGGTGTCCACCAAGCGTGGCACTACCACAGGTTTTGGGTCTTTCTGCTGAAGGTAGCAGGTAGGCGTGCTGTCTCGGGTCTAGCTCTTCAGCGTCCCACCCCATATTCTCCTGGATATGCCTCATGATCTCAGCGAATGAGGGGTCATCCGGAGGAAACCTGGGAAGGTCACATGGGTCCGGAGAAGGGACACTGATTGGAGGAGGAGATCTGGAGCACCCAGAGGTGTCAGATCTGGAGTCCTCCACGGACGGGGTATACCGACGCCGTCTGGGTCTCTTGAGGCTGGGGGACCCTGAGAGGTGGATCTTGAAGGAGGCCTTCTGTCCGAAGATCTGCCCCTAGGAGGGGATGCCGACTCCTTGGGGGTCGATGACCGTCCTGCTGACCCCCTGGGTGGGAGTGGGGGTGCATGCGTTGAAGGGGTAGCCGGTGTAGGAGGAGGTTGTGCGGTGACCGCATCCTTCTTGATGGTGTCCCACCAGAAGGTGAAGAGCTCCTTCTCCTCTGTCAGATTCAAGCCAGACGATGGGCCGGGAATGGATGGTCTGTCGCCGGGGTCGGGCGCCGGGTCCCCGGGGGTCTCCTGCTCCGGGGAGGGTTCCCATGGGAGCTCGACGGTTCCGGAGTCGCCCGCCTGGTCTTCGGGCTGGGTAGTGTCCTCCTCCTCCTCTGAAGCATATCGACCGACGTCGGTAGGCGGTGGTGTGGTCCTTCCCTCTGTGCCGATGCCGGTCCCGACCGACATCCTCGGGGGCGAATGCCTGACCGGCGACGGGTGTCATATGGTAGCCAGTTTCTGGGAGTGCCTATGGAGTTTGGCCGATGTCGAGTGGACTGATGTCAGGTCCGACATCCGCTTCCGGGAGGTCAGCTCCTTGGTCTTGCGCTGGGGGGGGGAGAGACTGACCTGACGTCTGAGTCCGGACGACGGGAGGAAGGCTTGTGGTGCTCCCCAGACTTGGACGAGGCCTTGGATGGAGTGGATGAAGTGACAGGCCTGGAGGTCTTGACAGGCTGCAGAGAGGAGGAACCGCTGGACGATCTAACCAGAACTGGGGGAGGCTGAGAGCGAGCCCTAGAGGGAGAGCGGTCACACCTGGGGCCGGAACTGCGGGAATCTGAGGCCCTGGAAGGTGACCTGGGTCTTGCCTTCTCCTGGTGCTTTTTGCGATGTCTATGGGACTTCCCAGACGACTCCCCCTTGGAGGAAGGATCTCTGTCCGTAGCTTTGAGTTTTTCCTCAAGAAAAAAAGCCTGAAGGGCCTTCTGGCGGTGGATCCTAGTGCGGCTATTGAAGCCCTGGCAGAAGGAGCAGGCCTGGGTGTCGTGGTCTGGGCCCAGGCAGCGCACACAGGCCGACTGAGGATCCTTGAAGGGGATCTGCTTGCCGCAGGCATACTTCAATGGATGACCCTCCAAAGAGGTGTTTGGAGAGGACATCAGATGAATCCAGTGACAAAACTGAAGAAAAAAATGTTGAAGTTTCCTAGTCATCGTGTGCTAGAGAGTGAGCAAGAGGCCAATGCTGCGAGGTCGACGGCAGGAAAAGAAAGTACAGTTACGTAAGAACTTACTGCAACAGTAGATCTTTGAAAACAGCTCTTGCAGCAGGTTACACCATTAGGACTGAAGCCGGCAGGCGTCAGGACCCAATTTTTCTAGCTAGCAGTCTTCAGCGGGACCGCCTCCGGCGTCAGGCGAGTGGCTACAAGGAGGCGTCCCGCCAGAATCCCCCGTTCTCCCACCGGAGACTTCCGGCCCCTGGATGACATCAGAAGAGGAGACAGAGGATCCACCATCAGATGGTAAAAAACTAAGAACCAACCCTTCCAATCCTAAGGATAGTGTTAGGCTGGAACCTACTTCCTCCAAGGGGGAATGGTAGGCGGGAAGGTACCTGCTGCAAGAGATGTTCTCGAAGATCTACTGTTACGGTAAGTTCTTAAGTAACTGTACTATCTTCTTCGAGATACAGATCTTGCAGCAGGTTACACCATTAGGACTGATTCCCAAGCAATGGCGCCTCTGAAAAGCCATTGGGAGGAGGCAAGACTGAAAATGAGGCCCGTCCTGGGCCTAAGACAGAAGTCCATGAAAAACGGCTAGGCCAAAACCCGCTCTTCACCTTGAGGCGATATCCAGGCTATAATGCCTGATAAAGTGTGCACCGAACTCCAGGTGGCTGCAGACATAAAGCCGATATAGACACATTCTTCAGTGCTGCAAAGGAGGTGGCCACTCTTCTTGTGGAATGGCCCTTGACCACTCCTGGTGAGGGTTTCTTGTCGTGTGTGCCTCCTTGTTTGTTGAGGTAATACATCACCGCAGTATTGTCTGTTTATAACAGGAGAGTACTCGGTGGAATCTCCGACTGGAAGGCTTGCAGGGCATAAAGGACCGCCCTCATCTCCAATATGTTGATATGGAGATGAGATTCCTGGGTAGTCCATGTTCCCCGAGACCTCACCCCGTTCAAGTGTGCTCCCCACCCGAGCCCTGAGGCATCTGTGGAGAGTGTTATCACCGGGTACGGCACTGTGAAAGGAACCCCCACAAAGAGGGTTCCCGGATCTAGCCACCATTGCCAGTCCCGAACCACAGTCTTCGTGATTCTGACCGGATGCTGCAGATGGTCTTGCCTTTGGTCCCACTGCATCCTTAACATCCACTGGGTTACCCGCATGTGGAGTCTTGCCATCCGGGACTGTTGGAATGGCCGCAGCCATGTGTCTGAGCAGGCGAAGGACCAGTCTGGCCGGGACGGTCTTCTTCGCTGACAGGTCCCTTATGAGGGATCGTATGCGTTCCGCTCTGTCTTCAGGGAGAAAGGCCTTCCCCTTGACGGTGTCCAGAACTGCCCCTATGAACTGCAGTTTCTGAGACGGTACCAGGAGAGACTTCTCGTAGTTGATTAAGATGCCCAGAGACTGAGAGAGAGCCTGGGTATGCTGAATGGCCAACAGCAATGCCTCCTTGGAGGAGGCCATGAGAAGCCAGTCGTCCAGGTACGGGAACGCATAGTGGCCCTGTCTCCTCAGAGACGTTGCCACGACTGCCATGCACTTGGTGAATACCCTGGGTGCTGATGACAGCCCGAAAGGAAGCGCTCGGAACTGATAGTGGCGACCGAGAAACTCGAAGCGCAGGAACCTCCTGTGCGCCTGAGCGATGGGGATGTGCAGGTAGGCGTCCTGCATGTCTAGGGACGCCAAGAAAGCATCCTTCTTCAGCATGGGGATTAGTCCCGGGAGGGTCACCATGCGGAAGTGCTGGTAAACGACCGACATATTGAGGTCGCTGAGGTCCAAGATCGGACTGAGGTCCCCTGTTTTCTCTTTGGAACCAGGAAGAAGTGTGAATAATCACCTGCTTCTCTCTGGTTCCCTGGAACATGCTCCAAAGCTTCTTTCTGTACAAGCATGAGCACTTCCTGCCTTATGAGCAGAGCATGCTGACCCGAGTAATGGGAGAGCAGAGGAGGCCTTGTGGGGGGCTTGTCTAGGAATTCTATATAGTGGCTTTTTTCGACCAACTGTAGCACCCACCTGTCAGTGGTGATTGACTGCCACCCTGGCAGGTGGTCTGCGATGTGACCCCCAACTTTTGTTTCCCGTTGATCCTGAGGAGGCGGGGGCCGGGAAGGAGTCATGCTGTGGCAGCAGACGGTCCAGCAGGTTGGGCCGACTTGGTAGCACGTTGGCCTCTACCTGAGGATGTCTTGGCCTGGGCTTTCCGAGAGAAGGAGCCCCTCTGTTGCTGGCCGGAACAAGGTTGTTGCCTCAGAGTCCGGCTGCAAAAACGACTCTGGTTCCTACGAAAGGAACTGAATCTAGATCTGTACATGGCCTGGACAGATCTAACGGCCTTCCCAGCTTCCTGTAATTTAGTGGTGATCCTTTCCAAGGCTTCACCAAACAAAACTTCACCTTGAAAGGGAGCGTCCATAATGTTTTTCTGGACGTCAGGGTGAACCCGTAGACACGGAGCCATGAGTGTCTCCGGAGACATACGCCTGAGGCTGCTGCTCTGGCCGAAGAGTCCGCGGAGTCGTACGTGGCTCGGAGCACTTGGGTTCCCACATCTGAACCCGTGTAGAGGAGCTGGAGGAGTTCCTCCTTTTGGCCACCATCTGGCAATTTCTCCACCAGTCCCTGTCCCTGTTCCCACAGCGCATTCTGGAACTGAACCATGTGGGTCAGGTAATTCAGCGATCTAATGGCGCAAGTCGCAGCTGCATAAGTGCGCCTGCCCAGCACGTCCAACTGCTTGGACTCCAGGTCCGGTGGCTGCGTGCTCAGATGTTGCGGTTTCTGAGACCAGTCATGAGAGGCTGTAATGACCATGGAGTTGGCCAGAGGACGATTAGCCAGGTACTGATCCTCCCTTGGGGCCTTGTACAGGCGGTCAGCCTTCTTCGGCATTGCCGAGGTCGAATGTGGATGCTTCCACGCTGCCTCGGTGACGTTCACGAAAGTGTCCACCAAGGGTGGCACTACCACAGGCTTGGGATCTTTTTGCCAAAGGTAGCGGGCAAGGCGTAGTCTTTCGGGGTCGAGTTCCTCCGCATCCCATCCCATGTTCTCTTGGATGTGTCTCACTATCTCGGCGAACGAGGGGTCATCTGGAGGAGACCTAGGGAGGTCACGTGGGTCCGGAGAGGGGATGCTAGTTGGAGAAGCAGACCTGGAGCATTCAGAGATGTCAGATCTGGAATCCTCCGTAGATGGTGAATATCGACGTCTTCTGGGTCTCTTGGGGCTGGGTGACCGTGAAGAGGATCTTGAAGGAGGCCTTCTCTTTTCTGTAGATCTGCCCCTAGGAGGTGCTGCTGGCTCCTGGGGGGGAAGGTGTTCGGCCTGCTGCCCCTTTTGGTGAAGGAGGGGGCGCAGGCGTCAGTGGTGCCGCGGGTGCGGGAGGAGGGTGCGTCGTGACCACATCCTTTTTGATGGTGTCCCACCAGAAAGTGAAGAGCTCCTTCACTTCTGCCAAGTTTAGGCCCGACGATGGACCGGGTGCCGGTGGCTTGTCATCAGGGCCAGGTGTCGGCTCCCCGGGGGTCTCAGGTTCTGCAGAGGGCTCCCGTGGGAGCTCGATGGTCCAGAATCACCCGCCTGGTCTTCGGGCTGAGTAGACTCCTCCGACAACGTCTCCTGACCGACGTCGGTAGGCGGCAGTGTGGTCCTTCTGACTGCGGTACTGGACGTCGGTCCCCCCGCCGGCATCCTGTGGGGTGAATGCCTGACCAGCGATGGGTGACGAACTGCCGCCGGTTCCCGGGAGTGTTTGTGTACCTTGGCCGACGTCGGGTCCGACGTCCGCTTAAGGAAGGTCAGCTCCTTGGTCTTACGTTGAGGTGGTGGCGGCAGGGAGACTGACCGGACATCGGAGGCCGAGTGTCGGGAAGAGGACTTGTGATACTCCCCTGACCTGGACGAGACCTTCACCGAGGAATCCGGCCTGAAGGTCTTGGCAGGCCGCAGAGTCGAAGAACCACTGGCTGATTTGACCACGCGGGGAGGCTGAGAGTGGGCTCTAGACAGGGAGCGGTCTGACCTGGAGCCGGAGCTGCGGGAGTCCGAGGCCCTGGAGGGGGATCTGGGTCTCGCCTTCTCCCGGTGCTTCTCGTGGTGCCTGTGCGACTTCCCCGAAGATTCCCCTCTGGAGGAAGGATCCATGGCCTTAAGCTTTTCTTCAAGAAGGAAAGCCTGGAGAGCCTTCTGTCGGCGGATTCTCATTCGGCTGTTAAAGCCCTGGCAGAAGGAGCAAGCTTGGGTGTCGTGATCTGGGCCCAGGCACTGAACGCAGGCCGAATGAGGCTCTTTGAAAGGAATCTGCTTCCCACAGGCACACTTGAAGAATGGCCCTCCACTGAAGTTGAGGAGGACATCAAACAAAGAAAGCGGCTGAAAAGGATTTCTTGAGAGTTGGAATGGATTTCTACCAATAGTCTAGTCTAAACTGATGAGGTCGAGACATGCAAAGTTGATAGCGGGAAAGAATTGGGGATTCTGGTGGGACCGCCTCCTTATGTACTACGCCTGACATCGGGGGCGGGACCGACATCGGAGGCGGTCCCCGTGGAAGACTGCTAGCTAGAAAATTTCCGTGGGGTCCCGACGCCTGACAGCTTCAGTCCTAATGGTGTAACCTGCTGCAAGAGCTGTATCTCGAAGTAAGATCCTTTATTCCAAAAAGTGTCCTCTTGGGTACAAATACTGCTGTTCCCCTACGCCTACCCTTTTTATAGGACAATGTTATAACTGCATCGTATCCTAATTTATAAAGTTTTTCATGCTCCCCCGGACTCAGATGAGTATCCTCTAGTAAAATAAATGCAGCTCCTGATTTTCTAAGAAAAGTCAGAATTCTGATTCTCTTGATTGGCTGGGTTAAACCATGCATGTTATAAGAGATGATTGTAACATCTGCCATAGGCATGATCTCCCAAGTAACTCAGTTCTTTGTGGCATGTTGCTTCATTGTTTTAAAGTCTTCCCCTTCCCTCGGCAGTCCTAGACCCAAGTTTAGTATTATGACATACCACAATTTCTGTGACAAAAAAACACCAACTGAGGGTTCTAAACATCAAGTTAGAAAGCTTGAACTGAAAAAACAAAAGTAAACGTGTGTACTTCCACCGTGGAGATCCCTTTCCAACTAGGGTTCTCTAGTGCCAGCAACACGCTACAAACAGATGGAGGGGGGCCAGCACAAGGAGGTTTGTAAACCACCTACTGGAGGTAGCACTCCTTTGGAGCCGCTCTATTCTGGCCCCTTATCTGCGAATGCAGATTTTGTTAGAACGCCAACTGCTGTTCAGGCAGGAAATACACCTGCAACCCACAATTAAGAGTCTTAAACAAAACATACCCTCCCTGCCTCAAACCCATGTACTTATGTAATAAAGTAAATGCTTCTCCGCCTCTGAAGCAGAATATAGTTAAAAAAAAAAAAAAAATTACATTGTTTCAAACCGTCCATAGATTACCCAAACCCATAGAAGGCTACTATATATTTAGCAACTTTTCAGTTAATACATCTTGCTCTGCACATATACTATTGTAAAAAATAAAGCAATTTCTCTTCAAGGTATGCAATCTTTTTTTTCATGCTACTTTTATGGGTTTCTTTTCCTGGAGAGCACACCAAATGCTGAACAAACCAAAATGAAAAAGTTCCACTGCTGAAATGGGAAAAGAGAAAGTCCAACTGCCTATCTACAAGTTTTAAACTAAAGTATTTACTTTCTATAGTCTCTCAGGTAAGCTGTATAAGGCAGTCTGTGTAAATATAGAAATTACGTACCTACCATAATTCTTGATGTTACTGGACAAAGTCTCCACCACTCATTCACACTAACTGGACTACCCCGGATGTGCTAGGATCCAGCGGGAGCCAAAAATCTTCAGGAGGGCCGGCGCTGGGATATGACCACGTATGCGTGTGCCATGAGACTGTCTCGCGCCATATAAGCTACTACCTCGGTGGCAACTCTCCAACCACCTCAGTACCTTTTTTACCGAGGAAGTGCAGCGTAAACTAACCTTATGAAAAGTATAGTTACGCAAGAACTTACCTTAACAATAGATCTTCGAGAGGCGCTCTTGCAACAGGCTATTACCATTAGGACTATGCTGCAGGCACTAGGACCCACTGGAAAACTCGTAGCTAGCAGTAATAAACTATTTTTAAAGCGCCTTTCCAAAGCCAAGGCACTGTACAACATTACAACATACAAAAACCAATAAAACAAAAAATTCCAATGTGCCACAAATGGGTCCTCAGGGCCTTAACTCTCCACAGTCATGCACTCACATATCTGACGAAGGGCTTCCCCCCAGCATCGGCACCGCCCCGTCTGTCATGGTACAAAAGGGGCGATCCCCAGCTCCACCTTAGTTCACCTGCTGCAGACCTATGAGCAGGCTCCGACCAGCGGACCAGGCGGAAGCACGCCAAAAAAGATGCTGAATCTCACCAGGGGGAAGCAGGGTGGGAAAGCCATGCCTGCTGCAAGAGCTCCTCTCGAAGATCTACTGCTGCAGTAAGTTCTTACATAACTGTACTATCTTACTTTGAGTGGGAGTTCTTGCAGCAGGCTGTTACCATTAGGACCGAGTCCTAAGCAGTCCCGCGAGAAGGAAATACGCAACCCTGCGAGGCGGCTGAAAGGCATCAGTGCTGTAACACGGCATGCTAGGAAAGAAGTTCCTGAAGGACAGCTAGGCCGAACCCGGCCCTGCACCCGGAAGCAATGTCCAGACTGTAGTGCCTGATGAAAGTATGCACTGAGCTCCAAATAGTCACTGCGCAAATGTCTCCAATGGAGACGTTCCTCAAAGAGGCAAAGGAGGTAGACACTCCCCTAGTAGGATGACCTCAGACTGTGCCTGGAAGGGGTTTGTTGTACTTATTGTAGCAGTAAACAATACAATGGACCAACCACCTAGAAATTGTCTGCTTCGACACTGGTTTACCTAGGTGTTGAGGCGCAAAGGCCACGAAAAGCTGGTCTGACTTGCGGTGGGGAGCAGTGCGCTGAGATAATACCGGAGCACCCTGTGAACGTCCAATATGTGCAGGAGCACTTCCCCTTGATTAGTATGATCAGAATAATAAACCGCAAGGCGGACATCTTCATTCAGAGTCAATTCTGAAACCACCTTTGGGAGGAACTTAGGATTTGTTCTTAGGGCAACCCTGTCCATGTGAAAAATCAAATAAGGCTCCTTACACATCAGGGCCTGAAGCTCGGAAACTCTACGAACGGAAGTCGCAGCAACTAAAAAGGATGCCTTCCAGGAAAGGAAATGTAGCTTGCAATCTGCTGCAGGTTCAAAAGGGTAAAGGGTAAGTTTCTCTAGCACAAAAAGGAGATCCCAGAGAGGTATTGGATCTCTGACGGGAGGTTTCATGTGCAGAATGCCCCTCAAAAAAGTTTGGGACACGTCCAGCTGGGCCAACGTTCTTCCCTCCACTAGCATATGACAAACTGACACTGCCAACATAAGTATTTTGATGGAGGAGTAGCTCAAGCCTTGACTCAAAGAGAGGAGATACTGCAAAACTGAGTTCACTGGACATGAAAGTGGGTCTAAGTGACGGGAAGAAGCCCAAAGACAAAAACGCTTCCACTTCATAGCATAAGTGGACCTAGTAGAGGGCTTTTTCGCAGAGACGAGAATGTCTGCAACCTCCTGAGAGACCCCATACCTGTTTTTTTTTTATACTTTATTTGCTTAACATTTCATTTTCATGCCACACAGAACAATTGCATTACACTGGTTACATATGAAATGTCCTATCTTCTCAATCATATTAATACATTTCAATTTTATTCAATACAGTTCTTTTTCAGTTCTTTTCATAGGCTTCTAAAAAAACAGATACAGCCTTCTTTTTTTTCCTTTTACAACCTTATAACACTTCATTAAACCTATTAAGGGGGATAAATTAACCGTTTATTTCAGCTAACATGTAGTTGGAAAAAAAAGGGGGATCATTCCACTTCATCTCTATATATATCCCAACGTGCCCATCTATTGGTGTATAACTCTGTATTATAATTGACAGCAAAGGTAATTCTTTCCATTGCCTGGATTTGAGAGATTATTTGCAACCAGTCACTGAGCCCTGGAAAAGATCGCTGTAGCCACTTTTTTGTGATTGCTTTCAATGCAGCAATGTTTAGCACAGCCCACAGATATCTCCCTTCTTTACCTGTAATTTCCATGGGACATAGTCCTAGGAGAGTATTTTCTGGGCCTATACCCATTGTTAAGTTAAAAAGTTTACTGATATGGGTTATGACCATCTGCCAATACGCCTGAAGCAATGGGCATGTCAAAAAAATATGTGCCATATCCGCCTCTAAATTACCACATCCTCTCCAACACTCAGCCTTGGATCTCATGCCCATCTGCACCTGTCTACCTGGGGTCAAGAAGTATCTTACTTTAACTTTCCATGCAAATTCTTGCCACATGGGTAAGGATGTGGTGCACTAACTACTCCTGAATACCTCACCCCATTGTATTTGGCTGAGTCTTAATCCCAGCTCTTGCTCCCACTTCTTCTGGAGAGAACATGTACTGTGTGCCCTGTCCGCTATGGAATTCCAATAGAGCATTGTTATAGCTCCCTTACCGTGTTCTGAACTCCAAATTGTTTCAAAAGCTCTGGAATAAGGTCTCTGGTCCTCATAATGAAGACTCTTTTGTAGTTTATCATTTATATATTTTCTCAATTGATAGTAATATAAAAGATCTTTGCTTGTCCAATTATATAGGACCCGCGCTCTTTCGAAAGATAAGACTGTCGTTCCATGCAGTAACTGCCACACAGCACACATGCCCCTCTCCTCCTGTCTCTTATACCAGTTTGAAAACTTAGCTGGGGTAAAGTTTTTGTCTGCAGTCCACCAAACGTATCTCCATATATCTCTAACTGTATATCCTCGCCTTATTCCCTGTAGCCATCCAGACAGAGTCACTCCAACAGAAGTCATAGACTCCTTAATCTCATGTATTCTGTAATTTGGGTCAAACATCTTGGAGCATAATTGTGATCTCCCTACCTGGTTCAGTTCTAATTGTTGCCAATGGACCCTATAATTCTGTGTCCATAGTAGTGCTGTTTTCATCTGAACTGCAATCCAGTAATCCACCAATGATGGGCAAGCTCTACCCCCATCCTGTTTCGGTAAGAACAAGGTTTTCTGTGCTATTCTTGGGAAAGTGTTACCCCATATGTAGGACATGAACCACCCCTGCCAGCTTTTTATTTCTTTCTGTGGTATTATACATGGTACTGTTTGGAATAAGTATAAAAATCTCGGTAATATATTTGTTTTGACTATTTACAATCTTGAGTAAAATGGGAAGGGTATGCACCTCCATTTCTGGAGATTTTCTCGCACTTGCCTGCATAGAGTGGGAAAATTATCCCTGAAAAGTGTAGCTGGGGATTTACCTAACATAACTCCCAGATATTTTATGGGCTCACATTCCCACTTCATAGGGTATTTAGTTTTAATCTCCTCTGTTACAGCTGCAGACAGCAGTAATACCTCGGTCTTAGACCAGTTAAGGGTGTAGCCAGATATACTGGAGAACAGCTCAATTTGTTTAAAAACCTGTGGTAGAGATACAGAGGAATTCGTCAAATACAGCAGAACATCGTCTGCATATAGAGCTATCTTGTGAATAGCATTTCCTATTTTTACCCCCTCTATCTCATTGTCCATCCTGATACTCTGAGCTAAGGGCTCTATATATAGGGAAAAAAGTAATGGTGAGAGGGGGCACCCCTGCCGGGTCCCCCTTTCCAACTGAAAGGCTCCAGAAGTATGGCCACTCGCCCTAATGTGTGCTGAGGGATGGGCATATAATTTAGATAAAAATTTCAAGAAAGGTGCCGGGAATCCGAAACTGGCCAGGGTGCCCCACAAAAAAGACCAAGAGACTTGATCAAAAGCCTTCTCCGCATCTAGGCTCATCACACAGGCCGGAATCTTTGATTTATGCAAGTGCTCAATTATATTTACAGACCTCCTTATGTTATCTGAGGTTTGCCTCCCCTTCACAAAACCTGTTTGATCTAGGTTAATTAGTTCTGGCAAAAGGTTTTCCAGTCTTCTGGCCATTACCCCTGTTATTATCTCGTAGTCCATGTTTAATATGGAGATTGGCCTGTACGAAGAACATAATGTGGGGTCCCTGTCCGGCCTCGGCAACACCGAAATTATAGCCTGAGCCCAAGAGGGGGCACTCCCATCTTCCTCCCTCCACAGTGAGTTATAGGCCTCTTTTAACAAAGGCACAATTGCCTCTCGAAATGTTTTATAAAACTCGTTTGGAAGACCGTCTGTTCCAGGACATTTGCCTGCCTTCAATTGAGATATTTCTGCTTGTATTTCACCCACTGAAAAAGAAGAAATTAAATTTTTTTGTTGTTGAACAGTTACTTTAGGTAGCCGAAGAGGGGACAAATATTTCTCTATGACCTCAGGGGACGGGTTCGCTTTTTTAGCATACAATGTTTGATAAAAGACTTGAAGGCGTCAGCTATGCCTTCCACACTATATTTCCAAGTCTTATCCCTTGAATCCCATATTTTTGGTATGCATGTTTTGGCCTTCCACTTTCGAAGCCTACTCGACAAGAATTTTAATGCTCTCGGGCCTCCCTCATAATACCTTTGCCTTAAATATATCATTTTTTGATCCACCTCATAGTCAAGCATCTCTATAAGCTCCCTCTTCAGCTTCTCAATAGTTTCCCCCTCTCTGTACTTAACTGTTGCTGTTGTTGATGCTCCAAGGAGGCTATTTGATTTTGTAAGTGGACTTTTTTTGCCTCTCTCAGCTTTTTGTTTCTGGAGGAGATCTCTATAAGTTTGCCCCTAACTAGCGCCTTTACCGTGTCCCATAATATACCTGGTGATATGTCCGGGTCTTTATTTTCTTTAACTGTTTGTTCTATTGCCCTATTATCTCCTTGACTTCCTGGTTATGCAGCAGGGAGAGATTCAATCTCCAGAATGTATTATGTTTAAGGGGGCCAAGCCTAAGTTTCATATATATATTGGGGCGTGGTCTGATTATATTATGTCTCCGATCCATGACTCAGTGCACAAAGATATTGGATCTTTAAACATTAAGAAATAGTCCAGCCTCGAGTACGTTTGGAGTGCTGCAGAAAAAAAAAGTGTATTGTCTATTATTCTTATGCATCTGCCTCCAAACACCGATTAGTCCCAACTCACCCATTAGCTTCACTACCTTATTTACTGTCCCCCTCTCTTGTCTGACCACCCCACCAGATGCGTCTTTATGTACATTAAGACAAAGATTTAGGTCCCCTCCTATAACTAAATCACCTTCCGCCCACTCAGATACTTTCATAAAAAACTCTCTATAAAAAGAGAGGTCTGATCCCGGAGGGGCATACACTGAAACCAGGGAAATTACATTCCCGGTATATTTGCCCTTTAACCCCACATAACAACCCTCCTTATCTTTGATAGTATCCTGCACCTCAAAGGGGCATTTGTTGGGGACTAAAATAGCAGTACCCCATTCGCCTGCCCTTCTTATACGATGTATATTGGACTAACTGAAAGCCAAATTTCTTAAGCTTCTCATGTTCTGCCTGATTTAAATGCGTCTCTTGTACCATTATAAATGAAGCTTGTGATTTGCATAAAAAGGCCATCACTCTACTTCTCTTAATCGGATGTGTTAGTCCATTTACATTAACAGACAGTATTATTGACTCAGATTTATCCATTTTCCCAAGATATTAGCTTATACCTTACATGTATCCCCACAGAGTACTCCTTCCCCCTTGTTTCACCCCCACCCCACCCAACTACATCAAGTCCCCCATAAACACTTAAACTCCTAAATTGTAATGAACAAAACCACATCACTAGATGTGGAGACAACTATAACAAATTTGAGTTTGTTTTAAATTTGTACTTCCACAAGTGCAAACCCCTTAGCAACACCAGGGGGTCTCTAATGCCAGTAGCCTCCCTCCACCGGTACAAGGAATGCGTCTTACCACACCAAGTGCGGTGTTCCTCGCGAGCCTGGTAGATTGAATCACCGGGCTCCAATATACTTTAGGACGTGACGTCACTCAGCCGTTGACTGCCCTTAAACGTTATGTGAGCCATTTATCCCAAGACTAAATGATTTGCTTCTTTAATCATGCAATATTCAAACCCGCTATATTGTCACAGTTTCTATACTGATTTGTTAAACAGGGCCCATAGCGCAACAATATCTGGCTCGACTTGAATCGCAGTTCAAAAAATTACTCCAGTCATTTTAAAGCTGGGTAGGTGGAGCCAGGATGGAGTCCAATACCTCTGCAACTAATCATTACTTTGTCGTAAAGAGGCAATTAGTCAGAAAGCACCATGCACAACTACATTGCTCAGCTGATCCAAGTTCACCTCCGGTAGGCTTTTTATTCTATTATAAACTACCATATAAAATGCTGGCTTAACGAAGCATGGCTCTTTTTATTTTCTGCTATACTTGCATTCCATCTTCAGTTTCCACAGCTCCACTCCAGTCCTGTGAGTCCTTTTGTAAGCCATCACGACCTTCCTGAAGCTTCTGGAGTAACTTCTTCATCGCGAGGAGGGGCGCAAGTGATGACATCTCTTTGCTGCTGCCTCTCTTCCTCTTACCCAATGAGGTTGTCCATGCAAGGGGCCCTTCTAGGAAGATGAGTTTTTGTTCCCAGCGCTTTGGGGTTCCATTAGGCCCTTCTCTATAAGTGCAACTCTGGCTTCTTCAGGTGAGTTGTAGATTTTAATACCATCCGGCCAAAACACCCTCAACCTTGCAGGGAAAGGAGTATGGAAGCGATATTCCCTGGTTTTCAAAAGTTTAATTATATCTGCATATTGAGAACGTTGTCTCAATTTCTTGCGGGTAGTCGTGGTCAAAGTAAAGTCTATGGTTTAGGTATGTGACCTCCTTCAACCTCCAGGCCCAAATTAAGATGTCTTCCTTTGTCTTGTAGCTATTGAACTTAATTATTATCGAGCGTGGTCTAGCACTTTCCTCAGTGGGTTTTGGCTGAAGAGCTCTGTGTGCTCTCTCAATATACAACTGATACCCAACGGGCAGTTGTAAAACATCTGTCAGGAGGTTGGAAATAAATTCGTGCATGAGCCCCGTTTCCGAGCCTTCGGGCAAACCATACAGTCTGATGTTCTCTCTACGGGAGCGACTCTCGAGATCTATACATTTCTCTTGTAGTTTCTCTGTTTGGATGATTAGAGCCTGCAAAATCCTCCCATTCTGGAATATGCCGTCCTCGGTCTGTGCAATCCGTTTCTCCACTCCCTCCACACGCTGCTCAAGCCCAGAAAGTTTTTGATTCAAATTTCTGAATTCCAGCTTCGTTTCCGCCCTCATCTCTCTTAGTTCCCTGAAAAGTTGCTCAAAACGAGAGCGAGATAATTGCTCAGTCTCCTCTTCAGTGTCGGCCATGCTGGATAGGGAAGGGCTACGATTCGATCTTCTGGAGGACGAATGCAATCCCTTCTCATCTTGTGAATTTGGCTTCAGTTTCGCCTTATCTTTGTTTGGCTTGTCTTTAGCTCGATTTGTATTCGCCATTACCCCTGTTTTTATGTCCACTTAGCAGGTATTTGTCTTTCCGAGTGGATGGGGTGGGGAGCTCGCTTCACTTGCTCACTCTAGGCTCCGTGACGTCACCGGAAGACCTCCCCATATCTGGTTTTGACTAAGTCTGCAGGAGCCATGCATGAAGGTGCAGGGACTTGAGGTCTGGATGGACCAACATGCCCTGATCTTGTGAAAGCAAGTGCAACCTCCAAGGCAGCTGAATCGGAGGTTCCACTGCCAGCTGCTGAAGTAGTGGGAACCAAATCTGCTGAGGCCACAGCGGGGCGATGAGAATCATATGTGCCCACTTGGCCTGAAGCTTCAAGAGAACCCTCTGTATTAGCCGGAAGGGACGGAAGGCATACAGGAACCTCCCAGTCCAACAGAGGGACAGTGCATCCGGCCAGAAAACACCAGGCGCATGCTCTCACGAGCAGAAATTTGGCAGTTTGGCATTGCATGGAGACGCAAGGAGGTCCAGCTCTGGAAGAACCGAAGTGTCAAAGAGCCGATCCGCTACTGACTGGAGTAGCTCCCACTCATGCACCTCAGACTGAGATCGGCTTAGGCTGTCGACTAAGACGTTCTGGATGCCTGGAATACGAACCGTGGCTAGAGTGATCTGATGTTCCAGGGCCTGACCCCAGACTCTCATCACCTCCCTGCACAGGGGGTAGGAATGTGTGCCCCCTTGCCCTTTTTTTTTTTTTTTTTTAAATTTTTCTACTCCTATGGCCACCTGAGATGCTTCCCCGATTGGGGAGATCCGGTCGCTGACCGCCTCTACTGCGGACACCCAGACTCCTATGACTTGCCCCTCAGAGCAGGGCCGCTGGGAGCCCCCAACCCCGTAGAACATGGATCCAGACGGGTGCCACAGCTAAACTGCGGACGGCCAATGCCGCTCGCTTCAGGTGCCATTTCTTCCATTTTTCCTGTCCCCTTTATGGTGCAGGCTCAGACATTGCCTCCAGTCTCCACTGGGGGCTGCTGCTGAGTGATGCATTCCCCAATCCCACCCCAGAGAGGAAAGCAGTCCTCTGGACTCTCAATCCTCTCTGCCCCTGCCGACCCACGGCGCCTGGAGTCCATTCCCGAACCCAGGTCGCTGGCATGGGTCGAGGAAAGGCACTAGTGCCTCAACTCTCTATGCCACCAGGCCAGCTGCCCCCTTGCTTGTTGATATAAAACACGACAACTGTGTTGTCTGTCTCGCTAAGAAGAGAACCTGGTGCTAGGTCCCCCTGAAAAGCCCTAAGGGCGTAGAGGACCGCCGCATCTCTAGGACATTGATGTGAAGTCTGCTGTCATCTTGAGACAAGATGCCCTAGGTCTGGCTGACTCCAGATGCTGTCCCCAACTGAAGGTCTGACTCGGTGACTCCTGCCGAAAAGAACCCCTCTTGTAGACTGGAGGGCTCAGCCACCAAGTAAGGGTCCTCCTGACAGGGTCCAAGATCCGGACCAGCTGGTCTAGACCGTCTGATCTTTGGTCCCATTGCACCATGAGCATCCACTGAGGGACCCTCATGTGGAGGCGAGCCAAGGAGGCTACTGGGATGGCTGCCGCCATGTGCCCCAGAAGCCTGAGGAAAGTCCTGGCCTGGACTTGAGGGGTTATGGATACTGTTCGGGACACTTTTCGCAGATGATTCCCCCCCCCCCGTCCTGGGAGGGCGGCCATGCCTTGGACCGTGTCCAGAACTGCTCCTACCGACAGATTCAGGGCGATCCTCAACTTTCAGAATAGTGTACAGGTGTCTCAAGAGTGTGCAGAAGAAACACCTTTGAGGGAGCTGCCAAAAGCCAGTCATCCAGGTAAGGGAAGACATAATGACCTTTGCGTCAGAGCCGCAGCTACCACTGCTAAGCACTTGGTAAAGAGTTGCAGAGCGGAGGGAGAGGCTGAGCGGCAGAACCCAAAATTGATGCCTCCCCTGGAAGTGGAACCTCAGAAACTTCCAATGGGGAAGGAAAACCACGATGTGTATATAAGCATCTTACATGTCCAGGGAACAGAGCCAATCCCCCTGGTGCAGCAGAGGATTGAGACCTGGTAGAGTTACCATCCTGAACCTTTTGTATATTTAAAGAACTGAGGTCCAGGATGGGCCAAAGGTCTTGCATTTTCTTTGGCACCATGAAGAAGTGGGAATAAAACCCCCTTCCTCATTGCTCCTGTGGAACTGGCTCCATTGCCCTTTTACACAAGAGGGTTCGAACTGCTCCTTCTATTAACTGGATGTGGGAAAGAGGATAACGGGAGGACCTTGGAGGACTTTCCGGAGGCATCTGTGTGAACGCCAGTGTACGTCCTCTCTTTATGATGTCCAAGACCCAAAGGTCTGAACTGATCTCGCTCCACCTTTCCCAGTGGAGGGAGAAGCGGCCCCCCCCACTGCTTCCCCTTCTGCCTCCGCTGGAGGAGGGAGTGTCAGCAGGGAGTCATTGGGAGGATCCAGGAGTGGGCAGATAGGTTTGGGAGGATTTTGGGCCTCTAGGAGGCACCTCCAGCTTACTGGTTTGTGGCTTTCCTCTTCAAACCACCTCTCTGCGCAAACTGACCATGGGTATTCGGCCCCGAGGACTTACGAAAGGGCCATTTGTGAAATGGCTTTTGGTCCCTCTTGTAAAGTTTTCAGACGGACCAAACTGACTTCCTAGACTCCTAGAGGCGAGAAATCAATTTCTCAGTCTCCTCTCCAAACCACACAGAACCCTGGAAGGGAAGATCCTTTATTCCGGACTGCAGATCCTGGGTGAATCCGGAGATCCTTAGCCAGGAATGCATCTAAGGCAAACGCCGGAAGCCGCAGCCCTAGATGCCGTGTCTGCAGTGTCGTATGAGGCCCATAAAACATGCGTGCCTATGTCCAGACCAGACTTTAGGATTACCAGCTTTTTGGTCTTTTGAGCCAAATCTGGCAAGGTGTTGGCTACTTCCTGGTCCTTCTCCCACAACGCGTTTTGGTACTGGACCATATGCGTGAAGAAGTTGAGCAATCTTATGGAGCAGGTGGAGAAAGAGTAGACTTTCTTGCCCACCTGATCCAAGTATCTGGACTCTCCGTCAGGAGGCTGTGAACTTAGGTGCTTCAGCTGCCTAGACTTATGAGCCACCGTGATGACCATTGAGGCCTCCTGAGGATGTTCCGCCAGGAAAGGCTCCTCCCTCGGTGTTCTGTAAAGCCTATCTGACTTCTTGGGAACTGCCAGGGTAGTGGCAGAATGCTTCCAGGTAAGTCGAGTAAAATCCTGGAAAGTATCCACCAAAGGAGGGACCACTAGAGGCTTGGGCTCCTTTTGCCTCAGTTATCTGGCCAACCTCCAGTGCGCCAGATCCAGGTCCTCTCACATCCATTGGAGGCCTGGATGTGCCTCATGACATCCATAAACGTAGGATCATCCGGAGGTGAACCGGGGGGGGGGGTCTCTATCGTCCAGGGAGACCCCCCCTCCCTTGAAAGGGACTGGTCTGAGCTAGAAGAGGAGGAAGATCTGCCCCTGTCAGAATGGGATGTGGCCAACCCCGACCTGGAGCAGCTCCTGACCCTTTAATATCTGGTAACTGACCGGCGCAGGCTGTGGGACAGACGGCCCAGGGACTGACATCGGCTATGGGTAAGATGACGGCTGGAAGATCGCCCTGCTCCTGCGGGGTTACTGATGCCGGCTTTCTGACCAGGAACATCGGCGCCATCGATGGTCCTTCGATTTGGAATGGGAGCGGACCACTGGGGAGCGGGACTTAGAGGACTTAGGTTGTTCATCGGTAGGTGGTTGGTCAGGGAGTGGTTGGCTGGATGGTGCTGAAGGACTGCCCTTAGGAACCTGATCCTCCCTGTCATCGGGAACAGGGTTGGGTCGGTTTCGGCAGAATAAACGTCCCATTTGACTTGGCTCAACCAAAATTTAAATAGTTCAGAAAGCCCTTCCTTGCTTAACTGGGATTCCACTCCCACAACCGGGGTATCGGATATCGCGAGCTGGTCCTGGACAGAAGAAGCCGGTAGGTCCAAAAGATCTTAGGGCGAAGCGCCCGCATAGACGTCCTCTGGTGTGGAGGCTCTCTGCACCAGTGACTGGGGCTTGACTGATGCTGTTTTGGTGACGGCATGACCAGTCCAGTTTCTGGGGTTTGACCGGTGCCAGGACCCGTTTGCCTGGGGTTTTGGAAGAGTGGGAAGCCAATGGAGGCTTCGAAGAATCCTTAGAAGAGGCCTTAACCGGAGCTCTGGGTAGTGCTGATCAAGAGGCCTTCTTTGGTGGGGCCAAGGCATGTGCCAAAGAAAAGGCCTTCGCAGAAGTGCCTGAGGTAGAAGGGGGAGGCAGAGGTGTGACCTTCACCTTGACGAGTGGCGCTGGCTGATCCACCAGGCCTGGTTTGTTACCTACTGGTGCCAGGGTTTTAGCATGGCTAGAAGACTCACCCTGGTCCTGGGAGTGTTTAGAGCGACGTGAGCAGTTGGAACCGCCCGAGCCTGAAGATGAAGCTTTCTTATGGGGTGAGCGGGAGTGTGGACGTAACTGGCCACGGTCCCTGTCATGGGACATATGGTGGGACTCATCCCAGTGTTTAGACTTCTCCCCTAGCGAGCTCTGCATCATGTCAACCTGTTTCTCTAAGAGGTGGGCCTTCAGGTGTTTAATCCTCGTCCTGCCGGTAAAGCCTTTGCAGATCCTGCAGCCAGAGTGTCATGGTCTGGCCCCAGGCAGAAGACACAGGCCTCGTGCGCGTCCTTGGCATGGATCTGTCGGCCACAGGGGCACTATGTCATCTTCGGTCCAGACGTGGTCACCGATGATGGTGATGAAGACATATGCTGGATACCTAATGAAAAGAAAGAAAAAAACTAGAGAAAAATCTGAAAACACTTTGCTGAACTGCTATGCAAAGCACTAAGAGCACGGCTGAGAGCGGGTCTGCGTTGGGAAAAGAACTGAGGTGGAGCTGGGAACCACCCCCTTTTGTATCATGACCGATGGGGCAAAGCCAACGTCAGGAGGCGGCCCCTGCTGGGTACTGCTAGCTAAGAGTTTTTCGGTGGATCCTAGTGTCCGTGGCAAAGTCCCAATGGTAATAGTCTGCTGCAAGAGCTTCCACTCGAAGTAAGATCTAACCTATTCTGGACTAAAATAGTCCGCATGACCCGTGTAAGAAGGGTCAACTCAACAGTGTCTTCACACAACAAGGGGATGAAGACCAAAAACAGGATAAGTGAGCTCGGGGGATGGAGGGTGGGCATGTGAATGAGTGGTGGAGACTTCGTCCAAGAAAATCAAGAATTACGGTAGGTACGTAAATTTCATATTTTCCTGGACATAAAGTCTCCATCACTCATTCACACTAATGGGAGAGTACTGAGCTAAAATAATACCCCCCCCCCCACGCAACAGGAGAGAGGAGCTCCATTAGGACAGAAGTCCATTAAGGATTGTCCTGCCAAAGGACTGATGCTGCCTGGCATGGACATCCAAAGCGTAGTGCTTTAAGAAACTATGCACGGAACTCTAAGCGGCCGCACTGCAGATGTCTGCAATGGGCACGTTTCGGATGTAATATAGAAGCACAGAAGTTGACGGCAGATAAGGACAGCAAGGCCCATCCAGTCTGCCCATTTTTTCTACCTTATAAATCTGCCACAGGCCTGTACTCTGTCAATGGCCTATCTATTCATACTCATCTGCATCTCTGCCAGAGATGCCGCAACTGCTCTGGTAGAACGTGCGTATACTCTACCTTCCAGCTTAACCTATGCCATGGAGTAGCACTGGTGAATGCATGCCTCTAGCCATGCTGAAATGCATCTGATAGCAACAGGCTGACGCAGCCAGGCCATGCTGAAGGAGACAAATAGTTGTTTTGACATGCAGAGTTCTTTAGTTCCGTCCACATAGAACCGCAAAGTTCTCTTCACATCCAGAGAATGCAGGATACGCTCCCCCCATTCTGGAAGTTCGCAAAGTAGGCTGGAAGGACCAAGGGCTGATTCAGAGACAACCTTGGGGAGAAACTTAGGGTGGGTCCTAAGAACCACCTTGTCTTTGTGAAACACAGTATACGGAGGATCTGTGACCAAAGCATGTATTTCAGACACTCTGCAAGCAGAGGTAATGGCAACAAGTAAGATGGTCTTCCAAGTCAGAAACCTCAGCTCACAAGTGGCTAGGGGCTCGAAAGGTTTACGGGTGAGCATGTCTAGCACAAGATTAATGTCCCAGGTGGCTACCGGTCATCTGACTGGTGGCCTGGTATAGTATGCAGTATGCCCTTAAGAAATCTCTTGACCACAGGTAGCTGAGCCGGAGACACGGAGTGTACGGGCGTATGGTACGCTGAGATCGCGTAAAGGTGAACCTTTACGGTTGAGTATTGCAGACCTGTGTTAGACAGATCTAATAGATACCCTAAGACTTTGTTTGGTAGGCAGGGAAGAAAAAATTACTCACCTTAGTAATGTTGTTTCTTCTAATGGAGTCTTGCTATATTATGACATATGCAGTTTGTCCCAACCTTAGAACTGCTCCGGAGGTGAAAGAGTTAAAGTCCATGCCAGGCATGGAACTTAGAGCTCAAGCTCGGTTGAAAACTCTATCTTTGTTCTTCAAACTTAAACTGTCAGATCTTTACGAGCAAAAACTCACTAAGACTCTGTGTGGAAGCTGTAAACCTACACTAGCCAACTGGCTACTTAATTAAATAAACAAATTTTTTGGTGCCACAATGAAGACTCAAGTCAGGAGACCCAAAAAAATGACAAACACAACAAAGATCACCCCAAAAAGAGGGATGAAAAACAAGGTGGGCATCTAAAAGGTGCCAACACTGCCCTGCCCACCTACATCCCCAAGAGTAAGGTTCTGAGAGGGGCAGGCAGGGGGGGAGGTCATAATATAGCAAGACTCCATTAGAAGAAACAACATTACTAAGGTGAGTAATTTTTTCTTCAAACAACATGAAGTCTTGCTATATTATGACATATGCAGACTACACAGCAGTACCTCCATGGAGGAGGGACAGAACCTACTTAGGAAATAGGCTCTGAAGCACGGCTGTGCCAAAACGAGCATCACTCCTAGCCTGGATGTCCAGGGAGTAATGCTTAGTAAAAGTGTGCACCGTTTTCCAGGTAGCTGCTTAACATATCTCTACGATAGGGATGTCCCTGGCAGCAGCCAGAGACGCAGCTGTACCTCTGGTGGAGTGAGCCCTCAGGCCTGAGGGAGGAACTTTACCTAGTTTTTCATAGCAGAATTGGATACAAGAGACGATCCACCTGGCAATGGATCTTTTAGTGGCAGGTTTCCCTTTGCCAACCTCACCATAAGTGAGGAACAGTTGGAGGGAGTTAAACCTGTGACCTTTGGTACAATCTATGTAGTAGCTAAGGGATCTTTTGACATCTAAACTGTGCAACCTCCTCTCACCAGAAAAGGAATGGTCAGTGAAGTACACAGGGAGAGATATAGATTGATTAAGGTGGAAATCTGAAACCACCTTAGGCAAGAACTTGCGGTTAGTCCTGAGGACTACCTTGTCTCTGTGAAAGGAGATAAAATCAGGCTCCACTGACAATGCTTGTAACTCACTTATGCGCCTGGCAGAAGTGATGGCTACCAAAAACACAGTTTTCCAAGTCAAGTACTTGAGCTCTGCTGAAGACAAGGGCTCAAAAGGGGTTGCATAAGCTGGGCAATGCAAATATTAAGATCCCAGGCAGGGAAGGATCCCTGAATGGGGGTTGTGTGAAGCAACCCTTTGAAAACTTGGAGAATACAGGATGAGCTGAAGAGAAGAAGGCTTACCTGCTTGACAAGAAAGCAGACACGGCTGCCAAGTGCACTTTTAGGTAGCTGGTCTCAGCCCTAAAGTATATAAATGAACCATATAATCCAGGACTGTGGGTAAGTCAGCAGATTCTGGGGAAATATGCTTCCCAGAGCACCATATGGAAAACCTCTTCCATTTGGAATTATAAGTAGCCCTGGTGGAAGGCTTCCTAGAAGCCTTCAGAATATCCAATACACCTTGGGAAAGGTGTAGGTCAGCAAACTCTAACTCTTCAAGAGCCAGGCCTTGAGATTGAGAGATTTGAGGTTCGGGTACCAAACCCTCCCCTGAGCACAGGATAACAGATTGCTGACTCCTGGGAAGAAACAGGGAAGGTGGACTGCTAAGGACATAAGGAGTGGTACCAGGTTGTCTGGCTCCAGTCTGGAGCAATCAGAATCATCTTGCAGGACTGAGACCTGATTTTGACTAGCACTTTGAACAGGAGAGGGAAGGGTGGAAGGCATAAGAAACTTCCCTTCCCAACTGAGAAGGAAGGCATCCAGGGGACTGAGGCCCAACACTGGGGCCTGCACAAAAAGGGAAGTTGGTGATTGTCTGGGGCTGCAAAAGATCTTCTGGGGTGTGCCCCATCTGGGCAAATACCACCTCCAGAACTAGGGGATCCAGAGCCCACTCGTGATGGCCTTGGGAAATCCTGCTGAGAGCATCTGCCAGGACATTGTCCTTGCCTGGGAGGTGAACTGCTACAAGGGAGGTGTTCATGGAGTAAGCCAGAGACCACAACTTCATTGCTTCAGTGCACAAGGCCGTAGACCGAGTGCCCCCTTGCTTGTTGATTTACCACATTGAGGTGGTATTGTCTGTTCTGACTTGAATAACCTTGTTCTGAACAGATCTGGAAAAAGCTTGAAGTGCTAGAAAAAATGCTCTGTGCTCCAACAGATTGATGTGGAGCAGAGATTCCTGAGGGGACCACAATCCCTGGGTGGTGAGGTCGCCCATGTGAGCTCCCCACTCCAATAGGGATGCATCTGTAGTAAGGATTAAGGAGTGAGACTGAGGGGTAAAGGGGAACCCCTGTCTCAAATTGCCCTGGTCCTGCCACCACTGGAGGGCCTGGATCAGAGTTCGAGTCACTGGAATTAATTTGGCTAGAGGGTCCTTTCTTTGAGACCAAAAGGCTCTCAAATGGAACTGGATGTCCCTCATCTGAAATCTGGCTCCCTGCACTACTGCTGTCGAAGCAGCCATGTGTCCCAGGAGCTGTAGAAAGTGTCTTGTTGGTCGAGACCTGAAGGTGAAGAAGAAGCCAGAGAAATCAGGGTACTTGCCCTTTCCAGAGGAAGGAAGGCTCTGGCTTCTTTTGTGTTCAGTTCTGCACCTATGAAGGTGAGAAGCTGGACAGGCTCTAGGACTGACTTTGGAAGATTGAGAAGAAAACTAGATAAGTTAGCAGCTGCCGAAGTTACTTGAAGGTGTAACCTGACTTGGTCTGGGACTGGCCTACTATGAGCCAGTTGTCCAAGTAAGGAAAGATGGCAATTTTTGCCTTCTTAAGTGGGCAACTGCTACTGCTAGGCATTTTGTGAATACCCTTGGGGCAGATGTAAGGCCGAGGGCATTGCTCTGAACTGGTAATGACCTGAGGGCAGTTCGAATCTGAGGTACTTTTGGGAGCTTCTGAGTGAGAACATGAAAACAGGCATCCTTGAGGTCCAGGGACACTAGCCAGTCCCCTGGCCTTAAAGAGGGTAAAATAATTCCCAGAGTCACCATTTTGAATTTTGGTTTTAAAAGGTGCTTGTTTAGATACCTGAGATCCAGGATGGGCCGCCATTCTCCTGTCTTTTTTGGGGTAAGGAAGTACCTGGAGTACAACCCTTTGACTTGGGGTAGGGTGGAACCCTTTCCACAGCTCTGAGAGCCAGGAGGGTAGAGACTTCTGCCTCCAGGGCAAGAGCCTCTGAAGGAATTGCAGGTGGAAAGGATCAGATTCTCATCTTTGGAAATTTTTTGAAGCTGAGAACCAGTCCCTGGCTTACTACTTCCAGGACCCACTTGTCTGAAGTTAGAGACTCCCAGTCCTGGACAAAGTAAGCCAGCCTGCCCCCTACAGGTAGTGGAGAATCGGCCCTGGGCACTCATCAGGGTGCCTGTTTGGCAGGGGCTTTAGGCTGAGGGGTGGAAGCAGGCCTGCCTGCACCCTGTCTGCCTCTCCCTCTAAAGAACCCCTTCTGTGCAAAAGCTGAAGAGGAAGCCTGGGCTTGGTAAAAAGGCCTATGAAAAAGGCCTACCCCTGCCACTGGGAGGCTGCCTTTGGGGAGTGACTTGCCTTTCCTTGGCCTGTGCACTCCTATAGGTGGCCCTATATTCATCCATTTTCTTCATGTAATTTTCTGTTTGCTCCCCAAACAGAGAGTTGCCCACAATAGGAAATCCATGGCCTTAGTCTGGGTATCCTGTGACAGGCTAGTACATCTGAGCCAAGCCATTCTCATGGAGAGTCACAGATTTAGCCATGACTCTGGATGATACATCATTAGAGTCCACTGCAGCATGGAATTGCACCTTGGATGCCTCAATACCATCAGCGCCACCTGCTCCAGCTCTTTTGCCAGCCAGGAACCTGCTTTGCTAGAGCTAAAACAGTATCCCATCTGGATTTTTGATATCTAGCAACATAAGCCATATAATTTGCCTGTCTAGAGGTCTAAGGAAGCTGCCATGTACTGTTTCTTTGCCATGGCATCTATCTTTCTGGAGTCCTTGTCAGGGGGTGAGAGCTAAGGAAACATTTGCCTTGTCACAGGCTGCAGCCTGCACCACCCCACGTGGCTGCATTGTGTGTAAGGAACTCCGTGATCAGAGCCTGATAATGCATACCTTTGTCCATTCTTTTATCAACAGAAGGTATGGTGTGAGGAGCTTTTAAAATCTTTACTGTCTGTTTCCAAAAAGATTTATGCAGAGGAACAGACAGTCTCCTAGACTCTGGGATATCCATCATTTCTACAAAATCAGGCTCCTCCTGAAATCCACAGCTTCCTCCATAGGGAGCTGGAGGGTTTCAGCCACTTTTTTATAAAACATGAAATGAGAAGGGGACTCAGAAAGCCTAGGGGGAGACACTCCTGAAGGTCTGTCTGGAGATGTCCGGTTCAATGGGCACATCAGACTTTCAAAACACATTCACTCTCCTCATACTCCTCTTCCCCTCCTCTGGTTCATAAATTCCTCTAAATAATACTCTTGAACCGGAGGAACCAATCAACCGAGCGCCATTTGATGATGCCGGGTTCGGTAGGAACCGGGAGAGGACTGAGCAATTTTATTGCTTTAGCTATTTCTTCAGCGGTTGAGAGGGAAGTTTTGACTCACACCAGCTGATTTTCTAGATTTCTTTGTTGGAACAGACTCCTCAGAGTCGGCTCTCCTTTTGCCCGAGGAAGTATCACCCTGGTCAGAGGGCACTCCCTCTGGTTCGGTTGAAACCGAACCGGGCTGGCCATCCAGGTCAGCGGACTTTTTGGCCTCCCGTTCCCTGAGTCTACCAACCTCTTATCCAGGGTAGCTGCAGGAAAACCCTTGCAAATCTGGCAGTCTGAATTGAGGTGGTCAAACCCCAGACAATAAAACACATGTGGTGTGAGGTCAGCGCAGCGGCTTCCCCCATACAACACAGTGCTGAAACCCAGTGGGCGGTTTTTCTTTTGGGTTTCTCAGACATAGTGCCAGCCTAACCAAAAACTTGCCCATTTACAGCAAACTGCCAAGCAAGACTCCCTTATCGGTTCCCAACCGTGTCACGGGTCGTGGAAAAAACCGTAATTAAATCCGTTCTTTTTTTAGAACCGGGAACCGCACTTCTGAAAGACTGTAATATAATAGAAGTAACTTGATTGGTTCAAACCGAACCGATGAAAATGTTTACAAGTTCCACACAGAAAATAAATGTAAAACCTATCTAGTACTTACAATACCACAGACAGAGCTTGAACCGACCGATTGCGGTTTAATTTCGGTTAAAAAACTGAAAACTTTTATACTTTAACCGACAAAATGAACCGAGCAGAAGGAAGAATCTCCAGAGCGACTGTTCAGTGAGGCGGAGTAAAGAATCTGACAGTTTAAGTTTGAAGAACAACAGATAGAGTTTTCAACCGAGCTCGAGCTCTAAGTTCCATGCCTGGCATGGACTTTAATTCTTTCACCTCCGGAGCAGTTCTAAGGTTGGGACAAACCACATATGTCATAATATAGCAAGACTTCATGTTGCTTGAAAAAGGATTTTACGCACAAGATGGAGAACTGCTTCCACTTTGCCGTGTAAGTTCTTCGAGTAGCTGGCTTGCGTGCAGGTAACAGAATATCTGAGACCCTACGTGAAATGTTAAACCTGTTCACTTTTTATCTCTACAGGAGCAAGGCATGGAGGTGAAGGGACTTCAGGTAGGGATGGACCACAGGGCCCCGGGTCAGCTGGTTCATATGAAGTAGAAGCTGTCTCGGAGAAGTTTCCAATAATCTATTAATTAATGGAAGCCAGATCTGATGAGGCCAGAATGGGGTGATGAGGATCATTCTGCCCCCGCGCCTCCAGCTTGAGCAGCAGCCTTTGAACTAGGGGAAGAGGAGGAAATGCGTACAGAAAGTGTCTTGTCCACCACAGTCTGACTGCATCCTGACAAAAAAACGCCAGGTTCTGGGTTCCTGGAGCAGAAAAGAGGCAGTTTTGTGTGGAGTGGGAATGCAAAAAGGTCCAGGTCTGGAGTTCCCCACTGTTCAAAGAGTGATAGCACGAAGTTTGTGTTGAGAGTCCACCTGTGGGGGTCTGTCTGCGTTCTGCTGAGACAATCTGCCAGATTGTTTTGCACTCCCAGCAGGTAGACCCCCTGGATCAGAGCTCAACTCCCACACACTCATCGCTTCCCTGCATAAGGGGTAAGAGTGTGCCCCGGCCTGCTTGTTGATGTAGTACATCACTGCTTTGCAGTCTGTCTGTCTGAAGGAGAATTATCTTGCGACAGAGTATTTCCTTCAAGGCTCGGACTGCATACAGGATGGCTCTCATTTCTAGAACATTTATGTGAAGCTGATACTCATCCTGACTCCACTGACCATGGGTGTGGAGATCCCGGCAATGAGCTCCCCATCCCAGTAGGGACACATCCGTGGTGATGGAGATCAGGGATTCTAGAGGGGCGAAGGGATAACCTTCCAGAAGGCTGTCTTCCAGAGTCCACCAGGTGAGCGACCATATCAGAGGTTCCATCACCTTGATGTGAAAAGACAGTGGATGCGTGGTCAGCGACCACTGAGTACTGAGCATCCACTGAGTAGTTCTCATGTGAAGATGAGCCAGAGGCACAGTGACACTGAGGATGCCATGAGACCCAGCATCCGCTGCATCTAGGGAGCTCGAACTGAGTTGTTCTCCCTGATGAAGTGGGCCATCTGAAGGATGTCGTTCCTTCTGCCCTCTGGAAGGAAGGCTTTTGCGCTCGAGGTATCCAGAAGGGCTCCTATGTAGAGGAGCCGTTGGGAGGGCTGTAGCTGTGACTTTTCCAAATTTAGCAGTACTCCCACGGATGTGAGAAATCTGGAAGCTGTAGCCATGGCTTCCTGAATCTCCTGTCTGGAAGGACTTGCTAGAAGCCAACTGTCCAGATATAGGAATACCTGAATTCCGAGCTTCCTGAGATGCACTGCGAGAACTGCAAAGCACTCTGTGAAGACTCGAGGAGCCCACCATAGCCCAAAGGGCAGGACTCTGAACTGGTAGTGCTGACCCAATGCCACACATCTGAGGTATTTGTGGTGGTTTGGGTGTATGAGAACATGCTGGTAGGTGTCCTGCATGTCCGAGGAGGCCAGCCAATCATTTTGATGAATCAGAGGTAAAAGCGTACCGAGAAATATCATCTTGAACTTTTCCTTGTAAAGGAATTTGTTTAACTTCCTCAAATAGAGAACTGGGCGCAAGCCGCCTGTTTTCTTCCGAACTAGGAAGTAATAGGAGTAGAAACCTGTGTTATGCTGATCCAGAGGGACTACTTCTACTGCCTTGTTAAGAAGGCCTTGAATCTCTGAAGCAAGAAGGTCTGACAGAGGCAGATAGCTTGGGCTGTCATTGGGGTGGGTGATCCAGAGAGGTTTCTGAAAGGCTCAGAGAGTACCCCCTCACGGATTAGTCTGAGTAGCCACTTGTCTGATGTGATTGACTTCTACTGGTCATAAAACTGAGTCAGATGCCCTCCTGCTGCCGAGGAAGAGTTCCACTCGGACAGCTGAAGTGGGGACTTGAGCCGGAATCTCAGAGGGTGGCACTAGGTGCTTTGGGGACCTGTGCCTTCTGCTGCGTTTTCTTTTGTGGCTGAGGGACTTTGTTTCTGTTGAAGCCCCCTTTGCCTTTACCACGAAAGAACTGATTGACGGTTAAGAAACTAATGCCGCTTTCTGCCCCTTTGAGAAGCTATGGATAGCGGTCTGGTCATTTTGATAGCCATTCTAGTTTTCTGTGTGGCCTCTAGTGCCTGCTGAACCTGAGGGCCAAACAGGTACGTACCATCAACAGGCAAAGCCGTAACTGTTTGCTGGGCATAATTCGTGAATTCCGACGTGCATAACCAGGAGTGGCATCAGGTGCATATACCAGCCGTTGCTGCTCTGGACGCAGTGTCAAAGGCATCCATAGCAGCTTTAAGCTGCTGGTTATTGGATTCAATACCTCTAGTAATGGTTTGGAGAGGCTCAGAGTTAACTTTCGAATCTAGGAGGGCTTCTACTGTGGCCTTGAGCGAATGCCAGAGTGTATATTCATACTGAGAGAAATAACCCCTGGTAGCTAGCAATGTGCATGCCCAGGGCGGAAACAGCAAAGACTTGCTTCCCAAAGTACTGATTTTGCGAGATTCCTTGTTTATTGGACGTGATGTAGATTCTTGAGGATGAAGAAAAAATTACTCACCTTAGTAATGTTGTTTCTTCTAATGGAGTCTTGCTGTAATCGGACTATTGCACTTGGGTCCTGCCTTTCAACTGCCCCAGAGAACAAAGAATTAACATTCCATATGGCGAGCATGGAATGTTCAGCGCGAGCTCGGTTGAAGCCCCTGTCTGCTGCTGTTTAAACTCCAACCATCAGATCTTTACGAGCAATACAAACTAGAAGTTCTGTGTGGAAACTGTAAAACTCACACTAGGCAACTGGCAACTAAATTTATTAAAAAAAGGGTTTTTTGGTTTCAAAGCAAAGACTCAAGTCAGGAAACCCAAAAAACAAAACACAACACACACCCAAAATAAAGGAGGGTGAAAAAGAGGGGCACCTCTAGGGTGCCAACACTGCTCCTGCCCACCCACATCCCAAAAACCAGGTTCTGGGAGGAGAGGCGGGGAGGTCAGAATACAGCAAGACTCCATTAGAAGAAACAACATTACTAAGGTGAGTAAATTTTTCTTCAAACAACATGAAGTCTTGTTGTATTCTGACTATTGCAGACTACCAAGCAGTACCTCCATGGAGGAGGGACAGAACCTACTTTGGGAATAGGCTCTGAAGTACTGCTGTGCCAAACCGAGCATCACTCCTAGCCTAGATACCCAGAGAGTAATTCTTGGTGAATGTATGGACTATTTTCCAGGTGGCTGCTTGACAAATTTCCAAGATAGGAATATCCCTGGCCAGGGAAGCAGCTGTACCTCTAGTAGAGTGAGCCCTCAGGCCTGAGGGTGGGGTTCCACCCAGTTTTTCATAGCAGAATTGTATACAAGAGACAAACCACCTGGCAACAGATCTTTCAGTGGCAGGTTTGCCCTTACCGACCTCTCCATATGTGAGGAACAACTGGAGGGACTCAAACCTATGACCCTTGGTGCGCTCTATGTAGTTGCTGAGGGCCCTTTTAACATCCAAGCTGTGCAGCCTCCTTTCTCCAGAGGAGGAATGGTCAGTGAAGAAAACAGGGAAAGACACAGACTGATTAAGGTGGAAATCTGAAACCACCTTAGGAAAAAAATACAGGTTACTCACCTGTAACAGGAGTTCTAGGAATGGTATATGTTGTTCATCCACACTGTCTGGCAGGTTCCTTGCCACTTTAAATCTTGCTGGAAGGTCTTCAAGCTGGCTCCTCCCACCCACCCGGGTGGTAAAACTCTTGGCTCCGCCCCATGATGCCAGATCTAGCCCGTTGGAAGCCGGTTGTGCGTCAAAGCCGGGAGGTCAGGTGGATCGTGTGGATAAACATACCATTCCTAGAAAGTACAGTTACGTAAGAACTTACC
Source organism: Neoceratodus forsteri (assembly GCA_016271365.2). Classification (NCBI taxonomy): domain Eukaryota; kingdom Metazoa; phylum Chordata; order Ceratodontiformes; family Ceratodontidae; genus Neoceratodus; species Neoceratodus forsteri. Next base: position 622,796,976 of record CM057449.1, read on the forward strand.
GTAACAGTAGATCTTCGAGAGAGGCTCTTGCAGTAGGTAATTACATACAAGACTGACGTCAGCAGGCGGCAGGACTGAGAAAGAATTTCTAGCTAGCAGTCCTGGCGCGAGACACTTCCACGGTCAGGTTGACCTGAGTCAGACGACATCAGTATAAAGGGGTGATCCTGGACGCCCGCCTTCCAGTTCTTTCCCGCCACAGGCCCGGAAGGCCCGGACGAGAGAGAAGCAGATATTTCCCTCAATGGAAAAGGAGCTGAAAAAGCCTAGGGGGATGGAGGGCAGGAAGATATTACCTACTGCAAGAGCCTCTCTCGAAGATCTACTGTTACGGTAAGTTCTTACGTAACTGTACTATCATACTTTGAGAGGGCTCTTGCAGTAGGTAGGTAATTACACATAGGACAGAATCCTAAGCAGTCTGGAATAAATGAAAAAGCACCGGGAGGAGGAACTACTCCAAGAAGTAGCAAACAACCTTGCAAACCTCAAGATAGGAGCCCCTGCAAGCCAGCTAACCCGAAGCCTGCTCTATGGCGAGAGGCGATGTCCAAACTGTAATGTTTAGTAAATGCATGGACGGAAGTCCAAGTGGCGGCAGCACAGATGTCTGCCGCAGACACATTCTTGAAACAAGCCGCAGAGGCTGCTACTCCTCTAGTGGAGTGACCTCTGACTTGACCCGGAAGGGTCGTCTTGTACTTGTCATAACAGAAAGCGATACAATGAGCCAACCACTTTGACAGGCATTGCTTGGAGACAGCATTGCCTTCCCTTCTGTGAGCAAAAGAGAAAAACTGATCAGTCTTTCTGAGATCCTTCGTCCTATCGGTGCAGTATCTCAGAATCCTGTGGACATCCATGGTATGGAGCAAGTATTCTCCCTGGTTGGAGTACTGCGTGAAAAAGGCAGGTAATTCAATAGACTGATTTAAGGTAGACTCCGCTACCACTTTTGGGAGAAAAGTGCAGTTACGTAAGAACTTACCGTAACAGCAGATCTTCAAGAACAGCTCTTGCAGCAGGTAACACCATTAGGACTGAAGCCGGCAGGCGGCAGGACCCCACGGAATTCTTCTAGCTAGCTAACTTCAACGGGGACCGCCCCGGTCAGTTCTCCACGGCGGGTGTAAGTATATAAGGGGCGGTCCCTGATTCCCCAGTTCTCCCGCTGGAGACTTCGACCGCAGGCTGACATCAGAAATGGGAGACGAGGATCCACCATCAGAAGACAAAGGCGCGAAGCCCTTGTCAAAGGCCTTAAGCCATGCCTCCTCCAAGGGGAAGGTATGGAAGTATCTTGCAAGAGCTGTTCTCGAGATCTACTGTTACGGTAAGTTCTTAGTAACTGTACTATCTTACTCGAGATACAGCTCTTGCAGCAGGTAACACCATTAGGACGATTTCCAAGCAATAACCGCCTGTAAGCATTCTGGGAGGAGGAAACTAGGAAAATCCATGCCAGTCCTGACTCTAGGTCAGGAGACCCTGTAACACAGCTAGGCGAAACCGGCTCTTCGCCGTGAAGCAAATGTCCAGGCTGTAATGCCTGATAAAAGCATGCACAGAGCTCCAAGTGGCTGCAGCACAAATGGCAGAGGAAGAGGCGTTGCGAAGTGCTGCAAAGGAGGTAACCAACCCCTAAGTGGAATGGCCCGGACTGTACCCGGAGGGCTTCTAGTTAGTATCATAGCAGTATGATATACACTGGACAAGCCAGTGAGAAAGGGACTGCTTAGTACTGGTTGGCCCATCATCCTCTCAGCGAAGGAAGCGAAGAGTTGCTCCGACTTGCAAAGCTGTTTAGTCCTGTTCAGGTAATTACCTTAGACAGCGGGTGAACATCCAGGCTGGAGCAGCACTCCTCTATTAGAATATTTAGGGAAATATACAGGCAGGTCAATGTCCTGATTGAGAGTAGTCAGAGACCACTTAGGCAAGAACTTAGGATTGAGTCCTCAGGGACACTCTGGTGGAAAATCAAATAAGGTTCCTTACACATGAGGCGTGAAGCTCAGGAATTCTCCTTGCTGGCGTAACAGCAACTAAAATGTCGTTTTTCCATGACAGAAGCGCCTGGCTTGTAATCGGCAGGTTCAAAAGGGAGCGTAGGTTGCTCCAGGACAAAGTAAATCCCATGGAGGAACAGGGTCCTTAATAGGTGGCCTAAGGTGTAACACCCTCTCAGAAAGTCTCGAGGCGTCAAGCTGCGCCACTGATTCGCTGTCCCACCTGGAAAGTGGTAAGCAGAAAGAAGCGCAGAGGTGCACTTTAATAGAGGAGTAGGCGAAACCCGAATGGAAAAGGGAGAGCAGGTATTCTAACACCGCTTTCACCGGGCAACCTAGAGGGGAAAGGCCGTGTGCTTGAGACCACAGGCAAAAACGGCGCCATTTCATGGCGTACGTTGCCGGCTTTCTGGCCGCGGAAAGAACTTCTGCCACCTCTTGTGAGACCCCATGTCGTAAAATGGCTATGTCTCTAGGAGCCATGCAAGCAGGTTCAGTGAGCACAAGTCCGGGTGGACTAGAGAACCTTCCTCCTGAGACAGGAGGTGGGAGCTGAAAGGCAACGGGACCGGAGGTTCCCGGGATAGCTGCGTGAGCAAGGGGAACCAGATCTGTCTGGGCCAAAAAGGCGCTATCAGGATCATTGTTGTGTGCTCCCTGCACAGTTTGAGAACAACTCTCTGGATCAACGGGAAGGGAAGGAAGGTGTAGTGGAATCTGTTCGCCCAGGAGAGGGACAACGCGTCTCGCCAGAAAACACCAGGCCCTGGATCTAGCGAGCAGAAATTGGGCAGTTTTGCGTTGGATGGGGAAGGAAGAGAATAAGTCCAGTTCTGGAGTGCCCCATCGAAGAAACAGATCCTCTGCGACCCCTTGAGGAAGTTCCCACTCGGGGACTCTGGCCTGGGAATGACTCAGGCCATCTGCGATTGTGTTGTCCACTCCGGGAACGTGAACTGCAATTAGGTTCGCACCTTGTCGAATTACCCAATCCCACAAACTCATAGCTTCCCTGCAAAGTGGGTAAGAGTGTGCTCCTCCTTGTTTGTTGAGGTAATACATCACCGCCGTGTTGTCTGTCTGAAGCAGAAGAGTGCTCAACGGGATTTCTGACTGAAAGGCCTGCAGGGCGTAGAGGACCGCCCTCAATGATGTGGAGGTGGGCTTCCTGAGGGGTCCATGTTCCCTGGGACCTCACCCCATTCAAGTGCGCTCCCCCACCCTAGCCCTGAGGCGTCTGTGGAGAGGATTATCTCCGGGGACCGCGCTGTAAACGGGACACCCGCAGAAAGTGTCCCTGGGTCTAGCAACCATTGCCAGTCTCGAATCATGGCATTTGTGATTCTGACTCGATGTTGCATGTGGTCTTGCCTTTGGTCCCACTGCACCTTGAGCATCCACCGAGTTACCCGCGATGTGAGCCTTGCCAAAGGGACTGTCGGAATGGTCGCAGCCATGTGTCCGAGCAGACGAGTCCAGCCTGGCAGGGACAGTCTTCTGACCGAGAGATCCCTGATGGGGGATCTGGTGCATTCGCTCTGTCGTCTGGGAGAAATGCTTTCCCCTGAGCGGTGTCAGAACTGTGCCTATGAACTGCAGCTTCTGCGGCAGTGCAGGAGGAGAGACTTCCTAGTGTGGATTAGAATGCCCAGAGACTGGAACAGGCCCTGGGTGCCTGAATAGCCAGCAACAACGCCTCTGAGGCGGCCATGAGAAGCCAATCGTCCAAGTATTGGAACACATGAGTGGCCCTGTCTCCTTAAGGACACTGCCACGACTGCCATGCACTTGGCAAAGACCCTGGGGGCCGATGACAGTCCGAACGGAAGAGCCCGGAACTGAAAATGATAGCCGAGGAACCCGAAGCGCAGGAACCTCCTGTGCGCTTGAGCCACAGGGATGTGCAGGTAGGCGTCCTGCATGTCTAGGGACGCTAAGAAGGCGTCCTGCTTTAGCATGGGAATGAAGCCGAGAAGGGTCACCATGCGAAATCGCTTGTGGTGGCAACCAACGTATTATACGGCTGAGGTCCCAGATTGGATGGAGGTCCCCTGTTTTCTTGGGAACCAGAAAGAAATGGGAATAGTATCTGGAATCTATTTGGTTCTCTGGAACATACTCCACCGCTCCCTTCTGCAGGAGCGTTGAGTATTTCTTGCCTGATAAGCAATTTGTGCTGACCCGGGTAACGGGAGAGCAGAGGAGGCCTCGAGGGCGGCTTGTCGGCAAATTCTATAAAGTGGCCCTTTTCGACCAACTGAAGAACCCATTTGTCGGTGGTTATGGACTGCCATCCTGGCATGTGACTATGACTACCCCCCGACCTTGATGTCCCGTTGATCCTGAGGGGCGGGGCGGGAAGGAGTCAGCTGTGGCAGCAGAGGGAGCCAGCGGGCTGAGCCAGCTAGCTGGAGCTGACTTCTGCCGCAGGGTTGTCCTCCCTGGGCTCTGCGGGAAGCGGAGTTTCTCTGTTGTGGACGGTGCAGGACTGTTGTCTCTGTGTCCGTCCACAAAACGGCTTTGGTTCCTGATGAAGAACTAAGCTTTGGTCAGTACATTGCCTGGACCGACCTCACCGCCTTCCGGCCTCTTGGAGCTTGGGTGGAGAACCTTCCTCAGAGGGTGCACCAAGAGAACTTCTCCTTGAAAGAGGCATCCATGATGTTCTTCTGGGCGTCCGGGGTAAATCCAGAGACACGAAGCCATGAGTGTCTCCGGAGGCATACGTCGAAGCTGCCGCTCTGGCCGAGGGAGTCCGCTGGAATCATCACTGCGCTCGCAGCACCTGGGTTCCCACGTCCGAACCCGTATGGAGGAGCTGCAACATCTCTCCTCCTGCTCACCTTCTGGCAACTTTCAGCCAGATCCAGTCCCTGTTCCCACAAAGCATTTTGAACTGCACCATGTGGGTCAAGTAGTTCAGGGATCTGATGGGCGCAGGTGGCTGAAGATACGTGGCACCTGCCTATACAGGCCCAGCTGTTTGGACTCGGGCCGGTGGCAGGGTGCTCAAATGTTGCGGCTCTGGGACCGGGTCATGAGAGGCTGTTATGACCAGAGAGTCAGCCAGAGGATGTTGAGCCAAGTACTGGCCTCCTTAGGAGCCTTGTACAGGTGGTCAGCTTTTCTTGGCATCGACGGAGAGTGTGTGGGCGCTCCATGCTGCCTTGGTGGCGTCCACAAAAGTGTCCACCAAGGGTGGTACCACCACAGCTTGGGATCCTTCTGTCGAGATATCTAGCAAGGCGTAGTCTCTCTGGGTCTAACCTTCTTCATCCCAGCCGTATGTCTCTGGATAAGTCTCATGATTTCCGTGAGCGATGGGTCATCCGGAGGAGATCTGGGAAGCTCACGTGGGTCCGGAGAAGGGATCGGAAGGGGAGAGAGGGATCTGGATCTTACCGAGGACTCTGATCCTGTATCCTCCATCGAAGGCAACGCGGCGTCTTCTGGGTCTCTTAGGACTGGGTGACCCTGAAGAGGATCTAGACGGAGGTCTCCTTCTATCTGGTCTTCCCCTTGGAGGGTCTGTAGGCTCCTGGGGGAGAGGTACTCGGCCTGCTGCCCCGGATGGAGAAGGGGGCGCAGGGGTCGGAGGGGTCACAGGTGGCGGAGGAGGAGGAGGTAGAAGAGGTGGTGTGGGAACCACATCCTTTTTAATGGTATCCCACCAGCAGGTAAAGAGCTCCTTAACCTCAGAAAAATTAAGGCCCGACGACGGACCGGGCACCGGTGGCCGTTCGTCGGGTTCCGCGTCAGCTCCTCAGGGGCCCTCAGGTTCGGAGGAGGTTCCTGGGAGGCTCGATAGGACCAGGATTCGCCCATCTGGTCTCGGGCTGCATCAATTCCTCCTCCGTGATAGTCTCCTGACCGACGTCAGTAGGAGACGTCGGGGTCCTCTTCTCGACTCGTGCGGACGTCGGCCCTCCTGCCGACGATGGAGAGGGCGAAGGTCTGACCGGTGACGGGTGTCTGGCGGTCGACGGCTCCTGGGACCTGTGATGAGTGGCCGACATCGGACGTGCCGACGTAGAGTCCGACGGCTTCTTAAGCGAGGTAAGCTCCTTGGTCTTCCGCTGGGGAGGAGGCGGCAAGGAGGCAGACCTGACGGGTTTGGAATGGCGGGAACCTGACTTGTGGTGATGATGATGGTCCCCAGACCTAACCAGGGCTTTGGAAGAAGACGACGAAGAGGGCCTGGAGTTCTTGGCCTGTGAGGAGGAAGAGGAGCCCGAAGGTTTCTCCACCGCAGCGGAGGGAGGCTGAAAACGGGCCCAGGATGGCGAACGGTCGGACTGGGAGCCGGAACTATGGGAGTCGGAGGCCCTAGACGGGGACTTGGATGGAGCCTTCTCCCTGTGCATCTCAGAATGTTTCCGGGCTTTCTCAGCAGAACTCCCCTTGGAGGTGTCCATGACGTTAACTTTCTCCTCAAGCAGGAACGCCTGCAGAGCCTTCTGGCGACGGATCCGGGTCCGGCTGTTGAACCCTTGGCAGAAAATACAGGACCGGGTGTCGTGGTCTGGGCCTAGGCACGGACGCAGGGCGAATGCAGATCATGAGCAGGATTTACCTCCCACAGGCGCACTCGCCGAGGATGGCCTTCGGAGGTTGGAGGACATCAGACAGCAACTAGTTGAAAAAGAGAACTTTTCCCGGAAGGAAGGAACTTGACCTTAATAGGTGCGCGTAGAAGCGATCCGAAGGGTCGAGAGACATGCAAGTCGACGGGCGGAAAGAACTGAGAATCTGGGCGGACCGCCCCTTATGTACTACGCCTGACGGCGGAGGCGGGACCGACGTTGGGGGCGGTCCCCGCTGAAGTTAACTAGCTAGAAGAATTCCATGGGGTCCTGCCGCCTGCCGGCTTCAGTCCTAATGGTGTTACCTGCTGCAAGAGCTGTATCTCAAAGTAAGATCTTAGGACTCGTGCGGAGAGCTATTCTTTCTTTGTGAAAGATCAGATAAGGGATTTTACTTATAAGGGCCTGAGCTCGGAAATTCTGTTGCGGCAAAGTAATGGCCACCAAGAAGCAGCCGCCTCACTTTATAAGAACTTCAAGTTGGCAAGCCGCAGGCCTAAAAGGAGGAAGTGGTAAGTTTCTTGAGAACAAAATTCAAGTCCCAGGGGAGTTGAGTCCAAACAGGGTCTGAGATGAAGGACCCTCTTGAGGAAAGTCTTGGATACCTCCAGTTGGGCAAATGCCTTATCAGCGAAAGGGACATGGTAGGCTGAAATAGTCACCATGTGGACCTTCAAAGAGGAGTGACTGAGACCCAGGTCGAAAAGATGAGGCAGATAATCAAGCAGAATGGCCACAGGACAGGAGAAAGGCTCCACATTCCTGGATGCAGCCCAAATGGAAAATCTTTCCATTTCATGGCGTAGGTGGAGGGTTTTCTAGCCTCCACCAGAATCTCTGCCACCTTAGGAGAGACGCCAAAGCAAGATTGGGCTAGGTCTGCAGGAGCCATGCATGAAGTTGAAGAGACTTGAGTCCCAGATGGACTAGGGTCCCCTGATCCTGGGTCAGCAGTCACTGTTAGATAAAGGAAGAGGAAGAGGAGGAACCTCTGAGTATTGTTGTAGAAGAGAACCAGATTTGCCTGGGCCAGAGCGGGCGATCAGAATCATTCTCACTCCTTCCAATGCCAGTTTCTGCAACACCACGAGGGACCAGAAGAATTGGGGAAAAGCATAGACAAATCTGTCCTTCCGTTTGAGACAAGCATTGCTCCAGAGTGCCTCGCTCTGGGTGAGCGAGCAAAAGTTGGGAGCTTTGCGTTTTGGGAGGCAAAGCGAACAGGTCTATCTGTGGAGTCCCAAATCTGGAAGATGCTTTAGAACTTTTGGTCCAGTTCCACTGGGTATTGGTAGAGCCCGAAGAGCGACGGATTTGTCTGCCAGGACATTAATAAACTTCCGGAACATGGATCGCCGTGTGGTGAAGGTTGTGAAGAGTTGCCATTCCCAAACCCTCATCGCTTCCCTGCATAGTGGGTAGAGTCGAGTCCCTCCCTGCTTGTTGATGTACCACACCACGCATATGTTGTCTGTTTGGACTCAGTAGGTGAGCGGGAAGGATGTATTGGAGAAGGGCATGGAGGCATACAGCACTGCTTTAAGCTCTAGGTACATTAAAGTGGTAGCTGCTCAATTTTGACCATAGGCCTTGGGTTGGTGAGGACCCAGATGGGCTTCCCAACCTTCGCCTGAAGCGTCTGTGGTCAGAGTCTGAGTGGGGGTAGGATGAAAAAAGGGGACCCCCCGGAATAGGTTCTCTCGAACCACCCACCATTGCAAGTCTCTTATCGTCGAGGAGATCAGTACCAGATGATCTAGGTCGTCTACTAGTTGATCCCACTGAGAGCGGAGAGTCCACTGAGAGATCCTCATGTGGAGGAGCGCGCTGAACCGTCAGGATGGCAGCCATAAGCTGAAGACTGAGCACTGACCTCTTGGAACCTCCTGCGTTCCGATAGAAGAAATCTGGACTGGAGAGCCCCCGTCCGGAGCAGAAGGCCTTGCACATTGTCGTTTGGGATTGCCCGATGAACTGGAGCCTCTGGGAGGAATCCAGGTGAGACTGGAATGGTTGATGGTGATACCTAGGCCAGTGAAAACCTGCTGGGTGAGGGAGAGAAAATGCAGGAGTTCCTCCTGGATGGGGCCATGGGGAGCCAGTTGTCCAGGTGAGGGAAAACCTGAACTCCCAAAGTATGCATGGGTGGGCGCTACCACCGCCAGGCATTTAGTAAAGACTCGGGGACAAGGAAAGACCAAAAGGGAGTGCCGGAATTGGTAGTGGTCCCCTGGGCGCAAACCTGAGGAGTATTTTCGGGCGAAGTGGTCAGGGATGTGCAGATGCAGCATCCATGCCATATCAGCTTTATATTAGCCCGGCCGAAGGAAGCAGGGGCAAGAGGGTTTGAAGGAGGTATCCTGAACCTCTTGTATTCCACATATAGGTTCAGGAGCTGAGATCGAGAATGGGTCTGAGATCTCAGTCTTCTTTGGTTTACAAGGGAAAATGGATTAGTAACCCGTCCCGTGAGGTGAGGGGCCTGGCTCTATGGCCTGCTTCCGTGAAGAGCAGAAATTTCTTCCTTGACCAAAGGAAGATGGTCCCATAGTGAGAGGGAGTTCAGTTGGTGGGGGGTGACATGGAGGTCTCTGGAAATGCTATGGGTCCCCCTGCTGTGATCTGAAGCACCCATGAATCCGATGTTATCCTCTCCCAACCTGGAAGGTGGAGGAGAATCTCCTCCTACCGGGTTCCTCCGGGCGTCCGGGGCGTGGGGAGGAAGGTCAGGTGATGTGAGGCGTTTCGCAGCTGGGGCACCCGTTGTTTTTGGTGGCGGGGCCTGGCAGCTGTGAGGGCCAGACTTTTGTGGCCCGCCTTCTGAGTGTTCCGCTTGAGGCTGGCTGCGTCTGCTAGGGGGCGTCACTGTGGGGGATGGGGCGGTACATTGAATCAACAGATTTGAAAGCGTCGGCTTCCTGCAAGTCAGTGATGATGTCCTGACATCACCACCTGGCACAGAACCCCTGAAAGGTGCTTCTTGGATTGCTGACTGCCTCCGGGACCAGACCTGACACATGGCGCCATCGTGGCACGCCTGGCGTTGTCGAATGCAGAGCTCCATCCTGCGGTGTCCACTCGTCGTGGGTGCGTCCTCAGAATGTGACGACTGGCCGAACGAGCAGAACAGTCCAGGTCGGCCAACTCCTGCTTGACTTGGGAGTCAGGCAAGGAGTCAATCTTGGATTCCACCTGGGTAAGGACAGCCTTCTGGTAATCCCCCATATGTGCTACATAATTTAGGGCCCTGATCCCCAGTGTGGAAGAAGTATAGATCTTCCTTCCATACTGATCCAGAAGGCGAGATTCCTTATCCGGGGAAGATGAGCTCAAATGTTTCGGGTGTGCTGACCGGCTGTGAGCGGCGCTAATCATAACAGAGTCTGCACGTGGTGAGAGTCTAAAAGCCTACACCTCCGGAGCCTGGTATAGCCTGTTGACTTCCGGTGAAGTGGGCTTAAGCCGACTGTTGTTTTCAAAGGGTTGAAACAAGGTGGGCATGAGGCTCGATCCAGGGTGGCACTAGGTAGGGTCCGTGAGGCAGGTCCAGATGTGCAGCGGAAGTTTAACCCGCTGAGGATTTCGGGCTCTGAGGAACGCATACTGATGGACTTCCTGGATCTTTCTGAGTAACTCCGTGAAGGAAGGATCCTCGGAGGAGACTTCGGAGGAGTCCTTGGCTAGGGCTTGGACGGAGAGCGAGGCTCGTCTTTCTCGGAACAACCATCGGAGGAATCCGAGGAGTCAGAGAGGAGAAGAGGAATTTGAAGCAGAGTAACACTCCCTAGCTCGTCTAGGGGGGGAGGAAGGGTTCCTTAGGGGGATCCTGGGCGCTGGTCCTGCCTCTCTGGATCACGAGGGCAGAGCCGGGAATCTGAGGCAGAGAGGGAGTGTGCTATCTGGGAGTCACAGGGGGCGGGTGGCACCGTCACCGTAAGATGTCTCTACTTCCTTGGTGAGCTGAGCCTTGTGTCAAGCACCAGGAAGGCCAGAAGTCTCCTGGAGACCACCGGCCTAGGGGAATTGGTGGAGGAGGAGGGATAGTTATGCGGATGAGAATCTGTAAGGGAGGTATCCGTAACCCGGCTCTTGAGGAATACTGGAGCTGGGTATTTGCGCGTCGGTACTGTGGCGTCGGGTGCCGGGTACTGCAGCGCAGGATACTGTGGCCTGGGTAAGCCGGCAGTCGAATAAGGCGGCGGATACTCAGGTACGGGAGGAGCTGCCAGAGCAACGAGGAACTCCCAGGCGGATCAACCATGATGAGGCCACGTGGGGTGGAAGGCCCGATGGAGAGGAATATCTCGCGGCGTCGGAGGGCGGTGTCGGGGCGGCGTCAGATCCAGCTCTATGGGAGAAGGGATCCAGGGCGGGCAACATCCAGAGCCTACTGGGACGGAGGGAAAAGTCCCGAGGTCAGGCAGGGAGGACTCTGGTTCCTCGGACGGCAGCGAAGCTGCGGAAACCTGGGGACGACAGGCGGAGCAGGGTCTGCCGTGAGGCTCAGGCCTGAGCGCATGTTAGAAAAGCGCGTGCGACTTAGGGGCCAAATCCGTGGACGCTTGAGGAGCCGTGTCTGACTTCGGGGTCCTCTTCGGAGGCGGGCCGAGGATAGGATGAGGGCTGTCCGAGGGGACACTGCGTGCGCCGCCTGACGGGTCAGGCGCCTTAGCGTTTTCTCCTGGCGGACGCCGGAGGAGCTAACGTCCGCTTATGGGAGGCGCCGCACCAGTAGGCGCAAGCCTGCGGCGGTACTGGGGCAGAAACCTCCTTTGCCGGAGGCACCGGTGGGCTCTGATGAACCTGTCTAGGAGACAGGCGCCTCCTCCAAAGCCTTGGGGCTGCTGTCAGGCGATCCCTCAGAGGGGGTTTACTCCCACGGCTCCGCCGGAGTCGGAGGAGGAGGCCTTCCCAGTGAGTTTCTTTGTCGCTTCTTGTGTCCTTCAGGGAGGTCGATGCCTGTCAAGCTTCTTCAACTCCTTCTCATCGCGGACATCTTCTTTTTGAGGAGATGGGCTTCTAGAGACTGCTGGCGCCGTCTACGGGTGGCAGCGTTGAAATGAAGGCTGTGCGGGCACTTATCGACGGCGTGTGGTGGGAGCCTAAACAGAAAGGCAGAGGAGGGACATTCTTTGTGAGGCAGTTAGGCGCCCTTGCAGTGTACTTATTTTTGAAGGGGGACGCATATACTGGCGTTCACCTGAGAGAAGAAAAACAATACACTGATACTTTTCAGAAACACAGGCGAAAGCAACAGGACTGAGCTTATGAACTTCACCACGGCGCTGCAGGCTGGCGTGCGAAAGAACTGGAAGGTGGGCGTCGGGACTGGCCTTTATACCGGCGTCGTCTGATGCGGTCACCTGATGTGGGGCGGTCCCTGACAGGGACTGCTAGCTAGAAATGTTTCCGTGGGGTCCTGCCGCCTGCCAACGTCAATCCTATATGTAATTACCTACTGCAAGAGCCCCCTCGAAGTAAGATCTCCTGTTACAGGTGAGTAACCTGTATTTCTAGGGACATGGATATGTTGTTCATCTACACTGTCTGGCAGACGCCTAGCAGTTCTCCGGGAGGAGGGAGGCAAGGCGCACACCCCCTAAAGACTGGAGAACCGAGGCCCCAAAACCAGCATCCTGGCGTGACTTAAGGTCGATGTGGTAGTGGGTGATGAAGGTGTGTGCTGACCTCCAGGTAGCAGCCCTGCAGATTTCCTGGATAGGAACATCCCTGGAAGCAGCCACCGATGCAGCGGTATGACAGGCAGAATGAGCTCTTATCCCTCTGGAAGACTCCATGCCCGCCAACCTATAGCAGAGATCTATGCAGGAGGTGACCCACCTGCCTATCGTCCGCTTGGCTGCAGGTCTGCCAGGAGCGGCTTCAGTGTAGGTGACAAACAGCTGGTGAACCTCTCCCCGAACTTCAGCCGTCCACTCCTTGTAGTAAGCCAGCGCTCGTCTAGGGTCCAAAGTATGGAACCTATATTCAGCCTCCGAGTGTGACTGGGGTAGAACACCAGCAGTCTCAACGCCTGGTTAAGGTGAAACTCCGACACCACCTTCGGAAGGAACTTTGGGTGGGGGAGCAGGACAACTTTGTCCCTGTGGAAGACCAGATAAGGAGACTCGATGGGAAGCGCCTGGAGCTCTCCCATCCTTCTGGCTGATGTGATAGCCACCAAGAAGGCAGTCTTCCACGACAGGTGAGAGATGTCACACCTGTACATCGGTTAGAATGGCTTGCCCATGAGCTAAGCCAATATCAGCAGTAGATCCCACGGAGGTGGAGGTTCTTGCACCGGAAGGGATATGTGATCAAGGCCTTTGAAAAAGTGCCCGACCACCTTCTCCTGCGCCACCGACTGCTTCCCAGCCCACGCCCGGTAAGCAGAGATGGCTGCCGGGTGCATCTTAAGGGTCGTCGACCGAAGCCCTTGCTGAGAAAGGGACCACAGGTAGTCCAGAATGCTTGCCAAGGAACAGGAGGAAGGGTCCAGGCCCTTGCCCTGACACCAAATGGAGACTCTCTTCCATTTGAAGGCGTAGCATTTTCTGGTCGACTCCTTAAGGGACGCCTCAACGACATTGAGGACCTCATCGGAAAGATCCAAGGCCTGGAACTCTAGCCGCTCAGGAACCAGGCAGTCAGGTGCAGGGACTGAAGGTCCAGATGGAATACCTTCTCCTGACTGACTGAGATCAGGTCCAGGCGGGCTGGAAGCCACCTCGGGAGCCTGGAGCAGAGACTGAGGAGATCTGGATACCAGAACTGGCGGGGCCAGTCTGGGGCTCTCAGAATCACCTGCAGATTGTCCCTCCTCGCCTTGAGAAGCACCTTGTGGATCAAGGGAAATGGAGGAAAGGCGTAGAAGAGGCCCGGGGTCCACAGCCTCCAAAAGGCATCCCCCTGCAGCGAGCCTGCTGAGGGGGGTGGGCATGAAAACAGTCTCAGCTTCGCATTCTCCCTGGAGGCAAACAGGTCCACCTGAGGCATGCCCCAGTGGGAGAACAGATCTTGTACTACCTCCGGCAGGAGAGACCACTCATGGGACGCAGCCCCTATCCGGCTTAGGGCATCGGCCAGGGTGTTGGAGGCTCCTGCCACATGAATGGCAAGGAGATCTGCCTCCAGGCTGCGCACGTGACCAAATGCAGAGAGCTTCCCTGCAGAGAGGCATGGAGTGCGTTCCGCTCTGGCGGTTTAGGTAGTACATGGTCGTGGTATTGTCCATCTGGACCTGAACCACTTGACCCCCTAGAAATGGAGCGAAGGTGGTGAGGGCTAGATGAACCACTCGAAGCTCCAGCAGGCTGATGTGGCATCGGGACTCCCAAGGGGACCAGAGGCCATGCGCTCTGTGCTCCCTCAGATAGGCACCCCAACCCATCAGAGAGGCATCGGTCGATAGAGAGACCGTCGGCTCGAGGCGGACAAACGGGATGACCTCCTGCAGATGTGCTAGAACAATCCACCACTGGAGAGCATTCCACATCCCCTGGGTCACTGTCACTAGCTGATCTGGAGAATCAAAGTGCTGTGATCATTGGCTGGCCAGTCCCTATTGAAGGGGACGCATTTAGGAGCGGGCCCAACGGACCACGCTGGTGCAGGCCGCCATGAGGCCCAGGAGGTGCAGGAAGTCCCGGGCAGGGCACGATTGCCCAACCTGAAATGATTGGGCAAAGGAGGAAAGAACCTTGGCCCTGTCCGCCGGGAGCCGTGCTCTGGCTCGTAGAGAGTCAAGCTCTGCCTCGATGAATTGTATCACCTGCTTTTGCACGAGTTCCGACTTGGTCTCATTGATGAGAAGGCCAATCAGAGCAAACCTGGAGAGCCAGATCTCTGGACCGCTCCACCTCCGCTCTGGAGGGGGCTGCAATCAGCCAGTCGTCCAGGTAGGGGTACACCCGGACCCTTCGGCGCTGCAGGAATTCTGTCACCACTGCCATTCATTTGGTGAAGACCCTGGGAGCTAGGGAAAGGCCGAAGGGCATGGCCCGGAACTTATAGAGGGATCCCTCTGCCCTGAAGTGGAGGAATCTCTGGTGGGACGGACGGATTGGGATGTGAAAGAACGTGTCCTGAAGATCCAGAGAACAGAACCACATGCCTCGGTCCAAGGATGGGATTATCTGGGCCAGAGCGACCATTCTGAAGGTCCGAGACCTTAGGAACTTGTTCAGGTCGTGCAGGTCGAGAATGGGGCACCAGCCCCCCGTCTGTTTTGGGACCAGGAAGTACCTGGACACAACCCCGGGTCTGGAGGAGGATCCGCCACCTTCCTGATCACCTCTTTTTCCAGGAGCAGGGCGATGTCGGCTCGGCGAGCCGATAAAGAGGCTGCGGACCCCGTAGTCCCCCAAGGGGCGATGGCTCGGAAGGGTAGGGCCTGCTCGAACTCCAGAGGCAGGCCCTACCCTACCACCTCCATCACCCAACGGTCCGTGGTGATAACGGACCAGGCGGAAAGGAAGTGGTGGAGCCAACCCCCCCACGGGGGGAGCCCAGGGTGGAGTGACAAGGCTGGGGGCGACACCCCTCAACCCGTCACTGGGCAGGCTTAGAGGAGGGAATGGCCGAGGGAACTCCTGGGCCTTTACCTCCCTGCTTCCTATTGGAGAAAGCCGCAGGCTTGGGTTTTGGATGCCAAGCGTGAGCCTGCTGGCCCTGGTGCTGTTGGGCCGGACGTACCGCAGGTGCAGAAGGATGAAAGGGCTTATGCTGCTGTGGTCGGTGGCCTTTGTCCTTCTGGGCGGAGGAGACAGAGTCCAGAGTGGCATTGGACTTTTCGATCTCCTGGAGGTGACCTTCCACTCCAGGGCCGAAGAGGTCGGTCCCCAGGAAGGAGACATCCGCCAGTTTGTGCTGGGTATCCACCATGAAGGTGGATATCCTCAGCCATGCTCTGCGGCGCGTGGCCACAACTGATCTGGCAAAGGAGTCTCCAATGTCCAGAGCCGTTTGGAGCTGCTGTTTAGCCACCGCCCTACCCTGGTCCCATACCTGCCGGACAGTGGTCTGCGGGTCAGCCGGGAGATGAGGAATCACCTCATCCAGGGAGCCCATGAGGGCGTGGGAGAAGTGTGCCATCAGCACGGCCGAGCTGGCCTGACGGAGTCCAAGGGAGGACGCAGCGTACACCTTGCGCCCGGCATAGTCCAGCTTTTTGGACTCCTTGTTGGGGGGCTTGTCCACATCCCTAGCATTCCCAGAATGCTGGAAAACGCTAACGGTGACCAACCTCTTGGCTGAGGGGTGTTCCGAAAAACTGGACAAAGAGCCGGTAGGGACCGCATACTTCCTGGCCGAAGGCGCAGGACAGGAAGCAGGCCGGTGCCAGAGCTCCAAGGCTGGGCCAACAATGGCTTCAGCCACCGGAAAGGCCTCCGTGGGTGAATCCCCGCGGTCCAGTATCTCCGTGAGAGGATACTTGGCCCACTTGGATACGGGTTCATGCTGCATCCCGGTGGACTCCGAGATGAGCCAAAGCAGACCCATGAAGGACGATGGGCTATCGTCCATCGACTGGCCCCCAGAGAACTCCAGGTCGAAGGGCCTGGAGAACAGGGAGTCATCGTCGGCGGACTCCGCGAAGAGCTTCCTGGGACCTGAGCCACCCTCCACCTGCCGAGGACGGTCGAGAGTGAGGGTGACAGACAACCTGTGGGGCAGGCCCTGACCCGACCGAGAGTCCTTGGTCGGCACCCCCGATTTCAGTTGTGGAGGAGGAGGTTCCACCACAATCGGTGGGGCAGCTGGTTTTGGCCGAACAACTGGCCCAGGCTTGGGCACCTTGGCTACAGCGAGGGGTTGTTGCGGCCGCTCGGGTAACAGCCACTTGATGGCCGGGAAGGCGACGGCGTCCGCTTGTTCCCGGACAGAAGTAACTGCTGCCATCAGGTCCCGTAGCATCAATGCAATTGCACCGCTTCTCTCTTCCGGAGGAAGACGGGACGAGCGGCGGGGCCGCTTACTTCGGTGCCGAGACTGAGACCACCGATGTCAGCGGGATCGGCTGGACCGAGAGGATGTCCGAGGCTGAGACCGGCATCCTCTGTGTTTCCGAGGACGGGTCTGGGAAGGAACAGGGACACCCGCTCTTCCCTTGGCTCGAAGCCTTGACCGGGACTCGCACTGAGGCGGCAAGTCTCAGTCCCAAAAAAGGGAACCGTGAAGAAGGGTTGTCGGGTTTACCAGTCGACAGCCTGTCCCGACGGGGTCGAGAAAATCTCGACCACGCCGACGGGTGTCTCGGACGGCTGACCTGACTGGGACACCGTGAAGCCAGCTGCCTTAGCCGCAACCTCGACAGTCGAGTGTCGACTGTCCGGGGAAGGGGACGTCTCCCGCTCCCACGAACACCGACCGTGGGACTTACCTTTTGAGTCCTTCTTTTTGGACCAAGAAGAATGTCCCGATGGCCCCTCTCCCTTCGTGGAAAGGGATTGGCAAAGCTCCTTAAAAGAAGCTGAATATGAGGTACCCAGAGAGAGAGCGGGATAAATGCCACGACCGAGGAAAAGAACGATGCAGCCTGTGCCGCCTCCTCGAGGGCGATCATCTGCTCGAGTTGCTCAGCCGAGCTAGCCGCTGCGGTAACCGTCCGACGGGCCTCCTTCGACTTCACCGGCGGGTAGCGGTTCTCCAGGCGCCCAAGCAGTAACCGGGTAGCGCGGTCTTCCAGGACGTTGGCCAAAAACGAACGGCATAACTCGCAGGCCTGTGGGTCATGGTCTAGGCCGAGGCAGGAGACGCACGTGGAGAGCAGATCCGTCCTGGACATTTTCTGCCCACGTGGGCACTGCCGAAATCTGGGAGTCGATTTGTCCATCGCAGCCACGAGGGAGTAACTTGACCAAAGTCTTGAAAATTTTAGAATAAGTTTCGGGCGAACTGAAGAATTAGGATCCAGTCTACATGCAGAGCGTTAAGGAGGAAACCTGAGCTTCCAAGCGGTAAGAAAGATCTGGCGTCATGGGGCGGAGCTGAGAGTTTTACCACCCGGGTGGGTGGGAGGAGCCAGCTTGAAGACTTTCCGGCAAGATTTAAAGCAGCAAGGAACCAGCCAGACAGTGTGGATGAACAACATATCCGTGTCCCTAGAACAGTGAGCTTCCGAAGGCCCCTCCAGCTTTTGCAAAATACTCTAGCATTTGCACTCAAGTAACCTCTAGCCTTTTCAAGACATGTCAAAATACAATATACATTTCAATGGTAATACTAATTATTTACTAAACAAAAGTGATCTCATTATCGTTTTCATGCCATACAGTGATTTGTACTTATTTTTATATTAGCAGATATGCAAGGGAGGAAACAGACAGCAAGAGAAAACTGAGACAGAGAGGCAAAGAATTGCGAGACTGTTCAGGTTGATCTAGCCCGAGGTCTCACAGGAAATTTTGATTTGCGCGCAACCGGCCAAATAGACAGAAAAGGAAAAAATGGAAATTAAGTACCTACTGGAATTCTTTATCTTCTTGGATGAAGTCTCCACCACTCGTTCACACTAATGGTATCTACGACGGAGGCGCTAGGACCCAGCGGGAGCAAACTTTGAGGGAGTCGGCACCACAGATGGAGCTGCGAGGAAGCAGCACCGCGAGCCATGGCTCGTGCAGTAAAGACTACCTCAGTGTCGACCCTCCAACCGTCTCAGTACCTTTTTTCCCCAAGGCGGTGCAGCATAACTAACCTAGAGGTGTAACCAAACAAAATCGGATATAAGATAGTCCGAATTACCCATGTAAAAAGGGTCAATGACAGAGTCTTCACAGCCCTACCACTGAGAGAGTGAAGATCAAAAACAGAGATGTGAACTCTGGGGATGGTGGCTGGGCATGTGAATGAGTGGTGGAGACTTCGTCCAAAAAGATCCAAGAATTACAGTAGGTATGTAATTTCCATATCTTCCTGGAAATAAAGTCTCCACCACTTATTCACACTAATGGGAGAGTACCGAGCTAACAAACGCCCAAGACAGGCGGCAGGAGAAACTAAGAGCTCACATACTTCGGAACAGAAGTCCATTAAGAATAGTCCTACCAAACGACAGATGTCGTCTGGCATGGACATCTAAAGTATAGTGCTTAACAAAAGCATGCACTAAGCTCCAAGTAGCCGCATTGCAAATGTCTGCAATGGGCACAATGCAGATTTCTGCCAGAGATACCGCGACTGCTTTAGTAGAGTGAGCATACACACTGCCTTCTAGCTTAACCTGTGCCATAGAATAGCAGTGGCGGAGGCATGCTACCAGCCATGCTGAAATACACTTAGTAGCGACAGGTTGACCCAGCCGGGTTTCGCTGAAGGAAACAGTTGTTGAGCCTTGCGTATTTCTTTTGTTCTATCCAGATAGAAACAGGAGTGCTCTCTTAATATTCAAAGAATGCAGGGTATGTTCCCCTTCATTCTGGAAGTTAGTAAAGTAGGTAGGTAGGACTAAAGGTTGGTTTAGACGAAATTCTGAGACAACCTTTGGAAGAAACTTAAGGTGAGTCGAAAGAAATGGAAATTACGAACCTACTGTAATTCTTGATCTTCTTGGACGAAGTCTCCACCACTCATTCACACTGATGGGATCTACGCCGGAGGTGCTAGGAGCCAGCGGGAGCAAACTTTTTGCAGGAGGGCCGGCGCCAGAGAAGGAGTCGCGAGCCTTGGCTTGTGCGACAATGACTGTATCAGCGTCGACCCTCCAACCGCCTCAGTACCCTTTTTCTGAGGAGGTGCAGTGTAACTAACCTAGGATAGCCTAACAAAAAAAATCGGACATAAGACAGCCCGAGTGACCCGTATAAAAAGGGTCAATAAAGAAATTTTCACAGCCTAAGATTCAGGGAGTGAAGACCAACAACAGAGGTGAGCTCGGGGGATGATGGGTGGGCGTGTGAATGAGTGGAGGAGACTTCATCCAAGAAGATCAAGAATTACAGTAGGTACGTAATTTCAATATCTTCCTGGAAATAAAGTCTCCACAACTTATTCACACTGATGGGAGAGCACCGAGCTAATAATCCCCCCTCCAAGAGGGTGGTAGGAGAAACCAAGAGCTCACAACCTTAGGACAGAAGTCCGTTAAGGATACTCCTGCCAAACGAAAGATGTCGACTGGCATGGACATCTAGGGCATAGTGTTTGACGAAAGTATGCACTGAGCTCCAGGCAACCGAACTGCAAATGTCTGCACTAGGCCCATTGCGGTGCTCCGCCAGGGATGCCACAATTGCTCTAGTACAGTGAGCGTACACTCTGCCTTCCAGCTTAACCTGCACCATGGAATAGCAGTGGCGAAGGCATGCCACCAGCCATGCTGAAATGCATTTGATAGCGACAGGTTGACCCAGTCGGCTCTCGCTGAAGGAAACAAACAGTTGTTGAGCCTTGCAAATTTCTTTTGTGCTATCCAAATAGAAACGCAGAGCTCTTTTGACATCTAAAGAATGAAGGGTACGCTCTCCTTCATTTTGGAAGTTCGCAAAGTAAGTAGGTAGGACCAAAGGTTGGTTTAGATGGAATTCTGAAACAACCTTAGGGAAAAACTTAGGATGGGTCCTAAGAACTACTTTGTCCTTATGAAACACAGTATACAGAGCGTCTGTGACCAAGGCATGCATTTCAGAGACCCTACGGGCCGAAGTAATGGCCACTAATAATAAAGCTACCAACAGTCTCTATTTTCCCAGGACAGTCCCTGTTTTAGGCAGCATGTCCCAGTGTCCCCAAGAGTTTTGCAAAATTTCACTTTTGTCCTGGCTTTTGCTTACGTGTCTCAGTTATCTTTTTTTTTTGCTGACTGCTAATCCGTGAATGACAGTTATTTCTGCATCACTGTGGCACTGCTCGGGCTGGATAGCAATTTGCAGCTTCAGCACTTGCGCCTGTGTTGCACTATGACCACGTCAGTGGGAGCACAGTAAAGCATGTTCCTTCCTGTTAGATTAGATTGGGTAGTAGTGCAAACAAGCGCATGTGGACATCTGCCTGCCAGTAGCTGAGAGGGACTCCAGACAGAGAAGAGACCAGCAGCAGTGAACTAAGGTACCCGAATCTGATCAGCTGTAGGGAAGTGTGTGAAAATCTGGTGTGGCAGTGGGAGTCACTGAAGAGAAGTTTGCTCGGCAAATGAGGTGAGTGTAAATGGGTTGGATGGGACTGTCAGAAAGAGAAATACATGCTGCTCGAATAACTGATCACAATTTAACGAAGGTTTGCTTCTAATGAACTTTCTGTACAACATGATTTGGAACTTGCTGCAGCAGAATGATGTATTGTTTTAATCTGGATGTTTGCTACTGGTATTACTGTGGGGCGGCATGGCCAGAGCAAGCAGCAAAATTTAATTATGTGCAGCAATGTCTGCGGCGGGGCATGTGGGAGTGACGTGGTGGGGGGGTGGGAGTGTTGTGGTCAGGATGGACCGTCCCAGTTTTAGGTATCAGAAAGTTGGTAGCATTAACCAAGAAGGCCATTTCAAAGTGAGAAATTTCAGCTCTCAGGTAGCTAGAGGCTCGAAAGTCTTTCGAGTGAGCATGTCTAGCACAAAGTTAATGTCCCAGGCTGTGACTGTTCATCTGATAGGAGGTCTAGTATGCAGAATACCCTTAAGGAACCGCTTAACTACTGGTAACTGAGCCAGTGATAAGGAGAGTACTGACTGATAAGCTGAAATGGCACAAAGGTGAACTCTGACTGTAGAGAATTGTAGACCTGAATTTGAGAGGTCTAAAAGGTGAGTCTCTCGAAAAAAATGCCTCGCCCTGGAGCGAGCGAGCGAGAAGTCAGGAAGTTTTGCGTTTTGAGGAGATGCGAACAGGTCTACCTGTGGTGTTCCCCAACATAGGAAGATATCGTCTGCTACCCCCTGATCACGTTCCCACTCGTGAGCGTGAGCAGACGTCCGGCTGAGGTGGTCTGCCAATATGTTCTCAACCCCCGGGACGTGAACAGCCGTGAGGAGAAGGTTCTGCTGTACAGCCCAATCCCAGACTCGCATCACCTCCCTGCAAAGAGGGTAAGAACGAGTTCCTCCCGGTTTGTTGATGTACCAGACAACACACATGTTGTCCGTCTGCACAGCAAGATGCTAAGGAAGCAGATGCAGAGCCTGAAGAGCGTACAGCAAAGCCCAAAGCTCGAGCATATTGATGTGGAGAGATTTCTCGAGCTTGGACCAGGAGCCCTGGGTCCTGTGCGGCCCGAGATGGGCTCCCCAACCCTCGCCCGAGGCGTCCGTAGCCAGCGCCTGGGAGGGGGGAGAAAGACAGAAGGGAATTCCCTGGCAAAGGTTTTCTTGAACCATTCACCATTGCAAGTCCCGAGCCATAGGAGTGGAGACCAGGACAAGTTGATCTAGGTCTTCCACCAGCTGATCCCACTGAGACCGAAGCATCCACTGAGAAATTCTCATGTGGAGCCGAGTGCGAGGGACTGTCGGAATCACAGCCGCCATGAGCCCGAGGAGGCAAAGGACTGACCGTGCAGTGACCCACCTGTGGGTGGACAACAGGCTGACCTGTGCCTGGAGTGTGGCCGCCCTGTCCAGTGGCAGGAAAGCCATGCCTGAGATCGTGTCCAGGATCGCCCTGATAAACTGGAGCCTCTGGGATGGGATCAAGTGGGACTTGGTCTGGTTGACGGTAATTCCCAGGCAAGCAAAAACCTGTAGGGTAAGGAAGAGGGAGCGCAGGAGTTCCTCCCAGGATGGGGCCGCCAGAAGCCAATCGTCCAGGTACGGGAAAACCTGCACCCCCTGGGTACACAGGTAGGCCACTACCACAGACAGACATTTGGTGAACACTCGAGGCACCAAGGAGAGACCAAATGGGAGGGCCTTGAACTGGTAGTGGTCCCCCTTGAACGCAAAACGTAGGTATTTGCGGTGGGAAGGGCAAATAGGGATGTTCAGGTAGGCATCCTACATATCCAGAGCACGCAGCCACTGTCCCGGCTGAAGGAGGGGCAGAAGACCCTGCAGAAAGAGCATCTTGAACCTTTTGTACTCCATGAACAAGTTCAGGGAGCAGAGGTCAAGAATCAGCCTCACATCTTCTGACTTCTTCGGGACCACGAAGAAATGGGAAGAGTACTCCATTCCCTGAAGAGGAAGGGGGACGGGCTCTATCGTCTCCTTCAAGAGAACAGAGGAAATCTCTTCCTGAACCAGAAGATGATGTTCTGGTGAGTACGACGACCTGGGGGGTGGTTTTCGAGGAGGCTTCTGAAGAAACTCTATTGAGTGTCCATCTGTGATCAGCTGGAGCATCCAAGTGTCTGAAGTTACCCTCTCCCATCCCAGAAGATGGAGGGAGAACCTCCCTACCACCGGTTCCTCTGGAAACCCCAGAGGCTGTGGGAGAGGAAAGGAGTCAGGTGCTGTGAGGCAGCATCGCTGCTGAAGCCCCTGCTGCTTTTTTGGCCGGGGGGCTTCGCAGCCAGAGGGGCCCGACGTTTATTGGTATGCTTTCCCTGAGGTTTCGCCTTCTGCCGATTATGTCTGTGAAAGGGACAACGCTGTGTCTGAGGGGGTTTGTACATGGAGTCCACAGACTTCAGTGCAGTCCCCATCTCCTGCAGATCAGTAATGATGTCCTTGACATCACCACCGAACAGCACCGAATCCCTGAAAGGTGCGTCCTGGACAGCGGACTCCACCTCCGGGACCAATCCTGACACACGGAGCCAGGCATGGCGCCGTAAACCCACGGCGAAAGCCAAGCTCCTACCAGCAGCATCCACTGCATCGTACGTAGCACGAAGAATGTGCCGACTGGCTGAATGTGCAGAGTGCACAAACCAGCCACTTCCTGCTTACACCCGAGAATCAGGAAGTGAGTCCACCTTGGATTTCACCTCACTAAGAATTGCCTTCTGGTAATCCCCCACATGACTGACATAATTTAGGGCCCTGATACCCAGAGTGGAAGAAGCGTAGACCTTCTTCCCATACTGGTCCAGAAGGCGGGATTCCCCATCAGGTGGCGCTAGCTCAAGTGTTTTGGGTTAGCTGACCGGCCGTGATCAGCGCTAATCATGACCGAATCAGCTCGAGGGTGAGAATTAAGAGAGTCAGCACCCTCAGGAGCCTGGTATAGTCTGTCCGACTTCCAAGGAAGAGGGGCTATCGCCGATGGTTGCTTCCAAATAGTGGAAATAAGGTAGGCGTGAGGCTCAATCCAGGGTGGCACCAAGGTCAGAGCAGTCTTGGGCAGATCCAGGTGCGCAGCTAATTTTTTATGCTGTGGATCCAGCTCCAAGGAGCGCCACTGATGAACCACCTGGATTTTGCGTAGCAACTCCATGAAAGAAGGATTCTCCGGAGGAGACTTCGGAGGAGTCCTCGGCCTGGGCTTACCCGGAGAGCGAGGCTCGTCTTCCGGGTCGGAACAACCATCTGAGTTATCAGAGGTGTTCGAGGAGGAAGAAGACGAAGATGACTCCACCTTCTGGTGCGGGGGAGGAACGGACCCCTTAGGAAGCCCTCGGGGATGCGTATACTGCCCCGTCCTGGAACCGGAGGGCTCGCCTCTGGTATCCAGAGTTGGGGAGGGAGTCTCATGTCTTGGAAGTACGGGGACCGGAACTAGTACCGTTGACGGGAGACTACTCTCCACCTCCCTGGTGAGCCGAGCCTTGGCCTCAGCCCACCAGGAGGCTAGAGTCTCCTTCAAATCCACCAGTGGCTGAGGGGGGCGGTGGAGGACAACGAGGAGGGGGGTATGGACATTGGGCATATCTGTAATGCGCGTATCCATAACCAGACAGCAGGAACCCCAGCGTTGGGTAATGAGGCACCGTGTACTGCGGCATCGGATAGGCCGGCGTTGGGTACTGGGGCGCTGGATACTGCAGACCCGGGAATGACGGCGTCAGATACCCAGGAACCGGGGGTCTGCCAAGGCAGATGGCCCGGGAGGCGCCCAGCAGGCGGACCTGGAAGCAGAGGCCCGGAGGGTGGCAGGCCCGGTGTGGAGGCGGCATCCGGGAAATGAAGAGGGATGTCACTAGGCGACAGGAGGACCGGCGTCAGAGCCGGCATCCGGGGAACAGACATCAGGTCGCCCGGCCCAGTGGGAAAGAGACCCGACAGTAGTGTGATAAGATCCCCGGCATTGCCCGGGGAAGGAGGGGAAAAATCTCTGGGGTCAGGCTGAGGAGACAATGGGTCCCCGGAGGGCAGCGAAGGCTGCGGGGAGCCAGGAACAGCGGACAACTTGGGGTCTCGTCGTCGTTTTGACGCTGCCATGTAGCGCCGGAAGGTCCGACGTCCGCTTACTGGGCGGAGGAATAGATATCCGCTGGGAACTATCGCCTCGAGGCAGGCCACGCGGGGAGCGCCTGGTCGGGCGGAACAGGGCCGCGGCGCTGCCCAGAAGGGTAGGAGGACTTAGCGGTTTTTCCGGTGGATGTCAGAGAAGCTGATATCCAGCTTACCGGAGCCACTGCATTCAGCAAGGGCCGCGTGGGCGGCGGGTCTTACGGGAAATCGTAAGGGACTCTCTAGCCAGGAGGTTACCAAAGAGCCCGAGCCAGATGGGCTGGGCGGATGCCTCCTGGAAGCCTACAAGACAGCCGCTATGAGCGTCCGGGGAACGATATTAAAACGGGCGACTCCAGTCAAGTCGCGGTGGATGAGCAGTCCCGGTCCTTCTCCTTATCTTTCTTTTTATGATGGCCCTCAGGGGAAGTTGAAGCCTGATGGAGCTTTTTTTTTTTTTTTTTAACTCCTTCCCCCATGGAGGTCATTTTCTTTTTGAGCATGTGGGCCTCCAGGGACTGCTGCCTCCGTCTGTGGGTGGCAGCTCTGAACTTCAGGCAATGCTGGCACTTCTCCACGGGGTGATTCTGGCCCAGACAGAAGAGGCAATGGAGTGATCGATTCTATGCGGAGTCCACGAGCTAACGTGGAAAGAACTGAAAGGCGGGCGTGGGGGACCGCCCCTTTATACTGACGGTGCACGACGTTGGTCACCTGATGTGGGGGCAGTCCCCCGCCAGAGAATGGTAGCTAGAAATTTTTCCATGGGGTTCTAACGCATGCCAGTACAAGTCCTATATGTAATTACCTACTGCAAGAGCCCTCTCAAAGTAAGATCAGTAGTTCTAAGAGTGGTATATGTTTTCTGTGTTAAACAGTCAGTGAATGGTACTTTGTGCAGCAATAAATACAGGTTACTCACCTGTAACAGGAGTTCTAGGAATAGTATATGTTGTTCATCCACACTGTCTGGCAGGTATCCTTGCCACTTTAATTCTTGCCGGAAGGTCTTCAAGCTGGCTCCTCCCACCCAACCGGGTGGTGAAACTCTCGCTCCGCCCCATGACACCAGATGTGGCCACTGGAAGCTCAGGTTGTGCGTCGAAGCCGGGGAGGTCGGGTGGGTCGTGTGGATGAACAACATATACCATTCCTAAAACTCCTGTTACAGGTGAGTAACCTGTATTTCTAGGGACATGGATATGTTGTTCATCCACACTGTCTGGCAGACTCCTAGCAGTTCTCCGGGAGGAGGGAGACAAGGTGCACGCCCCCAATACTTACTTGGGAAAGAGAGACTGGAGAACTGAGGCCCCAAAACCAGCATCCCGGCGTGACTCGATGTCGATGTGGTAGTGGGTAATGAAGGTATGTGCTGACTTCCAGGTAGCAGCCCTGCAGATATCCTGGATAGGGACGTCCCTGGAAGCAGCCACCGATGCAGCGGTATGGCCGGTAGAATGAGCTATTATCCCTCTGGGAGGCTCCATGCCCGCCAACCTGTAGCAGAGCTCTATGCAGGAGGTGATCCACCTGCCTATCGTCCGCTTTGCTGCAGATCTGCCAGGTGCGGCTTCAGCGTAGGTGACAAACAGCTGGCGAACCTCTCCCCAAACTTCAGCCGTCCACTCCTTATAATAAGCGAGCGCTCGTCTAGGGTCCAAAGTATGGAGCCTATACTCTGCCTCCGCGGCGTGATTGGGGTAGAACACCGGCAGAGTCAACACCTGGTTAAGGTGAAACTCCGACACCGCCTTCAGGAGGAACTTCCGGTGGGGGCGCAGGACAACCTTGTCCCTGTGGAAGACCAGGTAGGGAGGCTCTATGGAAAGCGCCTGGCGCTCTCCCATCCTTCTGGCTGACGTGACAGCCACCAAGAAGGCGGTCTTCCACAACAGGTGTGAAAGATCACACCTGTGCACTGGTTCAAATGGCTTGCCCATGAGCTTGGCCACTACCAGCAGTAGATCCCACGGAGGTGGAGGTTCTCGCACCGGAGGGGAAATGTGGTCAAGGCCTTTGAAAAAGCGCCCGACCACCTTGTCCTGTGCCACCGACTGCTTGCCGGCCCGTGCCCGGTAAGCAGAGATGGCTGCCAGGTGCACCTTAAGCGTCCCGCCCTGGCAGTTCAGATAGTACATGGTCGTGGTGTTGTCCGTCTGGACCTGAAACACTTGACCCCGTAGAAACGGAGCGAGGGCGGTGAGAGCTAGACGGACTGCTCGGAGCTCCAACGGGTTGATGTGGCATCGACACTCCTGAGGGGACCAGAGGCCGTGCGCTCGGTGTTCCCCCAGATGGGCACCCCAACCCATCAGAGATGTGTCGGTCAAGAGAGAGACCGTCGGCTCGGGGCGGACGAACGGGATACCCTCCTGCAGATGAGCTGGAACAATCCACCACTGGAGAGCGTACCACATCTCTTGGGTCACTGTCACGGGCCGGTCCAACGGATCGCGGGGTTGTGACCACTGGCTGGCCAGTCCCCACTGAAGGGGACGTATGTACTAATGGACCACGCTGGTGCAGGCTGCCATGAGGCCCAGGAGGCACAGGAAGTCCTGGGCAGGGCGCAATTGCCCAACCAGAAATGATTGGGCAAAGGAGGAAAGAACCTCGGCCCTGTCCGCTGGGAGCCGTGATCTGGCTCGCAGAGAGTCGAGCTCTGTCCCGATGAACAGAATCACCTGCTTTGGCTCGAGTTCCGACTTGGCCTCATTGATGAGGAGGCCAACCTGAGAGCAAACCTGGAGGGCCAGATCTCTGGACTGCTCCACCTCCTGTCTGGAGGGGGCTGCTATCAGCCAATCGTCCAGGTAAGGGTACACCCGGACCCCTCGGCACCACAGGAATGCTGTCACCACTGCCATGCATTTGGTGAAGACCCTGGGAGCTAGGGAGA
Organism: Neoceratodus forsteri; assembly: GCA_016271365.2. Lineage (NCBI taxonomy): Eukaryota > Metazoa > Chordata > Ceratodontiformes > Ceratodontidae > Neoceratodus > Neoceratodus forsteri. The sequence goes on from CM057449.1 coordinate 622,824,732, forward strand.
GGCCGAAGGGCATGGCTCGGAACTCATAAAGGGATCCCTCCGCTCTGAAGCGGAGGAATCTCTGATGGGACGGATGGATTGGGATGTGAAAGAACGCGTCCTGGAGGTCCAGGGAGCAGAACCACACTCCTCATTCCAAGGATGGGATTACCTGAGCCAGAGTGACCATCCTGAAGGTCCGAGACATGAAAATTACGTACCTATCATAATTCTTGATCTTCTTGGACGAGTCTCCACCACTCATTCACACTACTGGGATCTGCGCCGGAGGCACTAGGACCCATCGGGAGCAAACTTTTGCTGGGAGTCAGCTAGAGATGGCGTCATGAGCCCCAGCTCGTGTACTGACAATCTCGCGCCGACTCCCAACCGCCTCAGTACCTTTTACCAAGGAGGTGCAGCGTAACTAACCTAGAAGGGTAGCCTAACTTAAAAAAAACGGACATAAAATAGTCCGGACGACCCGTGTAAGAAGGGTCAATAAAGAAGTCTTCAAGGCCTAAAGATTTGAGGGATTGAAGACCAACAAGAGAGGTGAGCTCGGGGGATGGAGAGGATGTAGAATGAGTGGTGGAGACTGTCCAAGAAAATCAAGAATTACGTAGGTAATGTAATTTCATATCTTCCTGGACATAAGTCTCCACCACTCATTCACACTGTTGGGAGAGTACCGAGCTAATAATCCGAGAGGGCGGCAGGAAAACCCAAGAGCTCACATTTGTTAAGACAGAAGTCCATTAAGGATGGCTCTGCCAAAGGAAGAATGTCATCTGGCATGGACATCGAGGGCATAATGCTTAATGAAAGTATGCACTGAGCTCCAGGTGGCTGCATTGCAGATGTCTGCAATGGGCACGCTGTGGATTTCCGCTAGGGATGCCGCTACTGTGCTGGTAGAGTAAGCATAAACTCTACCCTCCAACTTAACCTGCGCCATGGAATAGCAGTGACGAAGGCACGCCACTAGCCATGCTGAGATACATCTAATAGCGACAGGTTGACCCAGCCGGGACTCACTGAAGGAAACGAACAGTTGCTGGGCTTTACGAAAATCTTTGGTTCTATCTAAGTAGAAACGCAAGGCCCTCTTAACATCCAGAGAATGAAGAGAGCATTCCCCTTCATTTTGGAAGTCCGCAAAATAAGAGGGAAGGACCAAAGGTTGGTTAAGATGAAATTCTGACAACCTTAGGAAGAAATTTAGGATGAGTAAGGAGGACTACTTTGTCCTTATGGAACACAGTATACGGAGGGTCTGTGACCAGGGCATGTATCTCAGAGACCCTACGGGCTGAGGTAATGGCCACTAGGAAGGCAGTCTTCCAGGTGAGAAACTTTAGCTCACAGGTAGCTAGAGGCTCAAAAGGTTTCCGAGTGAGCATGTCTATCACAAGATTAATGTCCCAGGCTGCAACAGGACATCTCGTAGGGGGTCTGGTGTGCAGAATGCCCTTAAGAAATCTCTTAACCATAGGTAACAACCAGTGAAAGAGAAAAGAATGGCTCATGATACGCTGAAATGGCACTAAGGTGAACCTTAACTGTAGAGTACTGGAGACCTGAAGTTGAGAGGTCCAAAAGGTACTCTAAGACTTTATCTGGAGGGCAGGAAAAGGGATTCAAAGAGGACTTTGCACACCAGAGGGAAAAGCGCTTCCACTCTAGCCGTGTAAGTTTTCTCGAGTGGTCAAGCCTGCAGCAGCCAGAAGGACATCAGAAACTCTTCGAGAGACATTGAACCGATTCACTTCTACCTCTTCAGGAGCCAAGCGTGAAGGTGAAGAGATGTCAGATTGGGATGGACCACCGGTCCCTGAGTTAAAAGGTTCATCTGTAGGGGAAGTGATCTCGGAGGAACTGCCAACATACTGTTGAGAAGTGGAAACCACAGTTGTTGAGGCCAAAAGGGAGCAGTGAGAATCATCTTGTCTCCCTGAGACTCAAACTTGAGGAGTACCCTCTGAATTAGAGAAAGAGGAGTAAAGAAAGCGTTTTGTCCACCGTAGCCTGAACGCATCCTGACAAAAAATGCCAGGCCCTGGATTTCTGGAGCAGAAGAGAGGCAGTTTTGCGTTGAGTGGGGACGCAAAAAGGTCCATGTCCGGAGTTCCCCACTCTTCGAATAGTGACTGAACTATGGTTGAGTCGAGAGACCACTCGTGAGGATCTGTCTCTGTTTTGCTGAGACGGTCTGCCAAGTCATTCTGTACACCTGGCAGGTACATTGCTTGAATTAGAGCCTTGTGCTCCAAGCACCATTCCCAGACCCTCATCACTTCTCTGCATAAGGGGTAAGAATGAGCACCGCCCTGCTTGTTGATGTAATACATCACTGCTTTGTTGTCCATTTGGAGGAGAATATTCTTGTGACAGAGAACGTCCTTCAAAGCTCGAACCGCATAAAGGACGGCTCTCATTTCTAGGACATTTATGTGAAGCTGGGACTCGAGTTGAGTCCACACACCCTGAGTGTGGAGAGCCTTACAGTGAGCTCCCCACCCCATTAGTGAGGAGTCTGTGGTAATGGAGATCTGATGGTCCAGAGGGGCAAAGGGGTATCCCTGCAGGAGACTGTCCTCTTGAGACCACCAGGTGAGAGACCTCCATAGGGGTTCTGTCACCTTGATGAGATAGGACTGTGGGTGAGTGGTTGGAGACCACTGAGTACTGAGCATCCACTGGGTGGTTCTCATGTGGAGACGGGCCAGAGGTACAGTGAACACTGAGGATGCCACGAGGCTCAGCATCCATTGCATCAAGAGCGCTGTAACTGACCTGTTCTCTCCGATGTAACGGGCCATCTGAAGGATATCGTTCCTTCTGTCCTCTGGGAGAAAAGCCTTCGCACAGGATGTGTCCAGAAGAGTCCCTATGAAAAGGAGCCTCTGGGACGGCTGCAGCTGTGATTTCTTGAGGTTCAGCAGGACTCCCATGGACGTAAGGAGGTGAGAGGCAGCCTCTACGGCATCCAGAGTCCCTTGCCTGAAGGATTTGCCAAGAAGCCAATCGTCCAGATAAGGGAACACCTGTATTCCGAAGGTTTCTGAGGTGCGCCACAGAACTGCACAACACTTTGTAAAAACTCGCGGCGCCGAGGATAGCCCCAAAAGGCAGGACTCTGAACTGATAATGTTGTCCCAGAGACACAAACCTCAGGAATTTGTGATGCCTCGGGTGAATGGGAATGTGCTGGTAAGCATCCTGCATGTCTAGGGAAGCTAACCAGTCGTGCTGATGAAGCAAGGGTAACAAGGTTCCTAGAGAAATCATTTTGAATTTCTCCTTGGGGAGAAATCTGTTTAGCTTTCTGAGATCTAGAATGGGGCGCATTCCCCCAGACTTCTTTGGAACCAGAAAGTAATGAGAGTAGAACCCCGTGTTTCGTTGATGCAGCGGCACAAGTTCTACTGCCCTGTTGTTTAGAAGGCCCTGAATCTCGGCGGTGAGAAGGTCTGACTGAAGGACAGACAGCCTGGGCTGCCGTTTGGGAGGACAATCCTGAGGGGTTTCCACAAAATTGAGTGAGCACCCCTCGCAGATTATCCGAAGGACCCATTTGTCTGAGGTTATGGACTTCCATTGGCTGTAGAAGTACATCAGACGACCTCCCACTGGAGAGGAAAAGTCCACCTCGGGCAGTTGAGGTGGGACTTGGGCCAGCAATTCATAAGGTAGCGCTGGGTGCTTTGGGCCCTTGCGCTTTCTGCTGCGCCTTCTTTTGAGGTTGAGCAGGTTGGTTCTTATGGAAACTTCCTCTGTCTCTGCCTCGAAAGGACTGACGGTTATGAAACTGACGTTTACTGGCATGCCCTCGAGAGGGGCAGGAGGGGTCTAGCCAACTTAATGGCTGACCTGGTCTTTTGTGTAGCTTCTAGAGCTTGCTCGACCTGAGGACCAAAAGATACACCATCAAGGGCAATGCCATCCTGCTGTTGCGCATCATTGGTGAAGCCTGAGTGCGAGCCAGGAATGGCGGCAGGTGAAATACCAGCAGCTGCTGAACGGAAGCGAGTCGAAAGCGTCCATGGCTGCTTTAACCTGTTGGTTGTTAGATTCAATACCCTGGTAATGGTTTGAGAAGCTCTGGTTTTGAATCAGACTCCGAAGAGCTTCAACCATTTGCTTGAGAGCGTGCCACAGGATATACTCTGACTGAGAAAAAATAGCCCTGGTAACTGGCAATACTGCATACTTAGGGTAGAAGCAGCAAAGACTCTCTTACCTAAGGTGTCTATCTTAAAGATTCCTTGTTAATAAGTTCGAGCTGTAGTGGTTTGAGGAAGGACGACCTTATCATTCTCTGCCAGGACTACAATAGGATCCCAAAGGCTTGGGATGCCAAAATGAGACGATCCTTGGGGGCTGAATACTTTCTATCAATGGATTTAGCCACCGATGAAGAGACAGCAGGATTATTCCATACCATTTGAGACAGCATCTCGAAGGAAGGCTGAAACGGAGGAGTCAAATCCGTAGGGATCTCCAAGGCATGAAGGTATTGGAGTCTTAGCAATTTCCCAGGATCGATGTCTGTAGTCTGGAGAGAAAGTGTGGAAATCATATTCTTCAGCAGAGACTTAAATGACAGGTCCTCGACCACAGGCTCTGCAGCAGTAAAAGATCCTGCTTCGTCCACCTCATCGCCAAGCCAAAGGTCTGGGTCAGGCTCAGTGTCATCTCCTACAATGACAGTCCAGGAGGGACTGTATGGACAGAAAAGGATGAAAAGCAACAAAGAAGGAAGGAGGAAAGAGACAAAGGAAAGTCCAGGCCACAGTGCCGAGGCGCAAGCGCCAGAGCGACGCACACGAGGAACCACGCAGCACCTGGGCGAGCGCGAAGCCGCCTGCGGTGACGGAGCAGACGCCGGGGCCACATGACCAGAAGGCACTCCGAGACCGAAAACAGGGTTTGAGAAGGAAAAGAGCAGGAGATAAGAGACATCGGATGGCCCCTCGCGCAGAAGCCATGCGGGGGAGAACACCTAAGCACAGTCGGCGGCACGAAGAAGGTGCTGCTGCGACCAGGAAAGATCAACCGCCTACCTGGTGCCCAGAGAGCCCAGCTCACGACACGTCCGAGCCAGGTGCCCGAACCAACCTCGAGCCCATTGCTCCATAGAGCAGACCCACTGATGAAACTACTCATCTGAAGACATTACCTGCGAGGCCGGGTGGGCCTCCGATGTCGAGGGCGTCATCTACCAGAAGAGCCCGCTGTTGGCGACTCCGAGAAGGAGACCGGCAAACCCGATAACGAGGCGATCTGCGTGCAGGCGTATCAGAGGGCGACCTCGGTGATGCCTTCTCTTTTAGACCTGGGGCGAAAAGAGCTGGAGAAGCGATCCCAGGAAATGCGACCGTTTGACTTTATGCTTCGCGGGGACATCCACCGGGGCACTGGACTGACGTTGTCAGACCCCTTCCGGAGAAGCAGACGGACGAGACCCCGACTGACTGAACGGCTTTCATGCGAAGTCTCCCTACCGTCACCTGACCTGCTCATGGTCAGCTCCGTCAGTGTAGGCTGAGACTTTATCGTTTTTATTACAAAAAAGAATAACAAGCGATACTATCGAGATAATACTACAAATTATAAAAACTGAAAACTTACTGCTAGGTTTGAAGTTCAACTCCCGACAGGCGGGCGGCGTCGTCCAGAGCGCGCTCTCGGGCAGGAAAAAAAGAACTGAGGTGGGTGAAGTCGATGCGAGATATCATTTGCCGGCGCGAGCTGGGGCAGATACGGCGTTCCTCGCGGCACCATCTCTGGCGTCGACTCCCAGCAAAAGTTTGACTCCCGATGGGTCCTACTGCCTCGCAAGAGATCCCAATAGTGTGAATGAGTGGTGGAGACTTGCGTCCAGTAAGATCTTAGGAACTTGTTCAGGTCGTGCAGGTCGAGAATGGGGCGCCAGCCCCCCATCCGTTTTGGGACCAGGAAGTACCTGGACACAAACCCTGGTTCTGGAGGAGGATCCGCCACCTTCCTGATTACCTCTTTTTAGGAGCAGGGCAATGTCGGCCAGCCGGGCCAACAGCAAACTACGGACCTGGCCCTCTCCAGGGGCGAAGGCTCGAAAGGTGGAACCTGCTCGAACTCCAGAGGCAGGCCTCTTACCACCTCCAACACCCAGCGGTCCCATGGTGATAGCGGACCAGGCGGAAAAGGAAGCGTGGAGCCGTCCCCGTGAGGGAACCAGGAGTGAGTAGCCGGTTGAGGCGGCACCCTCACCCGTCACTGGGCAGGCTTGGAGGAAGAACCCGGCCGAGGACCTCCCGGGCCTTTACCTCCTTGCTTCCTGTTGGGAGAAGTAAGGCTGGGTTTGGGGCGCTAGAAGCGAGCCTGCTGGCCCTGTTGCTGGTGCTGCTGGGCGGTCGAGGAGCAGGGACCAAAGAGACGAAAGGACTTCTGCTGCTGTGGCGGCCTTTGTCCCCTCTGAGGCGGGTGACAGAGTCAGAGTGGCATTGGACTTTCGATCCGCTGGAGGTGTCCCTCCACTCCAGGGCGAAAGGTCAGTCCCAAGAAGAGGCGTCCGCCAGCTTGTGCTTGGTATCTGCCGTGAAAGTGGATATCCTCAGCCACGCCCTGCGTCGCATGGACACTGCGGCCGCTACTGACCTGGCACAGGAATCACCTATGTCCAGAGCAGTCTGGAGCTGCTGCACCGCCCGCCCTGCCCTGGTCCCGCACCTGGCGGACCGTGGTCTGCAGGTCAGCAGAGATGAGGCGACCTCATCCAGGAGTCCATGAGGGTGTGGGAGAAGTGCCATCAGCACAGCGAGCTGGCCTGTCGGAGCCGAGGGAGGATGCAGGTACACCTTGCGCCGGCAAGTCCAACTTTTTGGACTCCTTGTGGGGCTTGTCCACATCCAGGCGTTACGGGCAGGAAGCGCTGTCGGTGACTAACCCTTAGCAGAGGGTGTTCCGAAAACTGGGCAAAGCAGTGGGGACTGCATACTTCCTGGCCATCCTGGCCGGAAAGCTGGACAGAGGAAGCCGGCTGCCAAAACTCCAAGACTGGGCGACAATGGCCTCAGCCACGGAAAGACCTCCGTGGGAGAATCCCTGGTCAGAATCTCTGTCAGGGATACTTGACTTTCGTTTGGACCGAGGCTCGAGCTGCATCCCGGTGGACTCCGAGATGGTCGAAGCAGACCCAAGAAGGACGATGGGCTATCGTCCACTGACTGGCCCCCGGAGGACTCCAGATCGCACTGCCTGGAGAACAGGGAGGAATCGTTGTCGGATTCCGAAGAGTCTGCGAAGAGCTGCCTCGGCCCAGAGCGACCCTCTACCTGCCGAGGACGGTCGGGAGTGAGGGTGACCGACAACCTGTGGGGCAGGCCATGACCCAACCGAGAACTCTTGGTCGGGGCCCTCGACTTAGGTTGAGGAGGTGGAGGTTCCACCACAATCGGTGGACCAGCTGGTTTCGGCTTAGCAACCGGCCCTGGGGCGGGCAGCTCGACTGGAACGAGTGGTTGCTTCGGCCGTTCCAGCGACAGCCACTTGATGGCCGGGGTTGGCTTAGGCCCGGATAACAGCAACTGCTGCCACATCAAATCCTCGTAGCGCCGGCGCAGCTTGCGTCGAAGCCTCTCCTCACCCGAGGAGGAGGATGAGGAAGAGCGGCGTCGCCGCTCACTTCAGTAACGAGACTGAGACCACCGATGACGGCGCGGAACGCTGAACCGAGAAAGGTCCGAGGACCGAGACTCCGGGGACCGAGAGTTCCTGGGAAGGGGCGGGGATACCGCCTTCCCTATGGTTCGAACTTTAACCGGGGACTGCGGTCCCAAAGGAGCAGGCAGATCCTCGGTATCCACCGGGGGAACTGGTGAAGTAGGGTTGTCTGCTTCTCCAGTCGACAGCCCGTCAAACGGATCGAGAAAAATCTCGACTTCGTCGACGGGAGTCTCGGCAGGCTGGCCTGACAGGGGCACCGTGAAGCCAGCGGCCTCAGGAGCAACCTCAGCGAAGTCATCTGCCCAGGGAGGGACCTCTCCCGCTCCCAGGAGGCCTGACGAGTGGGACTTATCTTCGACTCCTTTCTTGAGCCGAGAAGAATGTCCGAAGGGCCCCTCTCCCTTGGCGAGGAAAGAGACTGGCAAAGCTCCTTGAACGAAGCTGAATACGAGGAACTCAGAGAGAGCAGGATAAATGCCGCGGCCGAGGAAGAAGATGCGGCCTGGGCCGCTTCCTCCTCGAGGGCGATCATCTGCTCGAGCTGCTCAGCCGAGCCAGCCACCACGGACACCACCCAACGAGCCTCTTTGGATTTCACTGGTGGAAAACGTTTCTCGAGGCCCGAGCTTCAAGCGGGCACGCGATCGTCAGAACATTGGCGAAAGAGGCAGCGGCACAGCTCGCAAGCCTCATGGGTCGTGATCTAGGCCTAAGCAGTAGATACACCGCGGGAGTGCGGATCCGCTCCTGGACATTTTCTGCCTGCAGGGGCACCGCCGAGCTGGGAACAGATTTGTCCATCACAGCCGCAGGGAAAAAGAAGACCAAGTTTGGAAAACTTCAAAATCAATTCGTGAACCGAAAGAATTAGGATCCAGTCTCAAACGCAGAAGCGCTAAGGAGGAACCTGAGCTTCAAGTGGTAAGGAAGATCTGGCGTCATGGGGCGGAGCCGAGAGTTTTACCACCCGGGTGGGTGGGAGGAGCCAGCTTGAAGACCTTCTGGCAAGAACTAAAGCGGCAAGGATACCTGCCAGACAGTGTGGATGCACAACATATCCATGTCTCTAGAACAAAGGTTGCTTTAATTTGGTTCTGAACTCTCCCAGGTAGCCTGTGCTCCATGCAGCAACCCTGGTTCTTTGTGCAGTGATTTACTCGGTTACTTTATTAATTCTCTGAGCTCTACTGAGCTCATAGTAAGCGCTGCCTAATGTTAACTCCAGCACTCTGTTTGAATTACTGCTTGTGCCATACTGCGGTAAAATCTCCCGACCCTTCCCCTCTTTACTTAGGTAGGATCTACTATGGGTATATAAACTCACCCTCTGCCTCTTCTTCCCACAGCAAGCCCGGGGGCCATTCTTCAAGCAGGAGGTCGCGAGGGAACATCGGATCTGCCCTCCACCGCCCCCAAACACCACAAGCGCAGACTGCAGGTTGACCAAACTAATCTGAAGAGCAGGAACGCATTCCACCTTGCAATGGTCTGCTTGGCTGCAGGTCAGCCAGAAGCAGCTTCAGCATAGATGACAAACAGCTAGCGAACCTCTCCATGAATTTCTGCCGTTCTCTCCTCATAATAGGAGAGAGCATGTCTCAGGTCCAAAGTATGGAGCCTGTACTCGGCGTCTGAGGTGTAGTTAGGGTAGTATACCGGCAGAATCAATACCTGGTTAAGGTGAAACTCTGACACCATCTTCGGAAGGAATTTCGGGTGGGGGCACAGGACAACTTTGTCCCTGTGAAAGACCCGATAAGGGAAGTCCATCAAAAGTGCCTGGAGCTCTCCTGTCCTTCTGGCTGACGTGATAGCCACCAGGAAGGCAGTCTTCCACGACAAGTGTGAAAGCTCACACTTGTGCATCGGTTTGAATGGCTTGCCCATGAGCTTTGCCAATACCAGCAAGAGATCCCACGGAGGTGCAGGTTCACACACCGGAGGGGATATGTGATCCAGGCCTTTGAAAAAGCGCCCGACCACTGTCTCCTGCACCAATGTCAGCTGACAGGCACGCGCCCGGTAAGCAGAAATGGCTGCCAGGTGCACCCTAAGGGTCGATGACCGTAGACCCCCTTTGGAGAGAGACCGAAGGTAGTCAAGAATGTTAGCCACAGAACAGGATAAGGGGTCCAGACTCTTACCCTGACACCAAATGGAAAATCTTTTCTATTTGAAGGCATAAGATTTGCTGGTCGATTCCTTTCGAGATGCCTCCACTATGGTGTAGACATCCTCGGAAAGACCCAAAGCCTTGAACTTTAGCCGCTCAGGTACCAGGCTGTCAGGTGCAGAGATTGAAGGTCTGGATGGAAAACCTTCCCCTGATTCAGAGATATCAGGTCCGGGCGTGTACAAAGCCGCTCCAGGGGCCTGCAGCTGAGGCTGAGGTGATCTGGGTACCAGAACTTGCCCAGCCAGTCTGGGGCTACCAGAATCACCTTCGCCTTGTCCATCCTCACCTTGAGTAACGCCTTGTGGATTAAGGGAAATGGAGGGAAGGCATAGAGGAGGCCTGGGGTCCACGGCCTCGAGAAGGCATCCCCCTGCAGTGAGCCCTGCTGATGGGGGGGTGGGCATGATACAGCCTCAGCTTGGTGTTTTCCCTGGAGGCAATCAGGTCCACCATCGGCTTACCGCAATGGGAGAACAAGTTGTAAGCTACCTCTGGATGGATTGACCACTCGTGGGATGTCTGGCCTATACGGCTTACAGCGTCCGTCAGCTGGTTCGGGACTCCTGCCACATGGATGGCTAGGAGATCCACCTCCAACCGGTTCAAGAGGATCCAGATCTGGAGCGCCTCTTTGCATAGCAGATGGGAGGCGTGCTGCCCTGATTGTGGAGGCAGTACATGGTTGTGGTTATTGTCCGTCTGGACTTGAACCACTTGACCCCGGAGCTGAGGAGCGAAAGCTGACAGCGCCAGTCTGACTCCTTTAGGCTCCAACAGGTAAATGTGGCATCAGGACTCCTCAGGGGTCCAGAATCCGTGGGCTCTGCTGTCTGCCAAGTGGGTTCCCTAGCCCATGAGAGACATCGGTCATAAGAACGACCGTCGGTACTGGGCGGACAAACAGGATCCCCTCCTGCAACCGTTCTGGGGTGGTCCACCACTGGAGAGCGACCCACATCTTCTGGGTCACAGTGATCAGCTGGTCGAAATGACCGTGGCGCTGAGTCCACTGAGCGGCCAGCTCCAATTGAAGGGTGGCGCATGTGCCATCTGGCCCAACGGACCACTGAGGTGCACACCGCCATGTAGCCCAAAAGGCGCAGGACGTCCTGGGCAGGGCACAAATGCCCAACCAGAAATGACTGGGCAAAGGAGGAAAGAACCTCCGCCCTGTCCGCCGGGAGCCAAGCTCTGGCTTGATGGGAGTCTAGCTCTGCCCCGATGAAGCCCATCATCTGAGAAGGCACGAGTTCCGACTTAGCCTCGATCAGCAGGCCTAGTTGGGAGCAGGTTCGGAAAGCCAGATCCCTCGACGCCGGAGATGGGCTGCCACAACTGCAATGCACTTGGTGAAGACCCTTGGGACCAATGACAGGCTGAACAGCATGGCTCGGCACTCATACAGGGTCCCCTCGACCCTGAAGCGGAGAAACCGCTGATGGGACGGACAGATTGGGATGTGAAAGAACGCATCCTGCAGATCCAGTGAACAGAACCACATGTTTCGCTCCAGGGATGATATGATCTGGTTCAGAGTTACCATCCAGAAGGTGCGAGACCTGAGATACTGATTGAGGTCGTGGAGATCTAGTATGGTGCGCCAACACCCCATCCGCTTGGGAACCAGGAAGTACCTGGACACAAAGCCTGGGTCTGTAGGAGGATCCGGCACTGGAGCTACCACCTCCTTGTGGAGGAGCTTGAGCTATGTCATCTTGAAGAGCCGACTTAGTGTGAGCTGAGGTCCTTTCCTCCCGAGGGGGGCACGAGCTCAGCTGGGAGGGTATTGCTCGAATTCCAGAGGCAGTCCCTGGCTGACCACTTCTAGAACCCACCTGTCCGAGGTGATATCGGACCAGGTGGAAAGAAAGTGGCAGAGCTGGCCCCCCACAAGAGGACCCAGAGCTGGCGTGAGGGGTGTAGGGGTGGTAACCCCCAACCCGTCACTGAGCTGGCTTAGAAGAGGAGGCGGCGCAAGGACCGGCACCTCGGCCTCCTTTACGGGGCTGTTCAGGACCCTGCTTGGGCCTAGGATGCCAAGCTTGAGCCTGCTGATGCTGCTGACCTCCTTGATAGGAGGGCTGCCTAACCGCAGGGGAAGAGTGCTGAAAAGGCTTCTTCTTGCTCTTCTAATGGTTCTTGCCCGAAGAACCCTTCGCAGAGGTAGCATCCAAGGTGGCAATGGACTGCTCTATAACGCTGGAGGTGACCAGCCACTCCTGGACTGAAGAGGTCGGTGCCTAGGAAGGGCATGTCAACTAACTTGTGCTGGGTATCCGCCGGGAAGGAAGATAGCCTCAGCCAAGCCCTGCGGCGAGTGGCCACTGCGGCTTCCAAAGAACGGGCACAGGAATCTCCAATGTCCAAGGCCACCTGGAGCTGCTATTTTGCAACAGCACGGCCCTGATCACAGACATGCTTCACTGTGGTTTGCATGTCCACTAGGAGATGAGGGAAGACTTCGTCCAAAGACCCTAGAAGGGCATGAGAGAAGTGTGCCATGATAACAGTCAAGCTGGCCTGACGAAGGCCTAAGGAGGAGGCCGCATAGACCTTATGGGCAGAATGGTCAATATTCTTGGATTCCTTGTCCAGAGGTCGGTCAGTGTCGGCTGAGCTACCAGTACGTTTGAAGACAGAAGCAGTCACTAGGCTTTCGGCCAAGGGATGTTCTGTGAACCCCGCCAGGGACCCCATGGCCACCGCATACTTGCGGGCCATGCAGGCAGATGGAGCTGGTAAGGAAGCAGGACACTGCCAAAGCTCAAGTGCCGGGCCAACGATGGCGTCTGCCACTGGAAAGGCCTCCATCAGGGTATCCCCCCTTTTGAGGATATCCGTAAGGGGGTACTCTGCCTTTTTCTGGATGGGCTCCAGGGGCATTCCGGTGGATTCAGAGATTAGGCGGAGGATGCCATGAAAGGAAGAAGGACCTTCCTCCAACCCCGCCACTGAAGAGTCATCATCCCCAGGAAGAGTGTGTAAACCAGTGTCATCCGAGTCCAACGAGTAGGGGTACAATGGTCTCCCGCCTAGGTCTCCCTCGATATGCCGAGGGCGATTGGGAACAACAAACAGTGATCGACCGACGTCGGGGAAGCCTGGTGTCTTGTCGGTTCTTTTTCAAGGGAGCCCCTCCGAGGCTGCTTAGGCGGTGGTTCCACAAATCGGTTGAGAGACGGTAACAGGCCGAGCCTGGGTACGTACCAGCCCCACGGGTGGATGAACCGAGGCCTTCGGTTCCGAAGAGGTCGGCGTCTGCATGGGAGGCGGGAGCCAGGTGATGGCCAGTGGCGCCGGCTTCTGCCCGGTCAAAATCAGCTATTGCCACATAAGATCCTCAGTGTCAACGGAAATTCTGTCAAAGCCTCTCCTCATCCGAGGAGGATGAGGATCAGTGGCAGCGCCTCTCCTTGGAGTGTTTGTGACCCTTCTTTGACTGTTCGACCGAAGGGGTCCTACTCTTCGATCAAGACCGACGGGGTCGGTTTGGTCAATCAGGAGTCTGTGAAAAACGAGGTTCCGATACAGTTTCCTAGATCGGGACACCCGAGGGCAGTGTCTCCTCATCGGGAAAGGAAAGAACCGGAGTCCTTTCTAAAGGACCGTTGATCGGAGTCGGCAATAAAGGCTCAATCGGGTCAAGCGTAATCTCGGCCGGTTCAGTTGTTTCCTTGGTCTCGGCGCCTTGGCCAGACGGAAGCTGGTCTGTAAAGCCGTCGGCCGAGGAAGCGATCTCGACCGAAGTCGAGCCATATGTTCCTGGGACTCGGACCTCTCTCAGTCCCAGGAGCATCTCCGTTTAGACTAAGACTTAGGGTCCTTGTCCCTCTTCCGAGGGCGGGAGGAGTGCGAGCCTGTGGGTGCCTCACTCCTGGTTGGGAGAGACTGGCACAACTCCCTAAAGGAGCCCGTAAAAGTAGAGCCAAGGTTCAGTGGAACAAAAAAGCTTCGACTGGCCGAAACTTGAGCCGCTTCCTCCTCAAATACCTTCATCTGCTCCAACTGCTCGGCGGATCCTGCGGCCATGGAAACCACCCACCTCGCCTCTTTAGATTTCACCAGCGGGTTCCTTTTCTCTGGTCTCCCCAATTTTAGGCGTGCCTTGCGGTCATCCAGAATGTTGGGATGGAAGGCTAGACAAAAGGTACAAGACGTGGTGTCATGTCTGACACCTAGGCAATAGACACACACGAGAGGTGGGGATCGGTGCGCAACATCTTCTGGCTGCAGGTACACCGGCAAAATCCGGGGGACGATTTGTCCTCCATGTCTGATACGCTGTAACTGGAGTCGCTAACTCTGACAAGTTTTAGAGTAATTTGCAGTAAAAACAGACGTTGCAAAGCCAGGGCCTACGAGCTGCTAAAGTAGCATGAGAGAACCTGAATCTTCCAGTGGAAAGGAAGATCTGGCGTCATGAGGTGCAGTCGAGGTATTTACCACCTGGGTGGGTGGGAGGAGCCAGCTTGAAGACTTCCGGCAAGATTTAAAGGGGAAAGGGACAAACCAGAGTGTGTGGATGAACAACATATCCATGCCCCTAGAACCTGTTTTTCTAGGATCATGGTTATGTTGTTCTATCCACACTTCATGGCATACTCCTAGCAGTTCTCCAGGAGGAGAGAGGAGAGATGCACATCCCCTACTTAGGGAAGGGGGACTGGAGATCTGAGGTTCTAAAACCAGCATCCCGGTGTGACTCATGGTCGATGTGGTAATGTGAAACAAAGGTGTGTGCCAATTTCATGGTAGCAGCCCAGCAAATTTCCTGGATAGGGTCATCCCTAGAAGCAGCCACTGACGCAGTGGTATGGCAGGTGGAATGAGCCTTAAGCTCAGCAAAAGGCTCCCTACCCGCCAACCTATAGCAGAGGTCAATGCAAGATATAATCCAGTTATTACCCACCTGGCTGCAGGTCTGCCAGGTGGGGCTTCAGCGTAGGTGACAAACAGCTGGCGAACCTCTCCCCGAACTTCCGCCGTTCGCACTTTGTAGTAGGCGAGCGTTCATCTCAGGTCCAGAGTATGGAGCCTGTACTCAGCCTCTGAGCTGTGACTGGGGTAGAACACCAGCAGAGTAATCACCTGGTTAAGGTGAAACTCCGACACCACCTTCGGAATGAATTTTGGGTGGGGGCGCAGGACAACCTTGTTCCTGTGGAACTTGTTCAGGTCGTACAAATCTAGAATTGGGTGCCAGCCCCCCATCTGTTTTGCTACCAGGAAGTACCTGGAGACAAACTCAGTGTTCCGGAGGATCCACGATAGGAACCATGACCTCCTTGCGGAGAAGCTAAGCTATGTTGTCTGAGATCTGACAGTATGTCTGCGGAGACCAAGTCCTCCCACAGAGCGCAGGCTTGGCAAGGGGATACTGCTCCAATTCCAAAGGCGGACCCCAACCCACCACTTCTAGAACTCACCTGTCCATTATGACAGCGGAAAAGGCAGAACGGAAGTGGTCGAGCCAGCCTCCCACGGGAGGACCCGGGGGAGGTGGGACGGCATGAGGGGGGGCCACCCCTCACCCTGTTACTGGGCTGGTTTCATCATAGGAGCAGAGGTGGACCGAAAGGTTTTCCCCTTCTGCTGCTGCTTGGGGTGCTTCTGGGAAGATGTCACAGAGTCCAAGGTGAGGTGGCCCTCGACCACGGACCCAAACAGGTCACTGCCCAGGAAAGGGACATCTGCCTGCTTGTGCTGAGTGTCCGCGTGAAGGTCGAGATCCTCAGCCAAATCCTGTGATGCATGGCCACTGAGGCTGCCATGGAGAGGGGACAGGAGTCCCCAGTATCCATGGCTGTCTGGAGCTCTTTGGCTACAGTCCCTCCCTGATCCCGGACCTGTTTGACTGTGGTCTGAAGATCCTCAGGCAGATGAGGAAGCACCTCATCCAAGGTGCCAGCAGGAGGCGGGGCGCTGCCAAAGCTCCAGAGCAGGGCCAAGAATGGCTTCTGCCACCGGGAAAGTCTCTGTTGGAGTGTCTCCCTGGTCTGGGATCTCGGTCAACGGGTAACTAGCCCGCTTTTGGACGGGCTCCATTTTCATACCCACTGACTCAGAGATCAAGTGGAGAAGCCCCATGAAGGAAGACAGGCCTTCTTCCATCGAGAGGTCCCCTATGGAATCTACGTGGACAGGACAAGAGTGCAGGTAGGACCTCTCAGACTCTAAGAAGTTGTTCAAGAGTGGTCGACTGCCCGAGCCCCACTGACCCTCCACAGACGGTCAGGGGTAATGGTGACTGACAGCCGATGGGGAAGCCCCTTGGCCGGTCAAGACTCCTTAGTCGGAGCGGTGACCGGCAGCTGTTTAGGTGGTGGTTCTACCACGATTGGCGGAGAAACTGGAGGTGGTCGAGCCAGAACCGTTTTGGCTGGTTCCAAAGGAGACGGCATCGGCCTTTAGGGCAACAGCCAGGTGATAGCCGGCATAGAAACTGGGGTCGGTTTAGAGCTGGTAAGCACCAACTGTTGCCACATCAACTCCTCATAGCATAGATGCAATTTGCACCGAAGCCTCTCCTCACCCGAGCAAGATGAAATATAGTGGCAGCGCCACTTCCCATGGTGCTGAGAGCAGGAACGCCGATGTCGGAGGTACTGAGACCTCGACCGCAAGGGGGTCCGGCGGCGGGGCTCGGAGGGAGTCGGTGAGTGCAGATACTTCTGGTCAGGGTCAAGGACTAGAGGCAGTGGGTCAGTGGACTGATCTGTCCCACCAATGGTCTGCGTCAGGACCAGAGTCCTAGACCAGGAAGTGTCAGCCTCTTTGGTCAACAATTGGTCAGTTGGCTCGACAAATATCTCAGCCAAGACCTCAACCAGCATCTTGGCTGACAGGCCCAATGGGTTACCATGGAGCCAGCAGCCAGGTCAGAGGATTCGACTAAAGTCAAATCCAGAGAAGCACGGGAATCGGAGGCCCTCAACCAAGAGCACTCCTAATCCCATGATCGAAAAGTCTTGTATTTTTCCTTTTTGGTCTTTTTTTGGGATTTCAATTTGTGCCCGGAGGGTCCATGACCGAGGGTCAGCAGAGACTGGCACAATTCTTTGAAGGAACCCATGAAAGTAGAGTCCAGCTGAAGCAGCATGAAGGCAGAAGCCAAAGAGGAATGGGACGCAGCCTGGGCCGTCTCCTCTTCAAAGGCTGCAGGCTGTTTGGCGGACCCCGTGGCCATGGAGACCACCCAAAGGGCATCTTTAGACTTGACCAGTGGGTTCTGTTGGGTCGCATGACCTTTCTATTTCTCTGCATTTTCTTCCTTTTCAGTCTTACCCTTTTCTCTGTTTTCCTTTCTCCAACACCCCCTTTTACTTACTTTATCCATTTTCCCTTCTGTTCTTCCAGTCCCCCCCCTTTCCTGCCTTTCTCCATTTCCCCATTCTTCTGCTTTGCCCGTTTTCCTTCTGAGATTACCAGTTTTGGATTATATATCTCATTCCTTCCTTTTCCTTCTTACTTCACCCTTCTCTACATTTCACTTTGGTGGCCTCTGATCACCAAAGTGAAGTGGGTTCCGAAATACATTGTTTTTACAATCTTAACAGAAGCAGCTTTATAAGATGTTTTTATTAGCACAAAATTAATCCTGAAATACATTAACAGGACAAACATATCTTTAAAATTGTTTTTACGCAAGATCATGTTATTTATAAATTTACAGAAGTACTTGAAATATTTTGTAAAAGTAACTATTTGCACTTATCCTGAGACTGTTATAATGCATTATCTTTTGTTTCCTTAGATGCTGGTGTCTATAAGAAAATCTTTTGTAACATCTCGAGTTAGTGGTTTGATTACACCTCTATGGCAGCCAAAATATAAAGAAACAAATGATATAATCATTGGCATTCTGACTGTCTGATCCAGCCAAAGCTACTGTTTGGATTGGTGCAGCAGAAGCATCAATCCAAAAATCTAGATTGATGAATTGGTTCAACGAGAAGATGGACTACATTGTCTGTGAGATCCTTAACAGAACACAATTAAGAACGTTTTTTCTGAACGAGAACAATGGACTGAAATAATATGTTAAAATGAACTTAATTGTCATCTTTGGAAAATTGCCATTACGAATGATGAAATACTACTGGTGACCAACAATACTGGGATTTCTAAAGGTGTAATCAATGTATTTTAGACAGACAGAAATAATACATATTAGCTCACCATTTTGCTGTGATTTGTACATGGGGTTTTCAACTCTCTACAGTATATAAAGTGACTGGGAAGTTTAACTTATTTAGCACTTAAAGCTCCTGTGATAGGGGCAAAATGCTGTTGGACTTTTTTTTCAGGGTGGCTCTGAGATTGTTTTATCTATTTCGTTTGATGTGTGCCTAGATAAATAATAATAGATAAATAAATTTAAAAGTATTGTGCATTTATACTTCTGTGTATTAGGCTCCTTATTTGCTACACTGGGGGAGGGCTGCAAGGTTCTTTTTCTTGCACTTGTATGTTTTAACCTGACGCAACCGCAGCCGACAGGCAACCGCTTTCTGTTCAAAATCTGCATAAGAAGCCATAAAAGGAGACTAAAATTTCTTAGACTAAATGTGTCAGCGTGGCTCAGTTGGTAGCACATCCACCTCTGGACCAGAAGGTTTTGGGTTCTGGTCCCACACCACCGAGATTGGGCTCTTACCTAAACGCTGACACCTGAGTGCAGTATTTGGGGGGGGGGGTGCTGAATTGTTGGGGTGTGCCCTCCTTGGGATGAGACATTAAACCAAGGTCCATTCTACTCATCCTGGTGCTGTCCTGCTGGGTGCCCAGGTGGAAGTAAAAGAACCCAAGGCACTCTTCACAAAGAGTAGGGGACATTCCTGGTGACCTGACCAATATTCCACTTCCTATAAAACCGGTCCATACAACTGTCCAAGGCTGTCTATGGGTGTCGATGTGCAATACGGCCACCACTACACATTCAGTCACTTCACTAACAGTCTTGCATTGCTTGTACAGTGCTTTGGGATACAGTGTGTATGAAACATGCTCTATAAATGCTGATTCTTCGTCTTCTTAGTATGTACTACCTGGAAGAGAGCAGGGATAAGCAGGAAATGACAGAGACCTTTAAATAAATTAGGTACGGGGGGGATCATTTTTCAGAAAGAAAAAATTCTCAAGGACAAGTGGACAAGCAATGAAGCTGGAGGGAGGTAAATTCAGGAGAGATGCACATTATTTCCTTCACAGAAAGAGAAGTGGATGCCTGGAAATTGTTTTCAGTGTAAGTGGTTGGGTGAAAACAGTGCTGGAGTTCAAGAATGTACGGGGTAGACATAAAGAGAATCTTAGTGGAAAGTAAGAGTGCGTGAATCAAGTAGGGCCTGTGGTAACTCCGTAACAAAAGAAAAAAATGGGCAGACTGGGTGGGCCAAGTCGTCCATCTATGCTGTCAAATTTTAGATTTCTATGTTTCCAGGGCAGAGATAAACTACCCAAGAGGTTACATCTGTGGAACCACTAGCCCTGGCTACAATTTCCTACAAAGCAAACAAAACAACAACAAAAAAAAAAAAACAATCTTCAGAGGGAGGAACTGAAGTGGGACACTCGAATCATCGGGGGAAAAAATGAGCGAGTGCAGCTAATCTAGAGGAAAAGGAGGTGTAGCTGGCCCAGACAGATGCTGCTCCATCTACTGGGAACAGTGTCCTGTGATAATGGTGAAACAATAATCGTGACACCAAGAAAGGTGAACGCAAAACAGTAATGTCACTTATGGCAACTGGCACATTACCGCGATCGCCAAAATGGCTAAACACAGCTTTTCCTCCTCCCCAAGCTGCGTCGTCCCCCCCCCCACCAGAGTTGTTATTTTAGTAAGGGGTGCAGGGTAAAGCCCCCCAAAAAAAAAGCCACTGTACACTGTCGCCGCTTTGACACCAACAGAATATGCCAGTCACTATATAAGTGGCCTCATTGTATTGCGTTCGCCTTTCTTGGCATCGAGATTATTCTTTCGCCAATATCACACAGAACCTTGGGAACATACCGAATTCACACAGAATGAGGCATTCAGGGTCTTAAGGCAGAGGCTGGAGCTCATCAGTAGAGCTCCACCTGAGGCAGATGGTTAACAGTGGGAAGGCCCCTTGTAGGAGTCATGAAATTCCCTGGTCTGGTTCTGTGCTGCTACCATCCCCTTTGTAGTGATCCCAAGGCTGGTTTCAACTCATCACTTGCATGCATTTCATATAAAAGGGTGCACATCCTGCCCACAGGTGTCACTGATAAGTTGCCATGTGTGCCTGGTGTGACAAGATGGATAGGGAGGAAATGGAAAATTACGTACCTACCGTAATTCTTGATCTTCTGCATATCTTCACCATTCATTACTAATTGGTGTAAGCCAGGAGGCGCACCTGTATGGGAGCTTTTTTTGGGGATCTACCAGTGGCGCTACCCATGAGGCCGACGACTGTGTGGCATATGAGGGTTGGCTGTTAAGCCTCCTCCACCCCAGTTCTGTTCTGCCGGAGAAGATGAAACAAAGAGGGATAGAGACAAAGAAAAAATTACTCACCTTAGTAATTATGTTTCTTCTATTGGAGTCTTGCTGTATTCTGACAAATGCAGTTAGCCCCAGCCTTTAAACTGCCCCGGAGAGCAAAGGGTTAACTTTCTAAGCAGAGCATAGATATGAGCGCTAGAGCTCGGTTGATGTCTCTGTCTGGAGCCCTCTGAAATCCAACCGTCAGATTCTTATGAGCAAAAAACTCACTAACTATCCTATGTGGAAATTGTAACATTTTTACTAGACAACTGGCAACAAAACGTTTTGGATTTCCAAAGGAAGACTCAAGTCGAGAAACCCAAAAACCAATCCAAATGAGAATAATAATAAAACAAACATCCAAACAAGAAGATGGTGTACAAGGAGCACCCCGAGGTGCAACACTGCACCTGCCCACCCACTTCCCAAAACCAGGTTCTAAGAGGGGAAGGAGGTCAGAATACAGCAAGACTCCAACAGATGAAACAATTACTAAGGTGAGTAATTTTTTCTTCAAACAACATGAAGTCTTGCTGTATTCTGACAAATGCAGACTACCAAGCAGTACCTCCAGGGAGGAGGGACAGAACATACTTTGGGAATAGGCTCTGAAGTACTGCTGTGCTAAACCGAGCATCACTCCTAGCCTTGATATCCAGGGAGTAAATGATAAAGGTTTGGACTGTTTTCCAGGTGGCTGCTTAACAAATTTCTAAGAGAGGGATGCCCCTGGCAGCAGCCAGGGAAGCAGCAGTGCCTCTTGTAGAGTGAGCCCTCAGGCCTGAGGGTGAAATCTTTCCCAGTTTCTCATAGCAGAATTGTATACAAGACACAATCCACCTGGCCATAGATCTCTTGGTGGCAGGATTGCCCTTTCCCACTTCTCCATAAGTGAGGAACAACTAGAGGGAATCAAACCTGTGACCATTGGTATGCTCCATGTAGTAGCTAAGGGCTCTCTTAACATCCGAACTGTGTAGCCTCTCCCCTGAGGAAGAATGATCAGTGAAGAAGACATGGACTGATTTAAGTGGAAGTCTGAAACCACTTCGGGCAAGAACCTCCTATTGGTTCTAAGGACCACTTTATCCCTGTGAAAGGAGATAAAATCAGGTTCCACTGACATGGCTTGCAATTCACTGATACATCTGGCAGAGGTAATGGCTACTAAAAACACAGTTTTCCAAGTCAAGTACTTAAGCTCTGCTGAGGACACAGGTTCAAAGGGAGGTTGCATAAGCTGAGCAATGCAAACATTTAAATCCCAGGCAGGGGCAGGGTCTCTAAAGGGAGGACTGGTATGAAGCAATCCTTTAAAAAAAATTACAGAACAAAGGGTGAGATGATAGTGAGGAAGACTTCCCCACTGACAGAAAAGCAGAAACAGCTGACAAGCGAACCTTGAGAGTAGCTGGTCTGAGGCCTAGGCCATTAAGATGGACCATATAATCCAGAACTGTAGGGAGTCCAGCAGTATAGTACAGTTACGCAAGAACTTACCGTAACAGTAGATCTTCGAGAACAGCTCTTGCAGCAGGTAACACCATTAGAACTGAAGCTGGCAGGCGTCAGGACCCCACGGAAATCTTCTACCTAGCAGTTCATGCGACCGCCCACGCGCGGTCCCACGGGCGAGAGCAGGGCGTCCCGCCAGATTCCCAGTTCTCCCCGCCGAGACTCCGCCGCAGGATGACATCAGAAGGGAGACCGAGGATCTGCGCCAGAAGAAAGAAAAAGAGAAGCGAAGCGCCGCCAAGGCCTGGTAGGCCATACCTCCAAGGGGAAAGGTTGGGAGAGCCTGCTGCAAGAGCTGTTCTCGAAGATCTACTGTTACGTGTTCTCACGTAACTGTACTATCTTCACTGAGATACAGCTCTTGCAGCAGGCCACCCACTAGGGATTGATTCCAACAACAGCGCCTAAGCATTCTGGGAGGAGGCAAATAGGAGAGATCTTGAGCAAGTCCTGACTTAGGACAGGAGACCCTGTAGAACAGCAAGGCGAAACCGGCTCTCCTCCGTGAGGTAATATCCAGGCTATAGTGCCTAATAAATGTGTGCACTGAGCTCCAAGTAGCTGCAGCATAAATGGCCGAGGTGGAGACATTGCACAGTGCTGCAAAGGAGGTAGCCACCCCCCTTGTTGAGTGGCCTCGGACTGTACCCGGAAGGGGCTTCTGTTTATTGTTGTAGCAAAAGGAAATACACTGGACAAGACAGCGAGAAAGGGTCTGTTTTGAGACTGGTTGGCCCAGCATCCTCTCAGCAAAGGATACAAATAGCTGCTCCGACATGCAAAGCTGTTTAGTCCTGTTCAGGTAGCACCTTAAGGAGCGGTGAACATCCAGGGTGTGTGCAATGCCTCTCCTCTATTAGAGTACTTGGGAAAATACACAGGCAGATCGATGTCCTGGTTAAGAGTGAGGGCAGAGACCACCTTAGGCAGGAATTTAGGATTCGTCCTCAGAGACACTCTGTCCTGGTGGAAAATTAAATAAGGCTCCTTACACATGAGAGCATGAAGCTCGGAAATTCTCCTTGCTGATGTGACAGCAACTAAAAGTAACGTTTTCTGCGACAGAAAAACGCAGCTCTAACTATGCAGGGTTCAAAGAGGAGCGTGAGTTGTTCCAGGATGAAGAGTAGGTCCCAATGAGGGACGGATCCTTGATGGGTGGCCTAGGTGTAACACCCTCTCAGGAAGTCCTGGAGAGGCATCGAGTTATGCCACTGTGCACTGACCTACCGGGAAGTGGTAGGCCGAGATCGCACAGAGGTGAACTTTAATAGAGAAGTAGGCGAGACCCGAGTGGAAGAAGGAAAGCAGGTATTCCAGAATCAATTTCACTGGGCATTCTAAAGGGGAGAGGCTGCGTGCCTGTGACTACAAGCAAAAATCGGCACCATTTCATGGCGTACGTCACATGCGTTGCCGGCTTTCTGGCCGCGGAAAGAACTTCCGCCACCTCTTGCGAGACCCCGTGTTGCATAATGGCTATGTCTCGAGGAGCCAGGCATGCAGGTTCAGTGAGCGTAAGTCCGGGTGGACTAGTGAACCCTCCTCTTGAGACAATAGATGGGAGCTGAAAGGCAACGGAACTGGAGGTTCCCGGGACAACTGCGTCAGCATGGGGAACCAGATCTGCCTGGGCCAGAAAGGCGCTACCAGGATCACTGTTGCGTGCTCCCTGCGAAGTTTGAGAAGGAATCTCTGGATCAATGGGAAGGGAGGGAAAGCGTAGAGGAATCTGTCCGCCCAGGATAGGGACAACATGTCTCGCCAGAAAACACCAGGCCCTGGATCTTGCGAGCAAAAATTGGGCAGTTTTGCGTTGGATGGGGAAGCGAACAAGTCCAACTCTGGAGTGCCCCATCGAAGAAACAGATCCTCTACTACCTCCTGAAGAAGTTCCCATTCGTGGACTCTGGCCTGGGAACGACTCAGGCCGTCTCTTGATGTCTTGTCCACTCCAGGAGCGTGAACTGCAATCAGGCTCGCGCCCGTCGGATTACCCAATCCCACACTCTCATAGCTTCCCTGCAAAGGGGGTAAGAGTGTGCGCCTCCTTGTTTGTTGAGGTAATACATCACCGCCATATTGTCTGTCTGAAGCAGAAGAGTACTCAACGGGATTTCTGACTGAAAGGCCTGCAGGGCGTAAAGAACCGCCCTCATCTCCAGGACGTCGATGTGGAGGTGGGCTTCCTGAGGGGTCCATGTTCCCTGGGACCTCACCCCATTCAGGTGCGCTCCCGACCCTAGCCCTGAGGCGTCTGTGGAGAGGATTGCCTCCAGGGACGGTGCTGTAAACGGGACATCTGCAGAGAGTGTCCCTGGGTCTAGCCACCATCGTCAGTCTCGAATCACGGCGTTCGTGATCCTGACTGGATGCTGCATGTGGTCTTGCCTTTGGTCCCACTGCACCTTGAGCATCCACTGAGTTACCCGCATGTGGAGCCTTGCCAAAGGGATGGCTGGAATGGCCGCAGCCATGTGTCTGAGCAAGCGAAGGACCAACCTGGCGGGGACAGTCTTCTTCGCCGAGAGATCCCTGTTGAGGGATCTGATGTGTTCCAGCTCTTGGTCGGGAAGAAAACTTTCCCTTGAGCGGTGTCAGAACTCGCCTATGAACTGCAGCTTCTGGAGACTGATGCGAGGAGACTTCTTGTGAGTTGATATGCATGCCCAGAGACTGGAACAGATCCTGGGTGCTCTGAATAACAAGCAATCAGCGCCTCTTTAGAAGGCGCGAAAGCCAGTCGTCAGATGCAGGAACATGAGTAGGCCCTGTCTCCTTAGAGACGCTGCCACGACCTGCCATACCTTGGTAAAGACCCTGGGGCCGTAACAGTCCAAACGGAAGAGCCTGAACTGAAAGTGGTGATCAGAAACTCGCCGCAGGAACCTCCAGTGCTTGAGCTACTGGGACGTGCAGGTAGAGGCCCTGCATGTCCAGGGCCTTAGAAGGTGTCCTTTTTCAGCATAGGAATGAGTCCTGGAGGTCACCATCTGAGCGTTTGTAGGCGACAGACATGTTGAGGTAAGCTGAGGTCCAGGGTGGGCGTGGGTCCACTGTTTTCTTCGGAACCAGAAAGAAGTGGGAATAATATCCGGATCCTTTCTGGTTCTCTGGGACATACTCCACCGCTCCCTTTTGCAGGAGTGCGAGTACCTCTTGCCTGATGAGTGATCTGTGCTGACCCGAGTAACAGGAGAGCAGAGGAGGCCTTGTGGGTGGCTTGTCCACAAATTCTATAAGTGACTCTTTTGACCAACTGAAGAACCCACCTGTCGGAGGTGGTTATGGACCGCCACCCTGGCGATGGTCATGATGCGACCCACGACCTTGGTGTCCCTCGTTGATCCTGAGGGGCGGGGCGGGAAGGAGTCATGCTGTGGCAGCTGAGGGTCCCTGCGGCTGGGCCAGCTTTGCAGGAGTTGGCTTGACCCTTGGACGACTTTCCCTGGGCTCTCTGGGAGAAGAGCCCCTCTGTTGCAGACCAGTCGCGGAACTGCTGTCTCTGCATCGCGCCTCAGCAGCTTTGGTTCACTGAAAGGAACTAAGCTTGGGTCTGTACATGGCCTGGACAGACCGCACGCCTTCCCAGCCTCTTGAAGTTGGTGAGGACCTTCTCAGAGACTCACGAAAAGAACTTCTCCGTGAAACGAGGCGTCCAGAATGTTCTTCTGGGCGTCCGGAGTAAATCGGAGACAAGAGCCAAGAAGTGTCTCCGGAGGCGCTCGCCTGGGCTGCAGCTCTGTCGAGCAGTCCGCCAAGAATAGTCCGTGGCTCATAGCACCTGGGTTCCCATCAGTCCGCAATTGCAGAAGGAGTTGCAGCAACTCCTCCTTCTGCTCACCTTCTGGCATCTTTTCCGCCAGATCCAGTCCCTGCTCCCACAAGGCGTTCTGAAACTGTACCATGTGGGTTAAGTAGTTGAGGGACCTGATGGCGCAGGTAGCGGATGCATACGTGCGCCTGCCCATAGCGTCCAGCTGCTTGGACTCTAGGTCCGGTGGCAGGGTGCTCAAATGTTGCGGCCTCTGGTACCGGTCATGAGAGGCTGTAATGACCAGAGAATCGGCCAGAGGATGTGATGCCAAGTACTGGTCTTCCCTAGGGGCCTTGTACAAGCGGTCAGCCTTCTTCGGCATCGCTGGGAGTGAGTGTGGACGTTTCCACGCTGCCTTGGTGACGTCCACGAAGGTGTCCACCAAGGGTGGCACTGCCACAGGCTTTGGATCTTTTTGCCAAAGATATCTGGCAAGGCGTAGTCTCTCGGGGTCGAGTTCCTCTGCGTCCCAGCCCATGTTCTCCTGGATATGTCTCATAATCTCAGAGAACGATGGGTCATCCGGAGGAGATCTTGGGAGCTCACATGGGTCCGGAGAAGGGACGCTGATTGGAGAGGGGGATCTGGATCCGTCAGAGAAGTCCGATCCCATGTCCTCCGTCGAAGGCGAATGACTGCGTCTTCTGGGTCTCTTGGGGCTGGATGACCCTGAAGAGGATCTGGACGGAGGTCTCCTCTTGTCTGGTCTACCCCTAGGCGGATCCGTAGGCTCCTGGGGGGAAGGTACTCGGCTTGCAGCCCCAGATGGAGAAGGGGGCACAGGGGCCGGTGGAGGAGGAGGAGGAAGAGGAGGTGTGGGAACCACATCCTTCTTTATGGTATCCCACCAGTAGGTGAACAGCTCCTTGACCTCGGAAATGCAGAGGCCAGACGACGGACCGGGCGCCGGTGGTCGGTCGTCTGGTTCAGCTCGGCTCCCAGGGTCTCTGGTTCAGGAGGTTCCTGGGGTTGCGACAGGACCGGGTTCGCCCGTCTGGTCCTCGGGCTGGGTCAGCTCCTCCTCCATGAGCGCCTCCTGGCCGACGTCAGTGGGAGGCGTAGGAGTTCTCCTCTCTACTGAACGGGCGTCGGTCCCCTGGCCGGCATCCGTGGTGGCGAAGACCTAGCCGGTGACGGGCGTCTGGCGGTTGTCTGTTCTCGGGACCGATGGTGCTTGGCCGACGTCGGGAGGGCCGACGTCGGATCAGACGTCCTCTTGAGTGAAGTCAGCTCTTTGGTCTTCCGCTGGGGAGGAGGAGGCAAGGAGACTGACCAGGCGTCGGGATCTGGATGACTGGAATTGGACTTGTGGTGGTGGTGGCGGTCCCCTGACCTCGGCAGGGCCTTGGAAGCCTAAGAAGAGGAGGGCCTGGAGGTCTTGGCCTGAGGAAGAGAGGAAGAACCTGAAGGAGTCTTCACCGCTGCAGGAGGCGGACGGCAGCCAGGAAGGGAGGAGGCGGTGGGACCGGGGCAGACTCACAGGAGTCAGAGGCCCTAGAAGGGACTTTGATCTCACCCTCTCCCTATGCTTCTCAAGGTGTCTCGAGCTTTCAGGCGATTCCTTGAGGCTGAATCCATGGCCTTAACCTTTTCCTCGAGCAGGAGCAGCTGCAGGGCCTTCACAACAGGATCTGGGTCCGGCTATTGAATCCTGGCAGAAGGTACAGCCGGGTCGTGATCTGGGCCTAGGCACCGGACGTAGGCTGAATGCAGGTCTTAAAAGGGATTTGCTTCCCACAGGCGCATTGATGGATGGCCTTCCACGGAGGTTGGAGGACATCAGACAGCAACTTTCAAGAAAATAAACTTTTTCCAAGCGGAAGAGCTTTGCAGGGCGTCGTGCGCTAGAAAGCAGCAGAGGGTCGAGACATGCAAGTCGGCAAAAGCGAAGGAAGAACTGGGAATCTGGCGGGACCGCCTCCTTATGTACTACGCCTGACGTCGGGGGCAGGACAGACGTCTGAGGCGGTCCCCGCTGAAGACTGCTAGTTTGAAGATTTCCGTGGGGTCCAGACGCCTGCCGGCTTCAGTCCTAATGGTGTTACCTGCTGCAAGAGCTGTATCTCGAAGTAAGATCTGCAGAAATATGCTTCTTGGAACACCAAATGCTGAATCTCTTCCATTTGGAGTTCTAAGTCTTTCTGGTGGAGGGCTTTCAAGAAGCTTTGAGAATATCCAGAACCGCCTGAGACAGATGCAAATCTGCAAACTCTAACTCTTCAAGAGCCATGCCTTGAGGTTGAAAGACTGAAGATTGGGGTACCAACTCCTCCCCTGAGAGAAGGTTAACAGGTTGTAATTCCTGGGAAGAGACAAAGGAAGATGGACTGCTAGGAACAGCAACAGGGGGTACCAAGGCTCTCTGGCCCAGTCTGGAGCAATCAGAATAACTTTGCAAGGTTGTGACCATATCTTGACTAAAACTCTGAACAGAAGAGGGACGGGAGGGAAGGCATACAGAAATTTCCCTTCCCAGTTCAGAATCAGAGCATCCAGGGGGACTGAGCCCAACATTGGGGGTCTGCAACAAAAGAGAGGAAGTTGGTGATTGTCTGGGCTGCAAAAAGATCCATCTCTGGAGTGTCCCACCTTGAAAAAAATCACCTTCAATACCAGAGGGTCCAGGGACCATTCGTGATGGCTCTGTGAGATCCTGCTCAGTGCATCTGCTAGCACACTGTCCTTCCCTGGAAGGTGGACTGCTATCAGAGAGGTCTGCAGGGAATAAGCCAGGGGCCACAACTTCATGGCTTCTGTGCACAAGGCCATAGACCGAGTGCCTCCCTGCTTGTTGATGTACCACATGTTTCATAAGTTAATTCAAGCTGTGAGACTTGCGTCCATAATGCTTGCCTTATTATAACACTAAAATTTAATAGTTTTACAAAGTAGATGTTTGTCTAAGCTTGTCTTAAATACATCCATGCTTGAGCTATCCACCACACTTTCACGCAAGTCGTTCCATGCTGACACTACCCTTACAGTAAACCAATGCTTCCTTATGTTGGTATTCCATTTAGGCAACATAAATTGCAACTTATGTTTTCTGGTACTAGAGTGTCCTGTTTTATAGGTCATTTTTAGGTCACCTCTCAATATATCATCTTCTGATATTTTATACAACATACTAAGATCTCCCCTTAATCTTCTATAATGCAGCGAGTATAAATTTAGCTTAGTTAAACTCTCATCATGGTGGTGGTGTTGCCTGTTCCCACTTGAACCACCTTGTTCTGCACTGAGAGAAAGTTGCAGGGCCAGAAAAACTGCCCTGAGCTCCAAGAGACTGATATGGAGAAGGGACTCCTGAGGGGACCACAGTCCCTGGGCAGTGAGGGCCCCCAGATGGGCTCCCCAGCCCAGAAGGCAATCATCCGTGGTAAGGAGCACTGAATGAGACTGAGTGGCAAATGGGACCCCTTGCCTTAAACTGTCCCGATCCTGCCACCACAGAAGGGCTTGGATCAAGGTCAGAGTCACTGGAATCAGTTTGGTAAGGGAATCCTTCCTCTGGGACCAAAAGGCCCTCAGATGGAATTGAATGTCCCTCATCTGGAATCTTGCCCCTTGGACCACTGCTGTAGAGGCTGCCATGTGGCCCAAGGGTTGGAGCAAATGCCTTGCTGGTCGAGACACCTGAAGGTTGAAGGAAGAAGCTAGTTCTACAAGGACTCTTGTCCTTTCCAGGGGAAGAAAGGCTCTTGCTTTGACTGTATCCATTTCTGCCCCTATAAAGGTAAGAAGCTGGACTGGCTCGAGAACTGACTTGGGAAGGCTGAGAAGAAATCCTAGAGAAGTGAGCACTTGCTGGGTCACTTGCAGGTCTGACGACTTGGTCTGGAGACTGGCCCACTATTAGCCAATCGTCCAGATATGGAAAAATGGAAATCTCTTGCCCCCTTAGAAAAGCAACTACTACTGCTAGGCACTTTGTGAAAACCCTTGAGGCTGATGTTAGACCAAAGGGCATTGCTCTGAACTGATAGTGACCTGAGGGCAACTCAAACCTGAGGTACTTTCCGTGGGAGAACCTGATAGGAATGTGAAAACAGACATCTTTGAGGTCCAGGGATGCTAGCCAGTCCCCCTGGCCTTACAGAGGGAAGAATTATTCCCAGAGTTACCATCTTGAACTTTGGTTTTAAAAGATGTTTGTTTAGGTATCTTAGGTCTAGGATGGGTCGCCACTCCCCTGTCTTTTTTGGGGTAAGGAAGTACCTGGAGTACAGACCTTTGTCCCAGTGTAGGGTAGGCACTCTCTCTAAGGGTCTTAAAGCCTGAAGAGATAAAACCTCTGCATCTAAGGCAAGGGTTTCTGAGAGACCTGCAGGTGGAAAAGATCTGGCTCTCACCTTCGGAAACTTTTTGAAGCTGAGAACCAGTCCCTGGCTTACTATTTCCAGGACCCACTTGTCTGAGGTAACAGACATCCAGTCCTGGACGAAGTAAGCCAGCCTGCACTGGAACAGGAGAGTCGACCTGGGCAGGCCCATCAGGGTGTCTGCTTGGCAGGGGCCTTAGGCTGACGAGTAGATGCAGCCCTGCTCATCCCCTTTCTGCCTCTCCCTCTGAAGAACCCCCTCTGTGAAAAGGGAGAAGAGGCCTGTGCTTGGTAAAAAGGCCTATGAAAAGGCTTGCCCCTAGACTGCTGCCTTTGAGGTGTTGCCTGCCTCTCCTTGGCCTGAGCACTCCTGTAAGTGGTCCTGTACTCGTCCATCTTCTTTATGTAATTCTCTGTCTGCTCCCCAAACAGAGAATTACCCACTACAGGAAAATCCATGGCCTTAGAATGGGTATCCTGCGAGAGGCTAGTACATCTGAGCCAAGTTATTCTCTGAAGAGCCATAGATGTAGCCATGACTCTTGATGACATCACTGGAGTCCACAGCAGCATGAAACTGTACTTTTGATGCCTCAATCCCATCTGCAGCCACCTCCTCCAGCTCCTTGGCTAGCCGAGGGTAGGCCTGTTTAGCCAGTGCCAGTACAGTGTCCCACCTGGACGTCTGGTACCTGGCTGTACAGGCCATATAATTCGCCTGCCTGAGTCCCAAGGAAGATGCCATGTACTGTTTCTTGCCATGGCATCAATCTTCCTGGAGTCTCTGTCTGGGGGGTGAAGCCAAGGGAATGTTTTGCCTTATCACAGGCAGCAGCCTGCACAACCCCAACATGGCTGCATTGCTGGTATAAAAACCCTGTATCTGAGCCTGATAGTATATACCTCTGGACCATTCTTCTATCAACAGGAGGTATAGAACTGGGAGACTTTAGGATTTGTTTTGTCTGCTTCTCAAAATATTTGCGAAGGGGAACAGACAGTCTCCTGGACTCTGGGATGTCCATCATTTCCACACAATCAGGCTCCTCTTGATCCTCTATTGCCTCCTCCATAGCAAGCTGGAGGGTTTCAGCCACTTTTCTGTAAAACAAAGTGAAAATGGGACACAGAAAGACTAGGAAGGGATACACCTGAAGGTCTGTCTGGGGAGATGTCCACTTCCACAGGCACATCCAGACTTTCACCATCATCATCTTCAAACTCCCCCTCCTCCTCAAACTCAGATTCATAAAATTCTTCAGGGGTATAATCGTGAACCGGGGGAACCGACTGAACTGAACCCCTGCTAAAAGGTGCCGGATCGGTCGGAACCGGGTGAAGCGATCCACAATCCGAATTAGTCTTGGTTTAGCCGGTGGTTGGAACATAAACTTCTGGATCCAAACCGGTTGATTTCTCTTTGCGTTTTCCTTTTGTTGGAACCAATCCCTTGGGATCGGCTCTCCTTTTGGCCGAAGAAACATCTCCCTGGTCAGAGGGCACGCCTTCAGGTTTGGTCAGAACCGAACCGGGCTGGCCATCCAGGTCAGCGGACTTCTCGGCCTCCTTTTCCCTCAGTCTACCTAGTCTCTTTTCAAGGGTAGATTTGGGAAAATGTTTACATGTTTGCAGGCTGAATCGAGGTGTTCAAACCCCAGACAAACACAGGTGGTGTGGGCATCGCCTTAGCAAGACCTCCCCACACTCACTGCAGTGTTGAAACCCAGTGGGCCCATTTTTTTGGGGGGTTCTCAGACATGGCCAACAACCAACTTACCCTTTTTATGGCAACCGCCAGGCAAGACTCCCTTATTGGTTCCTAACCATGTCACGGGTATTGGAAAAAAACGCCCAAAACACTTTTTTTTTCCTTTTTTAAAGAACCGATAAGGACCGGTAACCACACACTAAAGAAAGATACAAGTATTCACCACAAATGATCGGTTCAGCCGAAAAGATCTACACTTTTACAAGTTCCACACAGAAAATCATCACAAAACCTATCTACAGTAGTACTCACGGCACCACAGACAGAGACTGAACAGACTATGTGGAAATAATTTTTGGTTAAAAACTGACACTTAACTGACACTTTAACCGACTTTTGAACCGAGCTGCAGGAGAAATCTCCAGAGCGACTGTTTAGTGAGGCGGAGCAAAGAATCTGACGGTTGGATTTCAAAGGGCTACAGACAGACATCAACTGAGCGTGAGCTCAGCATTCTATGCTCTGCATAGAAAGTTAACCCTTTGTTCTCCGGGGCAGTTTAAAGTCTGGGGCTAACTGCATTTGTCAGAATACAGCAAGACTTCATGTTGTTTGAATCAAGGTGAGGCAAGAGAGCCAAGGGATAGGAAAATGAGGGGATATAAACTGAAAAAGGACAAAGCTGACCAGAGGACAGAGGGGTTGGATTTTTTTTTTTTTATCCTAAGAGGCCATAGGGCCCCACCTCTTTGGGCAGTAGCACAGGAAGAGAAAGGAGAAGACAAAGAGAAGAGACAGAAAGATATGATACATGGGGGCAAAGCCATGTCGAGTTAGGAAACCACTGGCTTTTTAATTTTTTTTGATTTATTAGCCTCAAAAACCTGAACAGTATAAGACACAGGTGCAAGGATCCTGTCAACTTCAGGGACCACTGGAAGGAGGTCCAGAAGAACAGGTTACTCACCTATAACAGTAGTTCCAGGAGTGGTATATGTTGTTCATCCACACTTCTTGGCATGTCCCTTTCCCCTTTAAATCTTGCCGGAAAGTCTTCAAGCTAGCTCCTCCCACCCATCCGGGTGGTAAATACCTCTACTCCGCCCCATGACACCAGATCTTAGCCCACTGGAAGCAAGGTTGTGCGCCTAAAGCTGGGGAGGTCGGGTGGGTGCATGTGAATGAACATACATCACTCCTAGAACTACTGTTACAGGTGAGTAACCTGTTGTTGTAGGAGCGTGGATATGTTGTTCATCCATACTTCTTGGCAGACTCCAAGCAGTTCTCCGGGAGGAGAGAGGTAAGGCGCACACCCCCTACTCAGGAAAGAGACTGGAGAACCAAGGCCCCAAAACCAGCATCCCAGCATGACTCAAGGTCGATGTGGTAGTGGGTAATGAAGGTGTTTGCAGACTTCCAGGTAGCAGCCCAGATTTCCTGGATACGGATGTCCCTGGATGCAGCAGTATGGCGGGTAGAATGAGCTCTTATCCCTCTGGGAGGCTCCTTGCCCGCCAACTCACAGCACAAACCTATGCATGATGTAATCCACATTGCAATGGTCCGTCTGGCTGCAGGTCTGCCAGAAGTGGCTTCAGCGTAGGTGACAAACAGCTGCCAAACCTCTCCACAAATTTCTGCCGTTCTCTCCTTATAATAAGAGAGAGCATGTCTCGGGTCCAGAGTATGGAGCCTGTACTCAATGTCTGAGGTGTAATTAGGGTAGTATACCGGCAGAGTCAGCACCTGGTTAAGGTGAAACTCTGATACCACCTTCGGAAGGAATTTCAGGAGGGGGCGCAGGACAACTCTGTCCCTGTGAAAGACCCGATAAGGGGAGTCCACCGAAAGCGCCTGGAGCTCCCCTGTCCTGCTGGCTGACATGATAGCCACCAGGAAGGCAGTCTTCCACAACAAATATGAGAGCTCACACTTGTGCATGGGTTTGAACGGCTTGTCCATGAGCTTTGCCAAAACCAGCAAGAGATCCCACGAAGGTGGAGGTTCACACACCGGAGGGGATATGTGATCCAGGCCTTTAAAGAAGCGCCTGACCACTGTTTCCTGCGCCAATGACAGCTGACCGGCCCCCGCCTGGCAAGCAGAAATGGCTGCCAGGTGCACCCTAAGGGTCGATGACCGCAGACCCCCTTTGGAAAGAGAGACCAAAGATAGTCCACAATGTTAGCCACAGAGCAGGATAAGGGGTCCAGACCCTTACCCTGGCACCAAATGGAAAACCTTTTCCATTTGAAGGCGTAACATTTCCTGGTTGATTCCTTACGAGATGCCTCCACCACGGTGTAGACATCCACAGAAAGACCCAGAAACTGAAACTCTAGCCGCTCAGGTACCAGGCTGTGAGGTGCAGGGGTTGACTGTCCGGATGGAACACCTTCCCCTGGTTCAATATCATCAGGTCCGGGCGTGTGCAAAGCCGCTCCGGGGGCCTGCAGCTGAGGCCGAGATCTGGGTACCAGAACTGGCACGGCCAATCTGGGGCTACCAGGATCACCTTCGCCTTGTCCCTCCTCACCTTGAGTAACACCTTGTGGATCAAGGGAAATGGAGGGAAGGCATAGAGGAGGCCTGGGGTCCAGTGACTTGAAAAGGCATCCCCCTGCAGCCAGCACTGCTGAGTGAGGCAGGCATGGTACAGCCTCAGCTTGGTGTTTTCCCTGGAGGAAAACAGGTCCACCAACGGTTTGCCACAACAGGAGAACAGACTGTAAGCTACCTCTGGATGGAGAGTCCACTCGTGGGATTTCTGGCCTAAACGGCTGAGAGCATCTGCCAACTGGTTCAAGACTCCTGCCACATGAATGGCTAGGAGATCCGCCTCCAACCAACTTACGAGGGTCCAGATGCAGAGTGCCTCCTTGCACAGCAGATGGGAGTGTGTGCCGCCCTGTTTGTTGAGGTAGTACATGGTCGTGATATTGTCCATCTGGACTTGAACCACTTGACCCTGAAGCTGAGGAGCGAAAGGTGACAGTGCCAGTCTGACTGCTCTGAGCTCCAACAGGTCGATGTGGCATCGGGACTCCTCAGGGATACAGAACCCGTGGGCCCTGTTGTCTCCCATGTGGGCTCTCCAGCCCATGAGAGAAGCATCGGTCATAAGGACGACCGTCGGCTCAGGCGGACAAACGGGATCCCTTTCTTAAACCGTTCTGAGGCAGTCCACCATTGGAGAGCATCCCACATATCCTGGGTTACAGTGATCAGCTGCTCGAAATGACCGCGGCGCTGAGTCCACTGGGCGGCCAGCTCCCATTGGAGGGGGCACATGTGCCACCTGGCCCAACGGACCACTGAGGTGCATGCTGCCATGTAACCCAGAAGACACAGAGAGTCCCGGGAAGGACGCAAGTGCCCAACCAGAAATGATCGGGCAAAGGAGGCAAGAACCTCCACCCTGTCCACCGGGAGCCGAGCTCTGGCTTGACAAGAGTCTAGCTCTGCCCCGATGAAGCCCATCACCTGAGAAGGCACAAGTTACGACTTGGCCTTGTTGATCAGGAGGCCTAGTTGGGAACAGGTTCGGAGGGCCAGATCCCTGGACCTCTCTACCCCCTGAAGGGAGGAAACTGCCAAGAGCCAGTCATCGAGATAAGGTTAGATTCATACTCCTCGATGCCGAAGATGGGCTGCCACCACTGCACTGCACTTGGTGAAGACCGGTGGGGCCAATGACAAGCCAAACGGCATGGTTCGGAACTCGTACAGGGACCCCTTGACCCTAAAGCGGAGGAACTACTGATGGCACGGACGGACTGGGATGTGAAAGAATGCGTCCTGCAGATCCAGTGAACAGAACTACGTTTCGCTCCAGGGATGATATGATCTGGTTTAGAGTTACCATCCGGAAAGTACAAGACTGGAGATGTTGATTCAGGTTGTGGAGATCTAGGATGCGGTGCCAACCCCCCGTCCGCTTGGGCACCAGGAAGTACCTGGACAAGAAGCCTGGGTCTGTAGGAGGATCCGGCACTGAAGCTACAGCCTCCTTGCGGAGGAGCTGAGCTACAGCGTCTCGGGGAGCCGACTGGGTGCAAGCTAAGATCCTTTCCTCCCGAGGAGCGTGGGCACGGCTTGGAGGGTACTGCTCAAACTCTAGAGGCAGTCCCTGACCGACATCTTCGAGAACCCACCTGTCCAAGGTGATATTGGACCAGGCGGAAAGAAAGTGACGGAGCCGATCCCCCCATGGGAGGACCCAGAGCTGGCACGACGGGTGTAGTGGTGGCAACTCCCAAACTGTCACTGAGCAGGCTTAGAGGAGGCGGCGGCTCCTGCACCTGCGCCTCTGCTTCCTTTACGGGGCTGTTGAGGACCCAGCTTGGGCCTTGGGCGCCAAGTTTGAGCCTGCTGCTGCTGGCCTCCTTGATAGGAGGGCTGCCTGACCGCAGGGGAAGAGTACTGAAAAGGTTTCTTCTTACGCTTCTGCTGGTTCTCGCCTGAAGAACCCTTCGCAGAAGTAGCATCCAAGGTGGCACTGGACTGCTCTATGTGCTGAAGGTGACCAGCCACTCCTGGACCGAACAGATCGGTGCCTAGGAAGGGCACATTGGCTAACTTGTGCTGAGTATCCGCTGGGAAGGAGGAAAGCCTCAGCCAAGCCCTGCAGTGAGTAGTCACTGCGGCTGCTAAAGAGCAGGCAAAAGAATCCCCAATGTCCAGGGCCGTCTGGAGCTGCTCTTTTGCAACGGCATGGCCCTGATTATGGACTTCCTTCACTGTGGTCTGCATGTCCGCTGGGAGATGAGGGAGGACTTTCGTCTAATGACCCAAGGAGGGCATGA
The DNA here is from genome assembly GCA_016271365.2 of Neoceratodus forsteri. Classification (NCBI taxonomy): domain Eukaryota; kingdom Metazoa; phylum Chordata; order Ceratodontiformes; family Ceratodontidae; genus Neoceratodus; species Neoceratodus forsteri. Next base: position 622,861,279 of record CM057449.1, read on the forward strand.
GAGAAGAATGCCATTATAACAGCAGAGCTGGCCTGACGAAGGCCTAAGGAAGAGGCCGCATAGACCTTGTGGACGGAATGGTCCATATTTTTGGACTCCTTGTTCAGGAGTCAGTCAGTGTCGGCTGAGCTACCAGTACGCCTGTACACAGAAGCAGTCACCAGGCTCTCAGCCGAAGGATGTTCTGTGAACCCCGCAGGGGACCCTATCGGCACCACGTACTTGGCAGCCATGTGGGCAGACGGTGCTGGGAAGGAAGCTGGGCGCTGCCAAAGCTCAAGGGCTGGGTCAACAATGGCTTCGGCCACTGTAAAGGCTTCCAATCGGGGTAACCCCCTATTTGAGGATATCCATAAGGGGGTACTACGCCTTCTTCTGGATGGACTCCAAGGGCATTCTGTTGGATTCGGAGATCAGGTGGAGAATGCCCTAAAAAGAGGAAGGGCCTTCCTCCAAACCCGCCATGGATGACTCATTATCCCCAGGATGGGAGTGCAATCTGGTGGCGTCAGAGTCCGAAGAGCCTGGATATAACGGCCTCCCACCAAGGGCAATCAGGGATGACTGTAATTGATAGATGTCGGGGAAGCCCGGTGTCTGTACACTCCTCTTTCGAGGGAGCCCCTCCCAGAGGTTGCTTAGGTGGTGGTTCCACCAAAATCTGTGGAGAGACAGAGGCAGGCCGAACCGGGATACGGGCTGGCCCCACGGGCGAGGGAACTGAAGACTTTGGTTTCGGAGGGGTCGGCCTAGGAGGCGGAAGACAAATGATGGCCGAGGTGGCCGGCAGGGCCGGCTTCTGCCTGGACAAAATCAGCTGTTGCCACATAAGATCTTTACAGCGTCAGAGTTTCCGCCGCAGCCCCTCCTCGTCCAAGGAGGATGAAGATCTGTGGCGATGGCTCTTCTTAGAGTGTTTATGACTCTTTTTTGGCCGTTCGGCTGAAGGGGTTCTGGACCTCGATAGAGACAGAGGGAGTCGACCTGATCGACTGGGAGACACCGGTGTCGGTGAAAACCAAGGGTCCCGAACAGTTTCCTCGATAGGGACACCAGTGGGCTGGGTCTCCTCATCCAGAAAAACAAGGACCGGAATCCTTTCCAAAGAGTCACTGACCGGGGTCAGCGACAGAGGGTCGAATGGGTAGAGAGTAATCTCAGCCTCATTGGCCATTTCCTCGGTCCCCTGGCCAGATGGGATGTTCGAAAAGCCAGCAACCAAGGATGCGATCTCGACAGGCCAAGACCCACGTGCTCTTGAGACTCTGACCTTTATCGGTACCAGGAGCGATCTTGTCAGGCAGACTTTGGATCCTATCCTCTTTGCGAGGGCGGAGAAGTGCGAGCCCAAGGGTGCCTCACCCCTGGTGGGGAGAGACTGGCGCAACTCCTTGAAGGAGCCTGTAAGGGCGGAGCCAAGGTTGAGCAGAACAAAAAAGCTTCCACTGGCTGAAGCTTGGGCTGCTTCCTCCTCAAATGCCTTCACTTGCTCCAGCTGCTCGGCGGATCCCACGGCCACGGAAACTGACCACCTCACCTCCTTCGATTTCACCAGCAGGTTCCTTTTCTCCGGTCTCCCAAGTTTTAGGCGTGCCTTGCGGTCATCCAGGACATTGAGATGGAAGGCCAGGCAGAAAGTGCAAGGTGAGGCGTCATGTCTGACTCCTAGGCAATAAACGTACATTAAGTGGGGATCGGTGCGCGACATCTTCTGGCAGCAGGTATACCGGCGAAATCTGAGGGACGATTTAACCTCCACGTCCGATGCGCTACAATTGGAATCGCTAACTTGAACGAGTTTTAAGGTTAATTTCAGTAAAAACTGATGCTTTGAATCCAGGGCCTACGAATTGTTGTGAGAGCACGAGGGAACCTGCATCTTCCAGCGGAAAGGAAGATCTGGCATCATGGGGCAGAGCAGAGGTACTTAACACCCGGGTGGGTGGGAGGAGCCAGTTTGAAGACTTTCTGGCAAGATTTAAAGGGGAAAGGGGCATACCAGGAAGTGTGGATGAACATATCCACGTTCCTAGAACAAGGAAATTTGAAATGGTCTTGGAGAAAATAAAACATGGCAGAGAAGCTCTTCCTCATTCTCACCCCTGAACCCACATTTGAGATTAAAGTCCTGGAATGTGGTCCTCTATGGTTTAACACCCGACGGCTCAGTCGGTGGTGGTCTTGAAAAAGGTGTGTGTGTGGGGGCCACAACCGCCAAACAGGATAAGACATTGTCCAGAAAGACTGCTAAGGTAGAGGGAAAACGAGAAAGTGAAATGGGGAGAAAAATCCCTATAGGTTCTCCCATGAGATGCACTGACAGTCCCCATTTAAAGAAGATGAAAAACAGGCGGCATTTGTGCCAGTTAAGGGGGATACCACAGTGCACCCCACTGAGAATCCCGGGGAGTTCCCTCCAAGGCCAGGGCAAAGATTCTACTCGCCGTCCTCCTAAAATGGATGTTCTGAGACTTTTTAGAGAAGGAAACAGAGGGTCTTGAGGTATCGGAGGACTCTGCCCCCAATTGGCCTCGAAGAATGGGAGGGTGAGCAGGGTGGAGGTGGAGACCCAAGAGGGGAAGGTGGGTGGAATTCAGTAATTAATGGTGAAGACACAACAGAAGATCAAGAATTACGGTAGGTGCATAATTTCCATGTCTTCCCTTGTCAGTCTTCATCATCATTACTGCTGGGAGGGTACCAGGCCCCCCGAAGGGGAACTGGCATTGACCTGAGGGAACAGATTCCCTCAGCCTCCAACAGGAGAGACAAAGGAGGGAGAGACCATTCTGCCATACTAAGTCAATATGGCCTGAGGCTGGTTAGGGTGAGAAGGTGTCCCCCATTGCCGGGGGGACAGAAGACACCCCTGAAGGTTCCTCCTCGCCCTGTGGGAGAAAAGACCAGTCCACCGGAAAGCGGAGGAAATCACCCTACGCCAGGCAATGGGTGATAATCTAGACAGGTGAAGCCATGCCCTCCACCTAATGCAGATCACTGTCCCTGCAAGTCTGGAAGCCACCTCACTGACGTTGTATGATGTCCTTGCTTGGTGCCTTGGAAGCTCCAGACCCTGTGCAGAGAGGGCAATGGCTTGCCTAGATTCCTCCAAATCAAGAAAAGATGCTAAAACCTGCACCAGCATCAACCACAGGTGCCTGTTGTATGCAGTGCGGTGAGCCTGATGTGAGCTGATGCAGAGTAACACATGAGCTGATGAGAAAAATACAGGTTACTCACCTGTAACAGGAGTTCTAGGAATGGTATATGTTGTTCATCCACACTCATTGGCAGGTATCCTTGCCGCTTTAAATCTTGCCGGAAGGTCTTCAAGCTTGCTCCTCCCACCCACCCGGGTGGTATAACTCTCGGCTCCGCCCCATGACGCCAGATCTGGCCCGCTGGAAGCTCAGGTTGTGCGTCGAAGCCGGGGAGGTCGGGGGAGATGGTGGGATGAACAACATATACCATTCCTAGAACTCCTATTACAGGTGAGTAACCTGTATTCTAGGGACATGGATATGTTGTTCATCCACACTCATTGGCAGACTCCTAGCAGTTCTCCGGGAGGAGGGAGGCAAGACGCATACACTCTATATACTTACTTGGGAAAGAGAGACTGGAGAACCGAGGCCCCAAAACCAGCATCCCGGGCGTGACTCAAGGTCGATGTGGTAGTGGGTAATGAAGGTGTTTGCTGACTTCAGGTAGCAGCCCTGCAGATTTCCTGGATAGGGACGTCCCTGGAAGCAGCCACCGTTGCAGCAGTATGGCGGGTAGAATGAGCTCTTATCCTCTGGGAGGCTCCATGCCCGCCAACATGAGAGATCTATGCAGGAGTTACCACCTGCTTATCGTCTCCTTGGCTGCAGGTCTGCTAGATGCGGCTTCAGCGTAGGTGACAAACAGCTGGCGAACCTCTCCCCGAATTTCAGCCGTGCGCTCCTTATAATAAGCGAGCGCCCTTCTAGGGTCCAGAGTATGGAGCCTATATTCGGCCTCCGAGGTGTGATTGGGGTAGAACACCGGCAGAGTCAACACCTGGTTAAGGTGAAACTCCGACACCACCTTCGGAAGGAATTTCGGGGGGGGCGCAGGACAACCTTGTCCCTGTGGAAGACCAGGTAAGGAGACTCGATGGAAAGCGCCTGGAGCTCTCCCATCCTTCTGGCTGATGTGATAGCCACCAAGAAGGCGGTCTTCCACGACAGGTAGAGAGAGCACACCTGTGCATAGGTTGAATAAACGCCCATGAGCTTTGCCAGTACCAGCAGTAGATCCCAGTGGAGTGGGGTTCCGCACTGGAGGAAATGTGATCAAGGCCTTTGAAAAGTGCCAGACCACCTTCTCCTCGCCATCGACTGCTTCCCAGCCTGCTACCAGAAGCAGAGATGGCTGCCAGGTGCAACTTAGGGTCGCCGACCTAAGCCCTTGACTAGAAAGGACCATAAATAGTCCAAGATGCTTGCCAAGGAACAGGAGGAAGGGTCCAAGCCCTGCCCTGACACCAAATGGAAAACCTTTTCCATTTGAAGGCATAGCATTTTCTGGTCGACTCCTTACGGGACGCCTCAACTACATTGAGGACCTCGTCGGAAAGACCCAAGGCCTGGAACTCTAGCCGCTCAGGAACCAGGCCGTCAGGTGCAGGGATTGAAGGTCCGGATGGAACACCTTCCCCTGATTGACTGAGAGCAGGTCCGGGCGAGCTGGAAGCTGCCGCGGAGTCCTGGAGCTGAGACTGAGGAGATCTGGGTACCAGAACTGGCGAGGCCAGTCTGGGGCTATCAGAATCACCTGCGCCTTGTCCCTCCTCGCCTTGAGAAGCACCTTGTGGATCAAGGGAAATGGGGGAAAGGCGTAAAAGAGGCCCGGGGTCCATTGCCTCGAGAAGGCATCCCCCTGCAGCGAGCCCTGCTGAGGCGGGCATGGAACAGACTCAGCCTGCGTTCTCCTGGAGGCAAACAGGTCCACAGGAGGTGTGCCCCAAGGGAGAACAGATGCTGTACTACCTCCGGCAGGAGAGACCACTCGTGGGATGCAGCCCCTATCCGGCTCAGGGCATCGGCCAGGGTGTTGGAGGCTCCTGCCACGTGAATGGCTAGGAGATCCGCCTCCAGGCTGCGCACGAGTGACCAAATGCGGAGAGCTTCCTTGCATAGAAGCATGGAGCGCGTCCCGCCCTGGCGGTTTAGATAGTACATGGTCGTGGTATTGTCCGTCTGGACTCGGACCACTTGACCCCGGAGGAACGGAGCAAAGGCGGTGAGAGCTAGGCGGACCGCTCGGAGCTCCAACAGGTTGATGTGGATGGACTCCCGCGAGGACCAGAGGCCATGAGGCCAGTGTTCCCCAGATGGGCACCCCAACCCATCAGAGAGGCATCGGTCGACAGAGAGACCGTCGGCTCAGGCGGACGAGCAGGATGCCCTCCTGCAAATGATCTGGAGCGTCCACCACTGGAGGCGTTCCACATCCTCTGTGTCACCGACCTAAGCTGGTCCAAGGGATCAGGCGTTGTGACCACTGGCTGGCCAGTCCCACTGAAGGGACGATGTTCCAGCCGGCCCAACGGACCACGCTGGTGCAGGCCGCCATGAGACCCAGGAGGCGCAGGAAGTCCCGGCAGGCGCAATTGCCCAACCAGAAATGATCGGGCAAAGGAGGAAAGAACCGGCCCTGTCCGCTGGAGTCAAGGCCTGGCTCGAAGAGAGTCGAGCTGCGCCCGATGAATAGAATCACCTGCTTCGGCTCGAGTTCCGACTTGGCCTGGTGATAAGGAGGCCCAGTTGAAGAGCAGACCTGGAGGCCAGATCTCTGGACCACTCCGCCTCCTTCCTGGAGGGAGCTGCTATCAGCCAGTCGTCCAGGTAAGGGTACACCGGACCCCTCGGCGCCGCAGAGAATGCTGTCACCACAGCCATGCATTTGGTGAAGACCCTGGGAGCTGGAGACAAGCCGAAGGGCATGGCTGGAACTGAAGAGGATCCTTCCTTTCGGAAGCGAAGGAATCTCTGGTGAAGAGACGGATAGGGACTGAAAAGCTGTCCTGCAAGTCAAGAGCAGAACCACCGCCCGGCGTTCAGGATGGTATTATCTGAGCCAGAGTGACCATCCTGAAGGTTCGAGACCTTGGGAACTTGTTTAGGTCGTGTGGAGTAGAGAATGGGCAGCCAGCCCGTCCGTTCGAACCAGGAAGTACCTGGACACAAACCCTGGGTCTGAAGGAGGGTCCACCTCTCTTACCACCTCCTTCTGGAGGAGGAGGCGATGTCGGCTCGACGAGCCGCCAGTGAGGCTGGGGATCCCGAAGCCCCCGAGGCGACGGCTCTGGAAGGGTGGTGCCTGCTCAATTCCAGAGGCAGGCCTCTTCCCACCACCTCCAAGACCCACCTGTCCGTGGTAACAGCGACCAGGCAGGAGCGGAGATGCGGGCAGACGTCCCAGGGGACAGGGAGTAGGTGACTGGGAATGGGGCGACACCCCTCAGCCCGTCACTGGGCAGGCTGGAGGAGGGACGGCGAGGGACCTCCTGGGCCCCTTCCTCCCTGCCTCCTGTTAGAGAGCCGCGGCTTGGGTTTGGGAATGCCAGGCCGAGGCCTGCTGGCCCCTGGCGTTACTGGGCAGGCGAGGCACAGAAAGGACGAAAGGGCTTAGGCTGTGGTTCGCGGCCTTTGTCCTTCTGAGCGGAAGAGACCGAGTCCAAGGTGGCATTGGACTTCGATCCTCTGCAGGTGACCTTCCACCCCAGGGCCGAAGAGGTCAGTCCCCAAAAGGGAACATCCGCCAACTTGTGCTGGGTATCCAAGTAAAGGTGGATATCCTCAGCCAAGCCCTGACGCACATAGCCACTGCGGCCGCCACCGATCTGGCACATGAGTCCCCTATATCCAAAGCAGTCTGGAGCTGCTGTTTGGCCACTGCCCTGCCCTGGTCCCGCACCTGCTTAACCGTAGTCTGCAGATCGTGCGGGAAGATGAGGATGACCTCATCCAGGGGAGCCCAACAGGGCATGAGAAAAATGTGCCATGAGGGCGGCCGAACTGGCCTGGCGAAGGCCGAGAGGGCGCGGCGAGACTTTTCGCCCGACATAGTCCAATTTCTTGGACTCCTTGTCAGGAGGTTTGTCCACATCCCTGGCGTTGCGTGGCGCTCGAAAACGCTGTCGGTAACAACCCCTCAGCAGAGGGTGTTCAAAACCGGACAAGGAACCGGTGGGACCGCATACTTCCTGGCCATCCTGGCTGAAGGCGGGGCAGGAAGCAGGGCGCTGCCAAAGCTCCAGTGCCGGACCCACTTCATGGCCTCGGCCACGGAAAGGCCTCGTCCGGAGAATCTCGGTCCAGAATCTCCGTGAGGGGATACCTGGCCCGTTTGGAAAGCGGGTTTGAGCTCCATCCCGGTAGACTCCGAGATGAGCGAAGCAGTCCTAGGAAGACGACGGGCTATCGTCCATTGACTGACCTCCTGAAGACTCCAAGTCCAGTCGCTTGGAGAAAAGGAGGAATCATCTTCGGACTCGGAAGAGTCCTCGAAGAGCTGCCTCTGGCCTGAGCCACCCTTCACCTGCCGAGGTGGTCGGGAGTGAGGGTAACTGACAGCCGATGGGGTAGACCCTTAGCCCGAGAATCCTTGGTGGAGCCCCAGTAATTGGCTGTGGAGGCGGAGGTTCCACGATCGGTGGAGCAGCTGGTTTAGGCCGAACAACCGGCCTGGGTATGAGGCTCTCGGATAAGTCGAGGGTTGTGTCGGCCCGTTCGGTGACAGCTACTAATGGCCGGGAAGGCGGCGGGTGGCTTATTCCCGGCCAGGAGGAGCTGTTGCAACATAAGGTCCTCCATACCGTCCGCGTAATTTCACTGAAGCCTCCCTCATCCGAGGAGGAGGATGAGGGCCAGCGCGACGCCGCTACCGCGGTGCCGAGACCGAGACCGCCTATGACGGTGGGATCGGCTGGACGCCAAGAGGTCCGAGACAGACGAGAGTCCCGAATTTCCGAGGTCGGTGCGGGAGGTGTCGGCGGAACCGCACTCCCTTGGCTCGGATGGTCCATCCGAGGGCTCGAGAACCGGAGCGCGCGAGCCACAGGGATCCTCAACTCCTCCCGGGAACAGGGAGAGGGAATCTCGGCTGCTAAAGGCGACAGCCCGTCCAATGGGTCGAGAAAATCTGACTTCATGGGTGGGAGTCTCGGTCAACTGACCTGGCGGGGACACCGTGAGGCCAGTGGCGAAGCAGTGATCGACGAAGCCGGCGGTCGGCGGCCGGGGAAAGGACCTTTCCGCTCCCAAGAGCGTCGACGAGGGACTTACCCTGTCCTCTTTTGGACCGAGAATAAGGTCCAGCAGGCATGAGGCCCTTCTCCTTTAGTGGAGAGGGACAGACAAAGCTCCTTAAAGAAGCGTGTAGGAAGAACCCAGAGAAGCGGGATAAATGCCGCGACCGAGAAGATAAGCCCGCGCCGCCTCCTCTTAGAGGCGACCATCCGCCGAAGCTGATCCGCTGAACCAACACATGACACCGCCAACCGGCCTCCTTGACTTCACCGAGGGAAACGCCTCGGGACGGCCCAGTTGCACCGGGCAGCACTTGCCCCGAGGACGAGGCCGAGAAAGATGAGCACAGGTCGCAAGCCTGCGGGTCGTGCTCAAGGCCTAAGCAGTAGACACACGTGGAGTGTGGATCCGTCCGAGACATCTTCTGCCCGCATGGGCATCTCCGAAATCCGGGAGTCGATTTGTCCATCGCAGCCGCGAGGGATAGAAGACTGAAGTCTTTTTGCAAAATTTATTTTTAAATCCGCAAACGGAGAAATAGGAACCAGTCACAAACGCAGAGCGTTAAGGAGGGAACCTGAGCTTCCAAGCGGTAAGGAAGATCTGGCGTCATGGGGCGGAGCCGAGAGTTATACCACCCGGGTGGGTGGGAGGAGCAAGCTTGAAGACCTTCCGGCAAGATTTAAAGCGGCAAGGATACCTGCCAATGAGTGTGGATGAACAACATATCCATGTCCCTAGAAATGAAAATTACACACCTACCGTAATTCCTGATCTTTGTGTACCTTCACCATTCATCATCTTTGGGTTCTGGTCAGAGGTGAAGACCCTACGGGAGCTTTTTATTTTTGAATGGGCGGAGTCGATGCACCGAGGGCGCCACCCTCGAGGCCGATGCACTGTGTGGCGCTTGTGGGTTGGCCGCTGGGTGTCGTCAATCCTGTTCTCCCACCAGTTCTGAGTCACCATAGAGTAAGAGGGGTTGGGAGGGAGGGACAAGGAAGTCCAAGGGACAGACAAAGGAAAAAGATATATAAACAAAAGGAGAAATAAACGACGGAGAGGACAGGGGAGTTAGAAATCTAAGGGGATTGGGAAGGGGCCCCAATCTCTGGAAGCAAAAAGAGGGAAGGGAAAAATTAGAAATGGGGAGGGGGAGGACATGCCCTGAATGTTTTTCTGTCTCCAGATTGTATAGGAACTGCGAAGGAGTAGCCAGAAGGCAGAATTGTAATATTTCAATGCACAGAATCACTGGCAAACTCCTGACATGAGCAGAAGCGGCTATTATGGAAGAAAGACAGGATGCAGGGTTGCTCTTCCCCTGAAACCACATATCTCGAGGTGAGACAGAACAGGTTACTCACCTGTAACAGTAGTTCTAGGAGTGGTATATGTTGTTCATCCACACTCTGGCATGTCCCTTTCCCCTTTAAATCTGGCCAGAAGTCTTCAAGCTGGCTCCTCCCACCCACCTGGGTGGTAAATACCTCGGCTCTGCCCCATAACGCCAGATCTTAGCCCACTGGAAGCAAGGTTGTGCGCCTAAAGCCGGGGAGGTCGGGTGTGTGTGTGTGTGTGGATGAACAACATATACCACTCCTAGAACTACCATTACAGGTGAGCAACCTGTTCTAGGAGCGTGGATATGTTGTTCATCCACACTCTCTGGCAGCCTCCAAGCAGTTCTCTGGGAGGAGGGAGGCAAGGCGCACACCCCCTACTTGGGAAATAAGAGATTGGAGAACTGAGGCCCCAAAACCAGCATCCCGGCGTGACTCAAGGTCGATGTGGTAGTGGGTAATAAAGGCGTTTGCTGACTTCCAGGTAGTAGCCTGACAGATTTCCTGGATAGGGGTGTCCCTGGAAGCAGCCACTGATGCAGCAGTATGGCGGACAGAATGAGCTTTTATCCCTCTGGGAGGCTCCTTGCCCGCCAAGTCATAGCACAGACCTATGCATGATGTAATCCACATTGCAATGGTCCATTTGGCTGCAGGTCTGCCAGAAGCAGCATCAGCGTAGGCGACAAACAGCTGCCAAACCTCTTCCCGAATTTCTGCCGTTCTCTCCTTATAACAGGAGAGAGCATGTCTCCAGTCCAAAGTATGGAGCCTGTACTCTGTGTCTGAGGTGTAATTAGGGTAGTATACCGGCAGAGTCAGCAGCTGGTTAAGGTGAAACTATGATACTACCTTCGGAAGGAATTTTGGGTGGGGGCGCAGGACAACTTTGTCTCTGTGAAAGACCAGATAAGGGGAGCCCATCGAAAGCGCCTGGACCTCCCCAGTCCTTCTGGCTGATGTGATAGCCACCAGGAAGGCAGTCTTCCACGACAAATGTGAAAGCTCACACTTTTGCATGGGTTCGAATGGCTTGCCCATGAGCTTTGCCAAAACCAGCAAGAGATCCCACGGAGGTGGAGGTTCACACACGGGGAGAATATGTGAGCCAGGCCTTTGAAGAAGCACTCGACCACTGTCTCCTGCACCAGTGTCAGCTGACTGGCCCGTGCCTGGTAAGCAGAGATGGCTGCCAGGTGCACCCTAAGGGTTGATGACCGTGGACCCCCTTTGGAGAGAGACCAAAGGTAGCTGAGAATATTAGCCACAGAGCAGGATAACAAATCCAGACTCTTACCCTGACACCAAATGGAAAATCTCTTCCATTTGAAGGCATAACATTTTCTGGTCGATTCCTTACGAGATGCCTCCACCACGGTGTAAACATCCTCAGAAAGACCCAGAGCCTGGAATTCTAGCCGCTCAGGTACCAGGCTGCGAGGTGCAGGGATTGAAGGTCCGGATGGAATACCTTCCCCTGGGAGATATCAGGTCCAGGCATGTACAGAGCCGTTTCGGGGGCCTGCAGCTGAGGCGATCTGGGTACCAGAACTAGGCGGCCAGTCTGGGGCTACCAGAATCACCTTCGCCTTGCCCCTCCTCACCTTGAGTAACACCCTGTGGATCAAGGGAAATGGAGGGAAGGCGTACAGGAGACCTGGGGTCTACGGCCTCAAGAAGTCATCCCCTGCAGCAAGCCCTACTGAGGGGGTGGGCATGAAACAGCCTCAGCTTCGCATTCTCCCTTGAGGTGAACAGGTCCACCCAAGGGTTACCTCAACAAGAGATCAGATTTGGTGTTTTCCTTGGAAGCAAACAGGTCCACCAGTGGTTTGCCCCAAAAGGAGAACAAGTTGCGAGCTACCTCTGGATACAGAGGTCACTCGTGGGATGTCTGGCCTATACGGTTGAGAGCATCTGCCAGCTGGTTCGAAACTCCTGCCACATGAATGGCTAGGAGATCTGCCTCCAACCAGCTGACAAGGGTCCAGATGTGGAGCGCCTCCATGCAAAGCAGACATGAGTGCGTGCTGCCCTGTTTGTTGAGGTAGTACATGGTCATGGTATTGTCCGTCTGGACTTGAAACACTTGACCCCAGAGCTGAGAAGCTAAAGCTGACAGTGCCAATCTGACTGCTCTGAGCTCCAACAGGTTGATGTGGCATCGGGACTCCTCGGGGGTCCAGAACCCGTGGGCTCTGTTGTAACCCATGTGGGCTCTCCAGCCCATGAGAGAGGCACTGGTCAGAAGGACGACCATCGGCTCAGGGCGAACAAATGGGGTCCCTTCCTGCAACCGGTCTGGGGTAGTCCACCACTGGAGAGAGTCCCACATCTTCTGGGTCACAGTGATCAGCTGGTCGAAATGACCGTGGCACTGAGTCCACTGAGCCTCCAGCTCCCATTGGAGGGGGCGCATGCGCCATGTGGCGACCACTGAGGTGCATGCGCCATGTAACCAGAAGGCGAGGAAGTCCCGGGCAGGGCTCAAGTGCCCAACCAGAAATGATTGGGCAAAGGAGGAAAGAACCTCCACCCTGTCCGCCAGGAGCCGAGCTCTAGCTTGACACAAGTCGAGCTCTGGCCCGATGAAGCCCATCACCTGAGAGGGCACGAGTTCCGACTTAGCCTCGTTGATCAGGAGGCCTAGCTGGAAGCAGGTTCAAAGAGCCAGATCTCTGGATCTCTCCACCTGCTGGAGGGAGGAACCTACTAAGAGCCAATCGTCGAGAGAAGGGTAAATTTGAACTCCTCAATGCCAGAGATGGGCTGCCACCACTGCAATGCACTTGAAGACCCTCTGGGCCAATGACAGGCCGAATGGCATGGCTCAGAACTCATACAGGGTCCCCTCGGCCCTGAAGCGGAGGGGCTGCTGATGGGATGGATGGATTGGGACGTGGAAGAACGCATCCTGCAGATCCAGTGAACGGAACCACATGTTTCGTTCCAGGGATGGTATGATCTGGTTCAGAGTTACCATCCAGAAGGTGCGAGGCCTGAGATATTGATTCAGGTCGTGGAGATCTAGGATGGGGCGCCAACCCCCCATCCGCTTGGGCACCAGGAAATACCTGGACACGAAGCCTGGGTCTGTAGGAGGATCCGGCACTGGAGCTACCACCTCCTTGTGGAGGAGCTGAGCAATGTCATCTCGAACAGCCGACTGAGTGCAAGCCGAGATCCTTTCCTCCTGAGGGGCGTGGGCTTGGCTGGGAGGGTACTGCTCGAATTCCAGAGGCAGTCCCTGACCGACCACTTTGAGAACCCACCTGTCCGAAGTGATAGCAGACCAGGTGGAAAGGAAGTGGTGGAGCTGACCCACCACGGGAGGACCCAGAGTTGGAGTGACAGGTATAGGGGTGGCGACCCCCAACCCATCACTGAGCAGGCTTACAGGAGGAGAAGGCTCAGGACCTGCATCTCAGCCTCCTTTACGGGGCTGTTGAGAACCCTGCTAGGGCCGCGGGAGCCAAGCTTGAGCCTGCTGCTGCTGACCTCAATGATAGGAGGGCTGCCTGACCGCAGGGGAAGAATGCCGAAATGGCTTCTTTCTCTTCTGCTGTTTCTTGCCCAAAGAACCCTTAGCAGAAGTGGCATCCAAGGTGGCACTGGACCGCTCTATAACACTGAAGGTGACCGGCCACTCCTGGACCAAACAAGCTGGTGCCCAGGAAGGGCAAATCAGCAAGCTTATGCGGAGTATCTGCCGGGAAGGAGAAAAGCCTCAGCCAAGCCCTGCGGCGAGAGGCCATTGCAGCTGCAAGTGATTGGGCACAAGAATCTCCTATATCCAAGGCTGTCTGGAGCTGCTGTTTTGCAACAGCACAGCTTTGGTCACGGACCTGCTTGACCGTGATCTGCATGTCCGGTGAGAGATGAGGGAGGACCTCTTCCAACGACCCCCGAAGGGCATGAGCGAAGTGTGCCACAACAACAGCTGAGCTGGCCTGATGAAGGCCCAAAGAAGAGGCTGCATAGACCTTGCGGGCAGAGTGGTCCATATTTTTGGACTCCTTGTCCAGAAGTCGGTCAGTGTTGGCTGAACTACCAGTATGACTGAACACAGAGGCGGTCACCAAGCTCTAGGCCGAAGGGTGCCCTGCGAACCCCGCTAGGGACCCCATGGGCACCGCATACTTGTGGGCCGTGCGGGCAGATGGTGCTGGGCAGGAGGCAGGACGCTGACAAAGATCAAGGGCCAGGCAAACAATGGCCTCAGCCACTGGAAAGACCCTCGTCGGGGTATTCCCCTCTCAAGAATGTTGGCGAGAGGGTACTCCACCTTTTTCTGGATAGGCTCCAGGGGCACTGTGGTGGAATCAGAGATGAGGCAGAGAATGCCCTGGAAGGAGGAAGGGCCATTCTCCATCTCTGCGCCGACTGATGACTCAACATCCCCGGGATGTGAGTGCAAGCCGGTGACGTCAGAGTCTGAAGAGTCGTGATAGAGCAGTCTACCGCCTAAGTCACCTTCGATCTACCAAGGGCGTTCTGGGGTAGCTTACCGACAGACATCGGAGAAGCCCAGTGTCCTGTCGGTCCTCTTTCACCCCTTCCTCAGGCTGTTTTGGCGGTGGTTCCACCTGAATCGGTGGAGAGACCGGGATAGGCCTAACCGGGAGACGGGCCATCCCCACAGGTGCAGGAACGGCTGATGGCCGGAGTAGTCGGCGGAGCCTGCTTTTGCCCGCTCAAAATAAGCTGCTGCCACATGAGGTCTTCATAGCGCCAATGGAGTTTCCGTTGGAGCATCTCCTCAACCGAGGAGGATGAGGACCTGTGGCATTGCCCCTCTTCTGTGACCGCTTATGGCTCTTCCTCGGTTGATCATCAGAGAGTGTCCTGGACCAAGACCGGGGAGGCCAACTCGGTTGACACTGGAATTGGTGAGACCTGGGGGTCCGGGACTGGTTCCTTGATTGGGACACCAGCAGGCTGGGTCTCCTCATCCGGAAATACCAGGACCAGAGTCCTTTCCAACGAGTCGGGCACAGCCGGCAACAAGGGGTCGATGGGGTTGAGGATAATTTCCTCAGTCCCTTGGCCAGACGGAAGGTCTGTAAAGCCTGTGCTGAGGATGCGATCTCGACCGAGGTCGAGACCACGTGCTCTTGGGACTCGGACCTCTCCCAGTTCCAAGATTGTCTCAGTCGGGAAGAAGCATCAAATGGTAAAGTCTCTCAAGGTTCCTTTTTAATTTTTAGGTATTATATAATTCAAAAAATTGGGAGTAAGACACCAAAACGGATAATAAATGGTGATTCAAAAAAAATGTGTCTAACTCAACCCCACAAATGCACCATTTAGGATTTGTAATTCATTTTATTTGACTCAAGTCTTGTATAGAGAAAAATATTTATGAAATATGATGTTCAGTCATTCAAACAAATTGACTTGCTTCAGTAATATTTCTTCAAATGGTACAAGTTGATTTGCTTCAATAGTATTTCTTCAAAAAGTAACGTTTCAGAACTACCATGTGTTCCTTCATCAGACTTGAAGCATTAATAAACGTGTGCTATTAAAAATAAAAGAAAAATAATTTTATGTCACTTAAAAATGAATAATTCTAACTGATTTATAATCAAAAATGTATTTAATTCAATAAATGTAAATTTCAAATATTCATTTAGTATAGGTTTGAATTTAAGTTACAATACAGGTGGAACAAACCAGTCGGGAAGAAGACACAGGGTCCTTCTCCCTCTTGCGAGAGCGGGAGGAGTGCGAGCCCGAGGGTGCCTCACCCCGAATGGGGAGAGACTGGCACATCTCCCAGAAGGAACCCGTAAAGGTGGAGCCTAGGTTAAGCAGAACGAAGAAGTTTTGATTGGCTGAAGTGCGAGCCGCTTCCTCCTCAAAGGCCTTCATCTGTTCCAGCTGTTTGGCGGAGCCCATGTCCGTGGAAACCGCCCACCTAGCCTCCTTCGATTTCGGCGGCAGGTTTCTTTTCTCTGGTCTCCCCAGCTTCAGGTGTGCCATGCAGTCGTCCAGGACGTTGGGATGGAAAGCCAGGCAAAAACTGCACGGCGAAGTGTCAGGGCTGACACCTAGGCAGTAAACGCATGTGAGGTGAGGATCGGTGTGCAACATCTTTTGGCCGCAAGGGCACCGGCGAAATATGGGGGATGATTTTTGACTCCATAGTCGAGACAGCTAAAGCGCGATCGCCAACTCTAATGAGTTTAGTTTTCAGTAAAATCGACAATTTGAAATCCAGGGCCTACGATATGCTGGGAGCATGAGGGAACCTGCATCTTCCAGCGGAAAGGAAGATCTGGTGTCATAGGGCGAAGCCGAGGTATATACCACCCGGGTGGGTGGGAGGAGCCCGCTTGAAGACTTCCGGCAAGATTTAAAGTTGAAGGGGGACATGCCAAGAAGTGTGGATGAACAACATATTTACGTTCCTAGAAATGAAAATTACGTACCTACCGTAATTATGATCTTTGTGTGTATCTTCACCATTCATCACTGTTGGGTACTTGGCCAGAGGTCAAGACCCAGCAGGTGCTTTTTTTTTTTTTAGGTAGCTGGAGCCGACGCACCATCGGCGTCACCCTCAAGGCCGACGAACTGCGTGGCACTCATGGGTTGGCCGTTAGGCTGCGTCGACTCCACTTGCCTGCCAGTTCTGAGTCGCTGGAGAGGTAAGAGGAAGGGAGTGGAGGGTGGGACAAGGAAGTCCAAGGGACAGAAAAAGGAAAAGATATATGAATCAAATGGAGAAATAACGACTGAGAGGACAGAAAGGGAGACGAGTCGGAAACCAAAGGGATTGGGAGGGGCCCCAATCTCTGGAAAAGGAAGAGGGAGTCAGGGTGCGTAAAAAATTTAGGAAGAGAGGGGAAAAGGTTAACACATCCCAGACCCTGGTCCATCTCCAGATTGTATAGGAACTGCAAGGAGTAGCCAAAGGCTTTCTGCCAGAATTCAAGGCACAGAATAGCTGGCAAACACTCCAGATAAGCAGAGTCTGCTATTCTGGAAGAAGGACAGGGTACAGAAATTAACACACTCTCAAGAAAAGGATTATTGGTGAAAAAAAGAGAATTTTTTTTTTTAATATACAGTAAACAAGGAGAAATAGGTTGGACAGGAACAGGGAGGAGGAGAGAAAGGAGGGCAACTGTCAACTCCCACCCCACAGGGGTGGAGCCAAAGCACTGGAGAAGGAGTGCCCCCCACTGCTGTCCACCTTCCCCGGAACATTATCCCCCTGTGTACCCCTGTTTTACCCAATCCTAAGAAAGGAGAGGGGGAAGGATGGGCACAGAGAGAAAAGGGGGACCCAGAGACTGAGGCCCCAGGGGGATGGAGGGTGGGATCGTGATGAATGGTTAAGATACACCGAAAGATCATAATTATGGTAGGTACGTAATTTTCATATCTTATCTGTGTCAATCTTCACCATTCATCACTGTTGGGTGAGTACCGAGCCCCCCCCAAGGGGGTTTTCTTTACACTCTAAGGGACAAAGTCCCTTAGCTCTCAGTGGATGACACACTAAAAGAGAGAACCTTCAGGGCCTGGAGAGGCCTAAGAGTGAGGAGAGTGAGAGGGGGTTCCCCGGAAGGGAAAGGAAGTTGCCCTGACGAGCGCCATCTTGCTCTATGGGAGAAGAGATAGGTTCTCTGGTGACCGGAGCTAATCACCCTACACCGGGCCAAGGGTGACAAGCGGGAAAGACACAGCCATGCCATCCGCCTAGTGCAGATTGCTGTCCCTGTGACCCTGGTAGCTACCTCATTGGCATCATAGGATGCCCTCACTTGGTGCCTTGCTAGCTCCAGGCCACGCGCAGAGAGTGCAATGGCTTGTCTGGTTTGCTCCGTATCAGGCAATGAGGCTAGGAGCTGACCTAGCCTGGACCACAAGAACCTGTCGTAGGCTGCATAGTGGGCCTGATGTGCAGAAATGGAAAGCAATAGCCATGCCGAGTAGAAAGTCCTCCTACCCCAGAAGTCAAAATCCGAGGAGTCTTGATCTGGGGGCCGGTCACGGTGAAGGGTGCGAAGCCCATCTGGAGTATCCAACTGCATCAATCTGGACTGCGGATGAGGCATGGAACCTGGAGACTCCGGGGGTGCACAATACCTCTGGCTGAGATCCCGTGGGGCAGGAACTCCGGAGAAGGGCCTCTGCCAGGAACGCAACGACGCCTCCCGAAAGGGAGGAGGCCTGGGTGGCACCACAAGGGGGGCCTCGTCAAAACTGCCTAGAAAGGCATGCGCCGAGTGCTCAGGATTGCTAATAGTGGCAGGTGTGAAGTGCAAGCCCCCCAACATCCACATGAGGAAGCGCTGATACTCAGCGAGATCAGCAGCTGGAGAGATGTGGACAGAAGGTTCCTCTTCCCCAAAAGAGGAGGATGAGGAACTGGAAGGCACCAGCTGTTCAAGGGGTGGCTGCCTGGGGGAGGTTGAAAAACCTGACTGTCCATTGCCCTAACGTAAGCTGGGAACCAAGCAGCCACCGCTTTGAACTGTTCCCAGGAGAGAGGCCCGCTAGGACTAAGGATGCCTGGGAGCACAGGAGAATGTGGCAGAGGAATGGGGACAGAGCCGAGAAGAGATGTCGACTGACTTCCGCCTGGGCTAAGCAAAGCAAACTTTATAAAAGGCGCTTGTGTATAATATAATAAAAATCCATAAATAATTAAAACAATATTAAAATTAATCTAGAGCAACTACATTCAAAACTCATTTTATGCAATGCTAAACAAATGAGTTTTTAATGCCCCCTTAAAGCTTTGGACAGTCGGGCAATCCCACCCCTAACAAGGTAGAGAATTCCACAGGGTTGGGGCCATAAAGCTAAAAGAGCTGGCCCCAGAGGTCTTTAGGCGGACCCTGGGAATCTCTAGCAATCCCTCGACAGTGGATCAGAGAGAGCGGGAGGGACAGTAGGGACAAAGAAGATCTTTCAGGTAGCCAGGTCCCTCATCATGTAGGACCTTATAGGTCAGCAAACCGACCTTGAAGGTGATTTCGCCAGAATACTGGCAGCCAGTGCAATCATGGAGCACAGCGCTATATGACTGGACCTAGAGAACCAGTCAATACAGCCTGCTGCCGTGATTCTGCACCAGCTGCATGAGTGAATATCAACCCACGTAGCCCAAGAAAAAAGGTATTATGTGTAGTCAAGGTGGAGATAACGAAAGCATGGACCAAAGTAGGAAGATCGTCAGGAGGAACCAGTTGCTTCACCCGGGTGATGTTCCTCAGATGGTAAAAAGAGGCTTTGACAACTGCAGACACCTGAGATTTAAGTGTCACAGTCATCAAACACAACACCCAGGTTTCGCACCTGGTCTGAGGTAGTTATCTGAACACCCCCAAGCCATAAACCCCGAGACTGATCCTGCCAACAAACCCGCCTCCCGGCGACCTAGGTCCACAACCAACACCTCAGTTTTCTCTGCATTTAACCGCAGCCAACTCGCATTCATCCAGTCCTGGATTTCGTCCAGACAGTTGTTAAAGACCAAAAGGCAGCATCTTGGCCAGGCACACAGGACACGTACAGTTGAATATCATCTGCACAGCAGTGAAAACTCAAATCGTACCACCTAATAATCGCTCCTAATGGCAGCATGTACACTGCAAACAACATGGGTGCCAAAATGGAGCCTTGCGGCACCCCACAGAATAGGGGGAATGATGCCGAGGAAAAAATCCCAGACACCACTCTCTGAATCCTAGCCTCGAGGAAAGACTGAAACCAACTGAGGACTGTACCAGACAGTCCACGGATGAACCACAAGCTCCAATAGCACATCATGGTCCACAGCGTCAAATGCTGCAGAGAGATTAAGAAGGACCAAGATGGAACGAGTCCTTCGATCTCTCGCTATTAGAAGCTCATTTAGTACCTGGACAAGAGCTGTCTCGGTACTATGTCTCTTCCTAAATCCGGAGTAGAGAGAATCAGACATTGTGGCTGGTCAAATGGTCATACAGCTGCGATGCGACCACCTTCTCAATAACCTTACCCACAAAGGGCAGGTTAGAGACAGGCCTGTAGTTAGCCAGACAATCCGGGTCTAAGGAGGACTTCTTAAGAAGGGGCTGAACCACAGCCTCCTTCAGAGGATTTGGAAAAATGCCCACCTCCAAACCATCTCAGCAAGGACCGCACCGATTTTATCCACACAGCCCACTAGGAGACGTGTGGGGCCCGGGTTCAAACCACAGTTGGTCGGATGCAATGACTGGATGACCATCACAATGTCACTGATTGTGGGAAGGCTGAAGTCAGACCACACAAATTGGGTGTCCAACATCTCCTGCAGACCATCACAGCTCCCATTAGGGAGGGTCAGGCGGACATCAGACCTGATTGCTCAATTCTTTTCAGGTAAGGTTGCCACAAACTCCTCACATCATTCTTGAGAAAAGGCTCTTCTGGGCTGAAGACAGATTGGATTGAACAATCTGTCCACAGTCTGGAAAAGCTGAGCTGGTCTATTCTGTGCAGCAGCAATCTCTCTGGACAGGAATTCTGCCTTCTTACGAGAGATTGCTGATTGATGGACCACACACTGGTCCATCAAACTAAGTCTGTCACAAATCCAGGCCCGATTTCCGCCAGCACCTCTCTAACCTTCGTCCAACTCTCCTCAACCCCCAGAGTCTCATCAAACCAAGGAGACCGGGGCAAAAGAGGAGGGGACGAACACGAACAGGAGCAATGGAATACAGAGCCCCTACTATCACCTTATTATAGGCAAGTACCAGGTCCCCTGGGTCCATGCAATCACTCGGTAAACTAGATAGGTCCAGTACCGCCATCAGGCCATCTGGGGAAACACCCTTCAAAGGGCGGTACCGGACCATCTCCATAGGGGCTGGCCTATTAGGGGTGGCCTCAAAACTGAACCCAATGGAGTGATGGTCAGACCACCTAACTGATTCCACCACCATATCGGATATCTCCATAACCAGCAGGAACTCCAAATTCAATGAATGACCACCAACATGGGTCGAGGAGGAAATAACCTGTGCAAGGAGCGGACCGGGAGCACCTGCGGAAGAAGACCCCACAGCCAACAGCTTAACAACCATTTCGGTACTGCCTTGGCTGCGCCCAGAAGAATCACCCCTGTGAGGCAAGCGGGGCCGTACAGGTCCAGAAGGACGGTCCCCTACCTCAAAAGAATGGGGCTCTCTCAAAGAGCCAGAGGAGGAAGAGCGGAGATCTGCACTACGGCTTCTCCCAGAGCCTGGGTGGAGCCCCAAAAAAGGCCGCCGTGCCTACCTCATGTCCCTCGACCCCTCAGAGACCAAAAAGAGCCCTCCTCCTCGAGAGGGCCAGCCTAGGTAGCTGACAGCTCTGGCCAGCACCCGAAGGAGCTATCCAGGGCACAGTACCCTCCCCTTCCGTAAGTGCTCTGATCAGCCCCAAAGTTGGGTGATCTAGGCCAAGGGTTCTCAAATGGTGAGGCCAGCCTCTCTGGGGAGGCCTCAACCTGTTCCAGGGGAGGCTCAAGCAGGTCTGAAAAAGTACTGTATCTAAATTTTGAGTTTTATATATTTTGTGTGAAGAGATGAAGCAAACTGAAAGAGGATAATAGTAGGTGAATTTTTTGTGTTTATTTACTAATAGGTAACAAGGGAAGGTGAATGAGCCAAGGCACATTTCAGGTGTACCCAGAGAAGGGTAGGGAGTGATTGTATTTCAAAAGATAACTACAAAACAATCAAGAAATACACAATGAACAATAGTGCAAACAAATATAAACAATAAATAATGAGTGGTGGCAACTGATCAATTTGTACACTGATGGTAGAACAGCCCAAATCCAAGGGCTGAGCATAGAAGTGCTAAGAGCAATAGCAGGAAGGAGCAAAGTAATCCCAGAGAAGTTGCTTAGGAGCAAGGAAGGAGGGGGAGAGGCAAAGTATGTAGGAAGGTTATTTTATATAGACAGAAAGCAGTCTGACCCATGAAGGTACTGCAACAAGGGGTAACAATGGTTCAAGAATGAAAATAGCGGACCAAGTAGGCTGGCCTGTGGCGGGGGCTTACAATAAGCTGAATAATAATATTTGTTTATTTTATTTATTTGTTATTCAGATAACACCTTTTGACCACAGGAGTTCTTTTTCAAAGGTCCCATGTCAGTATAAGACAAAGAGCTGAAAGTAAGCCAAGTACTCAAACAGGTTTAAATTTATTCATGGCGTACTGCACAAAGTACAGTATGTTATTTTTCTTTGGGGCCGCCCAAGATTATTTCAGCTTTTGGGGGAGGCTCAAAATCTTTTCCATGGATTTGGGGAGGCTCACTATGACAAAGTCTAAGAACTATTGATCTAGGCACACCACAGGTGGGGGTGCCACTACAGAGGGGTCAGTGAACCCACCAAGACCAGGCTGCAGAGCAATGGTGGCCTGCATCATTGCCCGCTGGTCAGCACCCCTGACCCCAGTCTCGGTAGCCACCAACCCTACCTCAGAAGGGGGCTGACTCCGGCTTGTCAAGGAGACTACTGGGCTGCCCACCTCAACAGCCAACCCCAAAGGGTCAGACTGTCCATCTGACTCAGAGCTAGACTCCGCCTCCGAAGAGGTAGAGGCTGAGGCTCTGTTCCAAACCGTAGGAGGGCGCCTGCTGCCATCTTTTCAAAGGGGCCAGAAACCAAAGCCGTGCCCGAGCTGGTACCAGTGCCCCCTACAGCACCGCGAGTGGAATCCGCATGGCTCCAGGCCGAACAGGAGCTCCAGAGTCGGGACCAGCCATGGCGCCATCCGGCCCATTGGCACTGCGAGCGGCGCCGAGGACGA
This sequence comes from Neoceratodus forsteri, assembly GCA_016271365.2. Taxonomy (NCBI): domain Eukaryota; kingdom Metazoa; phylum Chordata; order Ceratodontiformes; family Ceratodontidae; genus Neoceratodus; species Neoceratodus forsteri. The sequence continues at coordinate 622,883,693 of CM057449.1, forward strand.
AGTCAACCCCAAGAGCTCCATCGGCGCCAAGGATGGCGTCACCTGGCTGCTCCACGGTGCCGAGGACAAAGGCGGCGCAGACGGCGGAATCCAACGGCGCCGAGCCCTGAGGACACGACACCATGCTCTGCGAGACATGGACAAAAACGGCACCGTAGCAGCTCCCATGGTGCTACTGAGCAGTGTCGGTACGCTGGCACGGCTCCAACAGAAGCTATGGCACCATGCGACAAGTCAGCGCGAGAGGACAAACCCGCCAGGGCCTACAGCGCGCAACAGCACCCCTACCGACTGCATCGGGGGCGGCACCACCCGGCCTTGCACTGCGGGTCCAACACTGGGAGCCACCTCTCAAGGCGATTGCTGTGGCGGCGCCCCGCCCGCCCCAAAGGGAGTGGGATGGGCCTCCTGCGCCGCAGAAGGAGCCTCTACAATGGCTAGGCTACTAGCAGCCGAGGCTCCCTCCTCCTTGGTCTGTGTAGAACTGGGAGGGAACCCGGAGGAAAGGCGGAGAGAGCCTGGCTTGGCCTGACAAGTGTGCGCCTGACCCCCGAAAGTCGGCAGAGCTCGCCCCACTTTCCACATTCGATGACCCGACAATCCATGGAGAAAAGTACAGTTACGCAAGAACTTACCGTAACACTAGATCTTCAAGAGGAGCTCTTGCAGCAAACTATTACAATAAGGACTATGCCGCAGGCACTAGGACCCTCCGGTGAAACTTCTGCCAGCAGTACACAGCAGGGACCGCCCCCGATGCCGGCCCTGCCCCGGTCTGGGTACAAGAGGGGGCGGACACCAGCTTCACCTCAGTTCTCCCGACAAGACCTGGAAGAAGGCCTGACAAGAGAAGGAGACGAAGCAACTGTAGAAGAGAAATGGAGATGTAAACGAAAATGGATCTGCACACCCTCGGGGGGAAGGCGAGAAGGAGCGCCATGTGCGCAAGAGCTCTCAAGATCTACTGTTATGGTGAGTTTTAGAACTGTACTACCTTACTCGAGTGGGAGCTCTTGCAGTAGGCTATATAATAAGGACGGAGTCCCAAGCAGTCCCACACCAAAGAGGTAGACAACCCGGAGGTGTAAATGGCGACACCTTAGGCCCCAGTACAGAAGCCCTGTAATCATTGTGCCAGCCGGTTAGCTCGGCCGCCTGGAGACGAGCATCCAAGTTGTAATGCTTGACGAAAAGTATGCACAGAGTTCCATGTTGTGGCCGCACAAATGTCCTTTATGGAGACATTTCGCAGGACAGCGAAAGATGCTGACACTCCTCTGGTGGAGTGACCCCCTAACCGGGCCCGGCAGGGGTTTACTGTGTTTCTCGTAACAAAACAAGATGCATTGAACTATCCATTTTAAGACAGTCTGCTTGGTCACCGGTCGACCCAAGCAATGTGGTGCAAAGGCCACAAAAAGTTGCTCTGATTGACGGTGCTGAGCCGACCTCTTGAGGTAGTACCTCAAAGTCCTGTGGACATCCAGTGTGTGGAGGAGAGCCTCCCCTTTATTGGAATGGGAAGGAAAACAAACAGGAAGGTCAACCGACTGGTTGAGGGTCAACTCTGAGACCACTTTCGGAAGAAACTTAGGATTCGTTCTGAGGGAAACTCTTTCCCTGTGGAAAATTAAATAGGGCTCATTACACATCAGAGCATGAAGATCGGAAACCCTTCGAGCTGAAGTAACAGCAACCAAAAAACAAACCTTCCAAGAAAGGTAACTCAGCTCACAATCCGCTGCTGGTTCAAAAGGAGGGAGGGAGGGCAAGTTTCTCCAACACAAAAAGGAGGTCCCAGGGTAGCATAGGTCCTGAATGGGAGGTCTCATATGCAGAATTCCCCTAAGCAAGGTGCTGGCGACATCCAATTGCGCCAATGCTCTGTCTCCCATGAGAGCATGATAAGCGGAAATTGCCCATATGTGCACCTTGACAGAGGAGTAACTCAGACCCTTTTCGTACGAGGAGAGGAGATACTGTAAAGCTGAGCTGACAGGGCAGGTGACAGGATCCAAATGCTGCGGCGATGCCCAAAGACAAAAATGCTTCCACTTGCATTAGCGTGGGTGGGTAGAGGGTTTTCTTGCTGAAACTAAGACTCGTCATACCGGGAAACCCGCATTCATGTTGAACTACGCCTGGCTGAGCCAAGTATGGGGTGTGGGCGAAGGTCCGGGTGGACCAGCGACCCTTGGTCCTGGAACAGTAACTGCGAGCTTATGGGCAGCGGAACTGGAGGTTCCGTTGACAACCACTGTAGTAGTGGGAACCAGATCTGCCGAGACCATTTAGGGGCCACTAGGATCATTCCGCCCCTTCTGCCTGTAACTTGAGCAGCACTCTCTGAATGAGAGGGAAGGGCGGAAAGGCATAGAGAAACCTCGTTGCCCAGCAAAGGGATAACGTGTCTGGTCAGAAAACTCCAGGCGCGTAATCTCGCGAGCAGAACGTTGGCAGTTTGGTGTTGCATAGTGACACAAAGAGGTCCAGCTCTGGAAGACCCCACCTGTCGAAAAGCTGGTCTGCTACGGACTGTAGCAGCTCCCACTCGTGCGCTCTGGAACGCAACCTACTGAGGCTGTGGGCAAGATCGTTGAGGACGCCTGGAAGGTGCACTGCGGACAGCAGAATGCCCCGCTCCATCGCCCAGTATAAGACTCTCATCGCTTCCCTGCAAAGGGGATATGAATGAGTGCCCCCTTTCTTGCTGATGTAGAAGATGACCGCCATGTTGTCTGTCTGAACTAGAAGAGAGCCTGGCACTAGGTCCTCCTGAAAAGTCTGTAGGGCGTAGAGAACCGCTCGCATTTCCAGTGCATTGATGTGAAGGGACTGCTCCTCGGGTGACCAAATCCCTTGCATTCGACGAGGACCTAGGTGCGCCCCGCACCCCAGGTCCGAATGCTCTGTCGCCAGAGTCTGACCTGGGTGGCTCCGGACAAAGCTGACCCCTTTCAAATTCCTGGGGTCCATCCACCAAAGCAGAGTCTCTCCTGAATGGCTCCGAGATCTTGACCGGGGGTCTAGATCGTTGTGGCTGGTCCCATTGCACCGCAAGGCATCCACTCACGGGACCCTCACGTGGGCGGGCCAAGGAAGCGAGGATGGCCCGCCACATGCACCAGTAAACTGAAGAAGTTCGAGCTGGAACTTGAGGAATTATGGAGATCTGTTCTGCCATGTCTCGCAGGCGATCTCCCCTGTCCTGGGGAAGGAAGGCCATTCCCTGGACGGAATCCAGGATCACTACGATGAAGGCGAGTTTTTGACTGGGTCCGGGGACGATTTTCTCAAGTTCAGGGTGATCCCCAGCCCTCGGAACAGAGTATTAGTGTCTTCGAGGGCACATAGAAGGCCTACTCTTGACGGGGCCGTAAGCAGCCAGTCGTCGAGGTAGGGGAACACATAGTACCCCATGCGCCTTATAGCCGTAGCCACCACTGCTAGGCACTTTGTGAAGACTCGCGGAACAGAAGACAGGCCAAACGGAAGCACTCGAAACTGAGTGCTCCCCTTGGAAGTGGAACCTCAAACTTCCAGTGGGGAGGGTAGACCCCGATATGCATGTATGCATCTTCCATGTCGAGAGAGCAGAGCTAGTCCCCCTGGTGCAACAAGGGAAGGAGTCCTTGGAGGGTCACCATCCTGAACCTTTTGTACTCGATAAAGAAGTTTAGAGGACTGAGGTCCAGAATGGGACGAAGGCCCTGTGTCTTTTTTGGGACCAGGAAAAGGTGAGAATAAAACCCCTGTCCTCGCTGATGCAAGGGGACCATCTCTATTGCCCTTTTTTGCAAGAGGGTCTGGATCTCTCCTTCTATAAGTTGGATGTGAGATGGAGGATAACGGGAGAGCTTTGGAGGAGTGTGCGGTGGAAAAACAACTCCAGCATGTGTCCTCTCCTGATGATGTTCAAGACTCATCGGTCCGCAGTTATTGACTTCCACCCTTCGAAATGAAGGGAGAAGCGGCCCCCAACCAGCTCCCCTGGATCTTCCTGCGGAAGGGTGGGGGCGGAAGGGAGTCACTGGTCTGAGCCGGGAGTGGGGAGAGAGGCCTGGGAGGACTTGGGCGCACAGGCGGGAGGTCCACCAGACTCCTGGTTGCCGGATCTCCTGCGAAAGCCTCCTCTCTGCCCCTGCTGGTTGCCACGCCGGGCTTGACCATGACCGCCTGAGGACTCATGAAAAGGTCATTGCTGACGGTGTCAGCTTGGTCGCGAACAGTACATCTGGCGGACCGACCAGATTGACTTGCCCGACTCCTGAGACGGGAGATCAAGGCCTCAGTCTCCTGCCCGAACAGCACAGTACCCTGGAAGGGCAGATCCTTGATACCGGCCTGCAGATCCTGGTGAAAGCCGGAGACTCTCAACCAGGCATGGCGCTGTAGGCACACCCCGGAAGCGGCTGCCCTGGCTGCCGTGTCATACGAGACACTCAGGACACGGGAGCCTATGTCTGAGCCCGGCTGGAGGAGGTTCAGGAGCTCTGTCTTCTGCGCAGAGTCTGGAAGGGTCTTCATCAGCTCTTGTCCCCTCTCCCAAAGTGCATTCTGGTATTGTACCATATGCATCAGAAAGTTAAGGGAATTTATGGAACAGGTGGAAGCAGCATATACCTTTTTGCCTACCTGGTCCAAGTAGCGAGACTCCGGGTCGGGAGGCTGGGAGCTGAGGTGCTTTGGCTGCCTGGACTTGTCATGGGCAGCCGTGATCACTGAGGAATCGGCCTGAAGGTGTCCATCGAGAAAGGGCTCTGCCCTCTGGGCCTTATACAGCCTATCCGACTTTTTCGGAACGGCTGGGAATGAGGCTGGATGCATCCAGGTGGTTCTGGTGAGGTCCTGGAACGTATCCGCCAAAGGAGGGATGACCAGAGGTTTTGGCTCCTTTAGCCTCAAGTACTTAGCCAGTCTCCGGCGTTCCAGATCCAGGTCCTCCGTATCCCACTCGGAGGCCTGGATGTGTCTCATGACATCCATAAAGGCAGGATCGTCTGGAGGCGAGCGAGGCTGGTCCTTCTCTCCCAGGGAGCGCTTCAAACTGAGAGAGGAAGATGAGGTAGACTAGACGATGGTGAGGAGGATCGACTATCTGACTTTGAATAGTCTGACCCATCCCTATGACCAGGCTCTCGCTGTTGCTGGTAACTAGGGGACAGACGTTGGCTCGAAGACAGACTCTGGTCCCTGGACCAGCGACGGAGCAGAGACCGACGTCGGGAGCATTCTCGCCTCGAGCAAGAAGGACTCCTGAGCTGACCTAGACCGGACGGCCTGTCACCAGAGTCCCTAGACCAAAAGGGAACAAGCCTTGGAGGGAGGTGTAGGTGGGTGCTCCAGCAACTTCTGAGGGGAAGACACCTCCCAGCTGTGGTTTTTCCGCTGGGTCCGGTACTGGTGTCTGGGCCGGCGATGGGGAGAACCGCTTATGGACCTGCCCCCACCAGAAAAAAAAAAAGATCCTGGAGCTCGTCCTTCGTGAAGATCTCAGCCGCTCATCTTGGGAAGGAAGTTTCCAGGACATCGAGGTGCGAAGGAGAGCCCTCCTGGGTGCCCAGGAGGTAGAAGGACTGGCTGACGGGAAGTCGGCTCTTCTCAAGGCTCCTTCACCCCTTCTAATCGGCAATGGTGCTGGCATGATGACAGGGTGACACCGGGGTGCCAGAGAGTCTGGCACCGGAGGCGCAGCCTTTAGCAGGCGGCGCCAGTGCCTTAGGAGGTAGGGCCGAAGCAGGCACCTCTAAGGGCTTAGTGGTGAGACTTAGCAGGGTCACCTTTGGCTTAGCCGGCTTCTCCCCCGAAGGGAGGCCTTAGCCCAAGAAGATGTTGGATGCTCTCCAGAACCTGAGGGATGGGCCTTATTCTGAGAGGGCCACTAATGCGAGAGGGACCGGGACCGGTGCCGGGACAGACTACGGTCTTTGCTATGGCGCTTTTCTTTTCGCTTCCCCTCCGAGGAGTGCAGATCCATTTTCTGCTCTAGCAAGTAGGCTTTTAGGGCCTTGAGGCGGCGGATACGGGTCCTGCTGGTAAAAGTCTGGCAATCTGAGCAGTTGGCGGTGTCGCGGTCTGGGCCTAGGCAAAAAAAAAAAAAAAAAAAACAAACACACCGCCGATAGCCGTCCTTCGCTGGGATCTGTCTCACACACACACACACACACACACACACACACTTGTTCAAGTGCTCTGGAGAAACCGATGCTCGAGAAGACATCAGTCGAACTCAAGAAACCGTCTGACAACGGCTGACGTCGATAATGGGAGAAAGACGAAAAAACGTCTAAAGAAGCAGTAAAATAACCGACGGGCAGTGGACTGACGTCGGTGTACCTTGAAGGCGAAAACTGTCGAAAAAACTGCTCCAAAGCCTTGATTGAAGACAAATTCTTGAAGATTTAGCTGCAACTGGCGAGCAGAAGCCATTCCTCCTTCATGTGCGGGACGCGTCGGGAAAGAAACAAGGTGGAGCTGGGTCTGCCCCATCTCGTTCCCAGACCAACGTTGGGGCGGGGCCGGCGTTGGGGGCGGTCCCTGCTGTGTACTGCTGGCAGAAGTTTCACCGGAGGGTCCTAGTGCCTGCGGCGTAGTCCTTATTGTAATAGCCTGCTGCAAGAGCTCCCACTCGAAGTAAGATCAGGTGTTGCACGATTCCATGTCGTGAAGCAGGCCAAGACACGAAAGACACCGGTTGTGCTGGTCGGTGATGGAATACTTTCAGCCACCTGGGCATCGCTGCATGGGGGGCCGACCCATCCAAGAAGTTTTCTTCCCCTCCGACCGAGACATGACCTACGGAGAAAAAAAGCACCAAAAACAGACTCGACTTCGCAGAAATATAAAGAAATGGAAAGATCTTGCCGGGTGACGTCGAGTATGGCAAAGCAGAACAGGTAGGAACCGACTGACTTCTGCACCAAAGTAAATAAGGAGACGGCGTCCAAGGTTTTTGGGCATCAAACTAGGCCTCTAGCAGCAGCTCCACACAAGGTGCGACCTCTACGGTGGGAGACGAAGAACTGGCAGGAAGGCAGAGTCAACGCAGCCCAACGGTCAACCCGCGAGCGCCACGCAGTGAGTCTGTCTCGACGGTGGCGCCGGCTCCACCTACCTTTAAAAAAAAAAGCTCCTGTGGGGTCCTGACCTCCGGCCAAGTACCCAACAGTGATGAATGGTGAAGACTGACACAGATAAGATCAAAAGTTTCTTACATGAATTTGAGGGGTGAGTCCCTAGGGACAGGAAAGGAGGAGAAAAGGGAAAGAAAGAGAAAAGAATAGAGGGCAACCACCAACTCCCACCCCAAACTAGTGGAGCAGCGGCATTGAGAAGTGCCCTCTTCCCCGATGCCTCTCACCCACTGTCAGAAGGTAAAATTCCCCCGTGTGCCCAAGGTCACCCCGCTCCTGACCACCGAAAAGGAAGGGGGGCCACAGAGGAGGGGACCCAAAGACCAAGGCCCCAGGGGGGATGGAGGGCGGGATTGTGATGAATGGTGAAGATACACCAAAAGATCAGGAATTACGGTAGGTACGTAATTTTCATATTTTCTGTATCAATCTTCACCATTCATCACCTTTGGGTGAGTACCGAGCCCACCCAAAAGGGGCCCTAGACCCTAAAGGACTAAGTCCCTTAGCACTCAGTTGGTGAGACACTGAGAGGGAGAACCTCTACAGGTCTGATGAGGCCAGAGACTGGGGAGAGCGAGACGGGGACCCCGGAGGGGGCAGCAGGTTGCCCCGACAAACGCCGTCTCACCCTATGAGAGAAAAGATGGGTTCTCCGGTATGCAGAGGAAATCACCCTACGCAGGGCCAAGGGTGGCAACCGGAAAAGACAGCCATGCCGTCCATCTAGTGCAGATCGCTGTTCCTATGACCCTGGGAGCTACCTCTTCGACGTCGTAAGATGCCCTCGCTTGGTGCCCTGCTAGCTCCAGGCCACGTGCAGAGTGCGCAATGGCTTGTCTGGTTACCTCTAAATCAGGCATAGAGGTTAGGAGTTGACCTAACCTGGACCACAGAAACCTATCATAGGTAGCATAGTAGGCCTGATGTGCATAAATTGAATGAAGCAACAATACCAAGTATAAGGTTCTCTTTCCCCAGAAGTCAAAATCCATAGAATCTTGATCCGGGGGCCGGTCACGGTGGACGGCGCGAAGCCTATTGGGAGTGTCCAGCTGCATCAGTCCTGTCTGAAGATGTGGCATACGACCTGGAGACTTCGGGGGGGGGGGGGTGTGTGTACAATACCTCTTGCTCAAATCCCTAGGGGCTGGGACTCCGGAAAAGGATCTTTGCCAGAATTGCAACAATGCTTCCTGGAAAGGAGCAAGCCAGGCGGGCACAAGGGTGTCTGCACTGAAATCGCCTAGGAAGGCGCGCATCGGAGTATGCTGAGTGGGTGGGGTGACATACAGGTCCTCCATCATCCTCATGAGAAACGCTGATACTCTGCGAGATCAGCAGCAGAAGAGATGTGGACAAAGGGCTCCTCTCCCCCTGAAGAGGGGGATGAGGAAGCGGAGGACCTTGGAGATCCAGGGGTTGGCTGCTCAGGGTGATGGTGGAACACCTGTCTGTCCATGGCCCTGACATACGAAGGGAAGTGAGCAGCCACACCCTTGAACTGCTCCCAAGAGAGAGGTCCCCTAGGACAAAGAATGCCTGGCAGCGCAGGAGATGGTGACAGAGGAGTGGGGGCAAGGCCAACTGCAGAAGGCGACCGTGCTCTGTCCAGGCAAGAGAGCGCATCAGGAGCCTCAAGAGAAGAGAGCACTCCAGAAAACCCAACAGCCAACAACTGATCAACCATGCTGGAACTGCCTAGGCTGTGCCCTGAAGATTCCCCCGTGAGGTGACCGGGACTGTGAAATTCCAAAAGGACGGTCCCTACCCTCCAAAGACCAGGGCCCTCTTGAGGAGACAGAGAGAAAAGGGTGGGGGTCCGCACTAAGACTCCTTCCCGAACCTGGGTGGGTCCTGGAAAAGGATTGCCGCATCAAACCCCGACCCCTCGGAATCCCAAAGAGCCCTCCTCCTCGCAAACACCAGAATAGGCAGCTGATAGTCCTGGTCAGTCCCCGAGGGGACCACCCAGGGAGTAGCACCCTTCCCTCCCGTGGGTGCTCTGATCGGCCCTAAAGTTGGGCAATCTAGGCACACCACCTGAGAGGGTACCCCAACTGAGGGGGCAGAAAACCCTCAGAGTCCAGGCTGCAGAGCAAAGAGGCCTGCACCACTGCCTGCTGGTCAGCACCCCTGACCCTAGACGCGGGAGCAACCGCCTGCTCCTCAGAGGGAGGCTGGCTCCGGTCAGCCGAGGAAACTACCAGGGTGTCCACATGGACCGCCAACTCAAAAGAGTCGGACAGCTAGTCGGAACCAGTCTCGGACTCAGTCTCAGAGAATGTAGACACCAAAGTCTGGTGCCAGACTGTACACGGACGCCCGCTGCCTTCCTGACCAAAGGAGGTACCAGTCCAGGTGTCTGCACCAGAGCCGGCGCCGAACTCTCCAACGGCACCGCGAACGGTGCCCATAGACATGGCGCCACCTCCAGCAGCATTGAAGTCAGGGATGGCACAGACGACTGCACAGACAGCTCCCTCAGCGCTGTCCTTGCTTGGCGCCGCAAGCGGCACTAGAGCTAGACAGCGCCGTTCCCAGCCTCGGCGCCATTCAGCACCTCCCACGGTGCCATCAGCGTTGCGAACGGCATCGACAGCGAAGACGACGCTGAGCGGCAGGACGGCGCCAACCACAGTGCCATCAGGGTCCATGGTGCCGAGGTCCAAGACGGCACAGACTGATGGCGTCGAGGACGATGGTGACCCAGACTTCCCAGCACAAGGAAATGACACTGGGGGAGCCTTCATCCCAGAAGGGGTGATTGCCAGAGCGGTGTCTCCCCTCCCGTCCCCTGAGGGAACAGAATGGGCCTCCTGTACCGTGGAAGGGGCCTCTGCCACGGCCAGGCTACTAGAAGCAGAAGCCCCCTCCCTCCATGTTCTGTACAGAACTGGGAGGGGACCTGGAGGAAAGGGCGAGAGACCGTGGCTTCGCCCAAGTGCGCCCATCCCCTGAAAGTCAGCAGAGCTAGTCAACTTTCCACGCACGTTGCTCGATGGCACAACAGTCCATGGAGAAGCAGATGTCGCACGAATCCATGCTGTGAAGCGGGCCAAGACACGCGAGGCAACGATCATGCTGGTCGGTAACGGAGTAATTGCGGCCGCATGGGCACCGACGCACAGGGGGCTGCCCCATTTTCAATGATTTCTTGCTCCCAACTGAGACATGATTGACGGCTAAACAATTTAAACAAAGACTCGACGTCACTGGCAAAGAAAGGAACGGTCTTACCACAGCAGCTTCAAGAAGAGGCGAAAATGGAACCGGCAGGAAGTGCAGGAAAGTATACTCTGCAACGATGACACGGAGTCGATACAGCAGTAGGCCTGTCTGTCCCTTGACTTCTTGTCCCTCCTCCCAACCCTTCTTACTCACAGCGACTCAGAACTGGCGGGAGGGCGGGGTCGACGACACCCAACGGCCAACCCGCAGCCATGCAGTGCTGCCGGCCTCTAGGGCAAAGTCAGCGCGTGACTATGCCCATCCAAAAAAAAAAACCAAAGGCTCCCGTGGGGTCATGACCTCTGGCCAGAACCCAAAGGTGATGAATGGTGAAGACTGACACAGATAAGATCTCATCTTCCCCACCGGTCAAACTCAGCGGAATCCTACTCTGGTGGTCAGTTGTGTTCCGGGTGCTGACACCCTGAAAGAGTGTCTAGAGCAGTCAGCTCCAAGGATGGGTGAGACAGAGAATCAAGAGTCTCCTGGGAAGCACAATACCTCCTCCTGCAGTCCACTGGGGCTGGGGATGATGCGGCTGGTGACTACCAGGTACGGACAGACGCTTCATGGAAGGGAATAGGCCAGGAAGGCATCACTAGGTGGTTAGCACTGAATTTGCTCAGAAACGAGCATCTCTCCTGCTCGGTACTGCGTCTTACTACATGGGAGATATGGAGCTCCTGAACTAACCTTGAGAGGAACCGCTGATATTCAGTGAAATCAGCTTGGGAGGAAAGATGGGCAGAATGTTCCTCTTCCTCAGAAGAGGAAGTCAAGGAGCTCAGGTGTTTGGAGTCCTCCTGCGGCAGGGCAGACAGGTGAAAGACCTGCTTGTCCATAGCTCCAACATACCTAGGGAAGATCACTGCAATGGTCCTGAACATCTCCAAGGTTAAAGGGCCCGTAGGACCCACATGGCCTGGGAGGGGAGAAGGTGTCTGCAGAGGATTGGGAAGGGCACTTCACAGAAAGTGTCCAGCCTCTGCCAGGGCTCTGAGACCCAGCCGCAGATCCTCCCACGTGGGGGGACCTGGGTGTCGATCCAGACAGCGAACACTGCAAATGTGTAAACAAATCCTGGAGGCTGCATGGTTCCAGAAGGGCAACCCTCAGCCCTGCCCACTAAGGGCACCCCTGAAGTCTCAGAGGAGGAGAAGCGAGGCTCAGTGCTTCAGCTCCTCCCCACTCCTTGCAGGATAGTGGAAGGAGGCCGACACACCTCACCTCGGCTTCTCAACCCCTCGGATTCTGAGACCGCCCTCTTCCTCGAACCCAGTGACAAAGCGTCCCCCAATTCTGCAGGCCCCACCAAGGGAGGCCACAGAAGATGGGGTCCCAGTCTCCACGAATGAGCCTACGGCAGCACCAGAAATGGCAGCTGCCACGACGTCCGCAGTCGAGACCACCGCACCAGGCCCCCCCCTTCCCCAGAGTGCAATCCAATGCAATGCCCCAAAGCCGGCATCAGGGAGTCCAGGGGGAGAACACTAGACTACCTGGTGCTGCGTCCAATAGGACTCCCTGACTCAGGAGTTGAGATGCCAGTCCGGATCGGTCAGCAGGTCATCTGTCCCTGAAGAGGAAGAGACCACATATGTCGCCACACTAGCAACCCACGGAGAATTCTTAACAGCGCCATCACGGGACACGGCACCACCTGCAACGCCGCCTCGATCCACTGCACCATGAACCATGAGAGGGTCCGCTGGTGGCGGGCCCAGCAACTGTGGGCTGCAACACCGGGGAACCTGAAACTCCATGAAGGTGACTGTCATGACAGTGCTCACAACCCGGCTTCCACAAGGAACCAAGTCGTTCCTCCGGCACCGGGGAAGAAACCTTCACGACGGCAAGGCTAGAACCTGAAGAGGTTTCCTCCTCACCATGCTGTTTAGACCCGGGATGGGACCCGGAGGCAAGGTCAAGAGATCTTGCCATGGCATCCCAAGAATGATGCCATCCTCCAAAAGTCGGCGGGGTCCTTCCGACTTTAAACATGCAGATCTCAAGAACACGGCGGTCCATGGAAAAATGGGCATCGCAGTTGTCCATATCGTGGTTGGGAACCAGGTGATGCAAACAAACATCATGTTGGTCCGTAATGGAAAAATGCTGGCCACAGGGGCACTGATGCATGGGGCACAGCCCACTTTGGATTTTCTCTTAGTCCCTGAACCAGACAGGACGCGAAAGAAATTCAACAAACTTTACAGAAAAAGGACCCAGCACTCTCGGTAGAAATAAAAGGAACAGGCTTACCGGATTCCAATGCCACCAGGTGAATTCAGAACCGAGATGGAGAGGCAGGAAAAACGGCATTGAATGGCGAAGGCCTATTGACGCACGTGAACTTTCGGCAACTCGCACAGCAGGTGCGACCCGACGGCAGCAGAAACAGAACTGGGGTGGAGGAGGAGTCTGAGGCGCTTAATGGCCAACCCTCGTGCGTCACGCAATGGATCGGCCTAGTGGGCAGAGCCATCGGTGCAGACACCCTCCCCCCCAAAAAAAATCCCGTACAGGTGCACACCGCTGGCTTACACCAATCAGTAATGAATGGTGAAGACTGACAAGGGAAGATTGAGCTTTAACATCTTCTTCCCCAAGGGACCCATCTGTGTGGAGTCTTGCAGTGGTGGGTACAGCCTTTTGGTAGGAATGGACCTACTGCACACTGGCGTCGAGACAGACTTCAATCCCAATAAAGGATGAGGGAGAGCTCCAGCAGACCAGATGGTAGCCCGGTATAGAGTCTGGAGGCCCCTCGAAACAGAAGGAGTGAAGAAAGAATGCCTCTGGACCAACATAGTAGCCCTTTCCAATGCAGTATGCCAGAATGGGATCACAACTGTGTCCCAGCTAGATAATGACAAGAAGCCCAGTGGCACAGTGCTGGGGTTCCTATCCACAAGATATACAGGTTACTCACCTGTAACAGGAGTTCTAGGAATGGTATACGTTGTTCATCCACATTGTCTGGCAGGTTCCTTGTCGCTTTAAATCTTGCCAGAAGGTCTTCAAGCTGGCTCCTCCCACCAACCCCGGTGGTAAAAATCTCAGCTCCGCCCCATGACGCCAGATCTAGCCCGCTGGAAGCCAGGTTGTGCGTCGAAGCCGGGGAGGTCAGGTGGGTCGTGTGGATGAGCAACATATACCATTCCTAGAACTCCTGTTACAGGTGAGTAAATACAGGTTACTCACCTGTAACAGGAGTTCTAGGAATGGTATATGTTGTTCATCCACACTTATTGGCAGGTTCCTTGCCGCTTTAAATCTTGCCGGAAGGTCTTCAAGTTAGCTCCTCCCACCCACCGGGTGGTAAAACTCCTCGCCCCCATGACGCCAGATCTGGCCCGCTGGAAGCTCAGGTTGCGTCAAGCCGGGAGGTCGGAGAATTGCAGGATGAACAACATACCATTCCTAGAACTCCTGTTACAGGTGAGTAACCTGTATTTCTAGGGACATGGATATGTTGTTCATCCACACTTATTGGCAGACTCCTAGCAGTTCTCCGGGAGGAGGGAGGCAAGGCGCACACCCCCTAATACTTACTTGGGGAACAAAGATTGGAGAACCGAGGCCCCAAAACCAGCATCCCGGCGTGACTCAAGGTCGATGTGGTAGTGGGAAATAAAGGTGTGTGCTGACTTCCAGGTAGCAGCCCTGCAGATCTCCTGGATAGGGACATCCCTGGAAGCAGCCACCGATGCAGCAGTATGGCGGGTAGAATGAGCTCTATCCTCTGGGAGGCTCCATGCCGCTAACTCATAGCAGAGATTTATGCAGGAGGTGACCCATCTGCCTATCGTCCGCTTGGCTGCAGGTCTGCCAGGTGCGGCTTCAGCGTGGGTGACAAACAGCTGGCGAACCTCTCCCGACTTCCAGCCATGTGCTCCTTATAATAAGCGGCGCCCTTCTAGGGTCCAGAGTATGGAGCCTATATTCGGCCTCCGAGGTGTGATTGGGGTAGAACACCGCAGAGTCAATACCTGATTAAGGTGAAACTCCGACACCACCTTCTCGGAAGGAATTTCGGTGGGGGCGAGGGACAACCTGTCCCTGTGGAAGACAGGTAAGAGACTCGATACTTTACTGGATTCTCCCATCCTTCTGGCTGACGCGAGCAGCCACCAAGAAGGGTTTTCCCACGACAGGTGGGGAGACCACACCTGTGCATTGGTTCGAATGGCTTGCCCATGAGCTTTGCCAGTACCAGCAGTAAATCCCACGGAGGTGGGGGTTCCCACTGAGGGGAAAATGTGATCAAGGCCTTTGAAAGCGCCTGACTACTTTTCCCGCGCCACTGACTGCTGACCGCCCGTGTCTGCAAGCAGAAATGGCCAGGGTGCACCTTAAGGGTCGCCGACCTAAGCCCTCTGACTAGATAGGGACCATAGATAGTCCAAAATGTCGCCACAGGACACGAAAGGGTCCAACCCTTCTCGACACCAAATGGAGAACCCTTCCATTTGAAGGCATAGCATTTTCTGGTCGACTCACGGGACGCCTCAACGACGCTGAGGACCTCGCCGGAAAGACCCAAGGCCTGGAACTCTAGCACCAGGAACCAGGCGCCAGGTGCAGGGATTGAAGGTCCGGATGGAACACCTTCCCTGATTGACTGAGAGCAGGTCCGGCGAGCTGGAAGCTGCCGCTGGAGTCCTGGAGCTGAGACTGAGGAGATCTGGGTACCAGAACTGGCGAGGCCAGTCTGGGGCTATCAGATCACCTCCGCGCCTTGTCCCTCCCTCGCTTCAGCAGGACCCTGTGAATCAGGGAACGGGGAAAGGGCGAAAAGAGGCCCGGGTCCACGGCTCGAAAAGGCATCCCCTGCAGCGAGCCCTGCTGAGGGGGCGGGCATGAAACAGCTCAGCCTTTCGCTCTCCTGGAGGCAAACAGATCCACCCAGAGGTGTGCCCAGCGGAGAACAGGTCTTGCACTATCTCCGGCAGGAGAGACCACTCATGCGATGCAGCCCCTATCCGGCTCAGGGCATCGGCCAGGGTGTTGGAGGCTCCTGCCACATGAATGGCCAGGAGATCCGCCTCCAGGCTGCGCACTAGTGACCAGATGCGGAGAGCTTCCTTGCATAGAGGCAAGGAGCGTCCCGCTCTGGCGGTTTAGATAGTACATGGTCGTGGTATTGTCCGTCTGGACTCGGACCACTTGACCCCGGAGAAACGGAGCAAAGGCGGTGAGAGCTAGGCGGACCGCACGGAGCTCCAGCAGGTTGATATGGCATCGGGACTCCCGGGACCAGAGGCCGTGGCGCTTGGTGTTCCCCAGATGGGCACCCAACCCATCAAAGAGGCGCCGGTCGATAGAGAGACCGCCGCCTGGGCGGACAAACGGGATACCCTCCTGCAGATGGGACAGAACGTCCACCACTGGAGAGTGTTCCACATCTCCTGGTCGCCCACACCGCTGGTCCAGAGGGTCGCAACGCCAGACCACTGGCCGCCAGACCCACTGGAGGGGGCGATGTGCCAGCGCCCAAAGGGACTACGCTGGTACAGGCCGCCATAAGACCCAGGAGTTCGCAGGAAGTCCCGGGCAGGGCGCCATTGCCCAACCAGAAATGATTGGGCAAGGAGGAGAACCTCGGCCCGTCCGGGAGCCGGTTTGGCTCAAGAGAAAGTCGAGCTTCTGCCCCGATGAAGGATATCACCTGCTTCGCTCGAGGTCTCGACTTGGCCTCGCTGACCAGGAGGCCCAGTTGAGAGCAAACCCGAGGGCCAGATTTCTGGACCGCTCCACCTCCAACCTGGAGGGGCTGCTATCAGCCAATCGCCCAGGTAAGGGCACACTGACCCCTCGGCGCCAGAGGAAAGCTGTCACCGCTGCAATGCATTTGGTGAAGACCCTGGGAGCTGAAGAAAGCCGAAGGGCATGGCCTGGAACTCGAAGAGGGATCCCTCCGCCTGAAGCAGAGGAATCTCTGATGAGACGGACGGATAGGGACGGAAAGAACGCGTCCTGAAGTCCAGAGCACAGAACCACACGTGTTCCAGAGATGGTATTATCTGAGCCAGAGTGACCATTCTGAAGGTTCGAGACCTTAGAACTTGTTCAGGTCGTGTAGGTCAAGATGGGGCGCCAGCCCTCGTCCATTTCGGGACCAGGAAGTACCTGGACACGAACCCTGGTTCTGGTGAAGGGTCCTCTATCTCTTTATCACCCTTTTGAAGGAGGAGGGCTATGTCGCACCGACGAGAATGTAGAGATTCTGGGACCCCAAAGTTACCAAGGGCGACGGCTCTGAAGGGTGGAGCCTGTTCAATTCCAGAGGCATGCCTCTTCCACCACCTCTCAAACCCACCTGTCCGTGGTAACAGCGACCAGGCGGAAAGGAAGTGTGGAGCCTGCCTCTCAATGGGGAACCAGGGGCGAGGTGACGGGGATGGGGGTGACACCCCTCAGCCCGTCACTTAGCAGGCTTGGAGGAAGGACCGGCCTGGGGACCACCAGGGCCTTTTCCTCCTTGCTTCTTATTAGAGGAAGCCGATGGCTTGGGCTTGGAATACTCAAGGTCTAGCCTGCTGGCCCTGACGCTGTTGTTGGGCATGGCGTAGGGGGAGTAGAGGGACGAAGGACTTAGGCTGGGCTACGACCCTTGTCCCTCTGTGCGGACGAGACCGAATCCAAGGTGGCATTGGATTTTTCGATCCTCTGGAGGTGGCCTTCCACTCCAGGGCCGAACAGGTCTGTTCCCAGGAAAGGAACGTCCGCCAGCTTGTGCTGGGTATCTGGGTAAAGGTGGATATTCGCAGCCACGCCTACCGGCGCATGGCCACAGCGCGCCACTGACCGGGCACATGAGTCTCCTATATCCAGAGCAGTCTGAGCTGTTTGGCTACTGCCCGTTTCATCCCGCACCTGCTTGACCGTGGTCTGCAGGTCAGCGGGAAGATGAGGGACCGCCTCATCCAGGGAACCCAACAGGGCATGGGAGAAATGTGCCATGAGGACGGCCAACTGGCCTGACGAGCCGAGAGAAGAGGCAGCATACACTTTCCGCCTCGAGTAGTCCAATTTCTTGACTTTGTCGGCGGTTTGTCCATCCCCTGGCATTACCGCACGCCGAAAACACTGTCCGTGACCAGCCCTTCAGCCGAGGGGTGTTCAGAAAACCCGACAGAGAGCCAGTAGGGACCGTGACTTCCTGGCCATCCTGGCCGGGCGAGGACAGGAAGCTGGACGCTGCCAAAGTTCCAGGGCTGCCCGACAATGGCTTCGCCACTGGAAAGGCCTCCGTGGAGAATCCTCGTACAGAATCTCGTGAGAGGATATTCGGCCCGCTGGATACGGGTTCAAGCTTCATCCCAGTGGATTCTGAGATGAGCCTAAGAAGTCCTAGGAAGGACGTAGGGCTATCGCTCCACTGACTGCCCCAGAGGACTCCAAGTCAAGGCGCTTGGAGAACAGGGAGGAGTCATCCGACTCCGACGAGTTGTCGAATAGCTGCCTGGAGCCTGAGCCACCCTCCACTTGCCGAGGCTTGTCAGGCGTGAGAGTGACCGACAGCCTACGGGGAAGGCCTGGGGCCAACCGCGAATCTTTCGTCGGAGCCCCAGCTGTCGGCTGAGGTGGAGGCGGTTCCACCACAATTGGTGGGGCAGCCGGAATAGGTCGGACAACCTCTGCTGTAGGTTGGCGGGCATGGAGCCTCCCAGAGGGATAAGAGCTCATTCTACCCGGCATACTGCTGCATCGGTGGCTGCTTCCAGGGACGTCCCTATCCAGGAAATCTGCAGGGCTGCTACCTGGAAGTCAGCTCACACCTTCATCACCCACTACCACATCGACCTTGAGCATGGCCTCGAGTTTTCCGCGATTCCGCGGGTGCGGCAAACCGCGGAAATATCTGCGGAATTTGCAGCCCCCCTCGGAACAAACGTGCCCCCTCTGAAATATTAGTATGCCACACTGGGAGCCCACCCCAGCGTGGCAAATGCTTCATTTGCCGACGGGGGGGCCTGGGGCCAACCGCGAATCTTTCGTCGGAGCCCCAGCTGTCGGCTGAGGTGGAGGCGGTTCCACCACAATTGGTGGGGCAGCCGGAATAGGTCGGACAACTGGCCTGGAACAGGCTCTCGACCACATCATCTGGTCCGGTGGCAACCACTTAATGGCTGGAGAAGAGGCCTGAGCCTGCTTATTGGCCAGAAAAATTGTTGCCACATGAGGTCTCAGATTTGGCGAGCTTACGCGAAGCCTTCCCTCCTCGGCTGAGGAGGAAGAAGAGAAGAGCGGCGACGCCGCTTTGTCGCGTGCCGGACCGAGACCGCTCTGTGTCGACGGAACGGCTGGACCGCGAAGATGTCCGAGACCGAGAAACTCGGCTAGGCCGAGGTCGGTGAGGCGGGAGCTGAGGATCGGCGATCCTCGGTTCGGTCGGCAAAACCGACGGCTCCTGATTCACCGTACGGGAGAGCCGACGATATCCTCAACCCTCACCGGGAACCGGGAGGAGGGAATTCGGCTTCTCCAGCCGACAACCCGTCCTAACGGGTCAGAAAAATCTGAACCTCGTCAGCCGGAGTCTCAGTCACCTGGGCGGACGGGGCACCGTGAAGCCAGTGGTCAAGCCGAATTCGACCGAAGTCGCATTGTCGACGAGGGAGGGGGATCTTTCCGCCTCCCAAGAGCCGCCGACGATGAGATTTGTTTCAGACTTCTTCGACCGATGAAACGGACTCAAGAAGTAGGACCTCGCCTTTAGTTGAGAGGGCATGCAAAGCCCTTAAAGGAAGCTGAATATGAGGACCCGAGCGATAGAGGACAAAGGCCGAGAAGAGGAAGTCATGCCTGAGCCGCCTGCTCTTCAAGGCGACCAACCTCTCTAGGTTGTTCGGGCGGATCTCCGCAGCCGCTGAAACGCCAGTCGGGCTCTTTGATTTGACCGAGGAAATCTTCTTCGGGACGCCCAGAAGTAAGCTGGCAGCGCGCCCTTGAGGGACGACCGAGAAGGAGGAACACAGGCCTAAGCCCGCGGGTCGCGTGCTCCTGGCCAAGGCAATAAACGTACGTGGAGTGCGGGTCTGTCCGGACATCTTCTGCCCACAGGACAGCTCCAAATCCGGAGTCGACGGTCCATCGCAGCCGCCGGGGAAGAAGACCAGAAAGTTATAAAAGGTTTTTTTTTGTTTTTTAAACCGGCGATTTTAGGCCCAAAACTTAATCGCAGAGCCGCTATGAGGGAACCTGAGCTTCCAAGCGGTAAGGAAGATCTGGCGTCATGGGGCGGAGCCGAGAGTTTTACCACCCGGGTGGGTGGGAGGAGCTAGCTTGAAGACCTTCCGGCAAGATTTAAAGCGGCAAGGAACCTGCCAATAAGTGTGGATGAACAACATATCCATGTCCCTAGAACCTGTATTGCTAGGGACATGGATATGTTGTTCATCCACACTGTCTGGCAGTCTCCTAGCAGTTCTCCAGGAGGAGGGAGGGAAGGCGTACACCCCCTACTTGGGAAATAAAGACTGGAGAACCGATGCCCCAAAACCAGCATCCCGGCATGACTCAAGGTCAGGGTCCCGATTTTTCTGCGGCACATCGGAGCAAAGTTTTGTGGCAGGGTTCTCATTTGCCGCAGAACTTCTGCGGCACTCAGCACCAATTTCTGCGGCACATTTTTACCCTTTTTTTTTTTGCCCAATCCGACACAATGCACGCTCTTAACACAGTCATTTTAAGGGCTTTTGTCACCAAATTTTCAACATAGCCAGTTTAAGACCTCTGCTCATGAACAGTATCACTGCGATTTTATTAATCTGTCCGGAACATTGATTTCGCACACCGACCACGCCATTGTGCGCTACGTGTGCGAAAACACATTTTGGGTGAAATGTGAAAAATGACAGTTGTACTGTTCATAAGAAGGTGTGGCAAAATGGCAATACTGAAAATCTGGGTGAAAATATTAAAAATAACAAAGTTACGGCGTGGGTAGGAATTGCGCAACGCCGCTCGCAAAACGAGTCGATTTTGAGAATAATTCACAAATTTACAACATAGGGTTTTTAGAGTTTCCTTATGAACTGTGACACTGTCATTTCGTTAATCATTCCGAAAGATGGTTCATGCGAGTGACTGCGAACCACCTTCGGACCGATTATGAAATAACAGTGTCACAGTTCATGAGGTGGGGCCCCAAAAACCCCATGTTGAAAATTTGGTGAAAAAATTCCCAGAAATGGCCGAGATATGCACTAAAGTTTAAAATAAAATCCATTTATGCCATTATACAGCTTACCGGCATTTCTTCAGTTCGCGGTCGTCTTTGAAGAGTGCAGATGTGTTCCCGGTCCATAGAAGATCATCGCGCTGGGCTCTGGAGGCAAGTATGGGTTGCGGTGGGGGTGAGGTGAGGGTGTGGGGAGGTGGGTACGCAGAGGGTGGGTGCGGGTTGGGGAGGGGGACAAAGAATCACCGATGGAAGGTTTTTTTTTTTCAGGGTGTTTGGGCGCCACACAAGGAGGGACTTTGCCATGCTGGGGTGGGCTCCCACGCGGCACCAGGCAGCTTGGGAATGATGAAGCCAACAGGGACTGGGCACCGCTGGCAAGGAGCTTTTACACGCCTGGGTGGGCCTCAGTGGCACACAGAAACATTTGGGGGGCAGTGAAACAGATGGGATTGGGCCCCGTCGGCAAATGAACATTTGCCACGCTGGGGTGGGCCCAGTGTGGCATACTAATATTTCAGAGGGGCACGTTTGTTCCGAGGGGGGCTGCAACGCAGATATTTCCCGCTGGTTTGCCGTGACCCATGAATCGCTGGAAAACCCGAGGCCATGCTCAAGGTCGATGTGGTAGTGGGTGATGAAGGTGTGAGCTGACTTCCAGGTAGCAGCCCTGCAAATTTCCTGGATAGGGACGTCCCTGGAAGCAGCCACCGATGCAGCAGTATGCCGGGTAGAATGAGCTCTTATCCCTCTGGGAGGCTCCATGCCCGCCAACCTACAGCAGAGGTCTATGCCGGAGGTGACCCACCTGCCTATCGTCCACTTGGCTGCAGGTCTGCCAGGTGCGGCTTCAGTGTAGGTGCCAAACAGCTGGTGAAGCTCTCCCCGAACTTCAGCAGTCCACTCCTTATAATAAGCGAGCACTCTTCTAGGGTCCAAAGTATGGAGCCTATATTCAGCCTCCGAGGTGTGACTGGGGTAGAACACTGGCAGAGTCAACACCTGGTTAAGGTGAAACCTCGACACTACCTTCAGAAGGAATTTCGGGTGGGGGTGCAGGACAACCTTGTCCCTGTGGAAGACCAGATAAGGAGACTATGGAAAGCACCTGGAGCTCTCCCGTCCTTCTGGCTGACGTGATAGCCACCAAGAAGGCAGTCTTCCACGACAGGTGAGAGATGTCACACCTGTGTATCGGTTCCAATGGCTTGCCCATGAGCTTAGCCAATACCAGTAGTAGATCCCACGGAGGTGGAGGTTCCTTCACACCGGAGAGGATATGTGATCAAGGCTTTTGAAAAAGCGCCACTAACTGCTTCACGGCCCGCGCCCGGTAAGCAGGGATGGCTGCCAGGTGCACCTTAAGGGTCGTCGACTGAAGCCCTAGCAGAGAAAGGGACCACAGGTAGTCCAGAATGGTTGCCAAGGAACAAGAGAAAGGATCCAGACCCTTGCCCTGACACCAAATGGAGAATCTCTTCCATTTGAAGACGTAGCATTTTCTGGTCAACTCCTCACGGGATGCCTCAACGACGTTGAGGACCTCGTCGGAAAGACCCAAGGCCTGGAACTCTAGCCGCTCAGGAACCAGGCCGTCAGGTGCAGGGATTGAAGGTCCGGATGGAATACCTTCCCCGATTGAGATCAGGTCCGGGAGGGCTGGAAGCTGCCTCGGGAGCCTGGAGCTGAGACTGAGGAGATCTGGATACCAGAACTGACGGGGCCAGTCTGGGGCTACCAGAATCACCTGCGCCTTGTCCCTCCTCGCCTTGAGAAGCACCTTGTGGATCAAGGGAAATGGGGGAAGACGTAGAAGAGGCCTGGGGTCCACGGCCTCGAGAAGACATCCCCTGCAGCGAGCCCTGCTGAGGGGGGCGGGCATGAAACAGTCTCAGCTTCGTATTCTCCCTGGAGGCAAACAGGTCCGCCTGAGTGTTGCCCCAGTGGGAGAAGAGATCTTTTACTACCTCCGGCCGGAGAGACCACTCATGAGACGCAGCCCCTATCTGGCTTAGGGCATCGGCCAGGGTGTTGGAGGCTCCTGTCACGTGAATGGCTAGGAGATCCGCCTCCAGGCTATGCACAAGTGACCAAATGTGGAGAGCTTCCCTGCACATAGGCATGGAGCACGTCCCGCCCTGGCGGTTTAGGTAGTACATGGTCGTGGTATTGTCTGTCTGGACCTGAACCACTTGACCCCATAGAAACAGAGTGATGGCAGTAACGGCAAGACGAATCGCTCGAAGCTCCAGCAGGTTGTTATGGCATCGGGACTCCCGAGGGAACCAGAAGCAGTGTGCTCTATGCTCCCCCAAATAGGCACCCCAACCCAGAGAGGCTTCAGGCGATAGCGAGACCCTCGGCTCGGGGCGGACAAACGGGATGCCCTCCTGCAGATGTGCCGGAATGGTCCACCACTGGAGAGCGTTCCACATCCCCTGGGTCACTGTCAACTGATCCAGCGGATCGAAGTGTTGTGACCATTGGCTGGCCAGCCTCCATTGGAGGGAACGCATGTACCAGCGGGCCCAACAGACCACGCTGGTGCAGGCCCCCATGAGGCCCAAGAGGCGCAGGAAATCCCGGGCAGGGCACGATTGCCCAACCTGAAATGATTGGGCAAAGGAGGAAAGAACCTCGGCCCTATCCGCCGGGAGCCGTGCTCTGGCTCGTACAGAGTCTAGTTCTGCCCGATGAATTGTATCACCTGCTTTGGCATGAGATCCGACTTGGCCTGGTTGATGAGGAGGCCAACCTGAGAGCAAACCTGGAGGGACAGATCTCTGGACCACTCCACCTCCGCTCTGGAGGGGGCTGCAATCAGCCAGTCATCCAGGTAGGGGTACATCCGGACCCTTCGGCACCGCAGGAATGCTGTCACCACTGCCATGCATTTGGTGAAGACCATGGGAGCTAGGGAAAGGCGGAAGGGCATGGCCCGAAACTCGTAAAGGGATCCCTCTGCTCTGAAGTGGAGAAATCTCTGGTGGGATGGACGGTTTGGGACGTGAAACAACGCGTCCTGAAGGTCCAGAGAACAGAACCACATGCCTCATTTCAAGGATGGGATTATCTGAGCCAGAGTGACCATCCTGAAGGTCCGAGACCTTAGGAACCTGTTCAGGTCGAGAATGGGAGCTAGGGCGCCAGCCCCCCGTCCATTCTGGGACCAGGAAGTATCTGGACACAAACCCTGGGTCTGGAGGAGGATCCGCCACCTTCCTGATCACCTCTTTTTCCAGGAGCAGGGCAATATTGGTTTGGCAAGCCGACAGAGAAGCTGCGGACCCCATAGCCCCCCGGAGGGGCGACGGCTCGGAGGGTGGGGCCTGCTCAAACTCCAGAGGCAGGCCCTTTTCTACCACCTCCAACACCCACCGGTCCATGGTGATAGCGGACCAGGCAGAAAGGAAGTGACGGAGCCGTCCCCCCATGGGGGGGAACCCAGGGGGGAGTGACGAGACTGGGGTGACGCCCCTCAACCCATCACTGGGCAGACTTGGAGGGGGGACCGGCCGAGGGACCTCCTGGGCCTTTACCTCCCTGCTTCTTGTTGGAGGAAGCCACGGACTTGGGTTTGGGATGCCAAGCGCGAGCCTGCTGGCCCTGGTGCTGTTGGGCCGGACATGCCGAAGGTGCAGAAGGACGAAAGGATTTGTGCTGCTGCTGTCGGCGGCCTTTGTCCTTCTGGGCACAGGAGACCGAGTCCAGAGTGGCACTGGACTTTTTGATCCACTGGAGGTGACCTTCCACTCCAGAGCCGAAGAGGTCGGTCCCCAAGAAGGGGACATCCGCCAGTTTGTGCTGGGTATCCGCCGTGAAGATGGATATCCTCAGCCATGCTCTACGGTGCATGGTCACCGCGGCCGCAACCGATCTGGCACAGGAGTCTCCGATATTCAGAGCCATTTGGAGCTGCTGCTTAGCCACTGCCCTACACTGGTCACGCATCTGCCAGACCATGGTCTGCAGGTCCGCCGGGAGATGAGGGATCACCTCATCCAGGGAGCCCATGAGGGCGTGGGAGAAGTGTGCCATCAACACGGCCGAGCTGGCCTGGCAGAGGCCAAGGAAGGATGCAGTGTACACCTTGCGCCCGGCGTAGTCCAGCTTTTTGGACTCCTTGTCTGGGGGGCTTGTCCACGTCCCTAGCATTCCCAGAATGCCAGAAAACGCTGCCGGTGACCAACCCATCGGCAGAGGGGTGTTCCGAAAAACTGGGCAAAGAGCTGGTAGGGAACGCATACTTCCTGGCCAAAGGCGCAGGACAGGAAGCAGGCCGCTGCCAGAGCTCCAAGACTGGGCCAACAATGGCTTCAGCCACCGGAAAGGCCTCCGTGGGTGAATCCCCTCGGTCCAGCATCTCCGTCAGGGGATACTTGGCCCGCTTGGATACGGGCTCGAGCTGCATGCCGGTGGACTCAGATGAGCCGAAGCAAACCCATGAAGGACAATGGGCTTTCGTCTATCGACTTGCCTCCGGAGGACTCCAGGTCAATGGGCCTGGAGAACAGGGAGGAGTCATCGTTGGACGTGGAGGAGTCCACGAAGAGCTGCATGGGGCCTGAGCCACCCTCCACCTGCCAAGGACAGTCGGGAGTGAGGGTGACCGACAACCTGTGGGGCAGGCCTTGACCCGACCGAGAATCCTTGGTCGGCGCCCCCGATTTCGGTTGTGGAGGCGGAGTTCCACCACAACCGTGGGCAGCTTTCAGCTGAACAACCGCCCAGGTTTAAAATTTCCTGGACAGCGAGGGGCTTGTTTTGGCCGCCGGTGACAGCCACGGATGGTTGAAGGTGACGCCAGCTTGTTCCCAGACAGAAGAAACTGCTGCCACATCAGGTCCTTGTAGCGGCGACGCAATTTGCGCCGAAGCCTCTCCTCTTCCGAGGAGGACGACGAGGACGAGCGGCGGCACCGCTTACCTCGGTGCAGAGACAGAGACGATGACCGAGAAGTCGGCGGGATCGGCTGGACCGAGACGATGGCCGAGATCCTCAGTGTTTCCGAGGACGGGTCTGAGAAGGAGCGAGAGACACCTGCTCTTCCCTCGGCTTGGAAGCCTTAACAGACGACTGCGGCACCGGGGACACAAGCAGGTCCTCGGTCTCCACCAGGGGAACCGGTGAAGAAGGGTTGTCTGCCTCACCAGTCGACAGCCCGTCCGATGGGTTGAGAAAAATCTCAACCGCGTTGACGGGTGTCTCGGCCGGCTGGCCTGATGGGGATGCCGTGAAGCCAGGGACCTTAGCTGCAACCTCGACAGAAGTCGACAGTCGGCTGTCTGGGGAAGGAGACCTCTCCCACTCCCACGAACGCCGATGATGGGACTTACCCTTTGAGTCGTCCTTTTTGGACCGAGAGGAATGTCCCTATGGCCCCTCTCCCTTCGTGGAAAGGGACTGGCAAAGCTCCTTGAAAGAAGCCGAATCCGAGATACCCAGTAAGAGCGAGGTAAATGCCGTGACCGAGGAAGAGGGTGATGTGGCCTGGGCCACCTCCTTGATGGCGATCATCTGCTCGAGTTGCTCAGCTGAGCCAGCCGCCGCAGTAACCGCCCAACGGGCCTCCTTTGACTTAACCGGCAGGTAGCGCTTCTCGGGGCGCCCAAGCTGTAACCGGGCAGTGCGGTCCTCCAGGACGTTGGTCGAAAACGAACGGCATGACTCGCAGGCCTGCGGGTCGTGTTCCAGGCCAAGGCAGTAGACGCACGTGGAGTGCGGGTCCGTCCTGGACATCTTCTGCCCACAAGGGCACAGCCGAAATCCAGAAGTCGATTTGTCCATTGCAGCCGCGAGGGAGAAAGATGACCGAAGTCTTGAAAATTTTAAAATGAGTTTCGGGCGAACGGAAGAATTAGGATCCAGTCTATCATGCAGAGCGTTAAGGAGGGAACCTGAGCTTCCAAGCAGTCAGAAGATCTGGCATCATGGGGCAGAGCCGAGAGTTTTCCCACCCGGGTGGGTGAGGAGAGCCAGTTTGAAGACCTTCCGGCAAGATTTAAAGCGGCAAGGAACCTGCCAGACAGTGTGGATGAACAACATATCCATGTCTCTAGAAAGGGCCAATACAGCAACTCCTTCATCTATCGCACCTACTCAGCAGATAAGAGAGAAGCTGTCATTCTTTGAGAGGATGGTAAGTGGAAGGATACTGGAAAATCAAGAGCAGATGGAGCAGACTGAGGCAGCAGGAAGAGTATCGTGTGTGTCTCACTAAACCAGAGCTGCACACTCTCCATCCACTGTTGAACTGCTGCTGGGACAAAAGGCTCAGAGGGCCAAGGATCCCTGTCATCCTATTAAACAGGGATTGAGGCACTAGAGGTGGCAGCCTGGGCAGGGCCATAAGTGATCTGAGTACAGCCAGTACTGGAGCTTCGACCTACACCCTGTGACTCACCTGACTACCTCACTTTGAGGAAGGAGCAGGAAGAGCCTCCTAACCTAGAAACAATAACAAGAGTGGTGGCTAGTGGCAGATGTCCACAGGGGGAGCCACTGGACAGATGACAAACTGGCCGGTCTCCACAAGGCCCTGCTGCCCAATGCAGAGTTTACACAAATGACATCACCAACACCAGGCTAAGGCCTACACCATGAGAGGTGCCCACACCAATACTGCACCAACAATGGTACCAACCAGGGTGTTGACACAACTAGTGGTTCCTACACCAGCTCCAGTATTGAAGACTGCACCAACCAAGACACCGTCAGTGGTGCTGATACCAAAACTGTCAGAACCAGCAGACATCAATGATGTAACAGGACCGGCCGACATTTTTAAGTGTAAACAATGGAAATGGAGTGGTACAGCATCAATGAGTGTTGGACCATGGTGGGTGCTCCCTCCATCACCCAGATGGAGTCGACTATCAATACAGACATTGTCATCAAGAATCTTTGTCATGATCCCAGCTTGGTGAGGGAAGGGAGAGCTCAGTACCTTGACCAACTCAGAGCGGTGTGGGCACTGGAGGGTGATGGGGAACGATCTGGTGACCTACTTTGCAAACAGCTGGACAAAGACCTGCCTGTGAAACTTGGGATTGGCTGTCCTAACCTTCAGGGATCAAACCTTCAGTGTCTAGTAGCATGCAGAAGTCAAAGGTGTTCATGTCGTTATTAGCCCTAAGACTGGTAAGGCACAATATACGTCAGTCAAAGCGGGCAATAACTCACCTGCATACACAACACCTGAAAAGCAGTGTCCCACACAGTTTTGGGACTTTAACTCTTTTATGGTCTGACATATAGTTTGGAAATGATCATAAAATAAAAGTGTGTGTGTGTGTGGGGGGGGGGGCGCTGTTGAGCCCAAGCTTGCAGGCAGCAGACTAGAACAGCTCTTAAAAATACAGGTTACTCACCTGTAACAGGAGTTCTAGGAATGGTATATGTTGTTCATCCACACTGTCTGGCAGGTTCCTTAACGCTTTAAATCTTGCCGGAAGGTCTTCAAGCTGGCTCCTCCCATCCAACCGGGTGGTAAAACTCTCTGCTCCGCCACATGACGCCAGATCTAGCCCGCTGGAAGCCAGGTTGTGCGTTGAAGCCGGGGAGGTCGGGTGGGTCGTGTGGATGAACATATACCATTCCTAGAACTCCTGTTACAGGTGAGTAACCTTCATTTCTAGGGACATGGATATGTTGTTCATCCACACTGTCTGGCAGACTCCTAGCAGTTCTCCGGGAAAAGGGAGGCAAGGCACACACACCCTACTTAGGGAATAAAAGACTGGAGAACCGAGGCCCCAAAACCAGCATCCCAGCATGACCCAAGGTTGATGCGGTAGTGGGTAATAAAGTATGTGCCGACTTCCAGGTAGCAGCCCTGCAGATATCCTGGATAGGGACATCCCTGGACACAGCTACCGATGCAGCGGTATGGCGGGTAAAATGAGCTCTTATCCCTCTGGGAGGCCCCATGCCCATCAACCTATAGCGGAGATCTATGCAGGAGGTGACCCACCTGCTTATTGTCCGCTTGGCTGCAGGTCTGCCAGGTGCAGCTTCAGCATAGGTGACAAACAGCTGGCGAACCTCTCCCCAAACTTCAGCCGTATGCTCCTTAAGAAAGCGAGCGCTCAAATAGGGCCCAATATGGAGCCTATATTCGGCCTCCGAGGTGTGATTGGGGTACAACACCGGCAGAGCCAACACCTGGTTAAGGTGAAGCTCCGGCACCACCTTCGGAAGGAACTTCGGGTGGGGCGCAGGACAACCTTGTCCCTGTGGAAGACCAGATAGGGAGACTCAAAGGAAGCACCTGGAGCTCTCCCATCCTCCTGGTTGACGTGATAGCCACCAAGAAGGTGGTCTTCCACAACAGGTGGTAGACATCACACCTGTGCACTGGTTCGAATGGCTTGCCCTTGAGCTTAGCCCATACCAGCAGTAGATCCCACGGAGGTGCAGGTTCTCGCACCGGAGGGGAAATGTGACCAAGGCCTTAGAAACGCCAGACCACCTTCTCCTGCACCACCGACTGCTTTCTGGCCCGCGCCCGGAAGGCAGAGATGGCTGCCAGGTGCACCTTAAGGGTCGTCGACCGAAGTCCTTGCTGAGAAAAAGGACCACAGGTAGTCCAGAATGCTTGCCGAGGAACAGGAGGAAGGGTCCAGTCCCTTTCCCTGACACCAAATGGAGGAACTCTTCCATTTAAAGGCATAGCATTATCTGGTCGACTCCTTACGGGACGCCTCAACAACATTGAGGACCTCGTCGGAAAGACCCAAGGCCTGGAACCTAGCTGCTCAGGAACCAGGCCGTCAGGTGCAGGGATTGAAGGTCCGGATGGGATAACTTCCCCTGACAACAGAGATCAGGACCGGGCAGACTGGAAGCCGCCTCGGGAGCCTGGAGTTGAGACTGAGGAGAACTGGATACCAGAGCTGGCAGAGCCAGTCTGGGGCTACCAGATTCACCTGCGCCTTGTTCCTCCTCGCCTTGAGAAGCACCTTGTGGATCAAGGGAATGGGGGAACGGCGTAGAAGAGGTCCGGGGTCCACGGCCTCAAAAAGGCATCCCCCTGCAGCGAGCCCTGCTGAGGGGGGCAGGCATAAAACAGTCTCGGCTTCGCTTTCTCCCTGGAAGCAAAAGGGTCCGCCTGATGCATAACCTAGTGGGAGAACAGAACTTGTACTACCTCCGGCCGGAGAGAACCACTCGTGAGATGCAGCCCTTATCCAGCTTAGGGCATCGGCCGGGGTGTAGGAGGCTCCTGCCACCTGAATGGCTAGGAGATCCGCCTCCAGGCTGCGCACGAGACCATCCGCGGAGC
Organism: Neoceratodus forsteri; assembly: GCA_016271365.2. NCBI lineage: Eukaryota > Metazoa > Chordata > Ceratodontiformes > Ceratodontidae > Neoceratodus > Neoceratodus forsteri. The sequence continues at coordinate 622,913,529 of CM057449.1, forward strand.
GCCTCCTTGCATAACGGCAAGGAGCGCATCCGGCCCTGGCGGTTTAGGTAGTACATGGCCATGGTATTGTCCGTCTAGACCTGAACCACTTGACCCCGTAGAAACGGAGCGAAGGCGGTGGGAGCTAGGCGGACTGCTCGGAGCTCCAGCGGGCTGATATAGCATCGGGACTCCGGAGAGGACCAGAGGCCGTGCGCTCTGTGCTTCCCCGATGGGCACCCCAACCCATTAGAGATGTACTGGTCGATAGAGACAGTCGGCCCGGGGCGGACGAACAGGATGCCCTTCTGCAGATGTGACGGAACGGTCCACCACTGGAGAGCGCTCCACATTTCCTGGGTCGCCATCACCAACTGATCCAATGGATCATGTTGGGACCACTGACTGGCCCGTCCCTGATGAAGGGGGCACATGTACCAACAGGTCCAACAGACCACGCTGGTTGCAGGCCGCCGTGAGGCCCAGGAGACGCAGGAGTCCTGGGCTGGGCGCAATTGCCCAACCAGGAATGATTGGGCAAGGAGGAAAATTTCCCGCCCTGTCTGCTGGGAGCCGAGCTCTGGCTCTGAAGAAAGTCGAGCTCTACCCCGATGAGAGGTATCGCCTGCTTCAGCACAAGTTCTGGCTCAGCCTCGTTGATGAGGCGGCCAATCTGAGAGCAACCTGGAGGGACAGATCTCTGGACCACTCCACCTCCACTATGGAGGGGACTGCCAACAGCCAGTCGTCCGGGTAGGGGTACACCAGGACCCTTCGGTGCCGCAGGAATGCCGTCACCACTGCAGTGGTGAAGACCCTGGGAACTAAAGAGAGGCCGAAGGGCATGGCCCGGAACTCGAAAAGAGATCCCTCCGCTCTGAAGCGGAGAAATCTCTGACGAAACGGACGGATCGGGATGAGAAAAACGTGTCCTGGAGGTCCAGGGAACAGAAACACACACCCTAAATCCAGGGATGGGAATATCTGAACTAGAGTGACTATCCTGAAGGTCTGAGACCTTGGTGACCTGCTCAAGTTGTGCAGCTCGAGGATGGGGCGCTAGCCCCCCCGTCCGTTTTGGGATCAGGATTTCCTGGATACAGACCCCGGGTCTGGAGGAGGATCCACCACCTTCCTCATCACCTCTATCTCGAGGCGCAGGGCAATATCGGCTCAGCAGGCCGACAGTGAGGCTTCGGACCCCGCAGCCCCCTCCAGGGGGCGACGACTCGAAAGGGAAGGGTCTGCTCGAACTTCCAGGGGCAGGCCCTTATCTACCACCTCCCACACACCCAACGGTCCGTGGTGATAGCGGACCAGGCAGAGGAAAGTGGCAGAGCCTCCCCCCCTCCCCGGGGGAACCCAGGGAAGGGTGGCGAGGTTGGGGGCAACGCCCCACAACCCGTCACTGGGCAGGCTTGGAGGAGAAACTGGCTGAGGGACCTCCTGGGCCTTTACCTCCTTGCTTCCCATTGGAGGAAGCCACTGGCTTCGGTTTGGTATACCAAGTGCGAACCTGCTGGCCCTTGTGCTGGTGCTGTTGGGCCGGTCGTGCCGCAGGGACCGAAGGATGAAAGGACTTACGCTGATGATGCCGGCAGCCCTTGTCCCTCTGGGCAGAAGAGGAAGAGTCCAGAGTGGTGTTGGGACTTTTCGATCCGTTGGAGGTGTCCCTCCACTCCAGGGCCGAAGAGGTCAGTCCCCAAGAAGGGGACGTCCGCCAACTTGTGCTGGGTATCCACCATGAAGGAGGATATCCTCAGCCACGCCCTGCGGCGCATGGCCACTGTGGCCGCTACTGACGTGGCACAGGAATCATCTATGTCCAGAGCAGTCTGAAGGTGCTGCTTAGTCACCGCCCTTCCCTGGTCCCGCACCTGCCGGGCCGTGGTCCACAGGTCGGCCGGGAGATGAGGTATCATCTCATCCAGGGAGCCCATGAGGGCATGGGAGAAGTGTGCCATCAGTGCGGCCGAGCTGGCCTGTCGGAGGCCGAGGGAGGACGCAGCATATACCTTGCGCCCGACATAGTCCAGCCTTTTGGACTCCTTGTCGGGGGGGCTTGTCCACGTCCCGGGTGTTGCCGGAATGCTGGAAGACATTCTTAGTGACTAACCCCTTGGCAGGGAGGTGCTCCAAGAAACTGGGCAAAGAGCCGATAGGGACCGCATACTTCCTGGCCATCCTGGCCGAGGGCGCAGGACAGGAAGCAGGCCGCTGCCAAAGCTCCAAGGCTGGGCAGACAATGGCCTCAGCCACAGGGAAGGCCTCCGTGGGTGAATCCCCCCTCGGTCTAGAATCTCCGTCACGGGATAATAGACCCGTTTGGACACTGGCTCGAGCTGCATCCCGGTAGACTCCGAGATGAGCCTAAGCAGACCCAAGAAGGACGATGGGCTATCACCCAGAGACTGGCCCCGGGAGGACTCCAGGCCAACCCGCTTGGGGAACAGGGAAGAGTCGTCATCGGACTCCGAAGAGTCTGCGAAGAGCTGCCTCAGGCCTGAGCCACCCTCCACCTGCCGAGGGTGGCCGGGTGGGAGGGTGACCAACAACCTGCGGGGCAGGCCGTGACCCAACCGAGGTTCCACCACGATCGGTGAGGCAGCAAGATTTGGTCGAACAACTGGCCCGGAAGTGGGCATCTCGACTGCGGCGAGCGGTTGCTTCGGCCGTTCGGGCGGCAGCCACTTGATAGCCGGGGGAATGAATCGGAATCGATTTACTCCTGGGCAACAGCAACTGCTGCCACATAAGCTAATCGTAACGTCGACACAGTCTGTGAAGCCTCTCCTCATCCAAGGAGGATGATAAGGAGGAACGATGTCGCCACTTAATTCGGTGCCCAGACCGAGACCACCGAAGTCGGCGGGAGTGACTTGACTGAGATGAAGTCCAAGACCGAGACCCTCGGTGAGATCGAGGGCGGGCCTGGGAAGAAGCGGGGGACACCCGCTCTTCCCTTGTCTCGGACACCTTGACCGGGGAATGCCACCCTGAAGGCGCGAGCAGATCCACGGTCTCCACCGGGGGAACCGGCGGAGAGGAGTTGACGGCTCTACCAGGCGACTGCCCGGCTGATGGGCTGAGAGATAACTCTGCTACGTCGATGGGAGTCTCGGCAGGCTGGCCTGACGGGGGCACCGTGAAGCCAGTGGCCTGAGACGCAACCTCGACTGAAGTCTACAGTCAGCAGTCCAGAGAAGGAGACCTCTCCCGCTCCCACAAACGCCGACGATGGGACTTACCCTTAGACTCCCTCGTCTTGGGCAGAGAGGAAAGTCCCGATGGCCCCTCTCCCTTCGTGGAAAGGGACTGGCGAAGCTCCTTGAACGAAGCTGAATAAGAGGAACTCAGAGAGAGAGCGGGAAAAACGCCGTGACCGAGGAGGAGGGAGATGCGGCCCGGGCCGCCTCCTCCTCGAGGGCGATTGAGTGCTCGAGCTGCACAGCCGAGCCAGCCGCCGCGGACACCGCCCAACAAGCCTCTTTGGGTTTTATCGGCGGGGAAAACTCCTCGGGGCGCCCGAGCCGCAATCGGGCAGCGCGATCCTCCAGGACGTTGGCCGGGTGCCGGCATAACTCGCAGACCCGCGGGTCGGGTCTAAGTCGAGGCAGTATACGCACGTGCAGTTTGGATCAGTCCTGGGTATCTTCTGCCCGCCAGGGCGCGTCCGAGAGCGGGGAATCGAATTTTCCATCGCAGCTGCGAGGGATGAGAAGACTGAAGTTTAGAAAAACTTCAAAACTAAGTTCGGACGAACCGAAGAATCAGGAACCAGTCTAAAACGCAGAGCGCTAAGGAGGGAACCTGAGCTTCCAAGCAGTAAGGAAGATCTGGTGTCATGCGGCGAAGCCAAGAATTTTTCCACCCGGGTTGGTGGGAGGAGCCAGCTTGAAGACCTTCCAGCAAGATTTAAAGCGGCAAGGAACCTGCCAGACAGTGTGGATGAACAACATATCCATGTCCCTATGACGGAGAATTTTACCTCTTAAAAACTGCTTATTTGGAGTAAAAATGACGGTAAATACTTTGCACCACTGGAAAGAGGAGAATTTGGTGTCCAAAATGGGTAATCCACGAAAGGATAGAATGAGCACAATTAGTGGAAAGGCTACAGGTTCCACTCAACCCATGAGGTCAGGCCTTGAGACACAGTCCACCTCACAGCCAGAATCTGAAGAAACTGTCTTCCATTGGGATGAAACTTCAGAGACTTATCTCCTAAGTCTCTGATTTAAATATTAAAATAGGCAGCTTCAACTCCAGAGTCACGATTGTAGAAAAAACAATGGAAACCCTACAAACTGAAATGAGTGACCTTAGAAGAAGTACTGATTCAGCAGCGGCAGCATCAGTGACGATTATAAAACAAAATACACACCTCCGGGCCAGATTAGAATCTTTGGAGAATCAGGCCAGAGCCTCTAATGTTCAGTTTCTTGGATTGCCGGAAGGGATCGAAGGGGATCACCCCCTCACGTACTTGCAGGACTGGCTAAATGAAAAACTGGTTCCAGAAGGGCAGAGCATAAAATTTGGACTGCAAAAAGCTTACCAAATCACTCCGCGGGGTCTCCACGCTGATGGCAATGCCTCTTGCACCTTGCTTCACATCACTGATGGCGTGGGCACTAGGGACAGAATCCTCAGTCTGACAAGGAAGGCTGGCCCTCTTTATCAGGATAACCGCCCCATCTTTCTGTTCCCTGACATAAGTTATTCAACTCGCATGAGGTGCAAGAAGTTCGATGGGGTGCGGAAACATCTACGGGAGGCCTCGATTTCACACACGGTGGTATTTCCTGCCCGGCTACGAGTGGTACACGATGGGAAGGTATGGGTCTTTACCGACCCAACTGAAGCAAGCAAGAGGGTATCCTGATTTGTTACTAAGCATCGGAATAATGACGACAGCGACTCAACTTCTCGACGGAGACTGAGGGACACTATACCGAGACTGGCGACTGTTCCTTCCTAAAGCTGGATATGGAGCTTGTTACTCCAATTTATTTACTGCAAGCAATAGTATTGCAGTTTTAATCTTAGGCTAATCCCTAACCTTATGGCGAGTTTGCTGCCTAACATGTTTAATTTAGAATATTTGTAACTTGTAGGTATACGGTATGACGCCATTAGTCCCATTGTGGGACGTGATAGTTTGGACTTCACATTTGGACTTTAGTTTTTTAATGTAATTGTCATACCGCTCATGGGCTTATATTTACAGCGCAATAAAACATTTCCTTAGTTAACCTGTTTAGTGCTGCCTCCACATGAGGTATCATAATATTAGAGACGCACCTATCCTGTATTAAGGAGATTACTCTATCTCCCAAAGGTTATTGTAATTCTATAGGGAATCTCAAGTTTGGAATGTATGTGTTTAATAACATATGAAAATAAACAAAGTATAAAAAAAAAAATAAAAGTAGAAGCTGAAATCGAAGTCCTGAAGTTCGCTCTACAGTGTGCTCTCAACTGCTGAAAAACACAGAACTGAGGCAGTTTGGATGTCATCAACGATATCTTACCTTATTTGATAAGGAATGTGGTGGTGTGCATGAGCTGTTGCCAGCACAGTTGCCAAAAACCTTACTGAAGTTTTATTTCTGAGGGGTTCTAGCGCCTCTAACTTAATACCAAAGAGTGGGGTTCTGTAGACTGATTCTATGTATGTGAGAAGATTAACTACAGTTTGAAACCAATGCTTATAAATCAGCTGCTTTTCAGACAGCTGAAAGATTATCATCCTCACCATCAGCTACTTTTAACAAAAGCTTAGATAAGTTTAAGATGGAAATGCAGTCACACTCACAGGATAAGCAGGCAGAAGTCCTCCAGGTCCCACGATATACTGATTGTGTAACAGCTGTGGCATACCCTGAGGGAGATTGGGGGGAGCCTTTCCTGCAAAAAAAAAAAAAAAAAAAAAAATGAACATTTTAGTTTGTTTGGTGAATTCAATTCTCTTCAATCAACATATCACAATGCATGTCTGCCCAGAATTGTTCCCCCCCCCCCGGTCCCACAAAATTACTGCCCAAAGTCTGTAAATTCAACCCGCTCCCCTCCCCTGGTCAACTCTGCTCTCCTGAGGTATGTGAATGAGCACCATAGATGTCAATAAAATCTCCAAGGGGTACCAAGCTGTCCTATCTTCTGAGGGAGAAGCTGGTTCACCCTGAGGGTAAAGAGATGCCTTCAGCCCTCTGCGTGGGGGAGAATACATGAGGGCAGGGGCTCCTAAAAGGTATGGCGAGACTCAAAACAGGTCAGGGCCACACAGAAGCTCCTTGTGGCAAAGCAGCAGGATGGTCCCCGACAGCTGCTGCCTAGCCCTAAGGGAGAAGTCATGAGCCCCTAGGAAATATGAGTTTAGCACTTTACACCAGACCACAGGTGCCAGTTGGGAAAGGCGAAGCCACGCAATCTGGCTGAGGCAGACTGCAGTTCTTGTTAACCTGGAGGCCACCTTATTGGTATCATACAATGCCCTCGACTGATGCAGAGCTACCTCCCAAGTCCCAAGCAGAAAGCCTAGTAGGTTGCCTATGTAACAGCATGGCAGCTAACAGCTGACACAGCTGCAACCATGGCAAAGACCGAAGGCTACCTCATGTGCCTGGTGTGTGGATATGCACATGATGAAGAAACACTTTCCTACCACAGGCATCTATCTGAGCACAATCCGTGTCTAGAGGTGTCTAGGCCTTGACGTGTCAGCAGTACTTTCTGCCCTGAAGAGGGTAAAGTACCGCATCAGCAGACATTGTGGGTGCACAATGCCAGACAATGAGGTCCCTTGGGGATGGCGGGCAAGAGAATGGATGCCTTCACACTGCCTTTGATGCCTTCTCGAAGGCTCTAGGCCACGAAGGGATTAAAAACTGCATCATCACTGGGAATCCCAAGGATTCCTAATGGCAGGGGTGCTGGACTGGGCCTGAATAAGAACCTATGTCAAATGCCTGGAGCAGCTTCACCAAGACTAGCTGATACAGAGTGCAGTCCAGGACAGGTGGAAAACTGATTAACTGTCTCTGAGGAGGACTTCGATGGGGATGCACCACTGACCTCAGAGGCTGTAGGTGCTAGGGAGAAGGGCCAGAACTGTGGACCATCAAGAGCATCTGTGGAAGGTAGCTCGGGCACCAAACACTCTGTGATGCTCCCAAGTCAGTGGCCTCATAGATCCTATGAACATGATCAACATCTCTAAAAAGCTATGAGGTTCTGGAAGGGGAAAGGGTCTCAAGGGCCTCTATCAGACTGCAGGACTGCACAGGAGACCTCACCTGAGGGAAGGGCCTGGCTGAGTCACCCGAAAGGGGTCCTCCTATATTAGAGGAGTGACCATGGGGGAATCCCTCGAGTGAGGAGACTGGAGCTATACAGTCCTGTAGAGTGGCCCCAGTCCTCACCAGTGGCAGGGTAATCAGGCAGTTCTGGGAAGAATTCTGCCTTTGAGCCACCATCTGACTAACAGCTTGTGCTGCCTCTGGCACCAAGCTCAAAGTTGATAATTACCTCAGACACAGGTTCATGCTAGTTGCCAAGGTCATGCTGGGCTTGGTGTCGGCCCAGACTCAAGAGCTGCGAGTGGCAATGGATGACCCCAGGGACGACACAGTCACCTGCATTGTGCCCACTGCTGGGCACGGTACCAATACTATGGCCGTTGTCTTGTCTGCAGCCAGGGGTCATCAACCCCCCCCTTTAGTGCTGCTAGCAGCATCAGTGGAAATGACGCTCTCCACCCAAGTAACCGGATGAACAGCAGCGCCGGTGCCAGTTCCTCCTAAGACCACATGAATGACTGTTTTTTTTTTGGGGGGAGGCACCTTTGTCTCAGGCACCGCACAACTTGCCACAATCACAAACAATGACAACAGCGTAGCCAACACCAGATGATAACACCGTGGTATCTACTGGTGTAGATAGTGTATATAGCTTCAGCCTTTACCACAGGGTCATCTGCTGCACAGGGCAGACACTGTGTGGGTTTGCAGCCAACCACCAAAAAGGAGACAGCTCTCCACCTTAGCACAGCGAGTCTGAGGAGGACACTGCAGTTACGTAAGAACTTACCATAAAGTACAGATATGCAAGAACTTACCATAACAGTAAATCTTCGAGAACAGCTCTTGCAGCAGGTTACACCATTAGGACTGAAGTCGTCAGGTGCCAGGACCCCACGGAAATTTTCTAGCTAGCGGTCTTCAGCGCTGGGACCGCCCGATGTCCCGCTTCTCGACGGCCAGGCAGGCATATATGAGGCGGTCTTCCCCTAGTCCTCAGTTCTCCGCTGGAGACTCCGGACGCTGCATGATGTCAGAAGAGGAGACTGAGGATCTGCCATCAGAAGGCAGAGACTGAAAACAGAATACCCCATCTCATAAGATGGATGTTTGGCTACGACCTACCTCCATAAGAAGGTGGGCGGGAAGGTACCTGCTGCAACAGCTGTTCTTGAAGACCTACTGTTACGGTAAGTTCTTACGTAACTGTACTATCTTACTTCGAGATACAGCTCTTGCAGCAGGTTACACCATTAGGACTGATTCCCAAGCAATAGCGGCAATCTTATGCCACAGGGAGGAGGAAAAGTAGGGATCACAAACCTACTCGAGCCTAAGACAGAAGTCCCTGAAGGACGGCTAGGCCGAAACCTGCTCTTCGCCTCGATGCGATGTCCAGACTGTAATGCTTGATTAAGGTATGCACCGAGCTCCAGGTGGCTGCAGCGCAAATGGCTGAGATGGAGACATTCCTTAGCGCCGCAAAGGAAGTGGCCACTCCTCTTGTGGAGTGACCCTTGACCACACCTGGTAAGGATTTGTTGCGCTTGTCATAACAAAAAGATACATTGGATGAGCCAACGCGATAGACTGTTTAGAAACAGGGGCTCTTTTCATTCTCTCAGCAAAGGAGACAAACAGTTGATCCGACTTTCGATACTGTTTGGTTCTGGTCAGATAATATCTGAGGCACCTGTGTACATCAAGGGTGTGAATCAATGCTTCTCCTCGGGTGGTGTACTTGGGAAAGTACACTGGTAAGTCGATATCCTGGGTGAGGGCTCAGACCACCTTAGGCAGGAACTTTGGGTTTGTCCTCAGGGATACCCTGTCCTGATAGAAAATTAAATAAGGCGCTTTGCACATAAGTGCATGCAACTCAGAAATCCTTCTTGCTGAAGTAACTGCAACTAAAAATAATTTTTCCACGACAGAAAACGTAGCTCGCAATCCGTGGCTGGTTCAAAAGGTGGCAGCGTTAAGTTGCTCCAGGACAAAGGACAAGTCCCAAAGGGGAACCGGGTCCTTGATAGGCGGCCTAAGGTGGAGGACTCCCCTTAAAAAGAGCATGAAGTAATGCTTGAATTGGGCCATCGACGATGGCCTATAGAGGAGGCATGGTATGCGAATTGCGAAAATGCACCTTAATTGAGGAGTAAGCCAATCCGGAATGAAAAAGGGAAAGCAGGTAATCCAGAACCAGCTTTTCGAAACATTCTAACGGCGAGAAACCGCGCGCTTGAGCCCACAAGCAAAACCTGTGCCATTTCATGGCGTACGTTGCATGGGTTGCCGGCTTTCTGGCGGCAGAAAGTACATCTGCCACCTCTTGCGAGACCCCGTGTTGCATCATGGCTATGTCTCTAGGAGCCAAGCGTGCAGATTCAATGAACGTAAGTCCGGATGGACTAATGAACCCCCCTTCTGAGACAGCAGATGGGAGCTGATTGGCAAAGGAAGTGGAGGTTCCCGGGATAGCCGATGCAGAAGCAGGAACCAAATTTGTCTGGGCCAGAAGGGCGCTATCAAAATGAGCATCGCTTGCTCCCTGCAAAGTTTTAAGAGAACTCTCTGGATCAACGGGAAAGGAGGTAAGGCATAGAGGAATCTGCCCGCCCAGGAGAGGGACAACGCGTCTCACCAGAAAACACCAGGCCCTGGATCTAGCGAGCAGAAATTGGGCAGTTTTGCGTTGGATGGGGATGCAAAAAGTCTAACTCTGGAGTGCCCCATCTGAGGAACAGATCCTCTACCACCTCCGGTAGAAGTTCCCACTCGTGGACCCTGGCCTGAGAATGACTCAGGCTGTTCCTGCGACAATGTTGTCCACCGGGGATGTGTACTGCAATAAGATTTGCGCCGTGCTGTACTACCCACTCCCACACTCTCATGGCCTCCCTGCAAAGGGGATAGGAGTGAGTGCCTCCTTGTTTGTTGAGGTAATACATCACCGCAGTATTGTCTGTTTGCAACAGAAGAGTACCCGGTGGAATCTCCAACTGGAAGGCTTGCAGGGCGTAAAGAACCACCCTAATCTCCAAAATGTTGATGTGGAGATGAGGTTCCTGGACTGTCCATATGCCCTGGGACCTCACCCCGTCCAGGTGTGCTCCCCACCCGAGCCCTGAGGCGTCTGTGGAGAAAGTCACAGTCTGAGACGGCACTGTGAAGGGAACCTCCATGAGGAGGCAGTATAGCGCAGTGGTCTAAGGCTCTGAGCTGCAAATCTGGTAACATCCAGCAGACCAGACCTGGGTTTGAATCCCACAGCTTCCACTTGCATACTGTGTGACCCTGAGCAAGTCACAACCTCCTTGTGCTCCCAGGTTGCTCCTGTAAAAAAGCTTTCAGCTTAGTGTGATATACCTGGTTAAACAACTAAAAAAAAATAAATAAAAGGTTCCTCGGATCTAGCCACCATTGCCAATCTCGAATCACAGCATTCGTGATTCGAACTGGCTGCTGCAGATGGTCTTGCCTCTGGTCCCACTGCACCCTTAGCATCCACTGGGTTACCCAAATGTGGAGCCTTGCCATCGGGACTGTTGCAATGGCCGCAGCCATGTGTCCGAGCAGGCGAAGGACCAGTCTGGCCAGGACGGTCCTCTGCACCGAAAGGTCCCTTATGAGGGATCGAATGGGTTCCACTCTGTCCGCGGGAAGAAAGGCTTTTCCCTTGACGGTGTCTAGAACTGCTCCTATAAACTGCAGTTTCTGGGACGGTACCAGGAGAGACTTCTCGTGGTTGATGAGAATACCCAGTGACTGAAAAAGGGCCTGGGTACGGTGAATGGCCGTCATCAGTCCTTCCTTGGAGGGAGCCATGAGAAGCCAGTCGTCCAGGTACGGGAACATGTAGTAGCCTTGTCTCCTTAGAGATGCCGCTACAACCGCCATACACTTCGTGAAGACACGAGGTGCTGATGACAGCCCGAAGGGAAGTGCTCGGAACTGATGACGGCTCTGAAACTCGAACCGCAGGAACCTCCTGAGCGCTTGAGCAATTGGGATGTGCAGGTAGACATCCTGCATGTCTAATGACGCCAAAAAGGCGTCCCGCTTCAGCATGGGGATTAGACCCGGAAGGGTCACCATGCGGAAGTGTTTGTAGACGACCGATAGATTGAGGTCGCTGAGGTCCAGAATTGGACGGAGGTCCCCTGTTTTCTTCGGAACCAGGAAGAAGTGCGAATAATAACCTAACCCTCTCTGGTTTTCTGGAACGTGCTCCAAGGCTTCCTTTTCCAGAAGCTCGAGCACTTCCTGCTGTATAAGCAGGGCATGCTGACCCGAGTAGCGGGAAAGCAGAGGAGGCCTTGTAGGTGGGCTGTCTACGAATTCTATATAGTGGGCTTTTTCGACCAACTGCAGAACCCACCTGTCCGTGATGATCGACCACCACCCTGGCAGGTGACATGCGATGCAACCCCTGACCTTCAATTCCCGTTGATCCTGAGGAGGGCCGGGAAGGAGTCATGCTGTGGCGGCATTAGATCCCGTAGGTTGGGCCGGCTTTGCAACTCGGTGGCCTCTGCCCGAGGATGACTTAACCTGGGCTTTTCGGGTGAAGGAGCCCCTTTGCTGTTGGCCGGAACGCGGTTGTTGCTTTTGTGTTCAGCCACGAAAGCGACTCTGGTTCCTAGGAAAGGAACTAAGTCGAGATCTGTACATAGCCTGAACAGATCTAACTGCCTTCCCTGCGTCCTGAAGTTTGGTGATCACCTTCTCCGAGGCTTCACCAAACAGGACTTCACCATAGTAAGGAACGTCCATGATATTCTTCTGGACGTCCGGGGTTAAACCGGAGACATGGAGCCATGAGTGTCTCCGGAGACGCACGCCTGAGGCTGCAGCTCTGGCCGAAGAGTCTGCAGAATCGCATGCGGCTCTGAGCACCTGGGTCCCCACGTCCGAACCCGTACAGAGATTTAAAAGCTCCTCCTTTTGACCACCATCAGGCATCTTTTCAACCAGGTCCTGTCCCTGTTCCCACAATGCGTTCTGGAATTGAACCATGTGGGTGAGGTAATTTAGAGACCTGATGGCGTAAGTCGCAGCCACGTACGTGCGCCTACCCAGGATGTCCAACTGCTTGGATTCCGGGTCCGGTGGCTGTGTACTGAAGTGTTGAGGTCTCTGAGACCAGTCATGTGAGGTCATGATGACCAGGGAATCAGTCAGCAGATGGCTTGCCAGGTACTGGTCCTCCCTCAGGGCCTTGTACAGGCGGTCAGCCTTCTTCAGCACTGCCGGGGTCAAATGCGGACACTTCCACGCAGCCTTGGTGACGTCCGCGAAGGTGTCCACCAAGGGTGGGACTACCACAGGCTTTGGGTCTTTCTGCCAAAGACAGCAAGCAAGGCGTTGTCTCTCGGGGTCTAGTTCTTCAGCATCCCACCCCATGTTCTCCTGGATATGCCTCATGATCTCAGCAAACGAGGGATCATCCGGAGGGGACCTGGGAATGTCGCGTGGGTCTGGGGAGGGGAAGCTGATGGGAGAAGGAGATCTGAAGCGCCCTGAGGTGTCAGATCTGGAGTCCTCCACAGACGAGGTATACCGGCGTCGCCTGGGTCTCTTGGGGCTGGGGACCCCGAAGTGGATCTTGAGGGAGATCTTCTATCCGATGATCTGCCCCTAGGAGGAGGTGTTGGCTCCTTAGGGGTCGGTGACCGTCCTCCGGACCCCCTAGATGGGAGAGGGGGCGCAGGCGTTGAAGGAGTAGCCAGAGCGGGAGGCGGATGTGTGGCGACCACATCCTTTCTGATGGTGTCCCACCAGAAGGTGAAGAGCTCCTTCACCTCTGCCAGATTCAGGCCCGAAGATGGGCCGGGTACCGGTGGCCTGTCGCCGGGGTAGACGCCGGGTCCCCGGGGGTCTCCGCCGGGGAGGGTTCCCGTTGGAGCTCGACGGTTCCGGAGTCGCCCGCCTGGTCTTCGGGCTGAGTGGTATCCTCCTCCGATGATGCCTTCTGACCATCAGTAGGAGACGGTGGTGTGGTCCTCCCCTCGGATAGCTGACGTCGGTCCCCCGGCCGACGCCCTTGGGGGCGAATGCCTGGCCGGCGACGGGTGTCTCACTGTAGCCAGCTCCTAGGAGTGCCTATGATGCTTGGCCGACATCGGGTCCGATGTCTGTTTCAGGGAAGTCAGCTCCTTAGTCTTGCGCTGGACTGGGTCCGACCCACGTGGCGGCTGGGACACTGACCTGGCGTCCGGCGGGAGGAAGACTTATGGCGCTCCCCAGACTTGGACGAGGCCTTAGAAGGAGTGGATGAAGCCGAAGGCCTGGAAGTCTTGATAGGCTGCAGGGAGGAGGAACCGCTGGAAGATCTGACCTGAACTGGGGGGGGGGGCCGCTGAGACTGGGCCCTGGAGGGAGAGCAGTCTGACCTCGAGCCGGAGCTGCGGGAATCCGAGGCCCTAGACGGGGATCTGGGCCTTTCCTTCTACCAGTGTTTCTCCCGGTGCCTATGGGTTTTCCCTGACCCCCCCCCCGGAGGAAGGTTCCCTATCCATGGCCTTGAGTTTCTCCTCCAAGAGAAACGTTTGAAGGGCCTTCTGGTGAGGCATCCTGGTGTGGCTGTTGAAGCCCTGGCAGAAGGAGCAGGACTTGGTGTTGTGGACCAGGCCTAGACAACGCACACAGGCAGAGTGAGGATCCTTAAAGGGGATCTGTTTGCTGCAGGCACACTTCGATGGGTGACCTTCCAGAGAGGTGTTTGGAGAGGACATCAGACGAATCCAATTTCGAAATGAGAAGAAAAAGAATGTCGTAGTTCCTAGTCGTCTCACACTAGAAAGGTGACAGAAAGGCCGATGCTATGGCGTTGATGGCGGAAAAGAACTGAGGATTGTGGGGACCGCCTCTATGTACTACAGCCTGGACGTCGAGGCGGGATCAACGCCGGAGGCAGTCCCTGCTGAAGACCGCTAGCTGAAAATTTCCGTGGGGTCCTGGCACCTGACGGCTTCAGTCCTAATGGTGTAACCTGCTGCAAGAGCTGTATCTCGAAGTAAGATCAGTAGATCTTCGAGAGAGGTCCCTGCAGTAGGTCTTCACATATAGGACTGTGCCCCCTGGCGTCAGGTCTGCACGGCAAACTTGTAGATAGTAATCCTCAGCGGGGACTGCCCCCGACGGGGCGTCGTGACGTCAGCCCAACTATAAAAGGGGCGGTCCTGCGCCCACTCCCCAGTTCTTTTCCAAGGGAGACCTATAGAAAGGTAAGGAGAAAACCGGAGTGAAACTCCTCAGACCCTGTTTCTACCCTAGTCCCCAAGGGCTAGATAGGATGGAAAATAAAGCATCCAAAACACTGGGGGAAGGAGGGTGGGGAAGCTAGACCTACTGCAGGAGCCTCTCTCAAAGATCTACTGTTGCAGTAAGTTCTTGCGTAACTGCAATATCTTACTTCGAGACGGTTCCTGCAGTAGGTCTTCACATATAGGACTGAATACCAAGCAGTTCTGAAGAAAAGCAAAAAAAAAAAAACACATAGGTGCATCCGGGAGGAGAAGTCGCCATGAGGAATCACGACAGGAGGCCTGGCAAGACTGAAGCCAGTTCTGTGCAGAGAGGCAATGTCCAGACTGTAATGCTTAGTGAAGATGTGAACAGACGACCAGGTGGCCGCAGTACAAATCTCTGCCGTGGACACATTCCTGAAAAAGGCAGTGGAGGTCACCATGCTATGGGTGGAGTGGCCTTTGACTGCCCCCAAAGGTACTTCCCATATTTCGAGTACAAAAAATGGATGCAGCTAGCAAGCCATCGAGAGATGGTCTGCTTGGAAATGGCCTTGTCCTAGCACTGAGGGGCAAAGGCTATGAACAGTTGGCTAGATTTCCTAACCTCTTTCGTCCTGTTCGTGTAGCACCTCAGGATCCAGTGCACATCAAGGGTGTGCAGAAGGTGTTCCCCCGTTAGTATACTGTGGATAGTACACTGGAAATTCCACGCTCTGGTTCAAAGTGGTTTCCGAAACTACTTTGGGCAAAAAAAGAAGGATTAGTCCGAAGGACTACACGGTCCTTATGAAAAATCAAATAAGGTTCTTTACAGACGAAGGCCTGTAATTCGGAAACCCTTCTGGCAGAAGTGACTGCGACTAAGAATAAGGTCTTCCAGGAAAGGAAGTGTAAGTCTCAGGAAGAAGCTGGTTCAAACGGGGGTAAGGTCAGCTTCTCGAGCATGAAATTCAGATCCTAGGGAGGACAAGGATTCCGGATCGGAGGTTTCAAATGAAGGATGCCTTTCAAAAAGTTTTTCGCAACCTCCAGCTGATCCAAGGTTTTGCTCTCCACTGGGAGGTGGTAGGCCGACACCGCAGAGAGGTGGACCTTAATGGAGGAATAGCTAAGGCCCGCCTCAGACAGGCGTGTGAGGTACTCTAGAACCTGGGATGTCGAGCACGAAAATGGATCCCAGCTCCTTGCTTGGGCCCATATAGTGAATCTCTTCCACTTCATAGCGTGTGGACCTAGTGGAGGGTTTTCTGGCCTCCACTAGAATATTCGCAACCTGCGAAGATGCCCCATAGCGAGAAATCGCTATGTCAACAGGTGCCACGCATGAAGATGGTGAGACTGAAGGCTCAGATGCACCAGTGTGCCCTGCTCCTGAGTCAGAAGGTAGTGGGAAATTGGCAGAGGAACTGGGGGTTCCAGTGCCAATTGTTGCAGAAGAGGGAACCAAATTTGGCGTGGCCAAAGAGGGGCAATCAAAACTGCATGGCTCCCCCCTTGCTGAAGTTTCACCACAACCTTCTGAATGAGAGGAAAGGTATACAGAAACCCCCCTATCCATGAAAGAGACTGCATGTCTCGCCAAAGAGCACCATGCCCGGGAACGAGCGAGCAGAAGAGGGGTAGTTTTGCGTTGTACATGGAGGCGAACAGATCTATCTGTGGCCGACCCCATCGAAGAAAGAGATCTTCGACTACCTCTGACTTTAGCTCCTATTCGTGGGCCTTGGCCACTGATTGAGACTGCCCGCCAGGACACTGGTGATGTCCGGAATGTGGACTGCTGTCAAGTAAAGGCTGTGCTGAATCGCCCAGTACCACACCCTCATGGCTTCTCTGCAAAGAGGATATGACAGGGTTACTCCCTGTTTGTTTAGGTACCAGACAGTGGACATGTTGTCCATCTGGACTAAGAGAGATCCCGGAACCAGCAGCGAGTGGAATGCCTGGAGCGCGTAAAGAATGGTCCTGGTCTCCAGAACACTGATGTGGAGCATCAGCTCCTGGGCAGACCAAGACCCTTGTGTCGTGCAAGTCCCCAGATGGGCTCCCCAGCCCAGATCTGAAGCGTCTGTAGTGAGAATTTGGGTTGGAACTACAGGAAGGAAAGGAATTCCCTTCAACAGGTTCGATAGATCTTGCCACCAGCGAAGATCTCTCTGAAGGTTATTGGAGATCATGACTTTTTGGTTCATTCTGTCCGTCCTCTGGTCCCACTGGACTCGAAGAGACCATTGGGTAACCCTCATGTGAAGCCTGACCATTGGAACTGTCGAAATGGCAGCTGCCATTAGTCCCAATAAACGAAGCACCAAGTGTGCTGGGATCCATCGGGCCTGTGCCACGAGACTGGCCTGAGAAGCTAAGGTCTCGGCCCGATCCAATGGCAGGAAAGCCTTGCCCTGAATTGTGTTTAGTACACCTCCAATGAACAGGAGTCTCTGGGATGGTACTAGCTAGGACTTGGGAAAATTGACCATTATGCCCAGTAAAGCAGCTCAGAGTGAAAGAGAGAGACTCTTTCGGGCTGGTAGGAGAGGGTGCTGCAAGGAGCCAGTCGTCCAGGTATGGGAAGACAAATGCCATGACTGCGTAAAAACGCTGCCACCACCGCTAGGCATTTGGTGAACACTCTGGGGGCTGAAGAAAAGCCAAAAGGGAGTGCACCGAATTGGCATTGCTTCTCCATGAAGACAAAATGGAGAAAACAGCAGTGGGCCGGGAGGATAGGACTATGTAGGTAAGCATCCTGCATGTCCAGGGAGCACAGCCAAGAATTGGGGTGGAGCAGGGGAAGGAGCCCCTGAAGGGTCAACGTACAAAACTTCTTGTACTCAACGAAGAGGTTTAGTGTGCTGAGGTCCGGGATCGGTCTCGGGTCGCTCGTTTTCTTCGGAACCAGGAAGAAGTGGGAGTAGAATCCCCTTCCTATTTGGTTTGACGGAATGGGTTCTATGGCCCTCTTTAGAAGCAGTGCCTGGATCTCCAGAGAGACTATGGGGACCCTATCCCAAGGATAGAAGGACCGTTCTGGCGGTTGAGGGGCTGGAATTTTGCTGAATTCTATCGAGTGACCTCGCTGGATGAGCTGAAGCACCCAAGTTTCTGCAGTGACGAACTTCCAACCATCCAGGTGGAGACCGAATCTCCCTCCGACTGATTCCTCCTGTGTTACTGGAGGGAGGAGAAAGGAGTCAGGACGTCGAGGGGAGCTTTTGCCCCAGATGCCTGTTTGGGAAACTTGGCCTGTGGAGTTTCAGCTCCAGATCCAGGTGCACGTTTCTTTGCCTGGCGCTTGGCCTGGGATTTGTTCCACTTTTTTGGCGGTGAAAAGGCTGCTTTTTTTGGCCAATCTTGTATAAGAAGCGGACATCCCACAAGGAGTGTCCACTCTCCTGCAGCCCAGTAATAATATCTTTAGCGTTGCCACCAAAGAGGACAGGACCCCTGAAAGGGGCATCCAGAAGAGAGGACTGCACATCCTGCACCAGTCCCACTATATGAAGCCAGGAGAGACACCTGAGGCAGATCCCTGTGGCTGCCGCTCTAGCCACAGAGTCGTAAGTTGCCCAAAGGGCATGACGACATGAGGATTTCCTCATCCTAACTTTCTCCAGCTTCTTTCTCAGGGTTTCATCCTGAACTTACTGGAGGTCCCTTTCCAAATCCAAAAGAGAAGCTTTTTGAAAGGCGACCATGCGAGACACGTAATTAAGGGATCGAATGGCACAACAGGAAAAGGAGTATATTTTACATCTGAATTGTTCGAGCTGATGCGAGTCCTTGTCAGGAGGCGAAGAGCTCAGATGTTTGGGCTGGGCTGAACGGTTGTGAGCGGCTGTGATGACCATGGAGTCAGGCTTAAGATGGGAGTTAAGGTGAGATATCCCTTCCGGGGGTTAATAGGTGCGGTCAGCTTTGTATGAGACCACTGGTATGGAGGACGGTTGTTGCCAGACCGTGGTCACAAGGTCTCATGGGGCCCCATCCACGAAGGAATGGGGATAGGGTCCGGTGGCCAGATCAGGTGCTCCTCAAGGCGCAGATGGTCACAGATGCCGGATAATCCAGTGGGGTGTCCTGGGCAAAATGTCCAGCGTCGGGAAGAATGACGCTGGAAAACCCGGGCGCCGGGAGACTCAGCGACAGAGGCACTTGGCCCCATACTAGGCAATGAGTGACCGATGGAGGGCCGCCCGCAGGTGAGAAAGAGGGTTCAGGGACCAGGAACCCAGACAAAGGGCCCACAGGGGGCGGTGCCATGGTGCCAGAAGGTGGGGTCGGATCCGGGAGCGCGCCCAAAGAGGATGAGGGTGGAAAGACTCCACAACAGGATCCTGTCGGCAGTGGAACGAATTCTGGCGATGGTGGAAGGCCTGGGGGGGGGGGAATAGACTTGAGGGGTCCCCCAATGGCAGGTCCGAGTGCGATCTTGCTAAAGCAAAGAGCAAAGGATCAGGTAGCTAGTCTCTGAGATAGAGAACCCAGGGAGACGACAGGTCTACTTGTCCCTCACTCTGTTCGATGTCGGGGGCCAAACTGGAGCCAGACGGGGGAGTGGATGCATCCTGATGGGCGGAGGAGCTTGTGTCCGAAACAGCAGATCCGGCCGGGCTAGAGGCAGCTGGAAGACCACTGTAGTCTGATCGGCGGAGGCCGTGCACCCTTCACTGGAGGCGAGGGGTGACTTATCGGCAGGACAAGGCAATGAAATTACCACCTCTAAAGAGGCTACCTCCGTCTGCCCACTCACCTCGGCAGGAGGGGTAGAGGGGGCCCGGCCCAAACAGGCGGACAGGGTGCCCGAAAGAGTACTCACGGTTGCAGGCCTCATGTGGCGACATACTCTGGTCCTAGCACTTCTCTTTACTCTTCGTTTTTGGGGCTCCTTTTCCAAAGATGCCAAGTGTCGGGTCAAAAGATGGCCTCGAGGGACCACTTGCGCCTGGTTCTGGTTGCCTGGTTGAAGGCCTGGCAGATGGAACACTCCTGGACGTCGTGCTTTGAACCTAGGCAAATGAGGCAGCGGGAATGGTCGTCCCCGTGCAGGATTTGAGTGCCGCACTTAAAGCACTTTTTCTTCTGTCTGGAAGACAACCATCTGAGAAAATTCTGAGAGAAATATTAGTAGAGCAAACAAAACTTGGCCGAAATACAACGACGTTGGATTGCTGTTCTGACAGTTGACGTTACTAAGGAGGCGGAAGAAAGAAATGAAGAATGGGTGCGGGACCGCCCCTTTTATAGTCGGGCTGCCGTCACGATGCCCCCAACGTCGGGGGCGGTCCCCACTGATTGCTATCTACAAGTTTGCCGTGAGGACCCGACGCCAGGGGGCGCAGTCCTATATGTGAAGACCTATTGCAGGAACAGTCTCTAAGTAAAATCTGTGCTTCCTCAGAACCAGAGGTCCAAGGAAGAGGTCCAGGTGAAAGACCTAGTGTCTGTGACATGACCACATGTGTGCAGCATCTGCCTCCAAAGTGGATGTCAGATGACCCCACCTTATGGCGCAGATCTGTAGGGTACAGTGGTCCATAGAGAAGAAGGCATCACACACATCCATGTCATGCTCTGGACAAAGGCAAGCTGCAGTGCACTGATGCTGGTCTGTTGCAGCCATATGCTTCCCACAAGGGCAAAGACGAATAATGGGAGGCTAACAAACTTTCTCCAATTTTTTAGCCTCCTTATTCTCTGACTGCAGCACTGCAGAAAGAAAAAGTAAAGAGAGGAGGCACCATAAAGAAAACAAGGCAGTGACGCACTTTAAAATAGTGGCAATGAAATTCATTGAGGCACAGTCACTCCCATGGTGTGCAACTGACAGCGGGAAGAACAGAACAGAACTGAGAAGCGTGAAGGAGCTGGAGACGGTTATTGGTTGGTGTGTTACATCAAGTGCAGGTGCACAGGAGCCATGCTTAGTAGCAGATGTCTGCTCCCTACCTGCAGAAAAATTTGCTTCTGGAGGGTCCTAGTGCCTGTGGCCCCACACCCATAACTGGGAATCAATGGTGAAAACTTACTCCTGGAAGATCCTTGTGTTCCATTCTGATCCTGGCACTATTTTCACTGCTCTGTTTCTCAGAAGGCCCACACTTCTCTTGTGGCAGAAGTTCCAGACATGTGAGCTGACAAAAGGAGTTGCCTCCTGGAAGAAATATCCAGTGGAATTTTCAACAACTGAGGGAGTACTCCTCTTGGATGATCCTTACAACCCATTTTTCCACAGAGATGGATTCCCACGGATGATAAAACTGGGTTAGGTGTCCCCCTACTGGGGAAGAATGGTGTGCCTCGAGCAGCTGAGGTGAACCTAGGGCTGGAGCTTCAGATGGTGATACTGAGGGCTTCTGGAACCTGTGCCTTCAGCTGTGTTTTCTTTTGGTTCTGCGGAGGCTGTGGTCTATTGCTTTGGCTGCCCTGCCCTTGCCATGAAAGGACTGCTTGTTATGGAAGAAGTCGCATCCACTACCCCTCTGTCGGTTTTAAAGAGCTGGCCTGGATGTCATAGGAGTCATTCCTGTATCATTAGACTCCTTAAAAGACTGCTGTCCAAATAGACTGGAGCCATCAAAGGGCACAGTCAAGATCTGTTGTTGGATGTCTGGGGTGAAGACAGCAGTCACAGCAAGGAATGCTGCCTAATGCAAATACCTGCAAATGCAAAGTGAGTTACTGCATCAAAGGCATTCATAGATGCTTCAAGCTAGTGACTGTTACATTCAAAACCTTGTTAAACAGCAAGCAGCATTTCTTGTCTCACCTGTGTATCTGGCAAAGTCTCTACCAGAGATTTTGCCTTGCACCAGAGGGCATATTCGTACTTGGAGGTTGAAGGGGACACCACACAAGAAGAAGGCATCGGGGCCACTGCCAAAGACCCCAGCCTGAAGAATGGAGCCTATGACAGACATGCATCTAAGTCCAGGGGCACTGAATAAGTTAAGAATGACTGAACAATCGGCCCATGACACCAATGAAGCATGTTCCATATACAATGGTAATTACACAGAAGTTTCCCACTGCTTTGAAATGCTACAGTAAGAGGTAATCACGCTGCAGCAACTCCATTTCTTCATCAGTAATTTGATCCAGTTACTACCATTTGATCATTACTACCACTGTAAGCAACCAGGATTTGTGTCACTAGCTTAACCCATGAAAAAGGCGAACACTCTCAGTCTCCAGGGTTAACCATACAATGTCAGAACTCCGCCCCGACCAGGAATGGCATCAGGATGCCAGAGAAGATAGGTGGACGGTTGGACTTGCACTGGGAAAAGATCCTGATTGGTGCATGACAACCACCCAACCCTCACATCACCAAATGTGGTGTGCTAGAACTTGCCCAGACCCTAGCTGAATTTCAAACTAGACTAAGTCCGTTTTTTGTTTGACCTGAAGCCTGCCGTGGAAGGATATGCCACGCAGGATGGAGTCTGTACCAGGCAGTTTGGTGTTGGGGTGGCAGAAAGGGACCTCTGAAGCCAGTGGGCAGGGGACTCAGATCAAGGAAACAGAGTGAACAGTCAAAGCAAGAATAAAAAGTATACCAAAAAAAAAAAAAAATCTATTACACACAAGGGAAACTTGTTAGAGATCTTTAGGATGGTGGATTTTAATGAAATGGGAGACTGCCTCAGAAACTGCCTAGTGGGGTGGTTAGGGGAATGCCAGGGAGGGACAGAGAAACAGTGAATTAAGGCAACCAGCCTCTACATGAAGGGAGTAAAAGCAAAGGGAAAAGGACACCATTGTGGTACTCTAAGGAAGCAGCCATAGCATTAAATAAAAAAAAAAAAAGTGGCACTCAGGAGATAAAGAAACAGAGCGAGGGAGGCAGGCATACCAGGCAGAACAGAGGTAAGCAGGTAAGGCAGTGAGGGAAGTAAAGATGCAGACAGAGGAAAGGATAGCCAAAGGAGTAGCAAAAGGGGATAAGACTTTCTTCAGGTATGTAAGTGAGAAGGCGGAGGCAAGGGGATGGATAGTGAGAATGAAGAGTGCAGCAGAGGGAGACTGCACAGAAGACGACCAAGAAAAAAGCAGGTACCCTACTTCTGTTCAGCATTCACACTGGAGGGAGAAGGGGCTGGTACACCAGTGATCAGCAGGAACAAATGGGAACAGGGAAGTGAAGTCACGTACATTTTCAGAGGAAAGAGTCCTGAAGGGATTTGCAGCTCTGAAAGCAGACAAGGCTATGGGACCAGAGGGGACACACCCAAGTGTACTGAAAAAAATCAGGGAGGTGCTGGCTGCCCAGCTGACATCCTTATTCAACAGCACGCTGGAATCAGGCATGGTTCTGGAGGAAAGCAGATGTGGTCCCCCTATGTAAGGGTGGTAGCAGGGCAGAGGCAAGTAACTACAGGCCAGTAAGCCTCATCTCAGTGGTGGGGAAATGAATGGAAAAGTACAGTTACGTAAGAACTTACCGTAACAGTAGATCTTCGAGAACAGCTCTTGCAGCAGGTTACACCATTAGGACTGTAGCCGGCAGGCCCCCACGGAAAAATTCTAGCTAGCTATCTTTAGTGGGGACCACCCCCGGCGCCGGTCCCACCTCCGACGCCAGACATGGTACATGGGGATGGGGTCCCGCCAGATTGGCTGTAGTTCTCCCGCCGGAGACCCCCGTCAAAGGATGACATCAGAATGGGAGACCAAGATCCACCGTCAGAAGATAATAAGGAGGAAAATCCCAACAAGAAAAGCAAAGCCATGCCTCCTCAAGGGGAAGGTGGATGGAGGTACCTGCTGCAAGAGCTGTTCTCGAAGAGCTACTGTTACTGGTAAGTTCTTCGTGAACTGTACTATCTTACCGAGACACAGCTCTTGCAGCAGGTTACCCCATTAGGACTGATTCCCAAGCAGTAACGCTGCCAGAAATTCTGGGAGGAGGAAATAGGAAATAAATTCCAGGTCCTGAACCTAGGACAGGAGACCCTGTAGCACCGCAAGGCCGAAACCAGCCCTTCGCCGAGAGGCGATGTCCAGGCTATAATGCCTGATAAAGGTATGCACAGAGCTCCAAGTGCAGCAGCACAAATAGTAGAGGTAGAGACGTTTCTGAGTGCTGCAAATGAGGTGGCCACACCCCTAGTAGAATGACCCCAGACTGAGCCCGGGAAGGGCTTCTGCTTTAAATCATAACAGTAAGAAATACACTGGACAAGCCAGCGAGACAGAGACTGTTTGGTTACGGATTGGCCCATCATTCTCTCAGAGAAGGAAACGAAAAGCTGTTCAGAACTACGAAAGGGTTTAGTTCTGTTGAGGTAATACCTCAGGCTGTGGTGAACATCCAGGGTGTGGAGCAGCCTCCTCTATTTGAGTAACTCGGAAGTAGACCGGAAGGTCAATATCCTGGTTTAGAGTGAGTGAAGAGACCACCTTAGGTAAAAACTTAGGTTCGTCCTCAGGGATACTCTGTCCCGTGGAAAACTAAATAGGCTCTTTGCACATGAGGCGTGAAGCTCAGAAATTCTTCTCGCTGAAGTAACAGCAACTAAAATAACGTTTTCACGACAGAAAACGTAGCTCGCATCGGCGGCAGGTCTGCAAGGGGAAGCGTGAGCTGTTCCAGGACAAAGAGCAGATCCCATGGAGGCACAGGGTCCTAATGGGAGGCCTAAGGTGTAACACTCTCTAAGAAATTCTGAGAGGCATCCAGTTGAGCCACTGTATGATGTCCCACCGGGAGGTGATAGGCAGAAATGGCACAGAGGTGCACCTTAATAGAGGAGTAGGCTAGACCTGAATGAAAGAGGGAGAGCAGGTAATCCAACACTACTCCCACAGGACAACCTAAAGGGAAAAATCACGTGCTCATGACCATAAACAAAACAGCGCCACTTCATGGCGTGCGTATCGTTGCAGGCTTTCTGACTGCAGAAAGGGACCTCTGCAACCTCTTCGAGACCCGTGTAGGATGGCTAGGTCTCTAGGAGCTAAGCATGCAGGTTCAAAGAACGAAGTCCGATGGACTAATGAACCTTTCTCCTGAGACAGAAGGTGGGAGCTGAGCGGCAACGGGAGCGGGGGTTCCCGAGATAGTTGCACCAACAAAGGGAACCAGATCTGTCTGGGCCAGAACAGGGCCACCAGGATCATGAGTGCGTGCTCCCTGCGCAGTTTGAGAAGAACTCTCTGGATCAACGGGAAGGGAGGGAAAGCATAGAGGAATCTGTTCGCCCAGGAGAGGGACAATGCCTCGCCAGAAAACACCAGGCCCTGGACCCAGCGAGCAAAATTGGGCAGTTTTATGCTGGATGGGGATGCAACAAGTCCAACTCTGGAGTTCCCTATCAAGAAACAGATCCTCTACGACCTCTTGAAGAAGTTCCCACCGTGGACTCTGGCCTGGGATCGACTCAGGCCATCTGCAATCGTGTTGTCCACCCCGGAACGTGCACAGTGATCAGATTTGCGCTCGTCCTATTACCCAATCCCACACCCTCATGGCCTCCTGCAAAGGGGGTAAGAGTGCGCCCTGTTTGCTGAGGTAATACATCACCGCCGTGTTGTCTGTCTGAAGCAGGAGAGTACACGTGGGATTACTGACTGAAAGGCCTGCAGGGCATAGAGAACCGCCTCATCTCTAGGGACGCTGATATGGAGATGAGCTCCATCGGTCCACGCATCTCTGGGACTTTACCCCGCCCAGGTGCGCCCCACCCAAGACTTGAGGCGCCTGTGGTGAGGGTTACCTCCGGGACGGGCGCTACTAACGGACGCCTGTGGAGAACGACCTGGGACTAGCCACCACTGCCAGCTCTCGGATCACAGAATTCGTGATCCTGACCGGATGCTGCAGGTGGTCTTGCCTTTGTCCCATTGCACTCTGAGCATCCACTGAGTTACCCGCATGTGGAGCCTTGCGAAAGGGACAGTAGGAATGGCCGCAGCCATGTGTCCGAGCAAGCGAAGGACCGACCTGGCAGGTACGATCTTGTTCGATGATAAATCCCTTATGAGGGATCTGATGCGCTCCGCTCTGTCGTCCGGAAGAAAAGCTCTTCCCTGAACAGTGTCCAGTACTGCGCCTATAAACTGCAGTTTCTTGACGGGTACCAGGAGAGACTTCGTAATTTATAAGGATGCCCAGAGATCGAAACAGGTCCTGGGTACTCTGAACCAGAGTAGCAACGCCTTCTCTGGAGGCGCCAGGTGAGAAGCCAGTCAGTCCAGGTACGGGAACACATAGTGGCCCTGTCTCCTCAGAGATGCTGCCACGACTGCCATGCACTTGGTAAAGACCCTTGGTGCGGATGACAGTCCGAATGTAAGGGCTCGGAATTGAAGGTGGTGGTTGAGGAACTCGAAGCGCAGGAACCTCTTGTGCGCCTGAGCTATAGGGATATGCAGGTATGCGTCCTGCATGTCTAGTGACGCTAAAAAGGCGTCCTGCTTCAGTCAGCATGGGAATAAGACCCGAAGAGTCACCATGCGGAATTTCTTATGAGGCGCATCAACATGTTGAGGTCGCTGAGGTCCAGAATCGACAGAGGTCCCTGTTTTCTTTGGAACCAGGAAGAAGTGGAATAGTAACCTTGTCCTTCTGCTGCCTCCAGGACGCATTTCATCGCCTCTTTCTCGAGAGCGAGTACTTCTTGCCAGATCAAAGTTTTGTGCTGATGCAAATAGCGGAGAGCAAGGAGGCCTCGAGGGTGGCTTTTCTGCAATTCTATAAAGTGGCCTAGACTGACCAACTGAAGGACCCACCCGTCAGTGGATATAGCCTGCCATCCCGCAGGAAGTTCGCAATGCACTCGACCATGATTTCCGCTGATCCTGAGGGGCGGGGCCGGAAAGGAGTCAGGCTGTGGCGGTAGATGGCCCACTGGCTGGGCCGGCTAGGAGAACGCTGACCTCGGCTGGCGGGTTGTTTCCCTGGCTCACTGAAGCCAGAGCCCTCTGATGTGTAGCGGAGCGGGCTGCTGCCTCTGGTCCGCCACCATGAACGGCTTTGGTTCCTACCGAAGGAACTAAGCTTGGGTCGGTACATGGCCTGAACCGACCTTACCGCCTTTCCAGCCTCTTGGAAGTCTGGTAATGATCTTCTCTGAAGGATTACCAAACAAGACTTCTCCCTCGAAAGGAGCGTCCATAATGTTCTTCTGGACGTCCGGGGTAAACCCAGAGACGCGTAACCAGGAGTGTCTCCAGAGGCATACGCCAGAAGCTGCTGCTCGGGCCAATGAGTCCGCGGAGTCGTACGTGGCTCGAAGCACTTGGGTCCCCACGTCTGAACCCGTACGGAGGAGCTGAAGCATCTCCTCCTCCTGCTCACCGTCAGGCAGTTTTTCAGCCATCTCCAGACCCTGTTCCCACAAAGCGTTCTGGAATTGAACCATGTGGGTCAAATAGTCCAAGGATCTGATGGTGCAGGTAGCTGAAGCATACGTGCGCCTGCCCAGCACGTCCAACTGCTTGGACTCTGGGTCCGGTTGCAGGGTGCTCAAATGTTGCAGCCTCTGTGACCGGTCATGTGAGGCTGTGATGACGCGAGAATCGCCTGAGGCTGCTGCGCGCAGGTACTGGTCTTCTTTAGGAGCCTTGCGTACGCTTATCAGTTTTTCGGCATCGCCGAGCGAATGTGGACGCCCACGCTGCCTTGGTGATGTCCACGAAAGTGTCCACCAAGGTGGTACCACCACAGGCTTGGGGTCCTTCTGCCAAGATATTTGGCGAGGCGTATCCTTTCGGGTTCTAGCTCTTCTGCATCCCATCCCATGTTCTCTTGGATATGTCTCATAATATCCAGGAATGAAGGGTCATCCGGAGGAGATTAAGGCATCTCACGTGGGTCCGGAGAAGGGATGGAGAGAGGGGATGGGGATCTAGAGGAAGAGTAGTCTGATCCCGTGTCCTCCGTCGACGGCGAACGTCGGTGTCTCCTGGATCTCTTGGGGCTGGGTGACCCAGAAGAGGATTTCGATGGAGGTCTCCGCTTTTCTGATCTCCCCCTGGGAGAAGATCTGGGTTCCCGGGGAGGAGGTAAACGGCCTGCCGACCCCGATGGCGAAGGGGATGCAGGGACCGGAGGAGGAGGAGGAACAGTGGGAGCCATGTCTTTCTTGATGTGTCCCACCAGTAAGTGAAGAGATCCTTCACTTCCGCTAAGGAAAGGCCCAACGACGGCCCTACAGGGGCCACTGGCAAGGGCGAGGGTTCCCTGGGAGTTTCAACGAAACCGGGGTCGCCCGTCTGGTCCTCGGGTGCGTTAAGTCCTCCTCAGTCAAAGTCTCCTGACCGACGTCGGTCGGAGGCGTCGGGGCCCTCTTCTCAGGAGGAGCGGACGTCGGTCCCCCTACTGGCGTCCGCTGAGGTGGTTTGGCCGGCGACAGTCATCTGGCCGACGGCGGCTCCAGGGAGGGATGACGCGCTGCAGACGGTAGCGCCGGCGTCGGGTCCACAGGCCTCTTTAAGGGTGTGAGCTCCAGAGTCTTCCGAGGAGGCACAGAAGAAGACCTGACGTCGGGTACCAAAGGGCGGGAACCCGACTTGTGGTGATGGTGGTGACGCTCCCCCGACTTCGCCAAGGCCTTGGAGGAAGAAGATGAGGACGGCCTGGCGGACTTGGCCTGAGAAGAAGGCTTCCTAACCGCAGCCGGGGGAGGCTGAGAGCTGGCCCTGGAAGGAGAGCGTCGGACGTGAACCGGACTTGGACTCCAAAGCCCTGAAGTGGACCTGGAAGGGCCTTTCCTTTTTTCTCCGCTGCTTGTGGATTTAGAAGAAGATTCCCTTGAGGACATGGTCTTCAGCTTTTCCTCCAACAAAAAAGCCTGAAGGGCCTTTGACGTCGGATCCTAGTTCGACTGTTGAACCCTTGGCAGAACCCAACAGGCCCGGCATAGTGGTCTGGGCCCAGGCACCTAACGCAGGGCCATGTGGGGTCCTTGAAGGATCTGTTTCCCAAGCACACTTGGAGGAGTGACCAGAGGTCGGAGAGACATCAGCAACAATCTTGCTTGAAGAAGTTCGAATTTCGAAGGAAAGCACTAAACCACGCTGTCGCGGGCCAGACTGCAACCGGCGGGTCGATATAGTAAGTTGACGGCGGAAAGAACTGAGAATCTGGCGGACCGCCCTTATGTACCACGCCTGACGCCGGAGGCGGACTGACGTCAAGGTCCCCGCTGGAAGATAGCTAGCTAGAATTTTTCTCCAGGTCTGACACCTGCCGGCTACAGTCCTAATGGTGTAACCTGCTGCAAGAGCTGTGTCTCGAAGTAAGATCAGTGCTGAAGGAAAGTTTGTTAAGAGCATCTTTAATTCAATCTTGAATTCAATGGGCTGCAAGACCAAGGGCAGCATGGATTCACAGTGAGGAGGTCATGCCAGACTAATCTGACTGAATTCTTTAACTGGGTGACCAGGAAACTAGATCGGGGAAGGGATGAGGCCTATCTGGACTTTAGCAAACCCTTCAACACTGTGCCTAACAAGAGACTGATTTAAGAAATTGAGTAGCCTTGGGGGGTGAGATCCAAAGTGGTGTATTTAGCTGGAAACTAGTTAACAGACAGGTGACAGAGGATGAGGTTAATGGCACTCACGCTAATGATGGGAGAATTACCAGCAGGGTGCCGCAGGGCTTATTCCTGGGACTGGTCATCTTCAATGTATTCATATGACAGGAAGGGAAAGTATGCCTTTTTGCAGAGAATACCAAAATATGTAATACTGTGAAAAATAAGGAAGGGGTGGAAAGAATGCATAGGGATTTTGGGAAATGCTAGAAGTGGTCAACAGCGTGGCAGTTGGGTTCAATGCTAAAAATGGCTAAATCATGCACCTAGGGCACAGGAACCCAAGAACTGAGTATAGGGACTTGGGGTACTGTCAGACACTTAAGAGAATTTCCACCTTATCTGAAAGCAGCTACCACTCACACATAGTGTTAGCTGCCCTCATCGGTAGTTATTCTGGCCTGGTTTGAATCAATAGCAGCATGTACCTGAATAATTTCACTCATAACTTTACTTTAGCAGAGGAAGACCTCTCCATTCCTAGTGCCCGGGTTCGGCCGCCATGCCCCTGCACTCAATCACGTAATGACGTGAGGCCAGGGAGAGCATGGGGGTGCGACCCATTGATATCAATGGGGTTTGATTTCTCATTCGTTTTTAAGCTACAAAATGGTCACTTGATTAATGAAGGGCACCCCTCGACTAACATGGCCCTTGATAGTCAAGCGGTGCCCTTCACTAATCACCAAATGACCACTTTGTAGCTTAAAAACTAATGAGAAATCAAGCCCCATTCATATCAATGGGTGCACTCACGCCTCCTGGCCACATCATTACGTGATTGAGTGCGGGCCATGGCGGCCAACCGATTAGAATGCAGAGGCTTCTTCACAGTAAAGTTAAGAGGAAATTATTCAGGGCGGCTGCTGTTAATTAAAACCAGGCTAGAATAACTGCCGATGAGGGCAGCTACGACTATGTGTGAGTGGCTGCCTTACACTGGAAATTGACTTTAAGCACAGATACTTGAGCAGGAAAGAGAACTTGGGGGTTATCATACCCGATTACCTCAAAGAGGCATGGCAGTGGGTAAGGCCAGTGTGATGCTGGCATGCATAGGGAGAAGCATCTCCAGCAGGAGGAGGGAGGTTATGTTGCTACAGTATCACTCACTGACAAGACCCCACCAGGAGTATTGTGTCCAGTACTGGAGGTGCACCTCAGAAAGGATAGGGTGGAGGCAGTACAGAGGAGAGCAACTAAAATGGTGCACGGTTTGCACCAAAAGCTCTATGAGGAGAGACAGAGATCCCAACGTGCACACGCTGGAAGACAGAAGAGCGAGAAGGGATAAGACACAGACCTACAAATACCTCACAGAGGTGAACATGGTGCAGGAGGACAGTCTCTTTCACATAAGGGCACCAGACACCGAGAACATGTGATGAAGCTGGAGAGGGGGAAATATAGGAGGAATGTGATTAAGTGCTACTATGGGATAGACAAAGGAGAATAGCAGGAAATGGGCAGGGAGAAGGAATGGTTGCTGGAAACCATAAAAGGTCTGTGGAGGCTGAAAAGGCAACCACCTGGGCAGACAGGGTGGGCCATGTGATCCTTTTCTACCAACAAATTCAATGTTTCTATTTTTCTATCCATCCTATAAACCACTTTACCAAAAATTTACAGGCAAGTTTGTTTTAAATGTTTGGAGAGACATGACAGCATTTTGAAGCTTATACTAGTGAAGAGTCTGTACCTGAAGAAACAAGAGGTGTTGTCCGTGTGGTAGCAGCTGGTAAAGACATACTAGTAGCACTCAGTCCCAGGCTATTCGTAGTGTTCAGACTGTTAGCTATGCTCACAGCAGAAGTAGTAGTGCTTGAAGCTGATGTTGACGCTGTCGAAAAGGTTGTAGAAGCCTGAAGAGAGCTTGAACTGTCAACACTGGTGTGCTGGAAAGAACAAAAGTAGTGGCAAGCGTAAATAAAACATGATGCTAGGTACAGAGGGACATCTCAATACTTTTGCTTGGAGAGACCAGTTCTGATATGCATTTTATTGTAACAGCAGCTGTGCTGTCTCTCTCTGCTGAAATTCCACTGTATGCGCAGTCTGATGCATGAATTCTCCATTATACATAGATGGCAGTGAGAAAGGCAGAATGTAGAGCCACATTCAGGTTTCCAAACAGGACCAGACAGCATTCCTAGGAGAATGGCATTGAAGGTTCAACAGGACTAAATACAGGTTACTCACCTGTAACAGGAGTTCAAGGAATGGTATATGTTGTTCATCCACACTGTCTGGCAGGTTCCTTGCCACTTTAAATCTTGCCGGAAGGTCTTCAAGCTAGATCCTCCCACCCACCCAGCTGATAAAACTCTCGGCCCCGCCCCATGATGCCAGATCTAGCCCGCTGGAAGCCAGGTTGTGCATCGAAGCCGGGGAGGTCAGGTGGGTCGTGTGGATGAACAACATATACCATTCCTAGAACTCCTGTTACAGGTGAGTAACCTGTATCTCTAGGGACATGGCTATGTTGTTCATCCACACTGTCTGGCAGACTCCTAGCAGTTCTCCGGGAAGAGGGAGGCAAAGCGCACACCCCCTACTTAGGGAATAAAGACTGGAGAACTGAGGCCCCAAAATTGGCATCCCAGCGTGACTCAAGGTCGATGTGGTAATGGGTGATGAAGGTGTGTGCTGACTTCCAGATAGCAGCCCTGCAGATTTCCTGGATAGGGACGTCCCTGGAAGCAGCCACCGATGCAGCGGTATGGCGGGTAGAATGAGCTCTTATCCCTCGGGGAGGCTCCATGCCCGCCAATCTAAAGCAGAGATCTATGCAGGAGGTGAGCCACCTGCCTATCGTCTGCTTAGCCGCAGGTATGCCAGGTGCGGCTTCAGCGTAGGTGACAAACAGCTGGCGAACCTCTCCCCGAACTACAGCCGTCCGCACCTTATAATAAGCGAGCGATCTTCTAGGGTCAGAAGTATGGAGCCTATATTCGGCCTCCGAGATGTGACTGGGGTAGAACATCGGCAGAGTCAACACCTGGTTAAGGTGAAACTCCAACACCACCTTCAGAAGGAATTTCGGGTGAGGGCGCAGGACAACCTTGTCCCCGTGGAAGACCAGATAAGGAGACTCAATGGAAAGCGCCTGGAGCTCTCCCATCCTTCTGGCTGACGTGATAGCCCCCAAGAAGGCGGTGTTCCATGACAGGTGAGAGATGTCACACCTCTGCATCGGTTCGAATGGCCTGCCCATGAGCTTAGCCAATATCAGCAGTAGATCTCACGAAGGTGGAGGTTCTCGCACCGGAGGGGATATGTCATCAAGGCCTTTGAAAAAGCACCAGACCACCTTCTCCTGCACCAGCGACTGCTTCCCAGCCCGCGCCCGGTAAGCAGAGATGGCTGCCAAGCGTGACCTTAAGGGTCTGCCGATAAGCCCTTGCTGAGAAAGGGACCACAGGTAGTCCAGAATGCTTGCCAAGGAACAGGAGGAAGGGTCCAGGTCCTTGCCCTGACACCAAATGGAGAATCTCTTCCATTTCAAGTGTAGCATTTTCTGGTCGACTCTCACGGATGCCTCAACGACGCTGAGGACCTCATCGAAAGACCCAAGGCCTGGAACTCTAGCCCCCAGGACCAGGCCAGCGTGCAGGGATAGAAGGTCCGATGGGATACCTTCCTCACTGACTGAGATCAGGTCCGGCGGGCTTGAAGCCGCCGGAGCCTGAGCTGAGACTGAGGAGATCTGGATACCAGAACTGGTGGGGCCAGTCTGGGGCTACCAGAATCACCTGCACCTTGTCCCTCCTCGCCTTGAGAAGCACCTTGTGGATCAAGGTAAATGGGGGAAAGGCATAGAAGAGGCCCGGGGTCCACGGCCTCGAGAAGGCATCCCCTGCAGCGAGCCCTGCTGATGGGGGCGGGCATGAAACAGTCTCAGCTTCACATTCTCCCTGGAGGCAAACACGTCCGCTTGAGGCATGCCCCAGAGGCAGAACAGATCTTGTACTACCTCTGGCAGGAGAAACTGCTCGTGGGACGGAGCCCCTATCCAGCTTAGGGCATCGGCCAGGGTGTTGGAGGCTCCTGCCACGTGAATGGCGAGGAGATCCAACTCCAGGCTGCGCACGAGTGACCAAATGTGGAGAGCTTCCCTGCACAGAGGCATGGAACGCGTCCCGCCCTGATGGTTTAGGTAGTACATGGTCGTGGTATTGTCCGTCTGGACCTGAACCACTTGACCCCGTAGAAACGGAGTGAAGGCTAGACGAACTGCTCGATGCTCCAGCAGGTTGCTGTGGCAACGGGACTCCCGAGGGGACCAGAGGCCATGCGCTCTGTGCTCCCCCAGATGGGTACCCCAACCCACCAGAGAGGCATCGGTCGATAAAGAGATCGTCTGCTCAGGGCAGACAAACGGGATGCCCTCCTGCAGATGTGCTGGAATGGTCCACCACTGGAGAGCGTTCCACATCCCCTGGGTCACTGTCACTAGCTGATCCAGCAGATCGAAGTGCTGTGACCATTGGCTAGCCAGTCCCCATTGAAAAGGATGCATGTACCAGCAGGCCCAACGGACCACACTGGTGCAGGCCGCCATGAGGCCAAGGAGGCGCAGGAAGTACTGGGCAGGGCGCGATTGCCCAACCTGAAATGACTGGGCAAAGGAGGAAAGAACCTCGGCCCTATCTGCCGGGAGCCGTGCTCTAGCTCGTACAGAGTCGAGCTCTGCCCCAATGAATTGTATCACCTGCTTTGGCACGAGTTCAGACTTGGCCTCGTTGATGAGGAGGCCAACCTGAGAGCAAGCCTGGAGGGCCAGAACTCTGGACCGCTCCACCTCCGCTCTGGAGGGGGCTGCAATCAGCCAATCGTCCAGGTAGGGGTACACCCAGACCCTTCTGCGCCGCAGGAATGCTGTCACCACTGCCATGCATTTGGTGAAGACCCTGGGAGCTAGGGAAAGGCCAAAGGGCATGGCCCGGAACTCTTAAAGGGATCCCTCTGCTCTGAAGCGGAGGAATCTCTGGTGGGACGGACGGATAGGGACGTGAAAGAATGTGTCCTGAAGGTCCAGGGAACAGAACCACATGCCTCGTTCCAAGGATGGGATTATCTGAGCCAGAGTGACCATCCTGAAGGTCTGAGACCTTAGGAACTTGTTCAGGTCATGCAGGTCGAGAAAGGGGCACAAGCCCCCCGTCCGATTTGGGACCAGGAAGTACCTGGACACAAACCCCGGGTCTGGAGGAGGATCCGCCACCTTCCTCATCACCTCTTTTCGAGGAGCAGGGCAATATCGGCTCAGCGGGCCGACAGAGGCTGCAGACCCCGTGGCCCCCGAGGGGCAACGGCTCGGAAGGGTGGGGTCCACTCGAACTCCAGAGGCAGACCCTTTCCTACCACCTCCAACACCCAGCGGTCCGTGGTGATAGCGGACCACGTGCAAAGGAAGTGGTGGAGCCGTCCCACCACGGGGGGGGGACGAGGCTGGGGGAGACACCCCTCAACCCGTCACTGGGCAGGCTTAGAGGAGGGACTGGCTAAGGGACCTCCTGGGCCTTTACCTCCCTGCTTCCTATTGGAGAAAGCCGCGGGGGCTTGGGTTTGGGATGCCAAGCACGAGCCTGCTGACCCTGGTGCTGGTGGGCAGGACGTGCCGCAGGTGCAGAAGGGCGAAATGACTTGTGCTGCTGCTGTCAGCAGCCTTTGTCCTTCTGGGCGGAGGTGACAGAGTCCAGAGTGGCACTGGACTTCGAGCCGCTGGAAGTGACCTTCCACTCCAGGGCCGAAGAGGACGGTCCACAAGAAGTGGACATCTGCCAATTTGTGCTGGGTATCCGCCGCAAAGGTGGATATCCTCAGCCATGCTCTGCGGCGCATGGCCACCGTGGCCGCAACTGATCTGGCACAGGAGTCTCCTATGTCCAGAGCTGTTTGGAGCTGCTGCTTAGCCACTGCCGTACCCTGGTCCCGAACCTGCTGGACGGTGGTCTGCAGGTTGGCCAGGAGATGAGGAATCACCTCATCCACTGAGCCCATGAGGGCGTGGGAGGAGTGTGCCATCAGCATGGCTGAGCAGACCTGGCGGAGGCCAAGGGAGGACGCAGCGTACACCTTGCGCCCGGCGTAAAACTCCTTGTTGTAGGGTTTGTCCACGTCCTTAGTGTTCCCGGAACACCGGAAAACGCTGTTGGTGACCAACCCCTCGGCAGAGGGGTGTTCCGAAAACCCGGGCAAAGAGACGGTAGGGACCGCATACTTCCGGGCCATCCTGGCCAAAGGCGCTGGGTAGGAAGCAGGTCGCTGCCAGCTCCAGGTTGGGCCAACAATGGCCTCAGCCACCGGAAAGGCCTCCATGGGAAATCCCTCGTCCAGTATCTCTGTCAGGGCTACTTGGCCCGCTTGGATACGGGCTCGAGCTGCATCCCGTGGACTCCAAGATGAGCCAAGCAAACCCATGAAGGATGATGGGCTTTCGCCCAACGACTGGCTCCTGGAGGACTCCAGGTCAACCGGCCTGGAGAAAAGGGAGGAGTCGTCGTCGGACTCTGAGGAGTCCGCGAAGAGCTGCCTGGGGCCTGAGCCACCCTCCACCTGCCGAGGACGGTCGGGAGTGAGGGTGACAGACAACCTGTGGGGCAGGCCTTGACCTGACCGAGAGTCCTTGGTCGGTGCCCCTGATTTCGGTTGTGGAGGTTCCATCACAATCGGCGGGGCAGCAGGTTTCGGCCGAACAACTGGCCCAGGCTTGGGCATCTCGACTACGGCGAGGGGTTGTTTCGGCCGCTTAGGTGACAGCCACTTGATAGCCAGGAAAGGCATCAGTGTAGACTTGCTCCCAGACAGAAGTAACTGCTGGCACATCAGGTCCTCGTAGCGTCGATGCAATTTGCAACGAAGCCTCTTCTCTTCCGAGGAGGAAGACGAGGATGAGCGACGGCGCCGCATACCTCGGTGCCGAGACCGCCAATGTCGGCGGGATCGGCTAGACCGAGAAGTCAGAGACCGAGATCCTCTGTGTTTCCGAGGATGGGTCTAGGAAGCTGGGAAGAAACGGGGGATACCCGCTCTTCCCTCGGCTCGGATGCCTTAATCGAGGACTGCTGCACCGGGGGCGCAGGCAGATCCTCGTTCTCCACCAGGGGAAACTGGTGAAGAAGGATTGTCTGCTTCACCAGTCGACAGCCCGTCCGACGGGTCGAGAAATATCTTGACCGCGTTGACAGGTGTCTCGGCTGGCTGGCCTGACGGGGACGCAGTGAAGCCAGCGGCCTTAGCCACAAACTCGACCGAAGTAGACAGTCGGCTGTCCGGGGAAGGAGACCTCTCCCGCTCCCATGAACGTAGACGATGGGACTTACCCTTAGAGTCCTTCTTTTTGGACCGAGAGGAATGTCCCAATGGCCCCCTTCCTTCGTGGAAAGGGATTGGCAAAGCTCCTTGAACAAAGCTGAATAGGAGGTACCCAGAGAGAGCGGGATAAATGCTGTGACCAAGGAAGAGGGTGATGTGGCCTGGGCCGCCTCCTCCTCGAGGGCGATCATCTGCTCGAGCTGCTCAGCCAAGTCAGCCTCTGCGGTAACCACCCAACGGGCCTCCTTCGATTTGAAACCGTGGTAGTGTGCTTCTCGCGCCCTAGCTGTAACCAGGCAGCATCGGTCCTCCAGGACGCTACCGAACGAACGGCATGACTCGCAGGCCTGTGGGTCGTGTTCTAGGCCGAGGCAGTAGACACACACAGAGTGCGGGTCCGTCCTGGATATCTTCTGCCCACAAGGGCACCGCCGAAATCCAGGAGTCGATTTGTCCATAGCAGCCGCGAGGGAGAAAGATGACCGAAGTCTTGAAGATTTTAAAATGAGTTTTGGGCAAACCGAAGAATTAGCATCCAGTCCATCACGCAGAGCGTTGAAGAGGGAACCCAAGCTTCCAAGCGGTAAGGAAGATCTGGCATCATGGGGCCGAGCCGAGAGTTTTACCACCTGGGTGGGTGGGAGAAGCCAGCTTGAAGACCTTCCGGCAAGATTTAAAGTGGCAAGGAACCTGCCAGACAGTGTGGATGAACAACATATCCATGTCCCTAGAACAGGTGAAGTAACCTAGCCAATAAGTTTGTATGCGTGTTGGTACTCTAACTGGGTGCAGTCTCTGTCATGTGGCAGAAGCAGCCAAGATGGGCCCTAGATCCCTCTATTACCACATGACTACATTAAATTGATTATTTCTCAGTGAAAATGACATTTTCAATGTAAAGTGATGGTTAGTCTGGTACAGTGACTGTATACTTGACAAGACCTTTGATTTAACAGATTACAGTCGCCTGATAAATGCAATGAATTGGGTATTGACCTTTCCATCACTTACATGGGTAAAAGGGTTCAAGACCGAAAGAAACTAGGGCCACCAAACTTAATGGCACAACCTCTCCTATATTCTCTATTCCTAAACCCCCCACCAAGCGACTGTGGCACATTAAACCAAATAATATATGCTGACAACGCTGCAATCTACAAAGTGCTAATAACATCCAGGCTATCAGCCAGAACCTGTGGCAGGACTTGGCTCACTAAGAGGGTTGGTTCGCTAGGAGCAAACTTACTGAACCATAAAAAAACAAAGGTGATGTTGTTAAACTCGAAAGCTAGAGTTTACGGACTAAAGAAAAACTTAAATCCTGACCACTGAAGGAGCCTAATGTTATCCACGTTAACAATTCTAAATACTTGGGGGTTCAGCTGGATCAATGCCAGCACTACAAGGGTCATACAGATTACACAGTAGGGAAGTGAATTAAAACCTGGGCCTGCTGAACAGAATACAGTAGAAGTCACTTAATCGGGATATGGTTAATCAGGACATCCATTTTATTGGAACATTCAGCCAGGAACTGATTAAGTGGCCATATTAGCCTATGGCTGGAGCCTTCATCCGCTTTAATGGGACATCCCTGCCGCCTAAACGGGATGATTGAGAGTGACCTTATCCACAGCTGTCCCTCTATTATCACTTCCCAATCCTGCTAATCCTCTACAGTAGTACTTCATTCTCACTGTACCCAGATCTGTCCCTCTACAATCACCTGCTAATCACCTTATTCAGCCTTTCATTCTGTCTCTATGCCCTGCCAAGCAGGCGCAAAGTGGTTCTTCAGTTTAGCTTTGTAACTCAACTCACTTCTTATCGTTGCCTCTTTGCAGCTCAGTTTTTCAGCTCAACAAAATCCCCTCCACTCTATCTCCTGGCTCATAAAAAAAAGACGCATGCAGCAATTTGCAGTAGAGGGAGAGAGAAAAACACACTACCATGACGCCGCTGGAAATGCTCACCTCCACTCCTGTGTCTCTAGCAACACAGCTGACGAGAGATGCTGATGCCTGCACAACGCAGGGGGATTATGTAAATCAATACGCTACTAAACTGTAGTAAATAAACATAATATGCACCACATATTGTATTTTAATATGGCTATGTATTTTAATAGGGGAGAACAGTACCGTATTAAGTGCACAAATACAGCAAAAACACAGGTTACTCACCTGTAACAGGAGTTCTAGGAGTGGTATATGTTGTTCATCCACACTTATTGGCAGGTTTCTTGCCACTTTAAATCTTGCCGGAAGGTCTTCAAGCTGGCTCCTCCCACCCACCCAGGTGGTAAAACTCTCAGCTCTGCCCCATGACGCCAAATCTAGCCCGATGGAAGCCAGGTTGCGCGTCCGAGCCAGGAGGTCGGTGGGTTATGTGGATGAACAACATATACAACTCCTAGAACTCCCGTTACAGGTGAGCAACCTGTATTTATAGGGACTTGGATATGTTGTTCAATACACACTTCCAGGTACCCTGCGTCTGGCGGGCCCCCAGGTGTACCCCCAACCCAAATCCGAGGCATCCATTGTAAGAGTCTGATTTGGGGGCTCCGGACAGAAACAGACCCCTTTTTCCAAATTTAGCAGGTCCAACCAAAGAAGCGTCCTCTTTACTGGCTCTGTTACTCTGACCATGTGGTCTAGGTCGTCAGAGCATTGATCCCACTGCACCCTGAGCATCCATTGTGGGATTCTCACATGGAGGTGGGCCAGAAGCGTGTGCCACATAAGTCTGAGGAAGGTCCTGGCCTGGACCTGCGGGGTTACTACAACCGATCTAGCAATCTCCAGCAAGAGATCGCCCCTCTCTGGGGGTAGAAAAGCCATGCCCTGGACCAGATCCAGAACCGCTCCTATGAAGACAAGTCTTTGGCTGGACTCTGGGAAAGTCTTTGGAAGATTCAGGGTGATCCCCAGATCTCAGAACAGAGTATAAGTGTCTCCGAGAGCTTGAAAAAGTCATGACCTTGATGGGGCCGTAAGCAGCCAGTCGTCCAGGTAAAGGAAGACATGTCTTTGGCGCCTTAGAGCCGCAGCCACTCCTGCCAAGCATTTTGTGACGACTCGAGGAGCAGAGGAGAGGGAAAACGGGAGAACCCAAAACTGAATGCTCCCCCTTGAAGTGTAACCTCAGGTACTTCCTGTGAGGGGGAAAGACCCCTATGTGCATGTACACATCTTGCATGTCTAGGGAGCAAAGTCAGTCTCCCTGATGCAGCAAAGGAAGCAGTCCTGGAAGAGTCACCATAAGGAACCTTCTGTACTCTATATATACAGGTTACTCACCTGTAACAGCAGTTCTAGGAATGGTATATGTAGTTCATCCACACTGTCTGGCAGGTTCCTTGCCACTTTAAATCTTGCCGGAAGGTCTTCAAGCTGGCTCCTCGCACCCAGCTGGGTGGTAAAACTATCAGCTTCGGCCCATGACGCCAGATCTAGCCCGCTGGAAGCCAGTTTGTGCGTCGAAGCCGGGAAGGCCGGGTGGGTTGTGTGGCATGAAAGTACAGTTACGTAAGAACTTACCGTAACAGTAGATCTTCGAGAACAGCTCTTGCAGCAGGTTACACCATTAGGACTGAAGCCGGCAGGCATCAGGACCCCACGGAAAAATTCGCTAGCTATCTTCAGGGACCGCCCCCATCGTCAGTCCCGCCCGACGCCAGGCGTGGTACAAGGGGCGTCCCGCCAGATTCCCCAGTTCTCCCGCCGGAGACTTCCGGCCGCA
This sequence comes from Neoceratodus forsteri, assembly GCA_016271365.2. NCBI lineage: Eukaryota > Metazoa > Chordata > Ceratodontiformes > Ceratodontidae > Neoceratodus > Neoceratodus forsteri. The sequence goes on from CM057449.1 coordinate 622,953,660, forward strand.
GGATGACATCAGAATGGGAGACCGAGGATCCACCGTCAGAAGATAATAAGGGAATAAATCCCTGTTAGAAAAGGCTTAAGGCATGCCTCCTCCAAGGGGGAAGGTGGGCGGAAAGGTACCTGCTGCAAGAGCTGTTCTCGAAGATCTACTGTTATGGTAAGTTCTTACGTAACTATACTATCTTACTTCGAGACACAGCTCTTGCAGCAGGTTACACCATTAGGACTGATTCCCAAGCAGTAACGCTGCCAGAAATTCCGGGAGGAGGAAAAAAGGAAATACATTCCAGGTCCTGAATCTAGGACAGGAGACCCTGTAGCACCGCCAGGCCGAAACCGGCTCTACACCGAGAGGCGATGTCTACACTATAATGCCTGATAAAGGTATGCACAGAGCTCCAAGTGGCTGCAGCACATATGGCAGAAGTGGAGACGTTTCAGAGTGCTGCAAATGAGGTGGCCACGCCCCTAGTGGAATGACCCCGGACTGAACCCGGGAGGGGCTTCTGTTTGAGCTCATAACAGAGTGAAATACACTGGACAAGCCAGCGAGACAGGGACTGTTTGGATACAGATTGGCCCAACATCCTCTCAGAGAAGGAAACGAAAAGTTGCTCAGAACTACGAAAAGGTTTAGTTCTGTTGAGGTAATACCTCAGGCTGCAGTAAACATACAGGTGTGGAGCAGAGCCTCTCCTCTATTCGAGTAATTCGGGAAGTAGACTGGTAGGTCAATGTCCTGATTTAGGGTGAGCGAAGAGACCACCTTAGGCAAAAATTAAAGATTCGTCCTCAGGGATACTCTGTCCAGGTGGAAAACTAAATAAGGCTCTTTGCACATGAGAGCGTGAAGCTCAGAAATTCTTCTCGCTGAAGTAACAGCAACCAAAAATACAGGTTACTCACCTGTAACAGGAGTTCTAGGAATGGTATATGTTGTTCATCCACACTGTCTGGCAGGTTCCTTGCCGCTTTAAATCTTGCCGGAAGGTCTTCAAGCTGGCTCCTCCCACCCACCCGGGTTGGAAAACTCTCGGCTCCGCCCCATGACGCCAGATCTGGCCCGCTGAAGCTCAGGTTGTGCGCCGGCCGGGAGGTCGGTGGTCGGTGGATGAACAACATATACCATTCCTAGAACTCCTGTTACAGGTGAGTAACCTGTATTTCTAGGGACATGGATATGTTGTTCATCCACACTTATTGGCAGACTCCTAGCAGTTCTCCGGGAGGAGGGAGGCAAGGCGCACACCTCCTACTTAGGGAATAAAGACTGGAGAACCGAGGCCCCAAAACCAGCACCCGGCGTGACCCAAGGTCGATGCGGTAATGGTAACAAAGGTGTGTCCTGACTTCCAGGTAGCAGCCCTGCAGATTTCCTGGATAGGGACGCCCTGGAAGCAGCCACCGATGCAGCAGTATGACGGATAGAATGAGCTCTATCCCTCTGGGAGGCTCCATGCCCGCCAACTTATAGCAGAGATCTATGCAGGAGGTGACCCACCTGCCTATCGTCCGCTTGGCTGCAGGTCTGCCAGGTGCGGCTTCAGCGTAGGTGACAAACAGCTGGCGAACTCTCTCTCGATTTCAGCCGTGGCGCCCTTATAATAAGCTTTCGCCTTCTAGGGTCCAAAGTATGGAGCCTGTATTCGGTCTCCGAGTGTGATTGGGGTAGAACACTGGCAGAGTCAACACCTGGTTAAGGTGAAATCACACCACCTTCGGAAGGAATTTCGGTGGGGGCACAGGACAACTCTTGTCCCTGTGGAAGACCAGGTAAGGAGACTCAATGCAGAGCGCCTGGAGTTCTCCCATCCTTCTGGCTGACGTGATAGCCACCAAGAAGGCGGTCTTCCACGACAGGTGAGAGAGTTCACACCTGTGCATTGGTTCGAATGGCTTGCCCATGAGCTTTGCCAGTACCAGCAGTAAATCCCACGGAGGTGGAGGTTCTCGCACCGGAAGGGAAATGTGATCAAGGCCTTTGAAAAAGCGCCAGACCACCTTCTCCTGCGCCACCAACTGCTCCCCGGCCCGCGCCCGGTAAGCAGAGATGGCTGCCAGGTGCACCTTTAGGGTCGTCGACCTAAGCCCTTGACTAGAAAGGGACCATAAATAGTCCAAAATGCTTGCCAAGAACAGGAGGAAGGGTCCAAGCCCTTACCCTGACACCAAATGGAAAACCTCTTCCATTTGAAGGCATAGCATTTCCTGGTCGACTCCTTACGGGACGCCTCAACAACATTGAGGACCTCGTCGGAAAGACCCAAGGCCTGGAACTCTAGCCGCTCAGGAACCAGGCCGTCAGGTGCAGGGATTGAAGGTCCGGATGGAACACCTTCCCCTGATTGACTGAGCAGGTCTGGGCGAGCTGGAAGCTGCCTCGGGAGCCTGGAGCTGAGGCTGAGGAGATCTGGGTACCAGAACTGGCGGGGCCAGTCTGGGGCTATCAGAATCACCTGCGCCTTGTCCCTCCTTGTCTTGAGAAGCACCTTGTGAATCAAGGGAAATGGGGGAAAGGTGTAAAAGAGGCCCGGGGTCCACAGCCTCGAGAAGGCATCCCCCTGCAGCGAGCCCTGCTGAGGGGGGCGGGCATGAAACAGCCTCAGCTTCGCATTCTCCCTGGAGGCAAACAGGTCCACCTGAGGTGTGCCCCAGTGGGAGAACAGATCTTGTACTACCTCCAGTAGGAGAGACCACTCGTGAGATGAAGCCCCTATCCGGCTCAGGGCATCGGCCAGGGTGTTGGAGGCTCCTGCCACATGAACGGCTAGGAGATCCGCCTCCAGGCTACGCACGAGTGACCAAATGCGGAGAGCTTCCTTGCATAGAAGCATGGAGCACGTCCGCCTCTGGCGGTTCAGGTAGTACATGGTCATGGTATTGTCCGTCTGGACTCGGACCACTTGACCCCGGAGAAACGGAGCAAAGGCGGTGAGAGCTAGGCGGACCGCTCGGAGCTCCAGCAGGTTGATGTGGCATCGGGACTCCCGCTGGGACCAGAGGCCGTGCACTCGGTGTTCCCCCAGATGGGTACCCCAACCCATCAGAGAGGCATCGGTCGAGAGAGACCGCCGGCTCGGGCGACAAACAGGATGCCCTCCTGCAGATGGAATGGAACGGTACACCACTGGAGAGCGTTCCACATCTCCTGGGTCACTATCACTAGCTGGTCCAATGGATCGCAGCGTTGTGACCACCGGCTGGCCAGTCCCCACTGAAGGGGGCGCATGTGCCAGCGTGCCCAACGGACCACGCTGGTACAAGTCGCCATGAGACCCAGGAGGCGCAGGAAGTCCCGGCAAGGGCGCGATTGCCCAACCAGAAATGACTGGGCAAAGGAGGTAAGAACCTCGGCCCTGTCCGCCGGGAGCCGTGCTCTGGCTCGAAGAGAGTCGAGCTCTGCCCCGATGAACAGGATCACCTACTTCGGCTCGAGTTCCGACTTGGCCTCGTTGATGAGAAGGCCAACTTGAGAGCAAACCTGGAGGGCCAGATCTCTGGACCGCTCAACCTCCCGTCTGGAGGAGGCTGCTATCAGCCAATCGTCCAGGTAAGTACACCGGACCCCTTGCGCCGCAGAATGCTGTCACCACTGCCATGCATTTGGTGAAGACCCTGGGAGCTGGAGATGCCAAGGGCATGGCTTGAACTTACGAGGATCCCTCCTTTAAAAGCGGAGAGGAATCTCCGATGTGACGGACGGATAGGGCATGAAAGAACGGGCCCTGTAGGTCCAGAGATGGTATTATCTGCGCCAGAGTGACCATTCTGAAGGTCGAGACCTTAGGAACTTGTACAGGTCGTGTGGAGTCGAGAATGAGGCGCCCAGCCCCCGTCCGTTCGGAACCAGGAAATACCTGGACACGGACCTTGGTCTAAAGGGGTCCTCTGCCTCCGTGATCACCTCCTTTTGGAGGAGGAGAGCGATGTCGGCTCGACGAGCCGCCAGTGAGGCTGCGGACCCCGAGGCCCCCCGAGGTGCGACGGCTCTGAAGGGCGGGGCCTGCTCAAATTCTAGAGGTAGGCTTTTTCCCACCACCTCCAGTACCCACCTGTCCATGGTAGCAGGCGGACCAGGCAGAAAGGAAGTGTCTGAGCCATCCCCCCACGAGGGGGAACCAGGGGTGAGGTGACAGGGATGGGGGCGACACCCCTCAGCCCGTCACTGGGCAGGCTTGGAGGAGGGACCGGCCGAGGGACCTCCTGGGCCTTTACCTCCCTGTTTCCTGTTGGAGGAAGCCGACGGCTTGGGTTTGGGATGCCAAGCTCGAGCCTGCTGGCCCTGACGTTGCTGGGCCGGGTCGCCGCGAGCGCAGAAGGACAAAAGGGCTTAGGCTGTGGTTTGCGGCCTTGTCCTTCTGAGCTTGAAGAGACAGAGTCAAGGTAGCATTGGACTTCTCGATCCTCTGCAGGTTACCTTCCACCCCAGGTCAAGAGGTCAGTCCCCAAAGGGAACATCCGCCAACTTGTGCGGGTATCCGAGATAAAGGTGGATATCCTCAGCCAAGCCCGACGCATGGCCACTGCAGCCGCCACAGACCTGGCACATGAGTCCCCGATGTCTAAAGCAGTCTGGAGCTGCTGTCTGGCCACTGCCCTGCCCTGGTCCCGCACCTGCCTGACCGTAGTCTGCAGATCCGCGGGAAGATGAGGGACAACCTCATCCAGGGAGCACAACAGGGAGTGAGAAAAATGTGCCATGAGGACAGCCAAACTGGCCTGACGAAGGCCGAGAGAGGACGCAGCATAGACTTTTCGCCCGGCATAACCCAATTTCTTGGATTCCTTGTCGGGAGGTTTGTCCATATCCTGGCGTTCCAGCCGCGAAGAGCTGTCGGTAACCAACCCTCGGCCAGGGGTGTTCCAAAAAACGGACAGGAACTGGTAGGGACCGCGATACTTCCTGGCCATTCTGGCCAAAGCGCAGGGCAGGAAGCAGGACGCTGCCAAAGTTCCAAGGCCAGACCACTATGGCTTCGGCCACCGGAAAGGCCTCGAGAAGAATCCCTCGGTCCAGAATCTCTGTGAGGATACCTGTCCCGCTTAGGAAGCGGGTTCGAGCTTCATCCCGTGGACTCGAGATGAGCCAAGCAACCCTAAGAAGGACTAGGGCTATAGCCCGTGACTGCTCCTCCCGAGACTCCAAGTCCATGCGCTTGGAGAAGAGGGAGAACCATCATCGGACTCCAGAAGAGTCCTCAAAGAGCTAGCTCGGCCTGAGCCACCTCCACCTGCCGAGGTTTATTGGGAGTGAGGGTGACAGACAGCCTATGGGACAAACCCAAGGCCGACCGAGAATTTTGGTCGTGCCCCAACTAATGGCTGTGGAGGCGGAGTTCCACCAGAATCAGTGGGGCAGCTGGAATTGGCGAACAACCGGCCTGAAACAGGCTCCTCGGCTACAACGAGAGGTTGCTTCGCCGCCTCCGTGACAGCCACTTAATGGTTGGGAAGACGACTGGTCGGCTTATTCCCGGTCAAAAGGAGTTGTTGCCACGAGAGTTCCTTTGTACCCGACGCATCCTGCGCGCAAGCCTCGCCAGAGAGGAAGAGCGGTGGCGCTGCTGCCTGGTGCGGGAACCGCCTATGGCGGGCGGATCGGGTTGGATCGCAGGATGTCCGAGACCGAGTCTCGACTGGCCAAGGAAGGCGAGGAGAAGTGTCGAAATCGGCACTCCCTCAGCTCGGACGATCCCACGAGGCTCCGGAACCGCGCTACAGATGAGCCGATGGATCCTCAACTCCCACCGGGGAACTGGGAGAGGATTCAGCTTCTTCAGTGCCGACAACCCGCCTAACGGGTAGAGAAAATCTCGACTGCCGTCAGCGGAGTCTCGGTCAACTGGCCTGACGGGGACACCGTGAAGCCAGTGAGCCGGAAGCTGAGGGTCGGCAAGTCAACTGTCACAAGAAGGGAGGGGATCTTTCCCGCCCCAAGAGCGCTGATGGAGAGACTTACTTTTGCTCTTTTTGGAGCTGGAAAAAGGTCCCGAAGAAGTTGGACCCTCACCTTTCGTCGAGAGGGTCAGACAAAGCTCCTTAAAAGAAGCCGAGTACGAGGCACCGAGAGAGAGCGGGACAAATGCCGCAGCCGAGGTAGAAGCGGCCCGCGCCGCCTCCTCTTCGAGGGCGATCATCTGCTCGAGCTGATCCGCCGAGCCCGCCACCGGACACCGCCAACCGGGCCTCTTTAGATTTCACCGGTGGAATTCTTTTCTCGGGGCGCCCCAGTTGTAATCGGGCAGCACGGTCTTCAAGGACGTAGGCCGAAAAAGAAGAGCACAGTCGCAGCCTGGCGGGTCGTAGTTTCCGCGCTCCAGGCGGTAGACGACGTGGAGTGCGGATCCGCCCTAGACATCTTCTGCCCGCAAGGGCACCTACGGAAACCGGGAGTCGACGGTCCATCGTGAGCATGGTGAGAAGAAGACCAAGTCTTTAGCAAAACTTTTTGATTTTAACTTTCAAGAATTAGGAACCAGTCTTAAATGCAGAGGCGTTAAGGAGGGAATCTGAGCTTCCAAGCGTAAGGAAGATCTGGCGCCATGGGTAGAGCCGAGAGCTTTACCACCGGGTGGGTGGGAGGAGCCACTTGAAGACCTTCCGCAAAGATTTGAAGCGGCAAGGAACTGCCAATAAGTGTGGATGAACAACTCTATCCATGTCCCTTAGAAACAACGTTCTACGTATAGAAATCGAGCTCACAATCCGCAGCAGGTTCGAATGGGGGGGAGCGTGAGTTGTTCCAGGACAAAGAGCAAATACCATGGAGGCACAGGGTCCTTAATGGGTGGCAGAAGGTGTAACACCCCTCTCAGAAATCCCCGAGAGATGTCTAATTGTGCCACTGTACGATGCCCCACCGGAAGGTGGTAGGCAGAGATGGCACAAAGGTGCACCTTGACAGAGGAGTAGGCTAGACCCGAACGAAAGAGGGACAGCAGGTAATCCAACACCACTCCCACTGGGCAACCTAGGGGGAAAACCGCGTGCTCGCGACCATAAACAAAAACGGCACCATTTCATGGCGTACGTCGCATGCGCTGTCGTGCTTTCTGGCTGCAGAAAGAACTCTGCAACCTCTTTGCGAGACCCCGTGGACGCAAGATGGCTAGTTCTCTAGGAGCCATGCATGCAGGTTCAGTGAGCGTAAGTCCGGTGACTAGGGAACCTTTCTCCTGAGACAGGAGATGGGAGATGAACGGCAACGGGAGCAGGGGTTCCCGGGATAGCTGCATTAGCAAAGGGAACCAGATCTGCCCGGGCCAGAACAGGGCCACCAGGATCATAATTGCATTCTCCCTGCGCAGTTTGAGAAGAACTCTCTGGATCAACGGGAAAGGAGGGAAAGCGTAGAGGAATCTGTCCACCCAAGAGAGGGACAACGCGTCTCGCCAGAAAACACCAGGACCTGGATCTAGCAAGCAAAAATTGGGCAGTTTTGCGTTGGATGGGGATGCGAACAAGTCTAGCTCTGGAGTTCCCCATCGAAGAAACAGATAGTACAGTTACGTAAGAACTTACCGTAACAGTAGATCTTCGAGAACAGCTCTTGCAGCAGGTTGCTCCATTAGGACCGGAAGCCGCCAGGCGGCCAGGACCCTAATGGAAAATTTTAGCTAGTTAACTACAGGGGACCGCCTCGACGCCGGTCCCGCCTCTGACGTCAGGCGTGGTGGCCAAAGGCGGTCCTCATCAGATTCCCCAGTTCTCCGGAGACTCTGCTTATGAGGCTGGACATCAAATGGGAGACCTCAGGATTAAGCCGTCAGAAGACAGAATATGACAGCAATTCCTGCCTCAGAAAGACTGGAGCCATGCTTCCTCCAAGGGGAAAAGTGGATAGTAAGGTACCTGCAAGAGCTGTTCTCGAAGATCTACTGTTCGCAAGTTCTTACGCTAACTGTACTATCTTTGCTTGTAGACACAGCTCTTGCTAGACAGCCATACCATTAGGACTGATTCCCCAAGCAGTAGCAGCTGTCCAGAAAATCCGGGAGAGAAAATAAAGGGTAAATACTGGGTCCTGAACCTGAGGACAGGAGACCCTGAAGCACGGCAAACTAAAATCCAGCCCTTTCGCCGAGAGGCGATGTTCCAGGCTGTAATGCCTGATAAAGTGCATGCACAGAACTCAAGTGGCTGCAGCTTATATAGTGGTGAAGTGAAAACATTTTGCAGCTGCAAAGGAAGTAGCCACCCCTCTAGTGGAATGACCCCTGACTGTACCCGGAGGGCTTTTGTTTGATACCATAACAGTGAGAAATACACTGGACAAGCCAGCGAGAAAGGGACTGTTTGGATATAGATTGGCCCATCATTCTCTCAGAGAAGGAAATGAAAGCTGCTCAGAACTACGAAGGATGGAGTTCTGTTGAGGTAAAACCTCAGGCTGCAGTGAACATTCAGGGTATGGGAGCAGAGCCTCCTCTATTAGAGTAGTTCGGGAAGTAGACCGGAAGGTCGATATCCTGGTTCAAGAGGAGTAAGAAACCACCTTAGGCAAGAATTTAGGTTCGTCCTCAGGGATACTCTGTCCGGTGGAAAACTAAATAAGGCTCTTTTGCACATGACAGCGTGAAGTTCTAGAAATTTTGCCGAGGTAACAGCACTAAAACAACGCTTCCACTTACAGAAAACGAGCTCTGCAACTGCTGCAGGTTCAAAGGGGGAGCGTGAGCTGTTCAAGGACAAAAGCAAATCCCATGGAGGACAGGGTCTCAATAGGAGTGCCTAAGGTACAACACTCTAAGAAATTCTCGAGATGCGCTCCACCTGAGCCACTGTACGATTTCCACCGGAGGTAGGTAAGTCGAAATGGCACAGAGGTGCACTTTAATAGAGGAGTAGGCTAGACCCGAATGAAAGAGGAGAGCAAATATTCTAATATTACTTCCACAGGACAACCTCAAAGGAAAGGTCGCGTGTCGAGACCATGCTACACAAAAAACGGCACCATTTGGCGGCGTGACGCCACATGCGCTGCCGGGCTTTCTGGTCATGAAAGGACTTCTGCAACCTCTACAGACCCTGTGATTTAAAAATGGCTACAGTCTCTAGGAGCCAAGCATGCAGGTTCGAGGGAACGAGGTCCGGGTGACAAGTGAACCCTCTCCTGAGAGCACAGTAAGGGAGCTGAGCGCAACGGAAGGGGTTCCTAGATAGCTGAATCAACAAGGGAACTAAATCTGTCTGGGCCAAATGGGGCCACTAGATCATTATTGCGTGCTCCCAAGTGAGTTTGAGAAGAACTCTCTGGATCAACGGGAAAGGAGAGGGAAAGCATAGAGGAATCTGTTGGCCCAGGAGAGGGATAACGTCTCAACAGAAAAATGCTCAGGCCCTGGATCTAGCTGTAGCAAATGGGGCAGTTTTATGCTGGATGGGGAAAGAACAAGTCTAGATCTGGAGTTCCCCATCAGAAACCAGATCCTCTGCTACTTCTTGAAGGAGTTCCCATCAGGGACTCTGGCCTGAGAACGACTCAGGCCGCCTGCAACCGTGTTGTCCACTCCAGGAACGCATGCACAGTGATCCCATTGCTACCGGCGTCTGATTACCCAATCCCACACTCTCATGGCCTCCTCTGCAAAGGGGTGGGAGGCGCCTCCTGTTTGTTGAGGTATTACATCGCCCGTGTTGTTCGTCTGAAGTAGAAGAGCACACGGTGGATAACTGACTGAAAGCCGCCTGCAGGGCATAGAGGACCTTCTCATTTCCAGCACGCTGATGTGAAGGTGAGTCTCATCTGGGTCCACGTTCTCTGGGACTTTACTCCCGTCAGTGTGCCCCACCCAAGACCGGAAGGCCTGTGGTGAGGGTGACCTCCGGGATGGCGCAATGAACGGGACGCCTGATGAGAGCGACCCTGGGGCTAGCCACCACTGCCAGTCTTGAATCACTGAATTCGTGAGTCTGACCGGATGCTGCAAGTGGTCTTGCCTTTGGTCCCATTCTGCACTTGAGCATCCACTGAGTAATGCGATGTGGAGTCTCTTGAAAGGGACAGTAAGATAGCCGCAGCCATGTGTCCGAGCAAACCAAAGGACCCGACCTATGAGTACAACCTTAGCCAATGGGTCATATGAGGGATCTGATGCGCTCCGCCTGTCGGCCGGAAGAAAGGCTCTTCCTCGAACAGTGTCCAGAACTGCTCCTATGAACTGCAGTTTCCAGCACTGCACCAGGAGAGACTTCGTAATTTATGAGGATGCCCAGGGATCTGAACAGATCCTGGGTGCTCTTGATTGCAAGAAGCAACGCCTCTCTAGAGGTGGCCATGGAAATGAGTCATCCAGGTGCGGGAATGCGTGGTGGCCCTGTCTCCTCAGAGGCAGCTGCCACGACTGCCATGCTCTAGTAAAGACTCTTGGTGCGGAAGACGGTCCGAAAGGGGCCTTGGAACTGAAGGTGGTGGTCGAAACTCTGGTCGCAGGAACCTCCTGTGCGCCTGAGCCATAGGGATGTGCAGGGTCATGCCTGTATGTCTAGAGACGCAAAAGGCCCTGTCGGAGCATGGGATAAGACCCGAAGGGTCACCAGCGGAATCTCTTTAGCAGACCGATACATTGAGGTCGCTTGAGGTCCAAGATTGGACGAGGTCCCTGTTTTCTTAGGAACCAGGAAAGAAGTGGAATAATCTCCTAGTCCTCTCTGGTTCTCTGGGATACTCTAGCAACTCCTTTAGGCAGCGTGTGAGTGCTTCTTGCCAGATCAGGCTTGTGCTGACTCTGATACCGGGAGAGCGCAAAGGAGTCCTGTGGGTGGCTTTCTCGCGTTCGGCAAAGTGGCCTTAGACTGACCAACTGAAGAACCCACCTGTCGGTGTGGTAATGGCTGCCATCCCGGCAGGAAGTTCGCAATGCGACGCTTGACTATAAACTCCGCTGATCCTGAGGGGGGGGCGGAGAGTATAGGCTGTGGCGGCAGATGGACCCTGGCTGGGCCTGCCTAGGGCGCGGCCTCGGCTGGCGGGGTGTTTGTCCTGGGCTCTCCGAAACCAGAGTTCTCTGAGGTGCAGCGCGGAGTGAGTCTGCTGCCTCATGCCCCACAAGACGAAATCACGGTTCCGCTTAAAGAACCAAGTTTAGTCGGTACATGGCTCAACCGACCTTTACCGCCTTCCCGCCTCTTGGAGTTTGGTAGGATCTTTTCTGTGATTACCAAACAATACTTTCCTCAGGCGCTGCCCAAGATGTTTTTTGGACGGTCTGTAAACCGAGACGCTGCTGAACCAAGAGTGTCTCCGAGGCAAACGCCTAGAAGCTGCTGCTCGGGCCGATGAGTCCGCTGGAGTCATACGCTGCTTCAGCACTTGGGTCCCTACGCCTGAACCCGTGACGGAGGAGCTGCAGATCTCCTCCTTCTGCCTCACCTTGCATCTTTTCAGCCGCTTCGAGACCCTGTTCCACAAAGCGCTCTGGAACTGAACCATGGGGTTAAATAGTTCAGGGATCTGATGGCGCAGGTAGTGGAAGCATACGTGCGCCTACCCAATGCGTCCAGTTGTTTGGACTCTAGTCCGGCAGGGTGCTCTAAATGTTGTGGCCTCTGTGACCGTCATGTGAGGCTGTGATGACTAGGAGAATCGGCCCGAGGATGCTGCGCGCCAAGTACTGATGCTCCTTAGGAGCCTTGGCCTAAGCGATCAGCTTTCTTGGTCTCACGCGGGGAGGCGGTGGGGCAGCTTCCACCACGGCCTTGGTGGCGTCCACCCAGTATCAACCAAGGTGGTACCACCACAGGCTTGGGGTCCTTTTGTCAAGATATTTTGCGAGTCGTATTCGGGTTCTAAGTCTTCAGCATCCCATCCTATGTTCTCTTGCATGTCTCTATAATTACCGAAATGAGGGATCATCCGGAGGAGATCTAGGCATCTCATGTGGGTCCGGAGAAGGGATGGGAGAGTGATGGGGATCTAGGTGGAGTAGTTCGATCCTGCAGTCCTCCGTTGAGGCGATCAATCGTGCTCTCCTGGATCTCTTGGGGCTGGGTGATCCAGAAGAGGATTTCCAACGGAGGTCTCCGCTTATCAGGTCTCCTGGAGGGGCTCTAGGCTCCCGGGAGGAGGAATACGGCTGCCGATCCCGATGGCGCGATGGGCTGCAGGAACTGGAGTAGGAGGTAGGAGGAGGAGGAGTAGGAGGAGGAGGGGAACCTTGTCTTTTAATGGTATCCCACCAGGTAGTATCAGATCTTTCACCTCCACTAGAGAGGGGCCGGCGACGCCCGGAGTGCGGTGGGGCGGTCAGTCGGGTCCCGGTCGGCTCACAGGGGCTCTGGTAATGGCGAGGGTTCCTGGGAGTACCGGCAGGACGGAGTCGCCCTGTCTGGTCCTCGGGGCTGCTGTAGGTCCTCTCTCGATAGAGGCTCCTGACCGGTACGGGTCGGAGGCACAGGCCTTTCTTTCAGGAGGCGGGCCGGTCCTCACCGCGTCCGCTGGATGTACTGGTCGGGCGCCGGGTCGTCGCCACGGCGGCTCAGGGAAGAAGGGCGCTGGCTGATGGCTGTCGAGCTGCCTGCCAGGCCTTTAAAGGCGAGCCCAGCGCCTTAAGGGTGAGGCACCACTAAGACCTGACGGTACCGGGAGCGGGAACCCGACTCTGTGTGTGATGGTGTCGCTCCTGACTTCGCCAGCCCGGAAGGGAGGAAGGCTGGTGGATTCTGAGATGAAGCTTTGATTGCAGTCGGAGATTTAACCGAGCTATTGGACTCGACCCTGGAGGGGGACCGAAGGCCTTCCTTCTCTTTCTCCGCGTTTGTGGACCCTGAGCTTTTGAGACATGGTTCAGTTGTTCTCCAGAACGCCTGCAGTTTTCTGACGCTGGATCCGGTACGCTGCGAACCCTTGCAAGAAGGATAGTCTGGTATCGTGGTCTGGCCTGGCACGGGCGAGGCCGTGGGGGTCCTTGAACGATCTGCTTTCCATAAGCGCACTTCTTGTGGATGGCCAGAAGTTGGTGATGACATCAAGATCTTTGATCTAAGAGGATTCTGAGGATTTTCAAAATTTTATCGAAAACTATTCACGCCGCGCTGACTGGTAAATCCTGGAGTTCAGGTAGCTAAGCTGACGCGGAAAAGAACTGGGAATCTGGCAGGACCGCCTTTTGTACCACGCCTGACGCCGGAGGCTGTAGTGACGTCGAGGTGTCCTCTGTAGTTAGCTAGCTAGAATTTTCCGCTGGGGTCCTGGCGCCTGGTGCTCGGGTCCTACTGGTAACTCTGCTGCAAGAGCTGTGTCTCAAGTAAGATCCTCTGCTACTCTTGAAGAAGTTCCCACTGTGTGACTCTGACCTGGGAGCGACTCAGACTGCCTGCACTGTGTTGTCCACCTGGAACATGCACAGTGATCAAATTCGCCATGTCTGATTATCATTGGCTTCCAAACCCACACCCCGCGGCCTCCCTGCAAAGGGGTAAGAGTGCTACCCTTGTTTGTTGAGGTAATATATCACTGTCGTTGTCTGTCTGAAGCAGAAGAGCACGGTGATTACTTTGACTGAGTGCTTGCAGGGCATAGAGAACCGTCGTTATCTCTAGAACATATGGGAGATGAGCTCCACCGAGGTCCACGTACTCTAGGACTTCTCACCGCATCCAGATGTGCCCCACCCCAGACCTGAGGCGCCTGTGGTGAGGATACCTGGGACGGCGCTACGAACGGACGCCCATGGAGAGCGCTTCCTGGATCAGCCACCACTGCCAGTCCTCGAATCACGTGTTCATGATCCTGACCGGATGGTGCAGTGGTCTTGCCTTTGGTCCCATTGCACCTTGAGCATCCACTGAGTTACCCGCATGTGGAGCCTTGAAGGGACGGAGGAATGGCCGCAGCCATGTGTCCGGCAAGTGTTTATGGACCGACCTGGCAGGGACGGTCTTGTTTTGACGATAACTCCCTGATGAGGGATCTGATGTCTCCCTCGTCGCCTGGAAGAAAGAGCTCTTCCCGAACGTGTGTCCAGTACTGCACCTATAGACTGCAGTTTCTGCACGGTACCAGTGAGACTTCATGTTTATCAGGATGCCCAGAGATCGAACAGGTCCTGTGCTCTGGACCGCGCAACAACGCCTCTCTGGAGGCGGCCATGAGAAGCCAATCGCCCAGGCACGGGAACAGATAATGGCACTGTCTCCTTAGAGACGCTGCCACGACTGCCATGCACTTGGTAAAGACCCTGGGTACAGATGACAGTCCTAATGAAGGGCTCGAATTGAAGGTGGTGGTGGAGGAACCTGGCGCAGGAACCTCTGTGCGCCTGAGCTAAAGGGATATGCAGGTACAAGCGCCCTGGTGTCTAGAGACGCTAAGAAGCGCCTTGTTTCCGCATGGGAATAAGACCTGGAAGAGTCACCATGAATCTCTTGTAGGCTATCGACGCTGAGGTCGCTGAGGTCCAGAATCGGACAGGAGGTCCCCTGTTTTGGAACCAGAAAGAAGTGGGAATAATATCCTGTCTCTGGTGTCCTCGGACGTACTTATCGCTCCATTTTGCAGAAGCGCGAGTACTTCTTGGCCGGATCAGATTTGTGCTGACCCGATACCGGAGAGCAAAGGAGGCTTCGAGGTGGCTTTTTCATGTAATTCTATATAGTGTCTTCCGACTAACTGAAGAACCCACCTGTCGGTGGTTACAGCCTCGATCCCGGCAGTAGTCGCAATGCGACCCCCGGACCATGATTTCCGTTGATCCTGAGGGCGGGGGGCCGAAAGGAGTCAGGCTGTGGCGATGAGGGTCCCGCTGGCTGGGCCGGCTTAGTAGTACTGGCCGCCGTGGGTTGTTCCTTTCTGGGCTCTACGAGCTTGGGCCTCTGTTGTTAGCGGAGGCGGGACTGTTGCCTCTGCATCCGCCTACAATTGGCTTTCTTGGTTACTACGAAGCGAATTAAGACTGGTCGGCATACGGCCTGAACCTACCTCACCACCTTCCCCGCTTCTTGAAGTCTGGTAATAATCTTCTCAGAAGGTTGCCTAATAAACAAGACTTCTCCCTCGAATGGAGCGCCCATGATATTCTTCTGGACGTCTGGGGTAGCCAGAGACGCCAGAACCAAGAGCCGCCTCCGGAGGCATACGCCAGAAGCTGCTGTTTAATGGCGAGTCCGGAGTCGCACGCTGCTCATAACAACACTTGGGTTCCCACGTTCGTCTGGGACGGAGGAGCTGAAGCATCTCCTCCTTCTGCTCACCTTCCGCAGTTTTTTCAGCGCCGCCAGACCCTGTTCTCACAAGGCATTCTGGAACTGGAACCATGTGGGTCAAATAATCAAGGATCTGATGGCGCAGGTAGTGGAAGCATACGTGCGCCTACTCATAGCGTCCAACTGCTTGGACTCTGGGTCAGGTGGCAGGGTGCTCAGATGTTGCGGTCTCTGTGACCGGTCACGTGAGGCTGTGATGACCAGAGAGTCGGCCTGAGGCTGCTGAGTCAAGTACTGGTCTTCCCTAGGAGCCTTGTACAAGCGATCAGCTTTTTCGCATCACCGGGAGCGAATGTGGACGCTTCCACGCTGCGTTGGTGACGTCCACGAAAGTGTCAACCAAGGGTGGTACCACCACAGGCTTGGGGTTCTTCTGCCGAAGATATTTATGTCGCGTATCCTTTTCGGCTTGCTCCGCATCCCATCCATGTTCTCTTGGATGTGTCTCATAATATCCGAGGAAGCGAGCCGCGGAGGAGACTTCGCATCTCACGTGGGTCCGGAGAAGGATGGAGAGGGGAGATGGGGATCTAGATGATGAGTACTCTGATCCCGCGTCCTCCGTCGAAGGCGATCGTCAGTGTCTCCTGGGTCTCTTGGGGCTGGGTGACCTAGCAGAGGATTTAGACGGAGGTCTCCATTTTTCTGGTCTCCCCAGGGAGGGGGTCCGCATTCCCGAGGAGGAGGTAAGCGGTCTGCTGGCCCCGATGGCGAGGGGGGTGCAGGAACCGGAGGTGTAGGAGGAAGAGGAGGAGGAGGAGGAAGAGAAGTGGGAACCATATCCTTCTTTTTGGTGTCCCACCAGTAAGAAAGGCCCGACAACAGTCCAGGCGCCGGTGGACGGTCGTCGGGTCCCAGCATTGGCTCCACAGGGGGCTCGGGTAATGGCGAGGGTTCCCTGGGAGTCTTGATGAGAGACCGGGGTCGCCCGTCTGGTCCTCGGGCTGTGTCAGATCCTCCTCGGCTACGGTCTCCTGACCGACGCCGGGTCGGAGGCGCCAGGCTCTCTTCTCAGGAGGAGGGGGCGCCGCCTCTACCGCGCCCGCTGGAGGAGTTGGCTTAGCCGCGGCGGTTGTCTGGCTGACGCGCTCCAGGGATGCATGACAACGGACGCACCGGCGCCGATCCTGAGGTCTCTTCAAGGAAGTAAGCTCCAACGCCTTGCGAGAGGCAAAGAACGGATCGACGCCGGGTTCCGAAGGGCGGGAACCCGACTTATGATGATGATGGCGATCCCCAGACTTCACCAAGGCCCTGGAGGACGAAGGCGAGGGACGGCCTGGTGGACTGGCCTGAGAAGAGGACTTCCTGACCGCAGCCGGGGAGGCTGAGAGCTGGCCCTGAGGGGGAGCGCTCGACCTGGAACCAGAGCTGAGAGTCCCAAGCCCCTAGAGGGGACCTGAAGGGCCTTCTTCGCTTTCTCCTGTGCTTGTGGGTTCT
This sequence comes from Neoceratodus forsteri, assembly GCA_016271365.2. Lineage (NCBI taxonomy): Eukaryota > Metazoa > Chordata > Ceratodontiformes > Ceratodontidae > Neoceratodus > Neoceratodus forsteri. The sequence continues at coordinate 622,970,300 of CM057449.1, forward strand.
TTTAGAGGATTCCCCTTGAAGACATGGTTTAGCTTCTTCCAGTAAGAAAGCTTGAAGGGCCTTCTGACGCTGGATCCGTTCGACTGTTAAACCCTGACAAAAGGAGCAGGCCTGGTATCATGGTCTGGGGCCTAGGCACCGGACGCAGGCGTGTGGGGATCCTTGAAGGATCTGTTTCCGCAGTTAATACACTTGGAGGAGTGACCGAGGTCGGAGAGGACATCAGCGAAAAACTTGTTAGAAGAAATCCAAATTTCATAGGAAAGAATCTTATCCACGTTGCCGCTGCCGCTAGACATTAACTGAAGGGTCGAGACATGCAAGTCGACGGCGGAAAGAACTGGGGAATCTGGCGGGGTCGGCCCCCTTATGTACCACGCCGGACGTCGGGGGGCGGGACCGACGGGGGCTGTCCCCGCTGAAGATAGCTAGCTAGAATTTTTCCGTGGGGGTCCTGACGCTTGCCGACTTCAGTCCTAATGGTGTAACCTGCTGCAAGAGCTGTGTCTCGAAGTGATCAACAATATATACCATTCCTAGAACTCCTGTTACAGGTGAGATAACCTGTATTTCTAGGACATGGATATGTTGTTCATCCACACTATTGGCAGACTCCTAGCAGTTCTCCGGAGGAGGGAGGCAAGGCGCATTGACCTTCTACTTTAGGAAATATGACTGAGCGGGAGGTCCAAAACCAGCATCCCAGCGTGACCTGCTGTCGATGTGGTAGTGGGTGATGAAGGTGTGAGCTGATTTCAGGTAGCAGCCTTGCAGATTTCCTGGACATCCCTGAAAGCAGCCACCGATGCAGCGGTATGGCGGGTAGAATAAGCTCTTATCCCTCTGGGAGGCTCCATGCTCACCAACCTATAGCAGAGAGATATGCAGGAGGTGACCCACCTGCCTATCGTCCGCTTGGCAGCAAGTCTGCCAGATGCAGCCTCAGTGTACATGACAAACAGCTGGCGAACCTCTCCCCGAACTTCAGACGGCTGCTCATTGTAGTAAGCGAGCGCTCTTCTAGGGTCCAAAGTATGAAGCCTATATTCGGCCTCCGAGGTGTGATTGGGGTAGAACACCAGCAGAGTCAACAAGTGGTTAAGGTGAAACTCCGACAGCACCTTCAGAAGGAATTTCGGGTGGGGGTGCAGGACAACCTTGTCCCTGTGGAAGACCAGATAGGGAGACTCGATGGAAAGCACCAGGAGCTCTCCCATCCTTCTGGCTGACGTGAGGGCCACCAAGAAGGCAGTCTTCCACGACAGGTGAGAGATGTCACACCTGTGCATGGGTTCGAATGGCTTGCCCATGAGCTTAGCCAACACCAGTAGCAGTAGATCCCACGGAGGTGGAGGTTCTCACAGGAGGGGATATGTGATCAAGGCCTTTGAAAAGCACCCACCACCCTTCTGTGCCACTGATTGCTTCCTGCCCATGCCCGTAGCAGAGATGGCTGCCAGGTGCACCTAAGGGTTGTCAACCAAGCCCTTGCTGAGAAAGGAATCACAGGGTCCAGAGTGCCGGCAAGGAACAGGAGGAAGGTCCAGGCCTTGCCTGACACCAAATGGAGAATCTCTTCCATTTGAAAGCGTAGCATTTTCTGGTCGACTCCTTACAGGACGCCTCAACGATGTTGAGGACCTCGTCGGATAGACCAAATGCCTGGAACTCTAACCTCTTAGGAACTAGGCAGTCAGGTGCAGCGATTGAAGGTCCAGATGGAATACCTTCCCCTGACTGACTGAGATCAGGTCCAGGCGGGCCAGAAGCCGCTACGGGAGCCTGGAGCTGAGACTGAGGAGATCAGGATACCAGAACTGGCGGGACTAGTCTGGGGCTACCAGAATCACCTGCGCCTTGTCCCTCCTTGCCTTGAGATGCACCTTGTGGATCAAGGGAAATGGGGGAAAGGCGTAGAAGAGGCCCGGGGCCCATGGCCTCGAGAAGGCATCCCCCTGCAGCGAGCCCTGCTGAGGGTGGCGGGCAAGAAGCAGTCTCAATTTCACATTCTCCACGGAGGAAAGCAGGTCCGCCTGGGCGTGCTGATGGGAGAACAGATCCTGAGTACTACCTCCACGGCAGGAGGACCGCTTAATGGAGACGCGGCCCCTATCTGGCTTAGGGCATCGCCAGAGTGTTGAGCTCCTGCCACATGGATGGCAAGGAGATCCGCCTCCAGGCTGCATCGCAGTGACCAAATGCAGAGAGCATCCTGCACAGAGGCATGGAGCACGTCCGCCCACGCCGGTTTAGGTAGTACATAGTCATGGTATTGTCCGTCTGGACCTGAACCACTTGACCCGTGAAAGCGGAGGCGAAGGCAGTGAGGGCTAGATGAACCGCTCGAAGCTCCAGCAGGTTGATGCGGCATCGGGACTCCCGAGGGGACCAGAGGCCGTTCACTCTGTGCTCCTCCCGATGGGCACCGAAACCCATCAGAGGCGCATCGGTCGACAGAGAGACCGTCGGCTCAGGGCGGACGAACGGGATGCCCTCCAGCAGATGTGCTGGAGCGGTCCACCACTGGAGAGTGTTCCACATCCCCTTGGTCGCTGTCACAAGCTGATCCAGTGGATTGAAGTGCTGTGACCATTGGCTGACCAGCCCCACTGAAGGGGACCCATGTACCAATGGGCCCAACGGACCACGCTGGTGCAGGCTGCCAAGAGGCCCAGGAGGTGCAGGAAGTCCCGGGCAGGGCGCAATTGCCCAACCTGAAATGACTGGGCAAAGGAGGAAAGAACCTCGGCCCTGTCCACCAGGAACCATGCTCTGGCTCGTAGAGAGTCAAGCTCTGCCCCGATGAATTGGATCACCTGCTTTGGCACGAGTTCCGACTTGGCCTCGCTGATGAGGAGGCCAACCTGACAGCAAACCTGGAGGGCCAGATCTCTGGACTGCATCTCTGTTCTGGACAGGGCTGCAATCAGCCAGTCGTACAGGGAGGGCTACACCCGGACCACTCAGTGCCACAGGAATGCTGTCATCACTGCCATGCATTTGGTGAAGACCCTGGGAGCTAGGGAAAGGCCGAAGGGCAGATTGGGTCGTGAAAAAACGCGTCCTGGAGATCCAGAGAACAGAACCGCATGCCTCGTTCCAAGGATGGGATTATCTGAGCCAGAGTGACCATCCTGAAGGTCCGAGACCTTAGGAACCTGTTTAGGTCATGCAGATCGAAAATGGGGCGCCAGGCCCCCATCCGTTTTGGGACCAGGAAGTACCTGGACACAAACCCCGGGTCTGAAGGAGGATCCGCCACCTTCCTGATCACCTCTTTTCGAGGAGCAGGGGCGATATCGGCTTGTCGAGCCAACAGAGATGCTCTAGGGACTCGTAGCCCCGAGGGAGGCGGCTCAGAAAGGTGGGGCCTGCTCGAACTCCAGGGCAGGCCCTTTTCTACCACCTCCAGCACCCAGCGGTTTGTGGTGACAGTGGACCAGGCTGAAAGGAAGTGGCGGAGCCATCCTCCCCCACGGGGGGAACCCAGGGGGGAGTGACGAGGCTGGGGGTGACACCCCTCAACCAGTCACTGGGCAGGCTTGGAGGCGGGACCGGCCGAGGGACTTCTGGGTTTTTCTCCCTGCTTCCCTGTTAGAAAGCCACTTGGAGCAACTGGGGTATAGCGCAAACACCACTGGCCCACACTGATGGTGGTGCTGTCGGGCCGGACGTGCCGCAGGCACAGAAGGTCAAAAAGACTTATGTTGTTGTTGCCGACGGCCCTTGTCCTTCTGGGCAGAGGTGACAGAGTCCAGAGTGGCACTGGACTTTTCGATCCGCTGGAGGTGACCTTCCACTCCAGGGCCGAACAGGTCAGTCCCCAGGAAGGAAGATGACATCCGCCAGTTTATGCTGGTTATCTGCCCTGAATGTGGATATCCTCAGCCATGCTCTGCGGCGCATGGCCACTGCGGCCTTAACTGATCTGGCACAGGCATCTCCAATGTCCAGAGCTGTTTGGAGCTGTTTTGCCACCACCGTTCCCTGGTCCCGAACCTGCTTGACCGTGGTCTGCAGGTCGGCTGGGAGATGAGGGATCACCTCATCCAGGGAGCCCATGAGGGTGTGGGAGAAGTGTGCCATCAGCACAGCCGAGCTGGCCTGGCGGAGGCCAAGGGAGGACGCAGCGTACACTCTGCACCCGGCATAGTCCAGCTTTTTGGACTCCTTGTCGAGGGGCTTATCCACATCTCTAGCATTCCCGGAACGCTGGAAAATGTTATTGGTGACCAACCCCTCGGCGGAGGGGTGTTCCGAAAAAATGGACAAAGAGCCGATAGGGACCACATACTTCCTGGCCATCCTGGCCGAAGGCGCAGGACAGGAAGCCGGCCGCTGCCAGAGCTCCAAGGCTGGACCAACAATGGCTTCAGCCAAAGGAAAGGTGTCCGTGGGTGAATCCCCTCAGTCCAGTATCTCCGTCAGGGGATACTTGGCCCACTTGGATACGGGCTTGAGCTGCATCCCAGTGGACTCCGAGATGAGCCAAAGCAGACCCATAAAGGACAATGGGCTTTCATCCATCGACTGGCCCCCGGAGGACTCCAAGTCAATGGGCCTGGAGAACAGGGAGGAGTCGTCGTCGTACTCCGAGGAGTCTGCGAACAGCTGCCTGAGCCACCCTCCACCTGCTGAGGACGGTCGGGAGTGCGGGTGACCGACAACCTGTGGGGCAGACCCTGACCCGACCAAGAGTACTTGGTCGGCGCCCCGGATTTTGGTTGTGGAGGCGGAGGTTCCACCAGAATCGGTGGGGCAGCTGATTTCGGCCGAACAACTGGCCCAGGCTTGGGCACCTCGACTACAGCAAGGGATTGTTTCGGCCATTAGGGTGACAGCCACTTGATGGCCGGGGAAGGTTATTGCATCTTTATTGAATGATATGTGTATACACCAAAGAATTAAAAATGTAACAATATCATATTAAAAAAATGCTGATCAATGACATAAAAATGAAATTTACGTACCTACCGTAATTCTTGATCTTCTTGGATGACTCTCCACCACTCATTCACAGTATTGGGATCTGCGCCGGAGGCACTAGGATCCATCGGGAGCAAACTTTTTGCTGGAGGGTCGGCGTCAGAGACAGCACCGCGAGCCTCAGCTCGCGTGGCAATGACTATCAGCGTCGACCCTCCAACCGCCTCAGTACCTTTTTTACCAAGGAGGTGCAGCGTAACTAACCTAGAAGGATAGCCTAACCTAAAAACCGGACATAAGATAGTCCGGGCGACCCGTAAAGAAGGGTCAACAAAGAAGTCTTCACAGCCTAAAGATTTGAGGGAGTGAAGACCAACAACAGAGGTGAACTCGGGGGACGGAGGGTGGGTGTGTGAATGAGTGGTGGAGACTCGTCCAAGAAGATCAAGAATTACTGTAGGTATGTAATTTTCATATCTTCCTGGACATAAGTCTCCACCACTCATTCACACTATTGGGAGAGTACCGAGCTAATAATCCCCCAAGAGGGCGGCAGGAGATACCAAGAGCTCACGTTTCTAGGACAGAAGTCCATTAAGGATGGCTCTGCCAAAGGAGGAATGTCGTCTGGCATGGACATCCAGTGCATAATGTTTAACGAAAGTATGCACTGAGCTCCAGATGGCCGCGTTGCAAATATCTGCATTGGGCACGTTGCGAATTTCTGCTAGGGATGCCGCGACCGCACGAGTAGAGTGAGCGTAAACCCTGCCCTCCAACTTAACCTGCGCCATGGAATAGCAGTCGCGAAGGCATGCCACTAACCATGCTGAGATGCATCTAATAGCGACAGGCTGACCCAGCCGGGTCTCGCTGAAGGAAACAAACAGTTGTTGGGCTTTGCGAAAATCTTTGGTTCTATCTAGATAGAAACGTAAAGCTCTCTTAACATCCAAAGAATGAAGAGATCGTTCTCCTTCATTTTGGAAGTCCACAAAGTAAGAGGGAAGGACCAAAGGTTGCTTTAGATGAAAGTCTGACACAACCTTAAGAAGAAATTTAGGATGAGTTTGAAGGACTACTTTGTCCTTATGGAACACAGTATATGGAGGGTCTGTGACCAGGGCATGTATCTCACAGACCCTGCGGGCTGAGGTAATGGCCACCAGGAAGGCAGTCTTCCAGGTGAGGAACTTTAGCTCACAAGTAGCCAGAGGTTCGAAAGGCTTCTGAGTGAGCATATCTAGCACAAGATTAATGTCCCAGGTTGCAACTGGACGCCTTGTAGGGGGTCTGGTATGCAAAATTCCTTTGAGAAATCTCTTAACCACAGGTAACTGAGCCAGTGTTAAGGAAAAAACCGGCTCATGATATGCTGAAATGGCACTAAGGTGAACTTTGACTGTAGAGTACTACAGGCCTGAATTTGAGAGGTCCAAGAGGTACTCCAGAACCTTATCTGGTGGGCAGGAATAGGGATTCAAAGAGGACTTTGCACACCAGAGCGAAAAACGCTTCCATTTGGCTGTGTAAGTTTTCAGAGTGGCTGGCTTCCATGGAGCCAGAAGAATATCCGAAACCCTTTGAGAGATATTGAACCGATTGACTTCTACCTCTTCAGGAGCCAGGCGTGAAGGTGAAGTGATCTCAGGTTGGGATGGACCACCGGCCCCTGAGTCAAAAGGTTCATCTGCAGGGGAAGTGGTCTCGGAGGAACTGCCAACATATCGTTGAGTAGTGGAAACGACAGCTGCCGAGGCCAGAAGGGAGCAATGATAATCATCTTGTCCCCCTGGGATTCAAACTTGAGAATTACCCTCTGAATTAGAGGAAGAGGTGGAAAGGCATAAAGAAAGCGTTTTGTCCACCGCAGCCTGAACGCATCCTGACAGAAAATGCCAGGTCCTGGATTTCTGGAGCAGAAGAAAGGCAGTTTTGCGTTGAGTGGGGATGCAAAAAGGTCCAGATCTGGAGTTCCCCACTCTTTGAATAGTGACTGAACTATGGCTGAGTCGCGAGACCACTCGTGAGGATCTGCCTCTGACCTGCTGAAACGGTCTGCCAGTTCGTTCTGTATTCCTGCTAGGTAGACCGCATGAATTAGAGCTTTGTGCTCCAAGCACCATTCCCATACCCTCATTGCTTCCCTGCATAAGGGGTAAGAATGGGCACTAACCTGCTGGTTGATGTAATACATCACTGCTTTGTTGTCCGTTTGAAGGAGAATGTTCTTGTGACAGAGAATGTCCTTCAAAGCTCGGACCGCATAAAGGACGGCTCTCATTTCTAGGACGTTTATATGAAGCTGAGACTCGACTTGAGTCCACGCACCTTGAGTGTGGAGAGCCTGACAGTGGGCTCCCCACCCCATTAGGGACGCGTCCGTGGTAATGGAGATTTGATGGTCCAGAGGAGCAAAGGGATATTCTTCCAGGAGATTGCTCTCTTGAGACCACCAGGTGAGTAACCTCTTTGAAGGTTCTGTCACCTTAATGAGACAGGACTGCGGGTGAGTGGTTGGGGATCACTGAGCGCTGAGCATTCACTGAGTGGTTCTCGTGTGCAGACGTGCTAGGGGTACAGTGAACACTGAGGATGCCATGAGGCCTAACATCCGTTGCATCGAGAGAGCTGTAACCGAGCTGTTTTCCCCGATGTGACGGGCCATTTGAAGGATATTGTTCCTTCTGACTTCTGGAAGAAAAGCCTTCGCACAGGAGGTGTCCAGAAGAGTCCCTACAAACAGGAGTCTCTGGGAGGGCTGCAGTTGCGATTTCTTGAGGTTCAGCAGAACTCCCATGGACATAAGGAAGCAAGAGGCCGTCTCTACAGCGTCCAAAGTCGTATAACATACAAAATTTGCCAGCAGATAAAGGCCTTAAGGTCTATCAAGTCTCTCGAATGTGCAGCTAGCACCCCTTATTCTGCAGCTGCCCCTCCCACCCTCCCACCCTTCCCCTTCATTAACCCTCCCCCTTGTCCTGTCCCATCCCATCCTCGTTTGAAGCAGTCCACTGTTCTACTGCATACCACTTCAGCAGGTAACGCATTCCACCCAGCCACCACCCTCTCTGTAAGAAAGTGTCTCCTCATCTCCCTCCTGAATCTTCCTCACTCCAGTCTCATATCATGGCCCCTGGTGGCCCTCCCCTCCCTTACTCTGAATAGCCCCTCTGTACCCGTCTTGTTTATTCCTTTCATCTATTTAAAGATTTCAATCACGTCACCCCGTGTCTCCTCTCCTCCAGTGAGTACACGTTCAACTCCTTCAACCTCCTCTCATATGATAAGTCCCCCAGCCCCTTGTTCATCTTTGTCGCTCCGCGCTTCACCCCCTCCAGTAACTTAATGTCTCTCTTCAGATACGGATGCCAGTACTGCATGCAATACTCCAGGTGTGGTCTAACTAATGACTTATACAGTGGCAGAATCACCTCGAGGACGTATCCCTTGCAGTACAACCCAGCACTTTGTTGGCCTTTGCAGCTGCCTTCCTACATTGTGCCAAGTTGTTCACTGACCCTGTAATGAGCACACCCAGATCCTTCACCTCCTCTGTCTGGGCTAGCTGCACTCCCCCTAGCTGGTAACTCCTCCTTGGGTTTTTCATCCCAAAATGCAGCACCTTGCACTTTTTGGCATTAAAGCCCAGTTGCCAGATGTCTGACCAGGTTTCAAGCTTTGCTAGATCATCCTGCAACCCTGCCATCCCCTAGGTCATCCACCACGCGCTACATTGGTATCATCAGCAAACAGACTGATCTGGCTCTTGATGTCCCATAATATGTCTGCAATGAATATCCCAAACAACACTGGTCCCAACACTGAGCCCACGGAACACCACTCAATCACTGCCCTTGGGTGTGAGAGCTCCCCACCCACCACCCTCTGTTGCCTTCCCTGCAGCCAGTTTCCTACCCATCTCACCAGCTTTGCACCCGCCCCTGTGCCTACTAACTTCCTTCCCAGCCTTCCATGTGACACTGAGTCGAATGCCTTACTGAAGTCCAGATACAAGACATCCACTGCATGGCCCCTGTCCAGCTGCCTAGTTACCCAGTCATAGAACTCGACCAGGTTGGTTTGGCAGGATCTGCCACGTATGAAGCCATGCTGTCTGCTGTCCTGTAGTCCTTTGGCCTCTAGGAGGACCACCAGCCTCTCCTTCAGGATAGTCTCCATTAGCTTACCCACTGATGGATGTGGGTCACTGGTCTGTAGTTTCCCGGTTCATCCTTGGGGCCACTCTGTGGAGGGGCACCATGAGCCATCCTCCAGTCCTGAGGTACACACCCTGAATGTAGTGAGGCATTAAATAGGTCTGCTAAAGGTCCTGCAAGGACCTCTGCCAGCTCCTTCAGTACCCTGGGGTGGATGCCATCTGGGCCTGGCGCCTTGTCCACCCTCTCCTGCTTCAAACCCTCTTGAACTCTGCTCTCCATGATTTCCCCATCTGTCACCACTTCCCCCTGCTTCTGCCATTTCTCCCACCTTGGGTGTCACCCCCTCTTCTCTTTAGTAAATACTGAGCAGAAATACTCATTTAGTGCTTCGCCTTATCGTACTGCTTCCACCCAGCCCCTCCTTCCTAATCCTTACTATGTGGTCCTTACAGCTCCTTTTCTCCCTGATGTACTTAAAGAAATCCTTCTCCCCCTTCTTAATGCCTTGTGCCAGCCTGAGTTCTGTTGATGCTTTGGCTCCCCTTACTGCCCTTGTCACCTCCTTCGATTGTCAAGTACTCCTCCCTGTCCTCCCCTATCCCTGTTTTCTTGTACTTCCTAAAGGCAGCTCTTTTCCTCCTTACCTTTTCCATGACCTCCTTGCTCAACCAGATCGGTTTCTTAGCCCTAGCCTTCTTGCTCTGGGCTTTGCAGCAGGTTTTGGTTGCCTCCACTATCCCCAGCTTTATGAGCTCCCACCTCTGGTTAGTGTCCATACTAGATTGAATTCTGGCCAGGTACCCTTTACCACTTCCCCATCCTCCCAAAGTCGGCCCTCCTGAAGTCCAGCACTATTGTGCCAGATTCCACTCCTTCCTTGCCCATATCCAATGTGAGCCATACTGAGCGGTGGTCACTCCCTGACAGCGGTTCCTCCACTGTAAGTTCTCTCACAAAGTCCCCATTTGTCAGCACAAGGTCAAGGGTATTTCCTAACCTGGTTGGTTCACTGACGATTTGCAGCAGGAAGCTGTCCTGGAAGGCATCCAGCAGTACCTGCTCCTGGTTGTTGGGGTGCTCCAGTCCACTCCTGGCATGTTGAAGTCCCCCACAATCACCACACTACCCTTCTCGCAGGTCCTCCTGATCTGTCCTGCTAGTTCCCTGTCTGACTCCTCCGTCTGAGATGGTGGCCTGTACACCACTCCCATTCTAAGAATCCTATTCTTGGAATCCTGGATTTGCATCCAAAGTGACTCCGTACTACCCTCCTCCCTTCCTCCACACTTCTGTCCTTCCTTCACATATAGTGCCACCCCCCCTCCTTTCCCAATCACTCTGTCCCTACGAAATAATCAGTACCCTGGTACAGACAGGTCCCAGTCATTGTACTGGGTGGCCCATGTTTCCGTGATGACTGTAATGTCCACCTCTCCCTCTGCCATGAGAACCTGTAACTCTGCAGTTTTTCTCCCAAGGCTCCTAGCGTTAAGGGTAACCACCTTCCACCCTTACCCCCCATCCTGCCCTCCTTTCCTAGCATCACCAACAGTACTTGCCATTTGTCCTTTGTCACTGTTATGGTGGGTAAGCTCATATGGTTTCCCAACCTGTGGTCTCTGCATCTCTCTTCCCCAACTGCCACCCCCCACTCCTAGTTTAAATTCCCAACTTCCTCTATGTACTCCTCCAGCCTCTGTTTCAATACTTTCTTTCCCTCCTCACTCAAGTGTAGTCTGTCCTTGGCATAGAGACTACTGTCCTCCCAGGTCCCTCCCCCAACAGCATATACCCTTTAGCACAACACCAGGTTCTTAGCCATCCGTTAAATTCCTCTATTCTCAGCTTTCTTGTTGTGCTTGCCTTTGGCACAAGAAGTATCTCTGAAAAAGTTTACTGATCTTCCTGCCCCCTAGTAGCCAATCGCCCAGATAAGGGAACACCTGAATTCCACTTTTCTGAGGCACGCTGCAGAACTGCACAACACTTTGTAAAAACCCGCGGTGCCGAGGACAGCCCAAAAGGCAGGACTCTGAACTGATAATGTTGTCCCAGAGCCACAAACCTCAGGAATTTGTGATGCCTCGGGTGAACAGAAATGTGCTGGTAAGCATCCTGCATGTCTAGGGAGGCTAGCCAGTCGTGTTGATGAAGTAAAGGTAACAGGGTTCCCAAACAGATCATTTTGAATTTCTCCTTGGGGAGAAGTTTGTTTAGCTTTCTGAGATCTAGAATAGGGCGCATGCCCCCGGACTTCTTCAGAACCAGAAAGTAATGGGAGTAGAACCCCGTGTTCTGTTGATGCAGCGGCACTTCTTCTACTGCCCTGTTGTTCAGAAGGCCGCGAGTCTCGGCGGCGAGAAGGTCTGACTGAAGGGTTGACAGCCTGGGCTGTCGTTTGGGAGGACGATCCGGAGGGGTCTCCACCAAATTGAGTGAATACCCCTCGCAAATTATCCGAAGGACCCATTTTTCTGAGGTTATGGACTTCCATCGGTTGCAGAAGTGCATCAGACGACCTCCCACCGGAGAGGAAAAGTCCATCTCGGGCAGCTGAGATGGGACTTGGGCCAGCAACTCATAGGGTGGCGCTGGGCGCTTTGGGCCCTTGCGCCTTCTGTTGCATCTTCTTTTGAGGTTGGGCAGGTTGGTGTTTATGGAAACCCCCTCTGCCTCGAAAGGACTGACGGTTATGAAACTGACATTTATTGGCACTCCCTCGAGAGGGGACAGGAGGGGGTCAAGCCAATTCAATGGCTGACCTAGTCTTTTGAGTAGCTTCTAGAGCTTGTTCTACCTGAGGACCGAAAAGATATGCACCATTGAAGGGTAACGCCATCACCTGCTGCTGCACGTCATTCGTGAAGCCCGAAGTGCGCAGCCAGGAATGACGACGGGTACAAATACCAGCAGCCGACGAACGGGAAGCAGTGTCGAAAGCATCCATAGCTGCTTTCACCTGCTGGTTATTGGATTCAATACCTCTGGTAATGGTTTGAAGAAGCTCTGGCTTTGTATCCGATTCCGGTAGAGCTTCAACCATCTGCTTGATAGAGTGCCACAGGATATACTCGTACTGGGTCAAATAGCTCTGGTAGCTGGCAATATGCATACTTAAGGTAGAAGCAGCAAAGACTTTCTTACCTAAGGTGTCTACCTTACGAGACTCTTTGTTAATAGGTCGAGCTGTGGTAGTTTGGGAAAGAAAGTACAGTTACGCAAGAACTTATTGTAACAGTAGATCTTCGAGAACAGCTCTTGCAGCAGGTAACACCATTAGGACTGAAGCCGGCAGGCGTCAGGCCCCCACGGAAATCTTCTAGCTAGCAGTCTTCAGCGGGGACCGCCTCCGACGGCGATCCCGCCCCCGACGTCCGACATAGTACATAAGGAGGCGGTCCCGCCAGATTCCCCAGTTCTGCCGGAGACTCCCGGCCGCAGGATGACATCAGAAGGGGAGACTGAGGATCCGCTGTCAGAAGAAAAGAGCTAAAGCTCCTGCCAAGGCATGGTAGGCCATACCTCCTCCAAGGGGGAATGGTGGGCGGGAAGGTACCTGCTGCAAGAGCTGTTCTCGAAGATAGCACAGTTACGTAAGAACTTACTGTAACAGTAGATCTTCGAGAACAGCTCTTGCAACAGGTTACACCATTAGAACTGAAGCCGGCAGGCGTCAGGACCCCACAGAAAAATTCTAACTAGCTATCTTCAGCGGGGACCTTGACGTCAGGTCCGCCTCCGGCGCCAGGCGTGGTACAAAAGGGCGGTCCCGCCAGATTCCCTAGTTCTCCCGCGGAGACTTCCGCCGCGAGGCTGACATCGAAATGGAGACCGAGGATCGGCCACAGAAGACAGAAAGATATAAATCCCTGCTCAGAAAGACTGGGCCATGCCTCCTCCAAGGGGGAAGGTGGGCGGGAAAGTACCTGCTGCAAGAGCTGTTCTCGAAGATCTACTGTTACGGTAAGTTCTTACGTAACTGTACAATCTTACTTCGAGACACAGCTCTTGCAGCAGGTTACACCATTAGGACTGATTCCCAAGCAGTAACGCTGCCAGAAATTCCGGGAGGAGGAAAAAAGGAAATACATTCCAGGTCCTGAACCTAGGACAGGAGACCCTGTAGCACCGCAAGGCCGAAACCAGCACTTCGCTGAGAGGCGATTTCCAGGCTACAATGCCTGAAAGGTATGCACAGAGCTCCAAGTGGCTGCAGCACAAATAGCAGAGGTGGAGACGTTTCTGAGTGCTGCGAAGGATGTGGCCACACCCCTAGTAGAATGACCCAGGACCGAGCCCGGGAAGGGCTTTTGTTTTATATCATAACAGTAGGAAATACACTGGACAAGCCAGCAAGACAGAGACTGTTTGGATACTGATTGGCCCATCATTCTTTCAGAGAAGGAAACAAAAAGCTGTTCAGAACTACGAGAGGGTTTAGTTCTGTTGAGGTAATACCTCAGGTTGCGGTGAACATCCAGGGTGTGGAGCAAAGCCTCTCCTCTATTTGAATAACTCGGGAAGTAGACCAGAAGGTCAATGCCCTGGTTTAGAGAGAGTGAAGAGACCACCTTAGGAAAAAACTTAGGATTCGTCCTCAGGGATACTCTGTCCCAGTGGAAAACTAAATAAGGCTCTTTGCACATAAGAGCGTGAAGCTCAGAAATTCTTCTCGCTGAAGTAACAGCGACTAAAAATAACGTTTTCCACGACAGAAAACGTAGCTCGCAATCCGCGGCAGGTTCAAAAGGAGGGAGCGTGAGCTGTTCCAGGACAAAGAGCAGATCCCATGGAGGCACAGGGTCCCTAATGGGAGGCCTAAGTTGTAACACTCCCCTAAGAAATTCCCGAAAGGCGTCCAATTGAGCTACTGTACGATGTCCCACCGGGAGGTGATAGGCAGAAATGGCACAGAGGTGCACCTTAATAGAGGAGTAGGCTAGGCCTGAATGAAAAAGGGAGAGGAGGTAATCCAAAACTACTCCCACAGGACAACCTAAAGGGGAAAGATCACAAGCTCGTGACCATAAACAAAAACGGCACCATTTCATGGCATACGTCGCATGCGTTGCCGGCTTTCTGGCTGCAGAAAGAACCTCTGTAACCTCTTGAGAGACCCCGTGACCCAAGATGGTTATGTCTCTAGGAGCCAAGCATGCAGGTTCAGAAAGCGTAGGTCCGGATGGACTAATGAACCTTTCTCCTGAGACAGGAGGTGGGAGCCGGGGTTCCCGAGATAGTTGCACCAGCAAAGGGAACCAGATCCGTCTGGGCCAGAACGGGGCCACCAGGATCATGAGTGCGTGCTCCCTGCGCAGTTTGAGAAGAACTCTCTGAATCAACGGGAAGAGAGGGAAAGCGTAGAGGAATCTGTTCGCCCAGGAGAGGGATAACGTGTCTCGCCAGAAAACACCAGACCCTGGATCTAGCGAGCAAAAATTGGGCAGTTTTGCGTTGGATGGCAATGCGAACAAATCTAGTTCTGGAATTCCCCAACGAAGAAACAGATCCTTTGCTACCTCTTGAAGAAGTTCCCACTCGTGGACTCTGGCCTGGGATCGACTCAGGCCGTCTGCAATTGTGTTGTCCACCCCGGGAACATGTACATTGATCAGATTTGCGCCGTGTCCGATTATCCAATCCCACACCCTCATGGCCTCCCTGCAAAGGGGGTAAGAGTGTGCGCCTCCTTGTTTGCTGAGGTAATACATCACCGCTGTGTTGTCTGTCTGAAGCAGGAGAGTACACGGTGGGATTACTGACTGAAAGGCCTGCAGGGCATAGAGAACCGCCCTCATCTACAGGACATTGATATGGAGATGAGCTTCCAACGGGGTCCACGTACCCTGGGACTTTACCCCGTCCAGGTGTGCCCCCCACCCAAGACCTGAGGCGTCCGTGGTGAGGTTATTCGGGACGGCGCTACAAACGGGATGCCCTTGGAGAGCGACCCGGGACTAGCCACCACTGCCAGTCTCAGATCACTGAGTTCGTGATCCTGACCGGATGCTGCAAGTGGTCTTGCTTTGGTCCCATTGTACCTTGAGCATCCACTGGGTTACCCGAGATGTGGAGCCTTGGCGAAGGGACAGTAGGAATGGCCACAGCCATGTGTCCGAGCAAGCGAAGGAATGACCTGGCAGGTACGATCTTGTTCGACGACAAATCCCTTATGAGGGATCTGATGTGCTCCGCTCTGTCGTCCGGAAGAAAAGCTCTTCCCTGAACAGTGTCCAGGACTGCGCCTATAAACTGCAGTTTCTGCGACGGTACCAGGAGAGACATCTTGTAATTTATGGAATGCCCAGAGATTGGAACAAGTCCTGGGTGCTCTGAACTGCGAGTAACAACGCCTCTCTGGAGGCGGCCATGAGAAGCCAGTCATTGAGGTACGGGAACACATAGTGGCCCTGTCTCCTCAGAGATGCTGCCACGACTGCCATGCACTTGGTAAAGACCCTTGGTGCGGATGACAGTCCGAACAGAAGAGCTCGGAACTGAAAGTGGTGGTCGAGAAACTCAAGCGCAGGAACCTCTGGTGCGGGTGAGCTATGGGATATGGTATACGCCCCAGCATGTCTAGAGACGCTTAAAAGGCGCCTTGTTTCAGCATGGGAATAAGGCCCGGAAGAGTCACCAATGGAATCTTTGTAGGCCATCGCACATTGAGGTCGCTGAGGTGTAGAATCGGACGGAGGTCCCTGATTTCTTGGGAACCAGGAAGAAGTGGGAATAATATCCTTGTCTCTGGTTCTCCGGACGATACTCTATCGCTCCTTTTCTTAGGAGCGAGTACCTTTTGCCAGATCAAATTTTTGTGCTGACCCGGATACCGGGAGAGCAAAGGAGGCCTCGAGGGTGGCTTTTCTGCTAATTCTATAAAGTGGCCTAGACTGATCAATCTGGTGAACCCACCTTGTCGGGTGGTAATGGCCTGTCATCCCGCAGGAAGTTCCAATGCGACCTCCGACCATGATTTCCCGTTGATCCTGAGGGGCGGGGGCAGGAAAGGAGTCAGGCTGTGGCGGCAGATGGGCCCGCTGGCTGGGTCGGCCTAGGGGAACGCTGACCTCGGCTAGCGGGCTGTTTTCCCTGGGTTCTACGGAAACCGGAGCCCCTCTGATGTGTAGCGGAGCGGGGCTGCTGCCTCTGTGTCTGCCCACGAACGCTTTGGTTCCTACGAAGGAACTAGAAGCTTGGGTCGGTACATGGCTTGCACCGACCTTTACCGCTTTTCCCGGCCTCTTGAAGTTTGGTAATGATCTTTTCGGAAGGATTACCAAATAAAACTTCTCCTCGAACTGAGCGCCCATAATGTTTTTCTGGACATCCGGGTAAAGCCGGAGACACGAACCAGGAGTGTCTCGGAGGCATACGCCTAGAAGCTGCTGCTCGGCCGATGGGAGTCCGCTGGAGTCGGACGCTGCTCAAGCACTTGGGTCCCACGCCTGAACCTGTGATGGAGGAGCTGGAGCATCTCCTCCTTCTGCTCACCTTCAGGTAGCTTTTCAGCCGCCTCCAGACCCTGTTCCCACAAAGCGCTCTGGAATTGAACCATGTGGGCTGGGGTAGTTCAAGAATCTGACGGGCGAGGTAGCGGAAGGTGACAAGGCGCCTCGCCCAGTGCGCTCCAACTGTTTGGACTTGGGTCCGTGGCAGGGTGCTCAAATGTTATGCGCCTCTGTGACCGGTCATGTGAGGCTGTGATGACCAGAGAGTCGGCCTGAGGCTGCTGTGTCAGGTACTGGTCGCCTAGGAGCCTTGTACAGACGATCAGCTTCTTCGCACCGCCGAGCGAATGTGGACGCTTCCACGCTGCCTTGGTGACGCCCACGAAAGTGTCCACCAAGGGTGGTACCACCACAGGCTTGGGGTCCTTCTCCGAAGATATTTGGCAAGGCGTAATCTTCGGGTCTAGTTCTTCTGCATCCCATCCCATGTTCTCCTGGATATGTCGATAATATCCATGAACGAAGGGTCATCCGGAGGAGATCTTGGTGTCTCACTGGGTCCGGAGAAGGGATGGAGAGAGGAGATGGGGATCTAGAGGAAGAGTAGACTGATCCCTTGTCCTCCGTCGACGGTGAACGCCGGGTGTCTCCTGGATCTCTTGGGGCTGGGTGATCCAGAAGAGGATTTCGACAGAGGTCTCTTGCTTGATCTTCCCTGGGAGAGGATCCAGGCTCCGGGAGGTGGCGCCTGCCGACCCTGAAGGCTAGAGGGGCCGGTACGGAGGGGGAGGAGCAGTGGGGCCATGTCCCTTTTAATGGTGTCCCACCAGTAAGTGAAGAGATCCTTCACTTCCGCTATAGAAAGTCCCGACGACGCCCAGGCGCCGGTGGGCGGTCAGTCGTGTCCCGGCGCCTGCTCCACAGGGCCTCGGTAGGCGTAGGGGTCCTGGCAGTTTCGCGAGGCCGGGTTGCCTGTCCTGGTCCTCGGGCGGTTAGTCCTTCCTCAATCAACGCTCCTGACCGACGTCGGTCGGAGGCGTGGGAGCCATCTTCTCAGGCGGAACGGACGCCGGTTCCCCAACCGGTGTCCGCTGGGATGGTTTGGCCGACGACGGCCGTCCGGCCGACGACGGCTCCAGGGAGGAATGACGTACGGCCGACGACGGGTCCACAGGTCTCTTCAACGGTGTGAGCTCCAAAGTTTTGCGAGGAGGCACAGAAGACGACCAGATGTCGGGAGCCGAAGGGCGGAACCCGACTTATGATGATGGTGGTGACACTCCCCGGACTTCGCCAAGGCCTTGGAAGAGGAAGACGACGACCGACTTGGCCTGAGAAGAAGAAGGCTTTATTACCGCAGCTGGGGGAGGCTGAGAGCTGGCTCTGGAAGGAGAGCGGTCGGACGGAGAGCCGGAGCTGCGGGACTCCGAAGCCCGGGACGGGGACCTGGAAGGGGCCTTCTCCCTTCTTTTCTCCGAGTGCTTGTGGGATTTGGATGAAGATTCCCCCTTGGAGGACATGGTCTTCAGTTTTTCCTCCAACAAAAAGCCTGGAGGCCTTCTGACGCCAGATCCTGGTCTGCTGTTGAAGCCCTGACAAAACTAACAGGCCCGGTATCGTGGTCTGGGCCCAGGCACCTAACACAGGCCGCAGGGGGTCCTTGAAGGGATCTGTTTCCGCAAGCACACTTGGAGGGATGACCGAGGTCGGAGAGGACATCAGCAACAATCTTGCCTGAAGAAAATAGAATTTCCGAGGAAAGTTTGAACCACGCCAGCACGCTGCGCTAGACTGGAACCTAGGCGGTAGACATGCAAGTCGACGTATGGAAAGAACTGGGAATCTGGCAGGACCGCCTTTGTACCATGCCTGACGTTGGAGGCGGGACCGACGTCGGGTGGTCCCCACTGAAGATAGCTAGCTAGAATTTTTCCTAGGGGTCCTGACGCCTGGTCGTTTAGTTCTATGAGGTTGCTGCAAGATGGTTCGAGTAAGATCTACTGTTACGTAAGTTCTTACGTAACTGTACTATCTTACTTGAGATACAGCTCTTGCAGCAGGTAACTACCATTAGGGACGGATTCCCTAGCCAATAGCGCTCTGAAAGCATTCTGGGAGGAGGAAATTAGGAGAGATCTTGAACAAGTCCTGACTCTAGGACAGGAGACCCGTAGAACGGCAAGGTTAAACGGCTCTCCTCCGGATGTAACATCCAGCCTACAGTGCCCAATAATAAATGTGTGCACTGAGTTCAATAGCGTACAAATGGTCAAGTGGAGACGCCAAGAGTGCTGCAAAGGGAGGTAGCCACCCCTTGTCGAGTGGCCCCGGACTGTACCCGGAGGGGCTTATGTCTGTTGTTGTAGCAAATGAAATACACTGGACAAGCCAGCAAGAAAGGGTCTGCTTTGAAACTGGTTCTCCCAGCATCCTCTCGGCGAAGGAAATAATAGTTGCCCGACTTCATGGGTTGTTTAGTTCTGTTCAGGTAGAACCTTAAGGAGCGGTGAACATCCAGAGGTGAAGCAACGCCTCCTCTATTAGAGTACTTGGGGAAATACACAGGCAAATCGATGTCCTGGTTGAGAGTGAGGGCAGAGACCACCTTACGCAGGAATTTAGGATTCGTCCTCAGAGACACACTGTCCTGGTGAAAAATTAAATAAGGCTCCTTGCACATGAGAGCATGAAGCTCGGAAACTCTCCTTGCTGACATGACAGTAACTAAAAATAACGTTTTCCATGACAGAAAACGCAGCTCGCAATCCACGGCAGGTTCAAAGGGGGGAAGCGTGAGTTGTTCCAGGACAAAGAGTAGGTCCCAAGGAGGAACGGGATCCCTGATGGGTGGCCTAAGGTGTAACACCCCTCTCAGGAAGTCTCGAGAGGCATCAAGCTGTGCCACTGTGCGCTGTCCCACCGGAAAGTGGTGTGCAGAGATCGGGCAGAGGTGCACTTTTAATGGAGGAGTAGGCAGACCCAATGGAATAGGGAAAGATAGTATTCAGCACTCCTTTCACGGGCATTCTAAAGGGAAAGGCGCGTGCCTCGACCATAAGCAAAAATGGCGCCACTTCATGGCGTCGTCGCATCGTTGCCGCTTTCGGGCCGCTGAAGGACTCTCCGGCCACTTCTGCAGGCCCTGACGCATAATGGCTATGTCTCTAGGAGCCATGAATGCAGGTTCAGTGAGCGCAAGTCCGGGTGGACTAGTGAACCGTCCTCCTGAGACAATAGGTGGGAGCTGAAAGGCAACGGAACTGGAGGTTCCCGGGACAACTGAGTCAGCATGGGGAACCAGATCTGCCAGGGCCAGAAAGGCGCTACCAGGATCATTGTTGCGTGCTCCCTGCGGTTTGAGAAGAACCTCTGAATCAACGGGAAGGAGGGAAAGCTGAGGAATCTGTCCAGCCAGGAGAGGGACAACGTGGCCTCGCCAGAAAACACCAGGCCCTGGATCTAGCGAGAAAATTGGGCAGTTTTGCGTTGGATGGGGAAGCGAATAAGTCCAACTCTGGAGTGCCCCATCGAAGAAACAGATCCTCTGCTACCTGTTGAAGAAGTTCCCACTCATGGACTCTGGCCTGGGAATGACTGAGGCCGTCTGCGATTGTGTTATCCACTCCAGGAACGTGAACTGCAATCAGGCTCGCACCGTGTTGGATTACCCAATCCCACACCCTCATAGCTTCCCTGCAGAGGGGGTAAGAATGTGCGCCTCCTTGTTTGTTGAGGTAATACATCACCGCCGTGTTGTCTGTCTGAACAGAAGGGGTGCTCGGCGGTATTTCATTCCTGAGGCCTGCAGGGCGTAAGGACCGCCCTCATCTCCAGCATCGTTGATGTGTGGAGGTGAGCTCCTGAGGGGTCCATGTTCCCTGGGAACTCACCTGCTCAGGTGCGCTCCCATCCCAGCCCTGAGGCGCTGTGGAGAGGATTGCCTTCGGGACGGCAGACGGTAAACGTGGACACCTACAGAAAGTGTCCCTGGGTCCAGCCACCATTGTGCCAGTCTCAATCACGGCGTCAGGATTCTGACCGGATGCTGCATGTGTCTTGCTTTTGGTCCCACTGCACCTTGAGCATCCATTGAGTTACCCGCATGTGGAGCCTTGCCAAAGGGACGGTTGGAATGGCCACAGCCATGTGTCCGAGCAAGCGAAGGACCAACCTGGCGGGGACGATCTTTTTCGCCAAAAGATCCCTGATGAGGTATCTGATGTGTTCCGCTCTTTTGTCGGGAAGAAAGGCTTTCTCTTGGATGGTGTCCAGAACTGCGCCTATGAACTGCAGCTTCTGGGACGGTACTAGGAGCGACTTCTCGTAGTTGATAAGAATGCCTAGAGACTGGAACAGGTCCTGGGTGCTCTGTATAGCCATCAACAGTGCCTCTTTGGAGGCGGCCATGAGAAGCCAGTTGTCCAGGTACGGAAACACTTAGTGGCCCTGTCTCCTCAGAGACGCTGCCACGACTGCCATACACTTGGTAAAGACCCTGGGGGCCCAAGACGGTCCGAACGGAAGGGCCCGGAACTGAAAGTGGTGGCTGAGAAACTCGAAGCGCAGGAACCTCCTGTGCGCTTCAGCTACTGGGATGTGCAGGTAGGCGTCCTGCATGTCCAGGGACGCTAAGAAGGCGTCCTTTTTCAGCATGGGAATGAGTCCTTGGAGGGTCACCATGCAAAAACTTTTGTAGGCGACCGATGTGTTGAGGTCGCTGAGGTCCAGGACTGGACGGAGGTCCCCTGTTTTCTTTGGAACCAGAAAGTAGTAGGAATAGTATCCGGATCCTATCTGGCTCTCTGGGACATACTCCACCGCTCCCTTTTGCAGGAGTGCAAGTACCTCTTGCCTGATGAGTGATCTGTGCTGACCCGAGTAACGAGAGAGCAGAGGAGGCCTTGTGGGTGGCTTGTCCACGAATTCTATAAAGTGGCCTCTTTCGACCAACTGAAGGACCTACCTGTCGGTGGTTATGGACTGCCACCCTGGCAGGTGGTCCGCAATGCGGCCCCCAACCTTGGTGTCCCATTGATCCTGAAGGGCGGGGGCCGGGAAGGAGTCATGCTGTGGTGGCTGAGGGTCCAGCGGGCTGGGCCGACTTAGCTGGTCGTTGACTTCGGCCCGCTGACGACTTCCCCTGGGCTCTGCGGGAGAAGGAGCCTCTGTTGTGGACCGCGCGGACTGCTGTCCTGCATCCGGCCTTGAAAACGCTTTGGTTCCTATGAAAGGAACTAAGCTTGGGTCTGTACATGGTCTGGACAGACCGTACCGCCTTCCCGGCCTCTTGGAGTTTGGTGAGGACCTTCTCCGAGGACTCACCAAAAATAACTTCTCCATGAAACGAGGTGTCCAGGATGATGTTCTGGATGTCCGGGGTGAATCCGGAGACACGGAGCCATGAGAGTCTCCGGAGGCATATGCCCGAAGCTGCCGCTCTGGCCAAAGATTCCGCGGAATCGTACGTGGCTCGCAGCAGCTGGGTTCCCACGTCCGAACCTGTATGAAGGAGTTGCAGTCACTCCTCCTCCTGCTCACCTTCTGGCATCTTTTCTGCCAGATCCAGTCCCTGCTCCCACAAGGCGTCTTGGAACTGTACCATGTGGGTCAAGTAGTTGAGGGACCTGATGGCGCAGGTAGCGGATGCATACATGCGCCTGCCCATAGCGTCCAGTTGTTTGGACTCCAGGTCCGGTGGCAGGGTGCTCAAATGTTGTGGTCTCTGGGACCGGTCATGAGAGGCTGTAATGACCAGAGAATCGGCCAGAGGATGTGATGCCAAGTACTGGTCTTCCCTAGGGGCCTTGTACAGGCGGTCAGCTTTCTTCGGCATCACCGGAAGCGAGTGTGGACGTTTCCACGCTGCCTTGGTGATGTCCACGAATGTGTCCACCAAGGGTGGCACCACCACAGGCTTAGGATCTTTTTGCCGAAGATATCTGGCAAGGCGTAATCTCTCGGGGTCTAGTTCCTCTGCGTCCCAGCCCATGTTCTCCTGGATATGCCTCAATCTCGGAGAACGATGAGTCATCCGGAGGAGATCTTGGAAGCTCACGTGGGTCCAGAGAAGGGACGTTGATCGGAGAGGGGATCTGGATCCGTCCGAGAAGTCCGATCCCGTGTCCTCCGTCGAAGGCGAACAGCAACGTCTTCTGGGTCTCTTGGGGCTGGGTGAACCTGAAGAAGATCTGGACGGAGGTCTCCTTTTTTCTGTTCTACCACTGGGAGGATCCATAGGCTCCTGGGGGGAGGTACTCGGCCCGCATCCCTGGGTGAAGTAGGGGGCGCGGGGGCCGGTGGAGTCGCAGTTGGAGGAGGAGGAACCACATCCTTCTTTATGGTGTCCCACCAGTAAGTAAACAGCTCCTTGACCTCGGATATGCTGAGGCTAGACGACAGACCGGGCGCCGATGGCCGGTCGTTGGGTTCTGGGCATCGGCTCCCCAAGGGCCTCAGGTTCCGGCGAGGGTTCCCTGGGGGGTGCGACAGGACCGGGTTCGCCAGTCTGGTCCTCGGGCTGAGTCGGCTCCTCCTCCGTGATAGCCTCTTGACAGACGGCGGTGGGAGGCGAAGGGGTCCTCTTCTCAGTAGGTATGGACGTCGGTCCCCCGGCCGGTGTCTGTGGAGGCGAAGGCTTAACCGGCGACGGGCGTCTGGCAGTCGTCGGTTCTCGGGACCAATGGTGTTTGGCCGATGTCGGGTGGGCCGGCGTCGGGTCCGACGATCTCCTTAAGTGAAGTCAGTTCTTTGGTCTTCCGCTGGGGAGGAGGAGGCAAAGAAACTGACCTGGCTTCGGGTTCCAAATGGCGGGAACCGGACTTGTAATGGTGATGACGGTGCCCCAACCTCGACAGGGCCTTAGTGGCCGAGGACGAAGAAGTTCTGGAGGTCTTGGCCTGAGGAAGACACTTCACCGCTGCAGGGGGAGGCTGACAACGGGCCCGGGAAGGGGAGCAGTTGGACCGGGAGCCGGAGCTACAGGAGTCAGAGGCCCTAGACGGGGATCTGGATCTAACTCTCTCCCTATGCTTCTCGAGGTGTCTCCAGGCCTTGTCGGAAGATTCCCCCTTGGAAGCTGCGTCCACAGCTTTAATCTTTTCCTCGAGCAGGAACGCCTGAAGGGCCTTCTGGCGACGGATCCGGGTTCGGCTGTTGAACCCCTGGCAGAAGGAGCAGGCCCGGGTGTCGTGGTCTGGGCCTAGGCACCGGACGCAGGCCGAATGCGGGTCTTTGAATGGGATTTGTTTCCCCACAGGTGCACTTCGACGGACGGCCTTCAACGGAAGTTAGAGAGGACATCAGACAGAAGCTGAGCAGAAAAAACAAACTTTTTCCCGAAGGAAGAACTTAACCAGGCGTCGCGCGCTAGAAACAAACCGAAGGGTAGAGACATGCAAGTCAACGGCGGGAAAGAACTGTTGAATCTGGCGGGACCGCCTCCTTATGTACTACGTCTGATGTCGGGGGCCGGACCGACATCGGAGGCGGTCCCCGCTGAAGACTGCTAGCTAGAAGATTTCCGTGGGGTCCCGACGCCTGCTGGCTTCAGTCCTAATGGTGTTACCTGCTGCAAGAGCTGTATCTCGAAGTAAGATCGACCTTAACATTCTCTGCCAGGACTACAATAGGATCCGCAAAGGCTTGAGATGCCAAAATGGGATGATCCTTGGAGCCGAATATTTCCTATCTATGGATTTAGCCACCGAAGGGGTGAGAGCAGGATTATTCCATACCATTTGAGACAGTGTCTCGAAGGAAGGCTGAACCGGAGGAGTCAAATCCATAGGGATCTCCGGGGCAAGAAGGTATTGGAGTCTTAATTTCCCAGGATCGATGTCTGTAGTCTGGAGAGAAAGAGTGGAGATCAAATTTTGCAGCAGAGACTTAAAGGACAGGTCCTCGACCACAGGCTCTGTAGCAGTGATAGATCCTGCTTCCTCCATATCATCACCCAGCCGAAGGTCTGGGTCAGGCTCAATGTCATCTCCTGACAGTCCAGGAGGGACTGTATGGACAGGAAAGGAATGAAAGTCAGAGGAAAGCGAAGAAGGAAAAGAGTGAAGAGAGGAGTCCTGAAAAGTGGAGGACGCCCTGAGAGCTCCCGGCGGCGCACGGCACCGAGGACGCAGCCGAGGACCACGTGGCGCCGAAAAATGGCACCGCAGAGCCACACGGCGCCAAAAGCAGCGCCAAGGAGCCGCACGGCGCCGCAAACGGCACCGAAGAGCCGCATGGCGCCGAGCGAGCCGACGCCGAGGGCGCCGAAAACGCTCCAAGACTCCGAAAAACAGGTTTTGAAAGAAGAAGAGCAGGAGATAAGGGCATCGGTGTGAACCCCTGCACCGTAGCCATGTGAGGGAGGGGACACCTAAGCACGGAGTCGATGGCACCGAAGAAGGTGCCGCACGACTAGGAAAGTCCAACTGCCCTACCTGGTCTCCCAATAAGCCCGAAGGCCTACAAGTGACCGAGCCAGGTAGCTGAACCAACCTCCGAGCCCACTGCTCCACAAGAGCAGCCCACTGATGAAACCGCTCATCTGAAGACCTACCTGCGGGCGGGGTAGGGCTCCGATGTCGAAGACGTTGGCTACCAGAAGCAGAGGTTGGCGACTCCGAAGGAGGAGACAGTCAACTAGCCCCGATAACCGAATGTCTATGCGCAGACGTACCAGAGGGCGACCTCGAGTGATGCCTTCCCTTTTTTGACTTGTGGGCCAAAGAAGAGCTTGAGGCCAAACGGTGACGAGAATGCGACCGTTTATTTTTATGCTTCCACGGGGACCGCCCATCCCCCCAGGCATTGGACTGGCCGTTGTCAGACCCCTTCCGGAGAAGGGTCGCGCGATCGACCCAGCCCGACTGACTGAACAGTTTACAATGAAGTCTCCCTGATCACACCTGACCTGTTCATGGTCGGACTCTACTAAAGTAGGCTGAAACTTCTTTTTATTTTTAAAATAAGAATAAATTAAAGCGATACTCATCGATTGATATTACTACAAAATAACAAAACTGAAAACTATGCTGCTTGTTTGAAGTTTGACTCCCGGCAGGCGAGCGACGTCGTCACTGAAGTGCACTAGACGGCGGGAAAAAAGGAACTGAGGCAGTTGGAGGGTTGACGCCGAGATAGTCATTGCCGCGCGAGCTGAGGCTCGCGTGCCGTTTCCTCTAGGCCTATCTCTGGCGCTCTAATTCTCCAGCAAAAAGTTTGCTCCCGATGGGTCCTAGTGCCGCCGGCGCAGATCCCAATAGTGTGAATGAGTGGTGGAGACTTATGTCCAGGAAGATTAAATGTATTTAGAGATGTGTAACAAAGAATAAACCCCGTGAACAAGCTCCAAGTCAAGCGAAACGTAGGGGGAAGAGAAATAAAAAGAAAGATTGAAGAACAATAACTAGAGCAAAGAGTGTTGACTTCAAAGGGCCCCCAACATTTCCTATATTTTTTCTTGCTACACAATATGCATCAGGAAATTAAGGGACCTAATGGAGCAGACAGAGGAAGAACAGACCTTTACCCATCTGGTTCAAATAGTGAGACTCAGGGTTGGGAGGCTGTGAGCCAAGATGCTTCAGCTGCTTTGACTTGTCATGGGCAGCCGTAATCACAGTAGAGTCCACCTGAGGGTGCTCAGCCAGAAAAGGCTCATCCCTTGAGGTTCTGTACAGCCTATCCGACTTTTTAGGAACTGCCGGGACCGAAGCTGGACGCTTCCAGGTAATCCTGGTGAGATCCTTGAAGGAGGAGGCACCACTAAAGGAGGCATCACGAGAGGTTTGGGCTCATTTTGCCTCAGGTACTTGGCTAGTCGACAGCGTTCCGGATCCGGGTCCTCTGTATTCCACTTATTAGAGGCCTGGAGATGCCTTATGACGTCCATAAAGGTTAGATCATCAGAAGGCGAGCGGGGCTTGTCCTTTTCTCATGGGAACCCCCAATTTCTGAGAGAGAAGAAGAAGAGGAAGAGGGCGACCGACTACTAGGTGACGAGTAGCCGGACCTGTCCTATGACTAGCCCTGCTTTCAGAATGTTGGCG
The DNA here is from genome assembly GCA_016271365.2 of Neoceratodus forsteri. Classification (NCBI taxonomy): domain Eukaryota; kingdom Metazoa; phylum Chordata; order Ceratodontiformes; family Ceratodontidae; genus Neoceratodus; species Neoceratodus forsteri. The sequence goes on from CM057449.1 coordinate 622,996,883, forward strand.
ACTCACGACTGAAGGTCAAGGACTGACGTCCGCACGAGACTCGACGATGAGCGGACCGCGCAGTCTGGGGACAGACGTCAGGAGCAGGCCCGCCCATCGGAACAGGAACGGCTCCTAGCACGAGACCCAACCCGGCATTGGCTACCTGACCTCGGTGAGCGCCGGTGTCGGTCTGTGGACCGAGATGGGGAATGGGCCTAGGAGGGTGGGCAAGACAACGGCCTCTCGGTGTCCTCTTCAGTGAAGAAACACCCTCCGGCGGGGGTTTACCCGATGGGTCCAGTGCCAGTGATGGGGCCGGCTTCCGGGGAGGACTGCTTTTGGACCTGGCCCCAGCAAAAGTAAAAAAGATCCTTGAGCTCCTCCTTGGTAAACACTGAGGCCGCTGTCCCCAGAATGGGGAACTCTGAAGTGTCTGGTTGTGAGGGGGAGCCACCTGGATAGCCCCGAGGGGAGGAGGACTTGGGGGATAGAGATGCTGTCCCTTCGCCCCCTTCTACCAGCGACGGTTTGATGCAGGAAGGGCACTGGAGTTTCCTCCAGACTCCAGGGGCTTGCCCTTATCGGGCAAAGCCGGGACCTTGGCAGGCAGGGCCGTGGCTTGTGCCTCAGAGGTCTTAGGGGTGACTGAGCAGCGTCACCTTCGGCCTAGCAGGCTTCTCCTTGGACGTAAATGCTTTGGTCTGTACTTTCTTTGCAGAATCCTTCTTAGAGGGCCCAGAGAACAGCGGGTTTTCTTAGGGGAGGACCACGAGTGGGACCGGGACCGACTATGGTCCTTGTCTCAGGACCGTTTGGATTTCTCCTTCTGTTTGGCCTTCTCCCCATAGGTGTGCAGGTCCAGCTTCTGCTCAAGAAGGAATGCCCCAAGAGCCATTAAGCGGAAGATCCTGGTCCTACTTGTGAAGCCCTGGAATGTGGAACAGGCCACGGTGTCGTGGTTTGGCCCAAGGCAAAAGACACACTTAGTGTGGCCGTCCTCAGCTGGAATCTGACGGCCGCAGCTGCACTTGTTGTGATGGGGTCCTGATGAGGAGACAGATGACGGGGATGACATAAGTCTGTGCTGGAAAAACCGAAGAATTAGATAAGAAAAAGGCAAAAAAACAAACAAACAAACAAAAAAAAAAACGGTTACTCACCTGTAACAGTAGTTCTAGAAGTGGTATATGTTGTTCATCCACACTGTCTAGCATTGTCCCTTTCCCCTTTAAATCTTGCTGGAAGTCTTCAAGCTGGCTCCTCCCATGCACCCGGGTGGTAAATCTCGGCTCCACCCCATGACGCCAGATCTAGCCCTCCGCAGCAAGGCTTGCGCCTTTAGCTAGGAGGTCAGGTGGTGTATGGGATGAACAACATATACCACTCCTAGAACTACTGTTGCAGGTGAGTAACCTGTTTTTCTAGGAGCGTGGATATGTTGTTCATCCACACTGCCTGGCAGACTCCTAGCAGTTCTCCGGGAGGAGGGAGGAAAGGTGCACACCCCCTACTTAGGAAAAAGAGATTGGAGAACCGAGGCCCCAAAACCAGCATCACGTCGTGACTCAAGGTCGATGTGCTAATGGGTAATGAAGGTGTTTGCTGACTTTCATGCAGCAGCCAGACAGATTTCCTGGATAGGGATGTACCTGGAAGCAGCCACTGAAGCAGCAGTATGGCGGGTTAAATTAGCTCTTCTCCCTCTGGGAGGCTCCTTGCCCGCCAACTCATAACACAGACTTGTGCATGATGTGATCCATCTTGCAATAGTCCGTTTGGCTGCAGGTCTGCCAGAAGTGGCTTCACCGTAGGTGACAAACAGCTGGCGAAGCTCTCCCCAAATTTCCGCCATCCTCTCCTTATAGTAGGAGAGAGCACGTCTGAGGTCCAGAGTATGGAGCCTGTACTCGGCATCCGAGGTGTAGTTAGGGTAGTATACCGGCAAAGTCAACACCTGGTTAAGGTGAAACACTGACACCACCTTCGGAAAGAATTTCGGGTTGGGGCATAGGACAACTTTGTCCCTGTGAAAGACCAGATAAGGGGAGTCCACCAAAAGCACCTGGAGCTCCCCTGTCCTTCTGGCCGACGTGATAGCCACCAGGAAGGCAGTCTTCCTAGACAAATGCGAGAGCTCACACTTGTGCATGGGTTCGAATGGCTTGCCCATGAGCTTTGCCAAAACCAGCAAGAGATCCCACCGAGGTGGAGGTTCACGCACCGGAGGGGATGGGTGATCAAGGCCTTTGAAAAGGCGCCCGACCACTGTCTCCTGTGCCAATGTCGGCTGACCGGCCCGCGCCCAGCAAGCAGAGATGGCTGCCAGGTGCACCCTAAGGGTCGATGACCGAAGACCCCCCTTTGGAGAGGGACCCAAGGTAGTCTAGAATGTTAGCCACAGAGCAGGATAAGGGGTCCAGGCTCTTTCCCTGAAACCAAATGGAAAACCTTTTCCATTTGAAGGCATAATATTTCCTGGTCGATTCCTTTCGAGATGCTTCCACCACGGTGTAGACATCCTCAGAAAGAACCAGAGCCTGTAATTCTAGCCGCTCAGGAACCAGGCTGTGAGGTGCAGGGATTGAAGGCCTGAGTGGAAGACCTTCCCCTGGTTCAACGATATCCGGTCCGGGCATGTACAAAGCCACTCCGGGGTCCTGCAGCTGAGGCTGAGGAGATCTGGATACCAGAACTGGCGTGGCCAATCTGGGGCTACCAGGATCACCTTCGCCTTGTCCCTCCTCACTTTGAGTAACACCTTGTGGATCAAGAGAAATGGAGGGAAGGCGTAGAGGAGGCCTGGGTCCACGGCCTCAAGAAGGCATCCCCCTGCGGCGAGCCGTGCTGAGGGGGGCGGGCATGGTACAGCCTCAGCTTGGTGTTCTCTCTGGAGGCGAACAGGTCCACCAACGGTTTGCCCCAACGGGAGAACAGATCGTAAGCTACCTCTGGATAGAGACCACTCATGGGATGTCTGGCCTATGCGGCTGAGAGCATCCGCCAGTTGGTTCGAGACTCCTGCCATATGGATGGCTAGGAGATCCGCCTCCAGCCGGCTGACGAAGGTCCAGATCCGGAGCGTCTCCTTGCATAGCAGACGGGAGTGGTGCCACCCTGTTTGTCGAGGTAGTACATGGTCGTGATATTGTCCGTCTAGACTTGAACCACTTGACCCCGGAGCTGAGGAGCGAAAGCTGACAGTGCCAGTCTGACTGCTCTGAGCTCCAACAGGTTGATGTGGCATCGGGACTCCTCGGGGGTTCAGAACCTGTGAGCTCTGTTGTCCCCCCATGTGGGCTCCCCAGCCCAAGAGAGAGGCATCGGTCGTAAGGACGACCATCAGCTCGGGGCAGACAAACGGGATTCCTTCCTGCAAATGACTCGGGACGGTCCACCATTGGAGTGTGTCCCACATCCTCTGGGTGACAGTGACCAGCTGGTCGAAGAGACCCTGACACTGAGACCACTGGGTGGCCAGTTCCAATTGAAGGGGGCGCATGTGCAATCTGGCCCAACGGACCACTGAGGTGCACGCCGCCATATAACCCAGGAGGCACAGGAAGTTCCGGGCAGGGCGCAAGTGCCCAACTAAAATGATTGGGCAAAGGAGGAAAGAACTCCGCCTTGTCAATCAGGAGCCGAGCTCTGGCTTTGACAAGAGTAGAGCTCTGCCCCGGATGAAGCCCATCACCTGAAAGGGAACGAGTTGTGATTTGGCCTCGCTGACTAGGAGGCCCAGGTGGGAGCAGGTTCGGAGGGTCAGGTCCCTGGACCTCTCCACCTCCTGTAGGGAGGAACTCGCCAGGAGCCAATCATCTAGATAGGGGTAAATACGAACCCCTTGACGCCGTAGATGGGCTGCCACCACTGCGATGCATTTGGTGAAGACCCTTGGGGCCAATGACAGGCCAAATGGCATGGCTCTGAACTCATACAGGGTCCCTTCGACCAGGAAGTGGAGGAACCGCTAATGGAACGGACGGATTGGGACATGGTAGAACACGTCCTGAAGATCCAGTGAACAGAACCACACGTTTCGCTCCAGAGATGGTATGATCTGGTTCAGAGTTACCATCCGGAAGGTGCGAGACCTGAGATATCGATTCAGGTCGTGGATATCTAGGATGGGGCACCAACCCCCCATCCGCTTGGGCACCAGGAAATACCTGGAGACGAAGCTTGGGTCTGAAGGAGGATCCGGCACTGGAGCCATCGCCTCCTTGAGGAGGAGCTGAGCAATGTCGTCCCAAAGGGCCGACTGAGCACCAACTGAGATCCTTTCCTCCCATGGGGCACGGGCCCGGCTGGAGAGGTACTGCTCGAACTCTAGAGGCAGTCCCTGCCTGACCACTTCCAGAACCCACCTGTCTGAAGTGATACCGGACCAGGCGGAAAGAAAGTGGCGGAGCCATCCCCCCACGGAAGGACCCAGAACTGGCGTGACGGGTGTAGGGGAGGCTACCCCCGACCCGTCACTGTGCAGGCTTGGAGGAGGAGGAGGCACCAGGACCGGCACCTCGGCCTCCTTTGCGGGGCTGTTGGGGACCTTGCTTGGGCCTAGGGTGCCAAGCTGGAGCCTGCTGCTGTTGCTGACCTCTCTGGAAGGAAGGCTGTCTAACCGCAAGGGAAGAGTGCCAAAAAGGCTTCTTCTTGCGCTTCTGCTGGTTCTTGCCTGAAGAACCCTTAGCAGAGGTGGCATCTAAGGTGGTGTTTAGACTGCTCAATGCGCTGGAGGTGACCTGCCACTTCCGGACTGAAGAGGTCGGTGCCAAGGAAGGGCATGTCAGCTAGCTTGTGCTGAGTATCCACGGGAAAGGAGGATAACCTCAGCCAAGCCCTGCAGTGAGTGGCTACCGTGGCAGCTAGTGAATGGGCACAGGAATCACCAATGTCCAGAGCCGTCTGGAGCGGTTGTTTAGCAACAGCACGTCCCTGGTCCTGGACCTGCTTGACCGTGGTCTGCATGTCTGCTGGGAGATGAGGGAGGACTTCATCAAGCGACCCCAGAAGGGCGTGAGAGAAATGTGCCATGATCACTGCTGAGCTAGCCTGACGAAGGCCTAGGGATGATGCCGCGTAAACCTTCCGGGCCGAGTGGTCCATATTTTTGGACTCCTTGTCTGGAGGGCGGTCAGCATCCGCAGAGCTGCCCGTGCGCCTAAACACTGAGGCAGTCACAAGGCTCTCGGCCAAGGGATGCTCAGTGAAGCCCGCCAAGGACCCCATGGGCACAGCGTACTTGCGGGCAGATGGAGCCGGGCAAGAGGCAGAACGCTGCCAAAGTTCCAGTGCCAGGCAAACTATGGCTTCGGCCACTGGGAAGGCCTCCATCAGGGTATCTCCCCTCTTGAGAATATCCGTGAGAGGGTATTCCGCCTTCTTTTGTATGGGCTGCAAAGGCATACTTGTGGACTCCGAAATGAGTCGAAGGATGCCCTGGAAGGAAGAAGGGCTTTCGTCCAGGCATGTCACTGACAGCTCATCATGCGAGTGAAGGCCGGTAGTATCCGAATCCGAGGAATCCGGATACAAGGGTCTCCCACGCAAGTCCCCCTCAATGCACCTAGGGTGATCAGGAGTGACCGTAATGGACAACCTATGGGGCAAGCCCGTAGTTGGTCGATCCTCCCTAGAGGGAGCCCCTCCCTGAGGCTGTTTGGGTGGTGGTTCCACCAAAATGGGTGGGGAGCCCGTAACAGGCCGAGCCGAAATACGCACCGGTCCCAGCGGAGGGAGAACCGGAGTCCTCAGAACCGAAGGAGTCTGTGTCGGCCGAAGAGGCTGGGGCCAAGTAATGGCCGGTACAGCCGGAGCAGATGGCTTTTGACCTGTCAAAAGAAGTTGCTGCCACATGAGGTCCTCATAACGTCGACTGAGCTTCCGTTTAAGTCTCTCCTCCTCTGAGGAGGATGAGGAACGGTGGCGGTGCCTCTTCCGGGAGTGTTTGTGACCCTTTCTCGGTTTACCGACCGACGAGGTCCTACTCCTCGATTGAGACTGACAGCGTCTGCTCTGATAGTCGGGAGAAGCTGGATTCGGTGAAAACTGAGGTTCCGGCTCTTGTCCCTCGATCGGGATGCCCGAAGGACGGGTCTCCTCATAGGGAAGGAGAGAATGGAAGTCCTCTCCAAAGAGTCGTCGACAGGGTCGGTGACAACGGCTCGATCAGGTCGCGAGAAATCTCATCTGGTTCTGCTGTAACCTCGGCTTCAGTGCCCAAGCCTGAAGGAAGGTCCGCAAAGCCGGCAGCCGAGGAAGCGATCTCGACCATGGCTGAGACCGCCTGCTCCTGAGTGTCAGACCGCTCTCGGTCCCAGGAACATCTTCGGGTAGAAGATGATTTTGGATCCTTATCCTTCTTAGATCGAGAGGAATGCGAGCCCGAAGGTGCCTCACCCTTAGTAGAGAGAGACTGGCACAACTCCCGGAAGGATCCCATGAAGGTGGAGCCCAGGTTGAGCGGCATGAAGTAGCTTCGGTTGGCCGAAGCTTGGGCAGCTTCCTCTTCGAAGGCCATCTACTCGAGCTGCTCGGCGGATTCTGCAGCTGCGGAAACCGCCCACCTGGCCTCCTTCGATTTCACCGGTGGATCAGAAGCCCTAGTCTCCCCAACTTAAGGCGTGCCTTGAAGTCCTCCAGAATGGTGAGATGGAAGGCCGAACAGATGGTGCAAGCCGAAGTATCATGCACGGCACCTAGGCAGTAGATGCAATGAGAGGTGGGGATTGGTGCGAGACATTTTTTTGTCCACAAGGACACTGGCGAAACCCGGGGGACGACTTGTCCTCCATATCCGAAGCGTTCAGAACCGAATCGTAAACTCTGATGAGTTTTAAAGCGAGTAAGTGCGTCGAAAACAGTCGATTTGACTCCAGGGCCTATGGTACATGCAAAGCAGCACAAGGGAACCTGTATCTTCCAGTGGAAAGGAACATCTGGCGTCATGGGGCAAAGCAGAGGTATTTACCACCCGGGTGGGTAGGAGGAGCCAGCTTTAAGACTTCCGGCAAGATTTAAAGGGGAAAGGGACAACACCAGACAGTGTCGATGAACAACATATCCACGCTCCTAGAAATGAAGTTTATTGCTGGTAGCTGGCAAGCCAAGAACTTTCCAACAATCCCATGCGCGGGTCGCGGCAGGAAAAGAACTGGAGTGGAGCTAGGTCTGCCCCCTTTTGTAACAGGGCTGACGTCGGGGTGGAGTCGACGTTGGGGGCCGGTCCCTACTGGGTACTGCAGGCTGAGAAGTTTTCCGGTGGGTCCTAATGCCTGCGGTGTTAGTCCTAATTGTTACAGCCTGCTGCAAGAGCTCCCACTCGAAGCAAGATCTGATGGATGCTGCCAGGTATAGTAAGACGTCTTCCAGAAAGGGGTAGGCAAGGCAGGCACCACCAGGTGATCCGTACTGAACTCACTTAAAGCACGTGTCACCCATTCAGGATTGCGTCTTGATACCCTGGAGATATGGAGCTTGTTGATCAGCCCCGAAAGAAAATGTTGATAAGAGGTCTGATCAGCATCTGAGGACAGGTGGAAGAATCCTCTTCCTCGGGTGAGGAAGACGAGGAGGCCAATGAGTCCGAGCAGTCAGAGTCCAGCTGTTGCTGGGGTGACGTGAAAAACCTGCTCGTCCACGGCTCTGACGTAACGAGGAAAATCAGCAGCCGAGGCCATGACCTGTTCCCAGGTCATAGGTCCCACAGGACCAGAGTGGCCCGGGAAGAAAGGTGTGGACGACAGAGGTAAAGGGGACAAATGCCTCTGGGGAAAGAGGACACCCTCTGCCAGGGCTAAGAGACTGCACAGGCGATCCAGCACCCAAGAAGGATCCGCCGGTCGAAAATGAAAATTATGTACCTGCTGTAATTCTTGATCTTCCTGTAAATCTTCACCATTCATCACTGGTGGGTGACTGACCAGAGACAAGCATCCCAAGGGAGCTTTTTCCCCCCAGGAGGGAGAAGCCAGCGCCGTCAGCATCGCTCACAAGGCCGATACACTGCATGGCACTCGCGGGTTGGCCAGAAACGACCATTGGCTCCTACTCCACCTTAGTTCTGCATGCAGAGACAGAGGGGGAAAAAAAGAGGATAGAGAAAAACGAGGGCAAGGCCAGAGAGACAGTAAAAGGAAAGGATATAAATTGAAAAAGGAATAGGCTGACCAGAGGACAGTGGAGGAGGAGTATCTGGGAGGGAATGGGACAAAAAGGCCCCAGTCCCTGGACGGCTAGCAAGGGTGGGAAAGGGAGTGAGAAGAGAGACAGGAAAAAGAGAAAACAAGAGGAGGGGGAAGGCGAGGAGGGACCAATGTCTACATGGGACACTCAGATCTTGCAATCAGCAGTGCCTCCAGGGAGGCAGACAGCCCACCACAGGGGCAGATTCTGACCCAGAAACTGCTTTACTGAATCCTATAGGGAGTTGGAGAAGGTCCCTCACTCCAGCCTCTAACCACTGAGGGTAGAAACCACCCCCATCAGTGAGGATTCCCCACCCATCCCCCGTTACTGTTTCCCAAGGAAGAACCCACAGGGTTGAGGAGGGGAGAAGTTCCCAACCATTAATGTCTTCCTCGAAGAAAACAGGAAGAGGAAGCAGAGCAAACTTCCTGTCAGCCCCAGCACCCACTCATGGGACCTGAAGAGCCGGCGCAACCCGATGGGGGTCGGCCAACACCGGACAGCAAACCCAAGACAAGGGAGAGGGGCCCACCAGAAGTCCACCAACTGGTCTAGAAGGAAAGCCCTACTCTCCCTCCTCCCAAGAGTTTTCCAGTTTCCTCCTAGGAAAAGGAAGGCTCCAAGGAAAAAAGGGTGATCCAACTGGTTCCCCAAGGCAGGCGAGCAGGGAAAAGGCATTGCCCAGGGACTAAGACCTTGTGAGGGGAAGGTGGGTGGAATTCAGGAATGAATGGTGAAGATACACAGAAAGATCAAGAATTATGGTAGATATGTAATTTTCATATCTTCCCTGTGTCAATCTTCACTATTCATCACTGGTGGGTGAGTACCAAGCCTCCCGGAAGGGGGGGGCGGAGACCTCCCTGGCTGGTTAGGCCTGGGGCTGGTCTGGGCGAGGAGAGGTCCCCTCCCCTGGGGGAAGAAAGACGCCCTGCAGTTCCCTGCCTCGACCTGTGGGAGAAAAGATGGGTCCCTGGAAGGAGGAGGAGGCCATTACCCTACGTCGGGCCAAGGGTGACAACCATGAAAGGCAAAGCCACGCCATCTGCCTAATGCAGTTCACTGTCCCTGCAAGTCATGAAGCGACTTCACTGGCGTTGTAAGATGCCCTTGACTGGTGCCTTGCCAGCTCCAGCCCTACTACAGAGAGAGCTATGGTTTGCCGGATAGCCTCCGAATCAGGCAGTGATGCCAGTGCCTGGCCCAGCATCGCCCACAGATGCCTACTGTAGGCAGTGTGGTGCGCCTGATGTGAAGCAATGGAAAGTATCCTCTGCGCAGAGGAGAACACTCTCCGTCCCAGATGATCACACTCCGCAGAGTCAGGATTCGGGGGTCGGTCACAGACTGGACGTCTATGCCCGGGTAGGAGTGTCCAGTCGTGTAAATCCCGTAGTGGGATGAGGCAGAGAGCCTGGAGACCACTGGGGAGCACAATACCGACGCTGGCAGTCAACAAAGGCCGGAACTGTGGCAGATGGAAGCTGCCAGGCACTGTATGATGCCTTCTGGAAGGGGATCAGCTAGGATGGGACCACCAAATGGTGTGCCCCGAATTTGCCCAAAAAGGCTTGCGTCAAATGCTCATTATTACGACGGGCCAAACAGGAAATATGCAGGTCCCTAACCAGCCTCGCCAAGAAGCACTGATACTGCGGCTTGGTCAGCATCAAAGAACAGGTGGACAGATGGCTCCTCTTCCTCAAGGGAGGAAGACGAGGAGGCCAAGGAACCTGCGAAGTCAAGACTCCAACTTCGGAGGAGGAACTGGTCAAAAGACCTGTTCGTCCATGGCCCTAACATACTGGGAGAAGTCTGCAGCCCAGGATCTGAACGGTTCCAAGGTCAAAGGCCCCAAAGGACCAACATGGCCTGGAAGAAGAGAAGCTGGATGCACCGTATGTGGAGCACATCTGACAGGGCTAGAAGATCTATCAGGCGATCCTGGAAGAAGATGGAATCCATAGGTTTGCAGAGTCACCGTCCTGTGAAGTAAAGAAAAACGGTCTGGACTTTGACATGTAGGGTAAGCTTCCCTATAAGGGGACAGGAGGCTGCATGGACCCAGAATGGCGGTCCGCAGCCCTACCCAATGAGGACTCCCTCAAAGGAGACGAGGGAGAAAACTTGGGCTCAGCACTGTGGCTCCTCCTCAAGCCCTGGAAGGTCACAGAGGCATGCCGCAGCCCCTCACCCTATCCCCTCAACCACGCTGACTCAGAGGAAGACCTCTTCCTCGGACCCTGTGCCAAAGGACCCCAACTCCGCAGACTCCCTGAGGAAAGCTGCAGAGGAGGGGGATTCAGCCTCGACCTTGAGAGACGGGGTGGCACCAGGGACGGCAGCCAGCCCCTTCCCCAAAGCCCAGACCACCACATCTGTAGCAATGGGGCCACTAAGCTACACCATGTACAGCGCCGCCATCGATCTGGGGGTCGGCACTGGCCAGAGTCACCAAAGCCAAAGGTGGGGGTACCTGGGGAAGCTAGGCCACCGGGAACCTTCAGAGTCCAAGGAGTCAGGGCGCCAATCCAAGTCAGCCTCTGGATCATACATCTCTGGAGAGGAGATCATCCTGAGGAGCTCCAGACCGGCAGCCCTGGGGGCCTCTTCCACTCATGGTGTCACCCCAATCACCAGTGCCATGAACAGTTCTGGGATCTGCGGCGGCACCAACAGGTGGCGCCGAGGAACACCCAGCACCGGGCACAGCAGCCATGGGTCCCAACAGCGGAGCCTGCACCCACAAAGAGGTGACTGCCAGGGCAGTGCTCCTGGCCCAGACCAGTCCTCCAGGACTGCGGTAGAGACCTCCTCCATGGCAAGGTTGGAAGAGGAGCATGCCTCTTCACCAAACACTGTAGGCCTGGGAAAGGATCCAGAGGAAGGGCCGAGGGTCCTCTGCTTGGACCAATGAGAGTGATGCCACCCCCCCCCCCAACAGAAGTCTGTGGAGCCCTACCGACATTCAATGTGCGGTGCTCCAGAACGTGGCGGTCCATAGAGAAGCAGCCATCACAGGCGTTCATGTCATGCTAAGGTCCAAGGCAAGAAAGGCAAACATCATGCTGGGCCATAATGAAGATTTGCCGGCCGCAGGGACACCGACGCATAGGAGGAGGGCCTATTTTAGACGAATGTTTCTTGTCCCCTAAACCTGGCATGATGCAACGGTAAAGTACAGTTGCGTAAGAACTTACCGTAACAGTCAATCTTGAGAGGAGCTCTTGTAGCAGGCTATTACAATATGGACTACGCCGCAGGCACTAGGACCCTCCGGTGAAACTTCAGCCAGCAGTACACAGCAGGGACCGCCCCCGACGCTGGCCCCGCCCAGACGTCGGTCTGGGTACAAGAGGGGGCGGACCCAGCTCCACCTCAGTTCTCCCGCCAAGACCTGGAACAAGACCAGACAAGAGAAGGAGACGAAGCAACTGTAGAAGAGAAATGGAGATGTAAACGAAAATGGATCTGCACACCTCGAGGGGGAAGGTGGGTGGGACGTAGGGCCTGCCGCAAGAGCTCCTCTCAAAGATCTACTGTCAAGGTAAGTTCTTACCTAACTGTACTATCTTACTTCGAGTGGGAGCCCTTGCAGCATGCTATTACAATAAGGACTGAATACCAAGCAGTACCACACCAAAGAGGTAGACGACCCCGGGAGGTGGAATATGCCGACTCCAGAGGCCTCAGGACAGAAGCCCTTGTAAAACAGCTAGGCCGAAGCCAGCTCAGTGTCTGGAGACGATATCCAAGCTGTAATGCTTGACGAAGGTATGCACAGAGTTCCAGGTGGTGGCCGCACAAATGTCCTTTAGAGACATTTCTCAGGGCGGTGAATGAGGCAGACACTACTCTGGAGGAGTGACCCCTGACCGGGCCCGGTAGGGGTTTACTGTGTTTCTCATAACAAAATGACATGCAGTGAACTATCCACTTTGAGATGGTCTGCTTGGTCACTGGTCAACCCAAGCACTGTGGTGCAAAGGCCACAAAAAGTTGCTCTGATTGACGGTGCGTATCAGTCCTCTTGAGGTAGTACCTCAAAGTCCTGTGGACATCCAGTGTGTGGAGGAGAGCCTCCCCTCTATTGGAAGGGGAAGGAAAATAAACAGGAAGGTCAACCGACTGGTTGAGGGTCGAATCTGAGACTACTTTCGGAAGAAACTTAGGATTCGTTCTGAGGGAAACCCTTTCCCTGTGGAAAACTAAATACGGCTCTTTACACAACAAAGTCTGAAGCTCGGAAACCCTTTGAGCTGAAGTAACAGCAACCAAAAAACAAACCTTGCCAAGAAATGTAATGCAGCTCACAATCCGCTGCTGGTTCAAAAGCTGGGAGAGTGAGTTTCTCCAACACAAAAAGGAGGTCCCAGGGTGGGATAGTGTCCCGAATGGGAGGTCTCATATGCAAAATTCCCCTAAGAAAGGTGCGGGCGACATCCAATTGCGCCAATGCTCTGTCTCCCACGAGAGCATGATGGGCGGAAATTGGCCACGTGTGCACCTTGCTAGAGGAGTAACTAAGGCCCTTTTCATACAAGGAGAGGAGATACTGTAATGCTGATTTCACAGGGCAGGTGACGGGATCCAAACACTGTGGCAATGCCCAAAGACAAAAACGCTTCCACTTCATAGCGTAGGTGGAGCGGGTAGAGGGCTTTCTCACTGAAACTAAGACTGCCGCCACTTCCGGGGAAACCCCATATCTACGCTGAACTACGTCTGAAGGAGCTAAGCATGTAGGTGTAAGGACCGGAGGTCCGGGTTGACCAGTGACCCTTGATTCTGGGACGGTAACTGCGAGCATATGGGCAGCAGAATTGGAGGTTCCGTTGATAACCGCTGCAGTAGTGGGAACCAAATCTGCCAAGGCCATTTGGGGGCTACTAGGATCATTCAGGCCCCTTCTGCCTGTAACATGAGCAGCATTCTCTGAATGAGAGGAAAGGGCAGAAAGGCATAGAGAAACCTCCCTGCCCAGCAAAGGGATAACGCGTCTGGCTAGAAAACTCCAGGCACGTGCTCTCGCAAGAACACTGGCAGTCTGGCACTGCATGGTGATGCAAAGAGGTCCAGCTCTGGAAGACCCCACCTGTCGAAGAGCTGGTCTGCTATGGACTGTAGCAGCTCCCACTCGTGCGCTCTGGATCGCAACCTGATGAGGCTGTCGGCCAGATCGTTGAGGACGCCTGGAACGTGCACTGTGGACAGCAGAGTGCCCTGCTCCATCGCCCAGTACCAGCCTCTCATCGCCGCCCTGCAAAGGGGGTACAAATGAGTGCCTCCTTGCTTGTTGATGTAGAAGACGACTGACATGTTGTCTGTCTGAACTAGAAGAGAGTCTGGCACCAGGTCCTCCTGAAAAGCCTCCAAGGCGTAGAGAACAGCTCGCATTTCCAGCGCACTGATGTGAAGGGACTGCTCCTCGGGTGACCAAACCCCTTGCGTTCGACGAGCACCCAGGTGCGCCCCCCCACCCCAGGTACGATGCATCTGTCATCAGAGTCTGACCTGGTGGCTCTGGATGAAAGCTGACCCCCTTCTCTAAATTCCTGTGGTCCGTCCACCAAAGCAAAGTTCTCCTGAATGGCTCAGAGATCTTGACCGGGGAGTCTAGATCGTCGTGGCCTTGGTACCACTGCACCCTTAGCATCCATTGTGGGACCCTCATGTGAAGGTGGGTCAAGGGAGTGACAGGGATGGCCGACACCATGTGCCCCAGTAAACTGAGGAAGTTCCAAGCTGGAACTTGAGGAGTTATTGAGATCCATTCTGCCATCTCTCGCAGGCAATCTCCCCTGTCCTGGGGGAGGAAAGCCATGCCCTGGACGGGATCCAGGATCGTTCCGATTAAGGTGAGCTTTTGACTGGGCTCCAGGGACGATTTTCACAGGTTCAGGGTGATCCCCAGCCCTCGGAACAGATTATAAGTATCTTCGAGGGCACGAAGAAGGCCTACCCTTGACGGGGCCGTAAGCAGCTAGTCGTCAAGGTAGGGGAACACACAGTGCCCCACGCGCCTTAAGAGCCGCAGCCACCACTGATAGTCACTTGGTGAAGACTCGCGGAGCAGAAGAGAGGCCGAATGGATGCACTCGAAATTGATAAAGCTCCCCTTGGAAGTGGAACCTCAGAAACATCCGGTGGGGATGGAAGACCACGATGTGCATGTACGCATCTTGCATGTCGAGGGAGCAGAGCCAGTCCCCTTGGTGCAGCAAAGGAAGAAGTCCTTGGACCTTTTGTACTCAAAGAGGTTTAGAGGACCGAGGTCCAGAATGGGATGAAGGTCCTGTGTCTTTTTTTGGGACCAGGAAAAAGTGAGAATAAAACCCGTCCTCACTGATGCAAGGGGACCATCTCTATTGCCCTTTTGTGCAAGAGGGTCTGGATTTCTCCTATTAGTGGGATGTGAGGAGGAGGAGGATAATGGGAGAGCTTTGATGGAGTGTTCAGTGGAAACTCTGAACTCCAGCATGTGTCCCCTCCTGATGATGTCTAAGACCCATTGGTCCGCAGTTATTGACTTCCACCCTTCGAAATGAAGGGAGAAGCGGCCCCCAACCGGCTCTCCTGGATCTTCCCATGGAAGGGGGGGGCGCGGAAGGGAGTCACTGGGCTGCGCTGGGAGTGGGCAGAGAGGCCTGGGAGGACTTGGGACCACGGGCGGGAGGTCCACCAGACTGCTGGTTGCTGGATCTCCTGCGAAAGCCTCCTCTCTGCCCCTGCTGGCTGCTACGGGCTTGGCCTTGACCGCCTGAGGACTTACGAAAAGGCCGTTTACGGTGTCGTCGCTGGTTACCGCGGCACATCTGGCAGACCGACCAGATTGACTTGCCCAACTCCTGGAGACAGGAGATCAAGGCCTCCGTCTAATGCCCAAACAGCACAGTATCCTGGAAGGGCAAATCCTTGATACTGGCCTGCAGATCCTGGTGAAAGTCAGAGACTCTCAACCAGGCGTGCCGCCGTAGGCACACCCCAGAAGCGGCTGCCCTGGCTGCCATATCAGCTGTGTCATACGAGGCTCTCAGGACATGGGAGCCTACGTCTGAGCCCGATTTTAGGAGGTGCAGGATCTCTGTCTTCTGGGCAGAGTATGGAAGGGCCTTCATTAGCTCTTGTCCCCACTCCCAAAGCGCATTCTGGTACTGCACCATATGCGTCAGAAAGTTGAGGGAATGTATGGAACAGGTGGAAGCAGCATATACCTTTTTGCCCACCTGGTCCAAGTAGCGAGACTCCGGGTCGGGAGACTGGGAGCTGAGGTGCTTCGGCTGCCTGGACTTATTATGGGCAGCCGTGATCACCAAGGAATCTGCCAGAGAGAGTTCAGTGAGAAAAGGCTCTGCCCTCGGGGCCTTGTACATCCTATCCGACTTTTCGGAACAGCCGGACTGAAGCTGGATGCATCCAGGTGGTTCTGGTGAGGTCCTGGAACGTATCCACCAAAGGAGGAATGACCAGAGGTTCAGGCCCCTTTTGCCTCAGGTACTTCGCTAGTCTCCGATGTTCCGGGTCCAGGTCCTCCATGTCCCACTCTTTGGAGGCCTGGATGTGCCTAATGACGTCCATAAAGGTAGGATCGTCTGGAACTGAGAGAGGCTGGTCCTTCTCTCCCGGGGAGCGCTGCAAACAGAGAGGAAGATGAGTAAGACGATGGTGAGGAGGATCGATTATATGATTTTGAATAGTCTGACCCATCCCTATGACCAGGCTCTCGCTGTCATTGGTAGCTAGGGGGCGTTCTCGCCTAGAGTGAGAAAGGCTCCTACAGCGTGACCTAGACCGATGCCAGTCGCCAGAGTCCCTGGAGCGACGTCGGTGGTCCTCGGACCTGGTGCAGGAACGAGCCCTAGAGGAAGGTGTAGGCGGGCGCTCCGGCGACTTCCATGGGAAAGACTCACCTCTCGGCTGTGGTTTTTCCGCTGGGTCCGGAACCGCTGTCTGGGCCGGCACGGGAGGACCAGCTGGGACCTGCCCCCACCAGAAGGAAAACAGTTCCTGGAGCTCTTCTGAAGATCTCAGCCAATTGCCTCGGAAAGGAAGTATCCGACGCCGGGTGCGAAGGAGAGCCCTCCTGGTACCCAGGGGAGGAGGACTTGAGCGACGTGGACGCCTGCTCTTCCACAGCCGCTCCTGTGCTTCTTCGCCTGGGCCGGTGTAGGTACTGGACGACAGGGTGCCGCCGGAGAGTCCTTGGGCCCGGAGGCTGCCTTAGCAGGCGGGCGCAGTGCCTTAGGAGGTGGGGCCGAGCATGCACCTCTAAAGACTTTTGTGGTGACCCTTAGCTGGGTCACATTAGGCTGGGCCGGCTTTTCCCCCGAAGGGCCGGCCTTAGCCTGAGATGATTTCGGATGCTCTCCAGAACCCGAGGGACGGGCCTTCTTCGGAGAGGGCCGCGAGTGAGAGCGGGACCGGGACCGACTACGGTCTTTGCTGTGCAGATTCTCTTTCCGTTTCCCCTCCGAGGAGTGCAGATCCATTTTCTGCTCCAGTAAGTAGGCTTTTAGGACCTTGAGGCAGGAGATGCGGGTCCTGCTGGTGAAAGCCTGGCAATCTGAGCAATTCGTGGTCCAGGCCTAGACAAAAGACACACCAACGATGGCCGTCCTTGGCTGGGATCTAACTCCCACACTCACACTTGTTCAAGTGCTCCGGTGAGGTCGACGCCCAAGAAGACATCCATCAGACTTCAAAATCCGTCGGGCAATGGTTGACGTCGGTAACCTGCAGGGACAAAAAAAACGCCTAAAAAAGAATGGTTAAATAACCGACGGGTAGCAGACTGAAGTCGGTGTACGACGAAGAAGAAAACAGTTGAAAAAACAGCTCCAAAGGTCTTGAAGAAAATCGAACTGATTTTAGCTGCAACTGGCAAGCAGAAGCTGTTCTTCCTTGTTCACGTGCGGGATGCGACGGGAAATAACTGAGGTGGAGCTGGGTGCGCCCCCTCTTGTACCCAGACCGACGTCGGGGCGGTCCCTGCTGTGTACTGCTGGCTGAAGTTTCACTGAAGGGTCCTAGTGCCTGCGGCGTAGTCCTTATTGTAACAGCCTGCCGCAAGAGCTCCCACTTGAAGTAAGATCTAAATTTCAAAAACAGAAAAGCCTTTATTTTACTTATTTAGTTTTTGATGATCGGGTAAGTGCACTAGACAAATCCTGCCTATTTTCAGGTACGACCCGGGGGAAGGGGATAAAGATGAATGCCAACTGACCTTGAACCAGATTAAGCTGTTGGTGGTATTTTCAGTGAATGAGGGAAATTTGGCCAGGACACCAGGGAAATTCTACTCTTTTCAGTAAGTGCCATGGTGATCTTTAACATCCACCTGAACTACCACCAACCCAGGCAGATGGGACCTCGGTTTAACGTCTCATCCGAAGTGCAGCACTCCTCTCACGCTGCACTACGGTGTCAGTATTGGGATATTAACCCAAGTGCCAGATGTGGGAACTGAACCCACAGCCCTCTGATCTCCTGGCCTCAGAGGAGAGTGCGCTACCTACTGAGCCTTGACGCTAAGAAAAGGGAAGTTCTCACCCAGTAAACTTCAATAATGGCGCAGAGTGGACGGCAGAAAAGGGGTGGAGTTGAACCGTGTCAGGAAATCTGATCCGTGGCGTTGGGTGAGAAACAGCTCTGAGGAGCGACTCAGAGGTCGACACCGGCAAACTAGGCCACAGTGGTGTAGCGGAATTTGACTTGCTGAAGGCAAGGTGCTGTCTCGACGGCAGGAGAAGTGAGGTGGAGGAGGAGCCAGTCGCCGTTTCTGGCCAACCCACGAGTGCCATGCAGTGCACTGGCAGCACAGACTCCTCCCCCTAGAAAGAAAAAAAACTTCCATGGGGTGCTTGTCTCCAGCCAATCACCCACCAGTGACGAATGGATAATACTCAATCAATCAATCAATCAAAATCTTTATTTATTCAGGCGAACATCATTGAGCGTAGCTCATTTACAAGATGGACCTGACACAGGGAAGATCAGCAACTGACCGCTCAACCATCCTGAAACTGTTAGAACTGATCCCTGAAGGGGATTCCCCCTTGTGAGGTGACCAAGACCGCACAGATCCAGAAGGATGGCCCCTAGCCTCCTGCAATGAGGTCTCACTCAGGGACCCCAAGGGGGAGAAGGAAGGCTCGGCAAGCCACTGAGGACTACCAAGGAACAGCGCTGCTCCTCACCTTGCCCCCTCACCCCTTCGGTCTCTGAGAAGGACCTCTTCCTCAAGCCCAACCATAAAGGCTCTACCTCACCTACCAACTAAGCAGCTTCTGGAACAGAGCCAGCCTGGTTACCAGGGCTTGGGGACTCAATCCCTCCCCCCCACGTCCGTACCAATGCCGGTGGATCCTCCAGCATCGACCCCATAAAGTTTCCCGGCATCTGTTAAGACAACTGGCTCCGAAGGGAGAGGAGGTTGGGAAGGTGCAGTGGTGCAGGGCAGATGAGAGCCCTGGTACTTTGAGGAGTCTTGCAGCCAGTCCAGATCAGCCTCTGTATTATCATCTGAGGAGTAGTAGACCCCGAGGATTTCCAGAGGGGCCACCTCCAAGACCCTCCTACTCCCGGTGCTACGAGACAGCCCAGCACCACCTATGACGATGTCCTGATCACCAGAGCCACTAACGAATTCAGGATCCAAAGCGGCCCAGACAGGAGCAGGCCATGACACCAGGGGAGCCCTCACCTCCAAGAAGGTGACTGCCAAGATGATACTCCTAGCCCGGCCCCAGGGGAAGGTCAAACAATGCCTCCAGCACCGCAAGATGAGCCTCTGCTGTGGCAAGGCTAGAAGAGACAGAGACCCCCTCCCCTGCAGCCCACATAGAACTGGGAGGGGACCCGGAGGATGGGTCAAGGGACTTGCATCCTGTGTACGAGGCTGCGGTATGAAAGTCAACGGTGTGTGGCTGACCTTAAGCGTGCGGCTCTCTAGCATTCTAGAGTCCATGGAGAAGCAGTTGTCGCATCAGTCCATGTCATGGTTTGGGCCCAGGCTGATCAAATGACAATCATGTCGGTCTGTAACGGAATATAGCCGGCAGTGACACCGACATATGGGGGGCTGGCTCGCTTAAGAAGACTTTCTTGTCCCTATGACGAGACATGATTGGATGGAAAAATTAACTAAAATTACACAAAAAAGGACTCTGCGCTGATTAAAAAGAAAGTTCTTACCGGCTTTGATAACCCAGAGTTGAATCGATGCCGAGAAACTAACGGTACGCAGAACTAAGACTTTGGCGTCGTAGAAAACTGTACTAGGCTGCGGTGTCACAGTTGGTATCTTGCTTGCCAATGAGGTCACTGTTCATTCGATGACAGGAGAAGTAGAACTGAGGTGAGGGAGGAGTCGGTGTCGTTAACGTGTAATGCCTCGAGCATCAGGCTGTGCTTCAGCCTCGGGGGTGGCACCATGCCGATGCCTTCCCCTAGAAAAAAAATAATTTGCTCCCACAGGGTCCTGATCCTCTGGCCATAATCCACCAGTGATGAATGGTGAAGACTGACACATATAAGATCAAAGTTCTTTGAGAATATCTCCAATTCCAAGTTTCAGTCTTGTGCTCTCACTCCCTCTCTAACAAAAGCATTGCTGCTCTGTTTAGAAGCGTCAGGGAACTCGTTAAGAAGACATCCCGGTTTTCAGAAAATGTTCGTCAGTTTCAAAACAGTACATGGTGTCCCAGAACTGACAACCTGTTTACAGCTCAGCAGAGAGTTTGCAATCCAGCTTCTCTGGTTAACCTCCTAAGTTCCAAGAAAAAATTACTCATCTTAGTAATGTTGTTTCTTCTAATGGAGTCTTGCTATATTATGACAATTGCAGTTTGTCCCACCATTAGAACTGCTCCGGAGGAGAAAGAGTTAACTTCCATGCCAGGCATGGAATTTAGAGCACTAGCTCGGTTAGAAAAGCTCTGTCTGGAATATTTCAAACTGAAACTGTCAGATCTTTACGAGCAAAACTCACTAAGGTTCTGTGTGGAAGCTGTAATCTACACTAGCCAACTGGCTACTTAAATATTAACATATTTTCCTGGCCCCAACACCAAGACTCAAGTCAGGGGACCAGAAAAAGATAAGACAAGATAAAACACAACACCCAAACACCCCAAAAAAGAAGGGGTGGAAAACATAAAATGGGCATCAATAAGTGCCAACACTGGACTGCCCAACCCATACCCAAAGTAGAAGTTCTGAGAGGGGCAGGCTGGGGGGCAGGTCATAATATAGCAAGACTCCATTAGAAGAAACAACATTACTAAGGTGAGTAATTTTTTCTTCAAACAACATGAAGTCTTGCTATATTATGACAATTGCAGACTACACAGCAGTACCTCCATGGAGGGGGACAGAACCTACTTAGGGAATAGGTTTCAAGCACGGTTGGCGCTAAACCCAGCATCCCTCCTGGCCTGGATATCCAGGAGTAATGCTTGGTGAAAGTGTATTCTGCTTCCAAGTAGCTGCTTGACATATCTTAAGATAGGGATGTCTCTGGCAGCAGCCAGAGACGCAGCTGTACCTCTGGTAGAGTGAGCCCTCAGGCCTGAAGGGGGAACCTTACCCAGTTTTTGATAGCAAAATTGGATACAAGAGACAATCCACCTGGCAATAGATCTCTTACTTAGTGGCAGGTTTCCCTTTCCCAACCTCACCATAAGTGAGAAATAGTTGGAGGGAGTCAAACCTGTGACCCTCGGTACGCTCTATGTAGTAATTTAGGGCCCTCTTAACATCTAAGCTGTGCAACCTCCTCTCACCAGAGGAGGAATGGTCAGTGAAGAACACTGGAAGAGAAATAGATCAATTAAGGTGGAAATCTGAAACCACCTTAGGCAAAAACTTCCTGTTAGTCCTGAGGACTACCTTATCCCTGTGAAAGGAAATAAAGTCAGTCTCCACTGACAAAGCTTGTAACTCACTTATGCACCTGGCAGAAGTGATGGCTACTAGAAACAGTTTTCCAAGTCAAGTACTTAAGCTCTGCCTAGACAGAGGTTCAAAGGGGGTTGCATCAGCTGAGCAATGCAAACATTAAGATCCCAGGCAGGGGCAGGGTCCCTGAATGGTGGATTAGTATGAAGCAATCCCCGAAAACTTGGAAAATACAGGTGAGCAGAAAGAGAAGAGGGCTTCCCTGCTGAAATAAAAGCAGAGACAGCTGCAAAATGCACTTTCAGGGTAGCTGGTCTCAGTCCCAAAGAATTAAGATGGACCATATAGTCCAAAACAGTGGGCAAATCAGCAGATTCCGGGGAAATATGCTTCCCAGAACACCATATGGAAAACCTTTTCCATTTGGAGTTATAAATAGCCCTAGTGGAAGGCTTCCTAGAAGCTTTCAAGATTTCGAGAACACCTTGAGAAAGGTGTAGGTCAGCAAACTCTAACTCCTCAAGAGCCAGGCCTCGAGGTTGAGGGATTTGAGATTTGGATACCAAACTCTCCCCTGGGCACAGGTTAACAAATTGTGGTTCCTGGGGAGACACAGGGGAAGATGGACTGCTAAGGACAGAAGGAGTGGGCACCAGGGCTGCCTGGCCCAGTCTGGAGCAATCAGAATCATCTTGCAGGGCTGAGATCTGATTTTGACTAGCACCTTGAACAGGAGAGGGAAGGGGAAGGCATAGAGAAACTTCCCTTCCCAATCGAGGAGAAAGACATCCAGGGGGACTGAGCCCAACACTGGGGGCCTGCAACAAAAAGTGGAAGTTGATGATTGTCTGGGGCTGCAAAAAGATCTATCTGAGGGGTGCCCCATCTGGCAAAAACTATCCCCAGCACTCGGGGATCCAGTGACCATTCGTGATGGCCCTGGGAAATCCTGCTGAGAGCATCTGCCAGGACATTGTCCTTGCCTGGGAGGTGAACTGCTATGAGGGAAGTGTTCAGGGAATAAGCCAGAGACCACAACTTCATTGCCTCGGTGCACAAGGCCGAAGACAGAGTGCCCCCTTGTTTGTTGATGTACCACATTGTAGTGGTGTTGTCTGTTCTGACCTGTACCACTTTGTTCTGAACAGATGCAGAAAAAACCTGAAGTGCTAGAAAAACAGCTCTGAGTTCCAACAGATTGATGTGGAGCAGAGATTCCTGAGGGGACCACAATCCCTGGGGTGGAGAGGTCGACCATATAAGCTCCCCATCCCAAAAGTGATGCATCTGTAGTAAGGGTCAAGGAGTGAGATAGAGGGATGAAGGGAACCCCTTGTCTCAGATTGCTCTGATCCTGCCACCAGTGAAGGGCCTGGATCAGGGTTCGAGTCACTGGGATCAACTTGGATAGGGGATCTCTTCTTTGAGACCAAAAGGCTCTCAAATGGAACTGAATGTCCCTCATCTAAAATCTTGCTCCTTGCACTACAGCTGTGGAAGCAGCCATGTGTCCTAGGAGCTGTAGGAAATGCCTTGCTGGTCGAGAGACCTGCAGAGTGAAGGATAAGGCCAGGGCCACCAGGGTCCTTACCCTTTCTAGGGGAAGGAAGGCTCTAGCCTGTTTTGTGTCCAGTTCTGCACCTATAAAGGTGAGTACCTGGACAGGTTCCAGAACTGACTTTGGAAGATTGAGAAGAAAGCCCAGAGAGGTAAGCCGCTGCTGGGTAACTTGCAGATGTGATTTGACCTGGTCTGGAGACTGACCCACAATGAGCCAGCCGTCTAAGTAGGGAAAGATGGCAATGTTTTGCCTTCTTATATGAGCAACTGCTACTGCCAGGCATTTTGTGAATACCCTTGGGGCAGAGGTAAGGCCGAAGGGCATTGCTCTGAACTGATAATGGCCTGAGGGCAGTTCGAATCTGAGGTACTTTCGGTTGGAGCTTCTGATAAGAACATGGAAGTAGGCGTCCTTGAGGTCCAGGGAAGCTAGCCAGTCCCCTGGCCTTAGGGAGGGTAAAATCATTCCCAGAGTCACCATTTTGAATTTTGTTTTTTTTTCTTTTTTCCTTTTTATCCTCCTGCCGTCCCTCCGGAGCCCCTCCTTCCGTCCCTTGCTCATGTCCCCCGAGGTCACCTACCTGGGGATCTGCCCCTAGAGTGCCTACTCCTCCTCTCCTTGTCGCTGATGGGATCTGTCCTGTAGGTGGCCTCCTCGGGTGGTACTGAGGCGGACTTCGTAGGCTACCCGGAGGGTGTTTTCCGCATTTCCTCCCTTGGGTCCCGTCCCCTAGGCGCATGCGCTAGGATGTCGTCCAGAGTGGCGGCAGTGCTGACTCACGTCAGCCTCATGCCTATGACGTCCCCCTCCCGACTCCGCTTAAGCGAAGCGCCCCATTCCTTCCTTTGGTCGGTGCTTCCACCGGCTATGGATGAAATGCAGAACTAGAGCGTTTCTTGGTCACCCGAGGGAGGAGAGCATCCGCTGGGACACTCGATCCTCCCTCCCCATCGACTCGGCCACCCGGATCGCCTGAACCCGGCCGGGCGTAGGGGCGAGGTGTGTGGCGTCCAACGCCTCAACCCTCAGCGCCATCGGGCCGGCTTGAATTTTGGTTTTAAAAGGTGCTTGTTCAGATATCTTAGGTCCAGGATGGGCCGCCATTCTCCTGTCTTTTTTGGGGTAAGGAAGTACCTGGAGTACAGACCCTTGCCCTGGCGTAGGGGGAGAAACCCTTTCTACAGCTCTGAGAGCCAGGAGGGTTGAGACTTCTGTTTCCAAAGCAAGAGTCTCTAGAGGATTTGCAGGTGGAAAAAATCTGATTCTCATATTTGGAAATTTTTTGAAGCAGAGAACCAGACCCTGGCTTACTACTTCCAGGACCCACTTGTCTGATGTTAAAGACTCCCAGTCCTGGACGAAGCAAGCCAGCCTGCCCCCTACAGGTAATGGAGAACCGGCCCTGGGCATCCCATCAGGGTGCCTGTTTGGCAGGGGCTTTAGGCTGAGGGGTGGGAGCAGGCCTGCTTGTACCCCATCTGCCTCTCCCTCTGAAGAACCCCC
The DNA here is from genome assembly GCA_016271365.2 of Neoceratodus forsteri. NCBI lineage: Eukaryota > Metazoa > Chordata > Ceratodontiformes > Ceratodontidae > Neoceratodus > Neoceratodus forsteri. The sequence continues at coordinate 623,021,010 of CM057449.1, forward strand.
TCTGAGCGTAAGCTGAAGAGGAGGCCTAGGTTTTGTAAAAAGGCCTGTGAAAAGGCCTGCCTCTACCCCTGGGGGGCTGCTTGCCGTTCCTTGGCTTGTGCACTCCTATAAGTGGTTCTATATTCATCCATTTTCTTCATATAATTCTCTGTCTGCTCCCCAAACAGAGAATTTCCCACCACAGGAAAATCCATAGCCTTAGCCTGGGTATCCTGTGACAAACTAGTACACCTGAGCCAAGCCAATCTCTGAAAAGCCACAGATGTAGCCATGACTCTAGAGGATACATCATTAGAATCCACTGCAGCATGGAACTGCACCTTAGATGCCTCAATACCATCAGCAGCCACCTGCTCCAGCTCCTTGGCAAGCTGGCCAGGGGCCTGTTTAGCTAAAGCCATGACAGTATCCCATCTAGATTTCTGGTATCTTGCAACATAAGCCATATAATTTGCTTGTCTGAGTCCCAAGGACGCTGCCATGTATTGTTTTTTAGCCATGGCATCAATCTTCCTGGAGTCCTTGTCAGCAGGATGTGAAGCCAGGGGAATATTAGCCTTATCACAGGCTGCAGCCTGAACTACCCCAACATGGCTGCATTGCTGTGAAAGAAATTCTGTATCAGGACCTGACAAAGTGTACCTCCTGTCCATCTTTTTATCCACAGGAGGCACAGAATTAGGAGCTTTAAAATTTTATTGTTAGGTTTCTAAAAGATTTATGTAAAGGAATAGACAATCTCCTGAACTCTGGGATATCCATCATCTCTACAAAGTCAGGCTCCTCTTGCTCATCCAGCTTCCTCCAAAGGAAACTGGAGGGTTTCAGAACTTTTTATAAAACAGAAAATGAGAAGGGACTCAGAAAGCCTAGAGGAGATTCTCCAAAGGTCTGTCTGGGGAGATGTCCGGTTCAATGGGCACATCCAGACTTTCAAAGTCACATTCACACTGTTCATAATCATCCTCCCCCTCCTCTGGTTCATAAAACTCCTCTATATCATATTCTTGAACCGGTGGAACCGGCCGAACCGACCTTTTGCCAGATAGTGGCGGTTCGGACGGAACCGGGGAAAGTGACTGGACAATCTGGATTGCTTTGGCTATCTCTGCAGCAGGTGGAGAAGGAATTTTTGACTCCACACCTGCTGATTTTCTAGTTCTCTTTGCTGGAACTGGCTCCTCTGAGTCAGCTTTACGTTTGCCCGAGGAAGTCTTGCCCTGGTCAGAGGGCACTCCCTCGAGTTGGTTGGCACCAACGGGCTGGCCATCTGGCCAGCGGACTGGCCTCTCGTTCCCTGAGCCTACCAACTCTTTTATCTAGGGTAGCTGCAGGGAAATTCTTGCAAATCTGGCAGTCTGCATTGAGGTGGTCAAACCCCAGACAAACACATGTGGTGTGTGGGTCAGCCTTGGCAAAGGCTTCCCCACAGACACTACAGTATTGAAACCCAGTGGGCCCGGTTTTTCTTTTGGGTTTCTCAGACATAATGCCAGCCCAACCAAAAACTTGCCCTTTTTCCAGCAGTGCCAGGCAAGACACCCTTATCGGTTCACAACCGTGTCACGGGTCGTGGAAGAAACCGTAATGAAATCAGTTTTTTTTAGAACCGATAAGAACCGGGAACCGCACTCTAAATAGCTTTTAAATGCTTCACAATAAAGTTTTAAAACAACCTGATCGGTTCAAACCGAACCAATAAACATTTACAAGTTCCACACAGCAATAAACCTGTCTATTACTTACAATACCACAGACAGAGCTTGAACCAATCGGTTTGCAGTTAAAATAATAATAATGTGATTAAATTTAACTTGAGAAAAACTCTTACAAACAGAAATGAACCAAGCAGTAAGAGGAATCTCGGAGGCGACTGTTCAGTGAGGCGGAGTAAAGAATCTGACAGTTTCAGTTTGAAATATTCCAGACAGCTTTTCTAACCGAGCTCGTGCTCTAAGTTCCATGCCTGGCATGGAAGTTAACTCTTTCTCCTCCGGAGCAGTTCTAATGGTGGGACAAATTGCAATTGTCATAATATAGCAAGACTTCATGTTGTTTGAAACAGTGTTTTGCAATCATTTCAACAATATAACTACATATATTTTCTTTCAAACCAAGGGATCCCACTTTCACAAAGATTCACACATATTTTGTAACTTCAGATATGCAAGGGGGAAGAAAAGATAGAAACAGCAAGTGAAGACAGAGAGATTTGGGGGGGGGGGGGGAAAGATAGTGAGAGCGGAGTGGCCAGTTCCTAGATCTCACAAAAAAACTTGACTGCACAGTCAGACAGACAAGAGACAGAACAGAAGTGGATAAAACAGATCCTTGCATTTTAACTCTTTCTACATAACAAATGGACAGGGTCTTCTTATTCAATCCTGCCACAGGCTTGTATCTTATCTTGAATTAAATCGAGATGAGCCGGAGGGTAATGGGATGTCAAAATAGTCTATCTGCCTGAGTCCTTGTCAGGAGGCTGAGTACTGAGGTGTCAGGGTCATTCTGAATGGCCATGAGCCATGTTGATAATTACCAAGTCAGCATCTGGGTGCTCCCCATAGAAGGCCTCATCCCTAGGGGCATTATACAGGTGGTCCACTTTCTTGGACGCTGCCGGTGTGGAGGACAGACGCTTCCAGGCCGCCCTGTTGACATCCTTGAAGGAGTCAACGGGGGGGACCACTAGAGGCAAAATCTCCTTCTTATGAAGTGCCCAGCTGATGTCGCTCGGGGTCCAGTTTCTCAGAGTCCAGCCCATGAGGGCCTAGATGTGCCTCATCACATCCCTGAACATTGGGTCATCTAGGGGAGACCACGGAGTGTCCTCGGGCTCCAAAGGAACATCTGAATCTCCAGAGTCATCATATGAGATGGAGAAGAATACCCTCCTGATTCACCCAAATCTGGTGATGGGCAAGAGTGAGAACCGAGGCCTAGGTTTACAAGGCCTGGGATGACCATTATCTGGCAGCGGTGTTGGCTCCCTAGAGGTAGGCCTGAGCCTTTTTAGGAGGGGTCTAAGGAGCTGGGGGCTCCTTCGGGGTCTCCTTGTCTTTAAAATATGCCCAACAGGAAGCAAAATATGTTAATTTCTGTGGGTGGGACATAGGGAGAGGTCGGGCTAACCAGCGTCTGGAGGGTAGGCTTGGAAGGCCCTGGCATCAGTTTATCAGGCAGTGGTAACCCTGGCATCGGCTTCACTGGCATTGGGTTGACCAGTGTTTGGTCCCCAGGTAGAGAATCCCATGGTGTCGGTATGACTGGGGTCGAAAAAAAAAAATCTGGCGTTGGTCCCACTGGCACTGGCTGTGTAATGTATGGGGATGATGGCTGTGGTGTCTGGGTCAGTGTCGGTGAAGCCAGCATCGACAAGACAGGAGTCGGCTGACGCCAGTCTGGTGAAGCAGATGGCCTGGAGGGAGAAGCCCTAATAGGGGAGCTGATTCCTGAGTGGGAGCAGAGGCATCACCCTCCCGGGGGAGGAGACTGTACGCCCTGGACGACACGAGGTGACATCGGTCCCTGACTTAGGAACAGACTTCGCAGACACCTTGTCCAGGAGAAAGATGGGCAAGAACCTGCTGCCCAAGGCAGAAGACCCCGGTTGAGCCACCTGGCTGAGTACCTGTGTTCTGAATAGGCCCGAGCTTCAGGGGCTGAGAAACTAAGGTCAGAGACCAGAGTCCCAAAGAATCACCACCCAAGACAGAAACCAGAGCGGGTGGTTTTACCAATGGCAGCCCAGAGGGAGACATGGCTGACAGAGTGCAGGAGGTTACCTCCCACGGGACGAAGACCCAGCGTTGGAGCCAGACTTACATGGGGACCTAGAATGGGAAGTGGACCGGGGTTTCTCTCTCTGCTTCTCCCGGGGTTTGCTTTCCCGAAGATCTCTTCGACTCCATCGCCTAAGAAGTGGATGCCCCAGAGGCTGAGGAAGAGGAGGTACTCTGGTGAAGCTCCTTTTCCATCAAAAAATGTTTCTGCTGCAGCCTGCAGCAGGAAGGATTCCAAGGTCTTCTGGTGGCAAAGCCGGGTGCATTTATTAAAGACCTGAGAGTGCTAGCAGGCCTCAACACTAAGACTCGGGCCTAGGCAAAATAAGCATGTCGAAATGAAAATTACGTACCTACCGTAATTCTTGATCTTTCTGTGCATCTTCACCATTCATCACTATTGGGTTACAGCGTCCGGAGCTAGGACCCCACGGAGATCCCCGAGGAGTCGGCGCGGGCAGCGCTGCCCTCGAGGCCGACGTTTCCACGTGCACTCACAGTTGGTCATTAACTGCTGACGACTCTGCCTTCGACCCAGTTCTGAGACGCTGGAAAGAGAGGAAGGAATGGATGGAGGGATGGGGTAAGGGAGTCCAAGGCATAGACAAAAGGAAAGCTTATAATAACCAAAAGGAGAAATAAACAGCAAAGAGGAGAGGAAAGAGAGAGAGAAAAACAGCCTAAGGGATTGGGAGAGGGGCTCCAATCTCTGGAGAAAAGAAGCAGGAATGGGAAAGGGAGGGAAGAAAAGAAATTAGGGGAGGGAAGGACCCCGCTTCTGACTGATGTGGACCTGGACCTCCAGAGAGAGGTTTTAATTGCTGTCAGGCTGCCTAGTAGGCAAAAGGCCTGGACTGCTTGACAAGCAGCAGATAGCCGCACAGGAGCTAACAGTTTTAGGGGAAACAGAGGTTGAAAGGGAGACAAGGAGAGGGTTCCTTCCTCCAACCCAAGGAGAAAAACTCCAAAAAAGGAAGGGAAGAAAACCCCTAAGAATTAAGAAGGAGGGGATTAGTCCCAAGGTGACATTCAAAATAAAGATTCTGGAGAGGGGGTCCTAGGGTCTCAGCTCCCTCACCTACCCCAGACTTCAAGGGGTGGGGACCGAGCCAAGAGCGAGGAGAGAGAGAGAGAGAGAGAGAGAGAGAAGACGCCCCTCAGGAAAAAAACTCCTCCCTGTGTGTCTCCAGGAGTCCCCTTCCTCCTGATCACAAGGGAAAAGAGAGAGAGGAGGTAGTTGGAACAGGGAGACACACAGGGGGACTGCCCCGAGACTAAGGCCCAAGGGGGAAGGTGGGCGGGATTTAGTGATGAATGGTGAAGATACACAAAAAGATCAAGAATTACAGTAGGTACGTAATTTTCTTATCTGTGTCCATCTTCACCATTCACCACTACTGGATGATACTGAGCTCCTGAAGAGACATTCGTCCTAAGGGGCCAAGTCCCTTAGTCTCCAGTGGGGGAGACCCCGGAGGGGAGAACCCTTACAGGCCTGGAGAGGCCTGAGACTGGTCTGGGTGAGACGGGGAACTCCCGGTGGGAGAGGGAAGGTGCCCTTAAAGCTGCCGACTCACCCTACGGGAGAAGAGGTGGGTTCTCCGGAAGGTGGAGGAAATCACCCTATGTCAGGCCACGTGTGACAACTGAGATAGGCGAAGCCATGCCGTCTGCGTAGTGCAGATCGCTGTCCCTACAATCCTGGAGACCACCTCACTGGCGTCATAAGATGCCCTTGCCTGGTGCCTTGCAAGCTGCAGGCCTTGAGCAGAGAGGACAATGGCTTGCCTGGTTTCCTCCGTATCAGGCATGGAGGCTAGAAGTTGTCCTAGCCTGGACCAAATGAACCTGTCATAGGTAGCATAGTGGGTGATGTGAAGCTACAGAAAGGAGAATCCGTGCCAAATAGAACGTCCTTCTCCCCCAGAAATCAAAATCCGCAAAGTCCGAGTCTGGGGGTCTGTCATGGTGTGGGGTGTGAAGTCCAGAAGGGGTATCCAGGCACATCAGATCCAAAGAGGGGTGAAGCATAGTTCCTGGAGACTCCAGGGGAGTGCTGTACCTCTGACTGAAGTCCCTTGGGGCTGGGACAGTGGAAAAGGGACGCTGGCAGAGCCAAAGAGACGCAACCCAGAAGGGGACAGGCCAGGCAGGAATCGCGAGGTTGACCGCACTGTATTCACCCAAGAAGGCGTGCGTCGCCCAGTCAGGACTGCTTTCAGAGGACGGGATGAGGTGGAGCTCGTCTAGCATCCTCGAGAGGAAGCGCTGATACGAGCCGAGATCAGCTGCTGGGGAAGGGTAGACAGAAAGTTCCTCTCCCTCGGAGAATGGAGATGAGGAGGCTAATGAGTCTAGAGATTCAGGGTCAGGCTGCACGGGAGCGTGGTGTAACACCTGCTCATCCATGGCACTAAGATAGGAAGGGAAAGTGCAGCGGAAGCCTGGAACTGCTCCCAGGTCAGGGGTCTCCTAGGACCGGGAATGCCTGGGAGAGAGGGTGAGGGACGCAGAGGCACAGGGGCCAAGCACCTCGCAGAAGGGGCGTGGCCTCTGCCCAGGCAGGGGCCTGAGCGGATGCTCCCAACGAGAAGGAGACCAAATGACACAGATAAGATTACGCCATTGTGTGGGGCAGCTGCTTCCCACAAGCACACTTCATTCACCACCGTACAGAGAGCAGTTAAAGGTATTCAAGGCCCACCTTAAGGCCCGCCTATTCGCACAGGCTTTTCACGACTCAGTTTTTAGTTCTCGGCAACCCTATTTTCAGTGATGAATTTTAATTTGTGGATTTGTCCGTTTAAATGTTCTTTTTTCTTGAGATTTATGGATTTGTTTATGTTTATTTACGTATCTGATTTTGTACAGAGCCCAGAGCCTGTGGGATTGGGCGTCTTAAATAAACATTGCCTTGCCGGTGGTCCCAGCAGCTAAAAATCGTTCAACCAGGTCGGAATGGATAGAACTGTGCCCATGTGAAGAATTCCCCTTGTGAGGTGACCGTGACCATGTGAGCCCAGGAGGACGGCCCCTGACCTCCAAAGTGGATGTCCCCCTTGAGGAGTGTTCAAGAAAAGGGCAAGGATCTGAACTACGGCTCCTCCCAGAACAGGCGGGTCCCAGGGAGGGGCCGATACACCAGACCCTGCCTCTCGACCCTTCAGACTCCCAAAGGTCCCTCTTCCTCACTACCACCATCTTAGGTAGCTGGCACCCCTTAGCTGACTCTGAGGAGTCTACCCAGGGTGCAGTATCCTCCCCCTCCTGCAGTGCCCTGGGCTGTCCCAAACTTGGACTGTCCAGACACACCAAAGAGGGGGACACCCCAACTGAAGGGTCAGACGTACCAGTGGCTCCAGGCTACACAACAGTGGCCACCTGGACCACTGCCAGCTGGTCAGTCCCACTGACGCCAGAACCAACCGATCCACAGAGGGAGGCCGAGCTGGGGCCGATGTGCTGGACACCGAGGGATTGGAGGATTCAGAATAATCCAGAAGTCAATCAGGATCAGACCCCGAATCCCCCTCCGAGGAGGTAAACAAGGAAGCCTGATGCCAGACAAATTGCAGTTACGCAAGAAAGGAAAATTACGTACCTACCGTAATTCTTGATCTTCTCTTGTATCTTCACCATTCATTACTTCCTGGGTGTTAGCGGGAGGCGCGCGCAGTCACGGAGCTTTTGTTTTTTTTTTTTTAAGTTTACTACTTAGTGCCAACGCCCCTCGAGAGCGACGTCATCGTCATGCGAGGGCGCCTTAGTAGCGACCACTCCTCCTCAACTCGCTTCTGTGAGCCGGGAGGCAAAAGTGAAGCAGAAAATATAGATAGGCGAGGCAAGATAGCCGAGGATAGCAAAGCAAGGAAGAATGAACTGAAAAGGAATAAGCCGATGGAGGGAGGACAGAGGAGATAAGAACATCCTAGCCTAAGGACTGCAGGGCCTCCTTACCTGGGCGACTCTAGGAGGAGAGATGAGTAAGGAATGAGAAAATAGAAGAGGAAGAAGAGAAGAGAGAGATGGGATGTTGGAAGGACCAGAATGCTTATGAGCATAGTTAGCTTATAGCTGAAGGCTCGACTAAAGGGAAGCAAGAATCCCCGAGATAGAGCTGAAGAGAAGGTTCACCGAACCCGCTAGACAGACTCAGGAGGGCATAGTCCTCATCTTCAACATGCCATTGTTCTTGACACCCACCTCGGGCTTCTGGCTGCGGAAGGCCTTTAACTGGAGGATAGCCGAGGAGGGAAGAATAGAACCCCAGCAGCATGAGAGCGCTGCTCAGGGGTTTAGAAATGGAAAATGTAAGCCTTTCAGGCGTTTTAAGATAGAAATGGGACTCAGACTGACTGGCTAAGGCAGGCCAAGGCTGAGGCTGGTTAGGATTGGATATGGTCAGCAGAGCTCTACTGTAAAAATTGTCCAGAAGGACACTTAAAGCGAGAAACCAATAGCAAAACAGCAAGAAGGATAGCCTACCTTCTCATTTGCCCTCTTGTTTGATTTCTCCTTTTTGAGTAGATGCATGACCAGGAACCAAGATGCCTATAGCAGTCAGAGAGAGTTCCCTCAGCATTTTTTTTTTTTTTTTTTAAAAAGAAGAAAGGAACAGGCGTACTGTTCCTCTGCTCTGCAAGGCAAGAACAGGGGCGGGGGAGATTTCAGGGCAACTATCTGAACTCGGGATTGCAGGATCAAAACTGAATAGCCTGAGCCAGGCCAAAAACCCCAGAGGTATCTTGCCAGAAGAATAGCAAGAGATAGTTGCTGATCTGATCGCCAATGCAATCCACGAGATGGCCCATGAATCTTAGAGTAAGTGATTTTCTGAATTTAGAACCCCCAAGAAAGATCTTTTTATTTTTCGGAAAAATTAAGCAATTTTCCTATATTTTATAAAAAATGCAGAGAGAGGAAGGAGGCGGGAGGTGGAGAAGCCACAGGAAGAGGCCACTGAGGGGATGGTGGGTGGGTGTAGTAATGAATGGTGAAGATACAAGAGAAGATCAAAATTACGGTGAGTGCGTAATTTTCCTATCTTCCCTTGTCAATCTTCACCATTCATTCTCCTGAGTGATACAAGCTCCTCTTCCCTGGAGGGAAGAGGCCATACCCTGAGGGAACAAGACCCCCAGCCTTCTGTTGGTGAGAAACAGAAGGAGAAGACCCTGCTTATTCAGAAAGCCTAGGTGGGAGAAGAGCTAGGAGGTGCCTCCCGAGGACGAGGAGACGGAGGGAGCCCCTGTAAAAGTCTCCTAGCTCTGGTAGAGAAAAGACGGGTCCCCTGGAAGGCGGAGCGAATCACCCTACGCCGGGCCAGGGGTGACAACCTGGAAAGACGAAGCCATGCCGTCCGCCTGATGCAGATCGCTGTCCCCGCAAGCCTGGAAGCCACCTCATTGGCGTCATAAGATGCCCTTGCTTGGTGTCTTGCCAGCTCCAGGCCTACCGCGGAGAGGGCAACGGCTTGTCTGGTTTGCTCCATATCAGGCAAAGATGCCAGCAGCTGGGACATCATCGACCACAGATGCCGGTTGTAGGCAGCGTGGTGAGCCTGATGTGATGCAATACATGCACTCGCACGAGAAGAAGAGAACACTCTTCGCCCCCAACAGTCGAACTGGAGAGAGTCCGAATCCGGTGGGCGGTCGTGCCAGGCAGCGGCCCAGAAGGAGTATCCAGGTATACCAAACCTGAGGACGGGTTGGGAAGGGAACCTAGAGACTCAGAGGGGCACAATACCTACACTGGCAGTCCGTCGGGTGGGAAGAAGTGGCAGGGGACTGCCATGACCGGATAGGCGCCTCCTGGAGGATAGGCCAGGAAGGTACCACCAGATGCTGGGCACTGAATTCACCAAGGAATTCACGCGTCTCCCGTTAGGTATTGTCTCTTGAGCGTGAAATCCGGAGGTCCCTCACCATCCTCGAGAGAAGCGCTGATATTCTGTGAAATCAGCATGGAGGACAGATGAGCAGGGGTTCCTCTCCTCGGAGGAGGGAGGCGAGGATGATGGGGAACTGGAATGTCCAGAGGATTCCTGCTGCGGTGGGAGAGTCGAAGACCCGCTCATGCGTATCTAACATATGAGGAAGGCAGCAGAACCCTGAACTGCTCCCAGGATAACGGACCCGTAGGACCGACATGGCCTGGGAGCGGGGGTGGTGAAGGCAGAGAGATGGGAGAGGGGCACCTCCGCGGAGGCAACTGCTCTCTGCGAGGGCTCTGGAATCCGGGGAAAGGAGCCCTGGAAGGAGGGATCCCGGAAATCAGACCAGGCCGCAGAACGGAACTCTGGGGAAGCGGAGCCTGGGAGAGCCCTAGGGGAGAAACTCCCCTGTGACGACGCCGGGACTGCATGGATCCAGAAGGGCAGTCCGCACAAACGCCGCCGGAGGACACTCAGAACCTCTGAGGGAGGGGCGAGCTCTGCACTCTGGCTCTGGCCCCTGGGGTGGCCAAGAAGACCGAGCAGCAGACCCCCTGCCCCTCAACCCCTCGGACTCCGAGAGGGCCTCCTCCTCCTCGACCACAGCGTTCCCCTGTCCCCAGAGGGGGCAACAGCACCCCGGGAGGTAGCTGTCACCGGGCCTCTAGAGAGGGGAGCCTCCCCTCCGTCACCCCCGCCTGCCCCAGGCTCCGGCCCGCAGGGAAACCCTCAGGAGGCACGGAAGGGGGACAGAGGAGGGGCCCCTGCGCCGCCTGGCACCTCTAGCCACCGGGGACCCAGACTCCGAAGAGTGGGGGTGCCAGGATGGGTCCACGTCAGAATCATCGCCCTCCGAGGAGGACGAGACCAGCAGGACCTCAATGCTGGCCACCCCAGGGGTCCCGAGGCTATGGGGCTGAACGGCCCGTACCAAGGGAGCGCCGCTCCCCTCACGCCAGTAGCAGCCAGGCCAAGCTCACCCCCCCCAGCGGTGCGGCAGAGGCGGCACCGCCTGGAAGAAGGACAAGGCCCACGGCGTCGGTGCGTCGGAGGCGAGGCAGCACCGCGGCGCGGGATCAGCAGGCGCCAGGCGTCAGTCCCCGAGCCAGGCTAAAAGGCGAGGCCTCGCCAGGGAGCCTGCACCTCGAAGGGTGACTGCCGAGGCGGTGTCGGCGCCTGCCCGGGAGGACTACGACGCTCCCCGACACCGCAGAAGGGCCTCCTCCTCGGCAAGAAAAGACGAGGAGAACCCCTCCTCCTCAGACCGTATAGGCCCGGGAGGGGACCCGGGGGAAAGGCCAAGAGACCTTACCTGAGAATCCCTTGAGCGACGCCGTCCCCCGAAGGTCGGTGGGGCTTTGCCGAGCTTGAACGCGCGGACTTCGAGGACACGGCGGTCCATGGAGAAACAGGCGTCGCACGAATCCATGTCATGGTTGGGTCCCAGGCAACGGAGACAAACATCATGCCGGTCCGAGACGGGGAAATGCCGGCCACAGGAGCACCGACGCATAGGGGCGCGGCCCGTCTTCGAGAAACGCTTCGCTCCAGAACCGGACATAACGCGAAACAAACAAGGTCAAAATGCAGTAAGAAAACACCCGGCGCCGTACAAAAGAAAAAGGAACAGTCTTACCGAGTATGGCGTCGAGTGCGAGAAAAAAAGGAGTCGGTCTACCACAGTTGAGTTGATCCACGCGACACAGGTGCTGCCTCGACGGCGGGAGAAACAGAACTGAGTTGGAGGAGGAGTCGGTCGCTACTAACGGCCGCCCCTCGCGCATGACGTCGCTCTCGAGGGCGGGGCCGTTAGGGCAACTTTAAAAAAAAAAGTTCGTGATAAAAGCGCCGCCCTGCCAACACCCAGGAAGTAATGAATGGTGAAGATTGACAAGGAAGATCTTACCATAACAGTAGATCTTCGAGAGAGGTTCCTGCATTAGGTCTTCACATATAGGACTGCACCCCCTGGCGTCAGGTTCCAACGGCAAACTAGACAGCGGTCATCAGCAGAGACCGCCCCGCCTGATGTTAGGTGATGTGGCGTCAGCCCGGCTATAAAAGGGGGTGGTCCCGCACCCGCCCTTCAGTTCTTTTCCACTGGAGACCTAAAGATAGGCAAGTAGAAAAAGTAGAAGTGAAAACTCCCAGGACCATGCTTCCTCTCTAGACCCAAGGGCTAGGCAGGATGAAAATGAAGGAAACATTCCAGGAGTAAGGGGAAGGTGTGTGGGAAACCAGACCTACTGCTGGAACCTCTCTCGAAGATCTACTGCTACGATAAGTTCATATGTAACTGCAATATCTCACTTCGAGAGGGTTCCTGCAGTAGGTCTTCACATACAGGACTGAATACCAAGCAGTCCCAAAAGAAATAATATGGAGGTACATCCAGGAGGAGGAGGAATCACCAACTGGAAGTTACGAAAGGAGGCATTGCAGAACTGCAAGGCCAAAGCCAGTTCTGCGCCTAGAGGCAATGTCCAGACTGTAATGCTTAGTGAAAGTGTGAACAGATGACCACATGGCCGCTGCACGATTTCTGCAGTGGACACATTCCTGAAAAATGCAGAAGTTGCAACACTTCTAGTGGAGTGACCCTGAACTGTCCCCAGAAAGTACTTCCCATGTTTTTGGTAAGTGAAGCAGATGCAGTTAGCCAACCACCTAGAAATGGTCTGTTAGGAAATAGCTTTGCCCTGGCACTGGGAAGCAAAAGCTACAAAGAGTTGATCTGATTTACGAACCTCTTTAGTCCAGTTTGTGTAATACCTCAGAATCCTGTACACATCAAGAGTGTGCAGTAGATATTCCCCCTTGTTAGAATGCTGGGGATAGTAGACAGGCAGCTCTACACTCTGATTAAGTGTGGTTTCTGAAACTACCTTGGGGAGAAATAAGGGTTAGTCCGAAGGACTACTCTGTCCCTATGAAAAATCAGATAGGGTTCCTTACAGACAAAGGCCTGAAGTTCGGAAATCCTTCTGGCGGAAGAGACTGCGACTAGAAACAAAGTCTTCCAAGGAAAGGAAGCGCATGTCACAACTAGAGACTAGTTCAAAAGGCAGTAAAGTCAGCTTTTCTAGCATGAAATTCAGGTCCTGGGGGGACAAGGATTCCGGATCGGAGGTTTTAAGTGGAGGATGCCTTTCAGAAAGGTTTTGGCAACCTCCAGCAGAGCCAAGATTTTGCCCTCCACCGAGAGGTGGTAGGCCAACACCGCAGAGAGATGGACCTTAATGGTGGAGTAACTAAGGCCAGTCTCTGATAAATGTGCGAGGCACACTAACACCTGGGCTGCTAAACATGAAAAGGGACCCCCTGCACCTTGCTAGGACCCAGATAGAGAATTTTTTTCCACTTCAGGACATACAGTAGGTGGTTTTCTGGCTTCCACCAAGATATATGCAACCTGTGAAGAAACACCATAGCAAGAGGCCGTTACGTACACAGGTGCCACGCACGAAGTTGGAGAGACTGAAGGCTTGGATGCACCAGGGTGCCCTGCTCTTGATTCAGAAGGCCGTGGGATAACGGCAAGGGAACTGGAGGTTCTAGTGTCAGGTGTTGTAAGAGAGGGAACCAAATATGGCATGGCCAGAGAGGAGCGATTAGAATGAAATGTGCTCCTTCCTTCTGAAGTTTCATCAGAACCTTCTGAATGAGAGGAAAGGGAGGAAAAGCGTAAAGAAACCTCCCTGTCCAAGAGAGACAGTGCATCTCGCCAAAAAGCACCATGACCCGGGAATGAGCGAGCAAAAGCTGGGTAGTTTTGCACTGAATGGGGAGGCAAACAGATCTATCTCTGGATGACCCCATCGAAGAAAAAGGTGTTTAACCACCTTTAGCTCCCACCCGTGAGCCCTGGGTACTGATCGGCTGAGAATGTCCGCCAGAACATTGCTTACGCCTGGAACATGGACTGCTGTCAGAAAAAGGCTGTGCTGAATCGCCCAGTACCAAACCCTCACTGCTTCTCTGTAGAGAGGGTACAAGCGAGTTCCTCCTTGTCTGTTGATGCACCAGACAGCAGACATGTCGTTTGTCAGGACAAGAAGTGATCCTGGTACCAGAACTGACTGGAACGCCTGGAGGGCGTACAGAACTGCCCTGGTCTCCAGAAAGTTGATGTGGAGCAGAAGCTCTTGGTCGGACCAAGACCCTTATGTCTTGTGCACCTCCAGATGGGCTTCCCAGCCAGAGTCTGAGGCGTCCGTGGTTAAGATTTCAGTTGGGACAGGGGAATAAAAGGGGACTCCCCTTGAAAGATTGGCGAGATATTGCCACCAGCGAAGATCTTTCTGTAGATTGTTGGAGATCATGACCTTCTGGTTCATGTCATCTGTCCTCTGATCCCATTGGACTCGAAGAGACCACTGGGTGACCCTCATGTGAAGTCTGGCCAGGGGCACTGTGGAAATGGCCGCTGCCATCAGTCCCAAGAGAAGAAGCACAGCTTGTGCTGGGATCCATCGAGCCTGGGACACGAGGGTGGCTTGAACGACTAGGGTCTCGGCTCGATCCGATGGCAGAAAAACCTTGTTCTGAACTCTGTCTAGTATGCTCCAATAAATTGAAGCCATTGAGATGGTACTAGCTGGGATTTGGGTAAGTTGACCATGATACCCAGAAGAGTAAACAAGTTCAGACTGAAAGAGAGAGACTCTTTCAGGCTGGATGGAGAGGGTGCTGCAAGGAGCCAGTCATCCAAGTATGGGAAAACAAATGCCAGGGTGGTGAAGAAAAGTCGCAACCTCCGCTAAACACTTCGTGAACACCCGAGGGGCTGAGGAAAGGCCAAAGGGAGTGCTCGGAATTGAAAATGGTTCTCTTGAAAAGTAAAACAGAGAAAACGGCGGTGGTTCGGGAGGATAGGGATAAGCAGGTAAGCATCCTACATGTCCAGGGAGCACACACAAGAATTTGTCTGGAGGGGAAGAAGCCCCTGAAGAGTCAGCATGGGAAACCACTTGTACTCGATGAAGAGGTTGAGGTCTAGGATCGGTCTCGGATCTCCCGTCTTCTTTGGAACTAGAAAGAAGTGGGAAAAAAATCTCCTCCCTAGCTGGTTTTGAGGGACAGGTTCTATGGCCTCTTAACAGAAGGGCCCGAATCTCTTGGAAGATGATGGGGATCTGATCCCTTGGATAGAAAGACCGCCCCAGAGGATGAGGGGCAGGGATCTCGGAAAACTCTATCGAGTGACCTCGCTGGATGAGCAGTAACACCCAAGATTCTGCGGTGATGAACCTCCACCCCTCCAGGTGGAGGCCGAACCTCCCTCCCACTGGTTCCTCCTTGACTAGTGGAGGTAGTGGAAGGAGGGGAAAGGAATCAGGATGCCGAGGGAAGGGGAGCTTTTGCCCCGGAGGCCGGCTTGGGGAACTTGGCCTGGGGAGTTTGGGCTCCTGAACCAGGGGCACAAGCCAACACCCACAGCGTTTACCTGGTTTTATTCCATCTCCTTTGGCGGCGAAGATACAGGTTACTCACCTGTAACAGGAGTTCTAGGAGTGGTATATGTTGTTCATCCACACTTAATGGCAGGTTCCTTGCCGCTTTAAATCTTGTCGGAAGGTCTTTAAGCTGGCTCCTCCCACCCACCCAGGTGGTAAAACTCTCGGCTCTGCCCCATGACGCTAGATTTACCCCATTGGACGCCAGGTTGCACGTTGAAGCCGGGGAGGCTGGGTGGGTTGTGTGGATGAACAACATACTGTATACCACTCCTAGAACTCCTGTTACAGGTGAGTAACCTGTATTTCTAGGGACGTGGATATGTTGTTCAATCCACACTTACTGGCAGACTCCTAGCAGTTTTCTGGGAGAAGGGGGCAAGGAGCGCACCCCCTACTTGAGAAATAAGGACTGGAGAACCAAGGTCCCAAAACCAGCATCCCAGCGTGACTCAAGGTCGATGTGGTAGTGGGTAATGAAGGTGTGTGCTGACTTCCAGGTAGCAGCCCTGCAGATTTCTTGGATAGGGGCGACCCTGGAAGCAGTCAACGAAGCAGCGGTATGGCGGGTAGAATGAGCTGTTCTCTCTTTGGGAGGCTCCATGCCCACCAACCTATAGCAGAGATCTATGCAGGAGGTGACTCAAATGCCTATCGTCTGCTTGGCTGCAGGTCTGCCAGGTGCAGCTTCAGCTCAGGTGACAAACAGCTGGTGAACTTCTCCCCGAACTTCAGCCATCCGCTCCTCATAATAAGACAGCGCTCTTCTAGGGTCCAGAGTACTGAGCCTATATTTGGCCTCCGAGGTGTGATTGGGATAGAACACCGGCAGAGTCAACACCTGGTTAAGCTGAAACTCAGACACCACCTTCGGAAGGAATTTCGGGTGGGGGCACAAGACAACCTTGTCCCTGTGGAAGACCAGATAAGGAGAGTCGATGGAAAGTGCCTGGAGCTCTCCCATCCTTCTGGCTGACATGATAGCCACCAAGAAGGCGGTCTTCCACGACAGGCGAGAAATATCGCACCTGTGCATCGGTTCGAATAGCTTGCCCATGAGCTTAGCCAATACCAGCAGTAGATCCCACGGAGGTGGAAGTTCTCACACCAGAGGGGATGCGTGATCAAGGCCTTTGAAAAAACACCTGACCTGCTTCTTCTGCGCCACCGACTGCTTCCTGGCCCGCACCCGGTAAGCAGAGATGGCTGCCAGGTGCACCTTAAGGGTCGTCGACCGAAGCCCTAGCTGAGAAAGGGACCACAGGTAGTCCAGAATGCTAGCCAAAGAACAGGAGGAAGGGTCCAACCCCTTATCCTGACACCAAATGGAGAATCTCTTCCATATGAAGGCATAGCATTTTCTGGTCGACTCTTTACGGCATGCCTCAACAATGTAGAGGGCCTCGTCGGAAAGACCCAAGGTCTGGAACTCTAGCCGCTCAGGAACCAGGCCGTCAAGTGCAGGGGCTGAAGGTCCAGGTGGAGTACCTTCCCCTTGTTGACTGAGATCAGGTCCGGGCGGGCTGGAATCCGGCTCGGAAGCCTGAAGCTGAGGAGATCTGGATACCAGAACTGGCAGGGCCAGTCTGGGGCTACCAGAATCACCTGCGCCTTGTCCCTCTTCGCCTTCAGAAGCACCTTGAGGTTCGAGGGAAGGCGTAGAAGAGGCCCGGGGTCCACGGCCTCGAGAAGGCATCCCCCTGCAGCAAGCTCTGCCGAGGGAAGCGGGCATGAAACAGCCTCAGTTTCGCATTCTCCCTAGAGGCAAACAGGTCCACCTGAGGAATTCTCAGTGGGAGAAAAGATCTTGTACTACCTCCGGCAGGAGAGACCACTCGTGAGATGCAGCACCTATCCGGCTTAGGGCATCGGCCAGAGTGTTGGAGGCTCCTGCCACATGGATGGCTAGGAGATTCGCCTCCAGTATGCTCACGAGAGACCAAGTGCAGACAGCCTCCTTGCACAGAGGCAAGGAGTGCGTCTCACCCTGACGGTTTAGGTAGTACATGGTTGTAGTGCTGTCTGTCTGAACCTGGACCACTTGACCCCGTACAAACAGGGCGAAGGCGGTGAGGGCTAGTTGGACTGCTCGAAGCTCCAGCAGGCTGATGTGGCATCGAGACTCCTGAGGGGACCAGAGGCCGTGGGCTCTGAGCTCCCCAAGATGGGCACCCCAACCCATCAGAGTGACCGTTGGCTCTGGGTGGACAAACAGGATACTCTCCTGCAGATGAGCTGGAACGAGCCACCACTGGAGGCCATTCTACATCTCCTGGGTCACTGTCACTGGTCCAGTGAAACAGAGCGCTTTGACCATTGGGCCAGCCCCCACTGCAGGGGACACATATGCCAGCGGGCCCAATGGACCACGCTGGTGCAGGCCGCCATGAGGCCCAGGAGGCACAGGAAGTCCCAGGCAGGGCGCAATTGCCCAACCAGAAATGACTGGGCAAAGGAGGAAAAGACCTCGGCCCTGTCCACCGGGAGCCGTGCTTTGGCTCGAAGAGAGTCGAGCTCTGCCCCGATGAACTGAATCGCCTGCGATGGCATGAGTCCCGATTTGGCCTCGTTGATGAGAAGGCCAACCTGAAAGCAGACCTGGAGGGCCAGATCCCTGGACCGCTCCACCTCCAACTTGGAGGGGGCTGCAATCAGCCAGTCATCCAGGTAAGGGTAGATCCGGACCCTTCAGTGCCGCAGGAATGCTGTCACCACTGCCATGCATTTGGTGAAGACTCTGGAAGCAGGAGAGAAGCTGAAGGGCATGGCCCAGAACTCGTAAAGGGATCCCTCTGCCCTGAAGCGGAGGAATCGCTGGTGAGACGGACGGATTGGGATGTGAAAGAACTCGTCCTGGAGGTCCAGAGAACAGAACCACATGCCTCGTTCCAAGGATGGGATGATCTGAGTGACCATCCTGAAGGTGCAAGGCCTTAGGAACTTGTTCAGGTCATGCAGGTGGAGAATGAGGCGCCAGGCCCCCGTCTGTTGTGGGACCAGGAAGTACCTGGACACAAAACCTGGGTCTGGAGAAGGATCCACCACCTCCCTGATCACCTCCACAAGCCGAAAGAGAGGCTGCGGACCCCATAGCCCCCCATGGGGCGATGGCTCGATAGGGTGGGGACTGCTCGTATTCCAGAGGTAGACCCCTGAATACCACTTCCAACACGGAGCGGTCCGTGGTGATATCGGACCAGGCGGAAAGGAAGTGGTGGAGCCATCCCCCAACAGGGGGAACCCAGGGAGGAGTGACGAGGTTGGGGGCGACACTCCTCAACCCGTCACTGGGCAGGCTTGGAGGAGGGACCAGCCGCGGAGCCACCTGGACCTTTCCCTCCCGGCTTCCTGCTGGAGGAAGCAGCAGACTTGGCTTTGGGGTGCCAAGTGCGAGCCTGCTGGCCCTGATGCTGGTGTTGCTGGGCCGGACGTGCCGAAGGGAGCTGAAGGACGAAAGGGCTTAAGCTGCTGCTGGCGACCTTTGTCCTTCTGGGCAGACGTGACCCAGTCCAAGGTGGTGTTGGACTTCTCGATCCATTGAAGATGATCCTCCACCCCGGGACCGAACAAGTCGGTGCCCAGGAAGGAAACATCTGCCAGCTTGTGTTGGGTATCTGCTATAAAGGTGGAGATCCGCAGCCAAGCTCTGCGGCTGCTACTGACCGGGCACACGAGTCAGCGATGTCCAAGGAGGTTTGGAGCTGCTGTTTGGCCACCACCTTTCCCTGATCCCACACCTGCTTGACCATCATTTGAAGGTCAGCCGGGAGATGAGGAATCACCTCATCCAGGGAGCCCAAAAGGGCATGTGAAAAGTGTGTCATCAGGATGGCCGAGCTAGCCTGCCGAAGGCCTAGGGAGGAAGCAGAATAGACTTTCCGCCCAGAGTAGTCCAGTTTCTTGTACTCCTTATCGGGTGGCTTGTCCACATCCCAAGCATTCACAGAACGCCGGAAAACACTGTCGGTCACTAGCCCCTCCGCAGAGGGGTGCTCCGAGAAACCGGAGAGTGAACCGGTAGGGACAGCATACTTCTGAGCCATCCTGGCCAAAGGTGCTGGACAAGAAGCTGGCCACTGCCATAGCTCCAGGGCCGGGCCAACAATGGCTTCGGCCACCGGGAAGGCCTCCGTAGGGGAATCCCCTCGGTCCAGTATCTCCGTGAGGGGATACTTGGCCCATTTTGAAACTGGTTCGAGCTTCATCCCAGTGGACTCTGAGATGAGCCGAAGCATTCCAAGGAACGAGGATGGGCTCTCGTCAACTGACTGGCCCCCAGTGGACTCCAAGTCAAGCGGCCTAGAGAACAAGGAGGAGTCATTGTCAGACTCCAAGGAGTCTGCGAACAGCTGCCAAGCGTCTGAGCCAACCTCCACTTGACGAGGTCGATAGGGAGTAAGGGTGACAGACAACCTATGGAGCTAACCTTGACAGAGAATCCTTGGTCAGGGCCCCAGTTTTCGGTTGTGGAGGCGGAGGTTCCACCATAATGAGTGGCGCAGCCGGTTTCGGTCGAACAACTGCTGCCAGCTTCGGCTCCTTGACTACTACGACGGGTTGTTTCGGCCGCTCAGGTGACAGCCACTTAATGGCCGGAGAAGGTGATGGAGTCAGCTTACTCCCAGACAATAAGAGCTGCTGCCACATTAGATCCTCGTAGCGCCGATGCAACTTGCGCCGGAGCCTATCCTTCGAAGAGGACGACGAGGATGAGCAGTGCCACCACTTTCCATGGTGCAGAGACCAAGACCGCCGACGTTGGTGGGACCAGCTGGACCTGGAAGAGGTCCAAGACCGAGACGAGACCTTTGAGGATTCTGAGGGTGGGTCTGAGAGGGGGCGGGGGAAACCCACTCCTCTCGGTTCAGGGACCTTAACCGGGGACTCCGGCATAGGAGGCACAGGCAAGTCCTAGGTTTCCACAGGAGGAACCGGTGAAGAGGGGTTGTCTGCTTCTCCAGTCGACAAACTGTCAGACGGGTCAAGAAAAATTTTGACCGCGTTGACGGCTGTCTCGGCCAGCTGACCCGACGGGGACACCGTGAAGCCAGCGGCCTTAGCCGCAACCTCGATCAAGTCAAGTGTCGATTATCCTGGGAAGGGACCTCCCTCCCACGAACGTCGACGGTGGGACTTACCTTTGGAGTCCTTCTTTTTGGACCAAGAGGAATGTCCCGAAGGCCCTTCTCCCTTGGTGGGTAGGGATTGACAAAGCTCCTTAAAAGAAGCTGCGTAGGAGGAACCCAAGGAGAGCGGGATAAATGCCACGACTGAGGAGGACGATGATGATGATGAGACCTGGGCTGCCTCCTCCTCGAGGGCGATCTGCTCCAGCTGTTCAGCCGAGCCCGCAGCCGCAGACACCGCCCAATGGGCCTACTTCGACTTGACTGGAGGATAACGTTTCTCAGGTCGCCCCAACAGCAATCGGGCAGTGCGGTCCTCCAAGACCTAAGTCAAAAAGGATTTGCATAACTCACAAGCCTGTGAGTCATGGCAGAGTCCAAGGCAAAAAACGCACGTGGAGTGCGGATCGGTCCGGGACATCTTCTGCCCACAGGGGCACAGACGAAATCCGGGAGTCGATTTGTCCATCGCAGCCACGAAGGAAAAGGAAGACCTAAGTCTTTTAAACTTAAGAATGAGTTTCGGTTTGACCAAAGAGAGTTGATCCAGGCCTAAAACGCAGAGCGCTAAGGAGGGAACCTGAGCTTCCAAGTGGTAAGGA
The DNA here is from genome assembly GCA_016271365.2 of Neoceratodus forsteri. NCBI lineage: Eukaryota > Metazoa > Chordata > Ceratodontiformes > Ceratodontidae > Neoceratodus > Neoceratodus forsteri. The sequence goes on from CM057449.1 coordinate 623,041,911, forward strand.
AGATCTGGCGTCATGGAGTGGAGCCGATAGTTTTACCACCGGGGTGAGTGAGAGGAGCCAGCTTGAAGACCTTCCGGCAAGATTTAAAGTGGCAAGGAACCTGCCAGTAAGTGTGGATTGAACAACATATCCACGTCCCTAGAAAGACTGCTTTTTCTGGCCTGTCCTGTACACTAAGCGTACATCCCGAAGGGAGCGTCCGCTCTCCTGCAGCCCGGTAATATCTTTGGCATCACCACCCAAGAGGATGGAACCCCAAAAAGGGGCGTCCAAAAGGGAAGAGTGGACGTCTTGTGCCAAGCCTGCTATCCGGAGACAGGAAAGGTGACAGAGGCAGATGAAGGCTGCCACTCTAGCCACCGAGTCGTACGTTGCACGTAAAGCATGACAACAAGTGGACTTTCCCATTCTGACCTTGTCCAGTAGATTATTCCAGAGTGTCTCATTCTGGACCTCCTGAAGGTCCCTCTCCAGCTCGGAGAGAGAGGCCTTCTGGAATGCAACCATGTGTGAGACAGTTGAGGGACCAGATGGCACAAGAGGAAGAGGAATAAATCTTCCGGCCAAACTGGTCAAAGTACCGAGAGTCCTTGACGGGGGGCGATGAACTCAAATGTTTTGGTTGAGCTGATCGGTCACAAGTGGCAGTGATCACTATAGAGACCGCTTTAGGATGAGTGGTGAGATGTTGGATCCCTTCTGGGGGTTAGTCAGTGCGTTCTGCCTTTCTGGAGACAGCAGGGATAGATGACGGCTGCTGCCATACAATGGTCACCAGATCCTCATGAGGACCCATCCGGGGGGATGGGTAGGGGATCTGTTGTGGCTAGATCCAGGTGTTCCGCCAGTTTCTTACGCTGGGGATCCACTTCTTTGGAGAGCCAGCCTCCTGCTGCCTGAAGAATCCTCCGGAGGAGGTTTTGGGGACTCCTTGGGAGGTACCTCGACAGGGGACAGAGGGTCCGAAGGGTCGGAATCAGAGTCAGAGTCAGAAGGTTCAGAACTGCTAGGGATGGAAGGGTCTACCTCAGAAGAGGTCACTTACAGAGCAAAGGCCGATGGCACATTTATAAGGCAGAAAAAGAAATGGGCAGACTGGATGGGCCTTGCGGTCCTTATCTGCCGTCAACTTCTATGTTTCTATGAGCCAACAGGTAGAGAACCCACTGCCCATCTGGAGGGTGCTGGTGGAGGAGGGGCCCTAGGCGCAAGGGAATGTCCCCCACAGACTGTCTAATCTCCATGAGGAGCTGGGTTCTAGCATCCTGCCACCATGAAAGTGCCAACTCGCGGCCTGGCACAGGAGGTGGAGGAGGAGGCTGAAAACCTGGGTGACTCGGGTACTGCGGGTATTGCCATGACTGGTACTGGTAACATGGCAATCTTGGCGTGTAATTGTACCCAGGGTATCCCAGCGTCAGGTACTGAGGAGCCGATGGCGGGCCGCCCAGCAGCGGAACAAGGGGATCAGGCCCCGGGAGACCGCCTGGAGGTTCCGGACTTACCCGGGGGAGAAGCCAAAGGGCCACTAGGTGGTGTAGGATCCAGGAGGGCCTCCGAAGGTCCCGAGGGAGAAGGCTCCATGGAAGGATCCCGGCCGGTGATAGACTCCTGTCCGGCGGAGGTAAAAGACCTAGCAAAGGGGGAAGTTCCAGTAGTGACCCCAACGAAAGGCCAAGAAGCGAACCCGACGGAAGGGAGAAGACAGGATCGGGTGGCGAATCCCTTGGGTGAAGAACCCGGAAAGATGAAAAGTCACTCTGTCCGACGTCGGGAGCCAAACTGGAGCCCAACGAGAGTGTGGAAGGGTCCGGGAGGGCAACAGAGGATCCGCCGTCCAACTTATCGGACCTAACTGGGCTAGAGGAGGCCAGAGGACCGCTGCTAGAGTTATCGGTGGGAGCCGTGCGCCTGTCAACAGAGTCGAGGGGTGACTTATTGGCAGAGCTGAGAGAAGACTGAACTGAAACCTCAAGAGGCGACCCCCGGTTGCCCGCTCACCTCGGCAGGAGGGGGAAGAAGGTGCCCGGCCCAAAAGAGGCGGACGGGGTACCAGTAGTAGTACTCTCAGTTTTTGGAGCAGGCCTCCAACGTGGCGATGGACTCCTGTCCCAGCGCTTCTCGTTGCTCTTCTTTTTTCTCGGGGCCGGCGACTACGACCTTTCCCTTAACTCCTGGAGCTCCTTCTCCATCCATGCCAGTCATCAAGTAAGGAGATGGGCCTCGAGGGTCCGCCTGCACTTCATCCTAGTAGCTTGGTTGAAGGCCTGGCAGATAGCACAATCATCGGAGTTGTGGTTTGGGCCTAGACACAAAAGGCAGCAGGAATGGTCATCCCCGTGCGGGATATGGGCTCCGCACTTAGAGCACTTTTTCCTTGTAAGAGTCGACATCAATCGTCGAAAAGAATTTAAGAAAAAACGATTACAATGTGAAGAAAACTGACTGACGCAGATGTTACATTGTTGTTCTAACTCGTAAGCCAAATGAACTGAGGCGATGGCGGGAAAGAACTGAAGGGCAGGTGCAGGATCGCCCCCTTTATAGCCGGGCAGACGTCACATCGCCCGACGTTGGGGGGCAGTCCCCGCTGATGATTGCTATCTACAAGTTTGCCGTTGGAACCTGACGCCAGGAGACGCAGTCCTATATGTGAAGACCTACTGCAGAAACCCTCTCGAAGTAAGATCTCCGCAATCCCTGCCAGTCCTGGGACCATGAGCCGAGCCACCCTCAGCCGCGGCACCGCGAGCGGCACCAGAGCAGGCACCATGAATGGCACGGGAAATGAAGATGGCACTAACCGTGGCACCGCCCTCTTCCCCGGCGCCGCGAACGGCATCAGAGTTGAAAGTGGCACCGGACTCGGCGCAGCCCCTGTTGCCGCGAACGCCACCAACTCTAGTCCTGGCACCGCGGGCAGCAGCGTGACCAGAAACAGCCCCAAACCTTGGTTCCACTCCTCCCATGGCCCCGCTCTACTTCCTGGCACTGCAAACAGCACCAGAGGAAGAAGCGGCACAGAGAGAGACGGCCCGGTGCCATCTGAGCAAACGGCACCGAGGCTAAGGGCAGCACCGACAGACTGCGCCAAGGATGGTGTCGACCTTGGTCCCAGAACTCGACACCAGGGGAGCCTTAGCTTCCTAAGAAGCGACTGCCAATGCAGTACCTCCTGCCCGACCCCTGAGAGGACCAGACTGGGCCTCCTGCACCACAGAAGAAGCCCCCACTGAGGCAAGGCTGAAAATGGAGGAGGACCCCTCCTCCACGTGCCATACAGGACTGGGAGGGGACCCAGAGGAAGGGTCGAGAGTCATGACCTTGGCCCGCCCCCCCGAAAGTCAGTGGCACATGTCAGATTTTAAAAGCATGCATCTCAAGAACTCAGTAGTCCAGAGAGAAGCAGGGATCGCAGTTGTCCAGGTCATGGGCTCGGCCCAGACAGGAAAGACAGCAGTCATGCTGGTCCGAGATGGAGTAAAGGCGGGCCACAGGGACACAGACACATAGTTTGCCGCCCTGCCTTAGACTATTTCTTGTCCCCAGGACGAGGCATGACCAAACTATATATCAATGCAAACAGTACTTGACGTCGCTTAGTATAAGAACGGTCTTACCGGGCCAAAGAAGCGGCATTGAGTAGGAGACGAAGCAGAACAGAGATGAAACCATGAACTAGACCGCAGGAGCTAGGCCGCAAAACATAGCTTGATTGTAGTCTATTCACGAGGTCCTCACTCGAGGGCGGGAGAAAAAGAACTGGGGCAAAGGTGGAGTTGACAGCAGTTAACTGCCAACCTGCGAACACCGCATAGAAAGTCGACCTCGAGAGTGGTGCCGTCCCTGCGTCGACTCCGCCCCTAGAAAGAAGAAAAAAAAAAAGTCTCCCACGGGGTCCTAGCTCCGGATGCAATAACCCAACAGTGATGAATGGTTTGAATGGATTGACACAAATAAGATTGGCCGTCCTTGTAGGGCAGCTGCTTCCCACTAGCACACTTCATTCACCGCTGGACAGACAAAGCAGCAGCAGAAGACATGCGCAAAATACTGAGAAAAAAAATAATAAAGCGTGGACAATGTGGAAAATGGCAGTCGACTGTGCAGAAGACATTCGTAGAGGTCCGACTTGCGCAGGTTGACAGCGGGAAAAGAACTGAAGTGGCACTAGGGGACTGCCCCTTTTTACCATAATGGACTTTGGGGGCGAGCCGATGTCAAGGGGTGGTACCCCGCTACAGAATGCCAGCTAGAAGTTTTCCGTGGGGTCTTAGTGCCTGCTGGCTTTAGTCCTCATGGTGTAACCTGCTGCAAGAGCTCCCTTTGAAGTGAGATCTATTTTTCCCTTCCTTCACACTTTCAGCAATCCACAGCTGCATGTCTGCCTCTGCCCTCCTGACTACCACCTTCACTTCTTTAAGCACGGTCTGGAACGTCTCCCATGATTTCCTCCCCTTTACTCCCTTGTACCTTATGAAAGACAAGCACATAATTTAAAAATAGGATTTATAAGTACCAAGTTTTAAAAAAATGCAGTCAATGATACTTGACCAAACAAAAGTTTGTCAACAAAATGTTAAAAAGCCTTCTACGGCAGGGTTCACGTGCAAGACTTTTAGTAAGATCTGTAAGACCTGTTAAAAATGTTTTTGAGAATGTGGCTTCTTGCATTATGTGGCAGACCATGAAGCTGCAGCAGGTTCAGAGCCTGTACGTGTACAATAGAAGAGGTTTCATGTGCTGTGCTTCAGTCCCTAACTGGTGCAGTTTTATTATGTATGGCAAGCACAGTTCTCTGGTTATACTTGCTTCATCTCAAAAATGTGTTTTGCACAAATGCTCACTGACATACACAAGTAACAGGTACACTACTTACTGGATGTGAAGTGCTTGTTGCCAGTGTTGAGGCAGAGGAAAGGCTGCTGTTTTGGTGACTGGATAGTGAACTGAAAATGAGTTTAAAACATTTATATCATTATAACAGGTCACTGAAATGAAGGAAATGTTCAACAGCACATTCTCAGCTAGGAGGCACAGTTAAAATAACACTGTGGCAGAATGCATTATATCACTACCTTCTGAATGCACTCAACACATTTACTACAGTCCCTTACACATCATAAAGCCCCTCAGAGGAAAGGCCACCATTTCTCAACTGAAGACTGTTTCTCTAAGACTGATGAGCCATAAAGAAGCTGCTGTATTTGCGGCATAACAAAGTAGTTAGAAGTCCGACAGGAGCTCTCAGACGGCAATGAAAATTACGTACACACTGCAACTCCTTAGCTTCCAGAATATCTTCACCATTCAGTCACACGTTTGCGTCTAAGTGAAAAGTGCCAGGATCCAGTGGAGCAAAGTCTTTTGCAGCCTAGGAAGGGACTGACATCAGTGCCTGTGCCACTCACCAGACATACATAGTGACGTCATGCTTGTGGGTTGGCCAGTAACTGACACTGACCAGCCCCCTTCATCAGTTCAGTTGACCAGGACAGAAAAATGAAAATTACGTACTTACCGTAATTATGATCTTCCCAAATATCTTCATTCATTACTGATGGGTCCTACGAGAGGTCAGTACCCTGCATGGAAAAAAGAGCACCACCTCTTTAAAAATGTTTGTGCTGGGTGGAGCCGACGTCGGGATGGCGCCGCCCTCGAGGCCAGCATTACACGTGGCACTCGCGGGTTGCCCAGTAACCAACACTGACTCCTCCCAGCCCTCAGTTCTGTCCTACCAGGCGAGGAACAAGAAAATCTGGGTAAGCAGAGGGCCAGGGTGCCCGAATGATATGAAGGGAGAGAAATAAAATAAAGCCGAAAAGAAAACTATGGTTAGACTAAAGGGATAACTAAGATGGACAGGTAGGGGATGACCAGAACACTGGGCAGCCACAGGCAAAACAAAAACAACAGAGACAGGAGAGAGAAAAGAAAGACAGATTGAAGAAGGAAACTGGCTCAACTCTCCCCCGACACTCCCCTACCCCACGACTCCACTTGACTCTCCTCTTCTCCAGATGAAGTCTGCATGGACTAGATTCCACTGAAGGGGGGGGGGGACTGAACCAGAACCTAAGGGCATAAGCTGATTCAAGAGGGAGGGGGATGAGAGACGAGGGGAGGAAGAGCCAGAGGCCTGAAGACACTGTCCTACTGAGAAAGCCCTTTCCCTTTTTTTTTTTAAAGTTGCAGACCATTGCACAATGAGTGAACAGTGCCTGATCCCCTATATTGATGGAAGTCTGTTCTTACCTTCTGTCTTCATCCATTCATTCTCTCTTGAATTGTGTCCCCAATGTCCTAAAAAGATTCGCCAGATATGACGAAAAGTAAAACACCAGGAAAGAAGGTTGCTCCAGGGCGAGCAGGAATTTAAGTCCAGAAGACTGCTCAGTGCTGAAGAGAATAAATTAAGGAGGTTAGATCACAGGGAGTATCCCACAGAAGCAGTGGGGCAATGTTGTAGCTCGCCAGCAATGGGATAAAGCATCCAGATTGTACACAAGGTTTGCCTAAGAACGAGTCCTTTTCCCTTATCCTTCCCAGATGGAAGATGGGATAGAGGGAGGGGAAAAGGACTGAGCTGCCCAATGAAAGATTATAGGGAGGGTGGCTGGATGCAATGAATGGTGAAGATATTTGGGAAGATCATAATTACGCTAAGTACGTAATTTCCAGATCTTCCCCAAATCAGTCTTCACCATTCATTACTGACGAGTCCGAAAGCCAAGATGGTAAACCTTGGGGGGTGGGGGTGTCTCGCCTCCCGTGGGGGGAAAAGACATGGGAGGAGGGGCCAATCCAGGCCTGGCTAGGCCTGAGGACAAGACAGGGCTGGCGAGCGCTTCGAGATCCAGGGAGGTGGAGGGCCTGAAGTACTTGCGGTGCCCTGCGGGAAAAGAAGTGGGCCCCCCAGAAAGGTGAGGACATCACCCTACGCCGGGCCAGGGGGTGACAACCTGGATAGGTGAAGCCACGCAGCCCGCCTAATGCGGACTGAGTATCCTACCAGGCTGGAAGCCACCTCATTGGCACAGACTGCCCTGGAGAGGTGCTTTGCTAGTTCCAGGTCCTGAGTGGTCAAGCGAATGGCTTGCCTGGTTCCCTCACCATCACACAGTGCTGCTAGGACTTGCCCCAGCAGAGAGCACATGTGCCTTGCATAGGTCACCAGGTGTGCCTGATGAACTAACACCCACAACGGGAGGCATGCTGAATCAAACACCCTCCTTCCCCATCAAATGAACTTTGCTGAGTCCGTGGCAGGGAGGTGGTCCCAACTGAGGCATCGGTGCCCCGATGGAGTATCCAGGAACCCCAGACCTGAAGGCTACGGCACCTGAAGACCCTGCTGCTGCGCAGTATCTGCGCATACAGTCCCTAGGGGCAGAGGGACGTAGCCAGATGGTGTGCGATGCCTCTCGAAATGGCCTCAGCCAGGGAGGAATGATCAACCTGTCAGCGCTGTACTCCCCTAGGAATGACAGTGTCACACAATCAGGGTTCCACCCCACTGGGTGAGAAAGATGGAGCTCCCTCATCATCTCCGTTAGGAATCATTGGTAGGATATAAGATCCCCCACAGTGGTGAAGTGCCGTGAAGAGTCCTTTTCCTCTATGAAGGAAGCATGTGACAGGGTTGAATAAGTCCCTGTCCCATTTGTTATGCAGAGAGAGTTTAAATGCAATGATCTGTTCTATTCTCTCCTTTTCCTTCTTTTCTCTGGTTCCGCAACCAAATTTTCTCTTGAGACCTACAGTAAGACTTGATCACCCCAACAGTCTTGCAATTCTTTGCCTCTCGTTATCTCTCTACCCTCACTTACTGTTCTGTCTTTTCTCCCCCTTTGCAGATCTGTTGGTTTCAAAATATATGTGAAGCATTATGTGGAAATGTAACTGATACTGGGATCCCTTTGTTTTGAAACGTATATAGTTTTACTGTTGAAATGTATATAGTTATGTTGAAATGATTGCAAAAAGCTGTTTGGAACTCAAGGGGTTAACCTGAGAAGCTAGTTTGCAAACTCTCTGAGAAGCTGTAAGCATGAAGTCAGTTCTGGGTCACAATGTACTTTTTGCTGCACTTGTTGAAACTTACAAGAAAGGAAAATTACGTACCTACCGTAATTCTTGATCTTCTTGGACGAGTCTCCACCACTCATTCACACTAGTGGGATTGGCGCCGGAGGCACTAAGACCCATCGGGAGCAAACTTTTTGCTGGAGGGTCGGCGCGAGAGACAGCGCCGCGAGACACGGCGCCGCGAGCAGCGGCTCGAGCGGTAATGACCATCTCGGCGACGACCCTCCAACCGCCTCAGTACCTTTTTTACCAAGGAGGTGCAGCGCAACTAACGAAAAGGGTAAACCCAACATTAAAAAACGGACATAAGATAGTCCGTATGACCCGTGTAAGAAGGGTCAGCAAAGAAGTCCTCACGGCCTAAAGATTTGAGGGAGTGAAGACCAATACAGCGGTGAGCTCGGGGGATGGAGGGCGGAATATGGTGGAGACTCGCCCAAGAAGATCAAGAATTACGGTAGGCAATGCACTTTTCCTATCTTCCTGGACATAAGTCTCCACCACTCATTCACACTCAGTGGAGAGTACCAAGCTGATAATCCCCAAAAGGCGGCAGGAAAGCCAGAGCTCACGCTGCCTAAGATAGAGTCATTAAGGATAGTTCTGTCGAATGCGAATGCCGCTGGCATGAACATCCAGTGCATAGTGCTTAACGAAGTATGCACTGAGCTCCAGGTAAGAGCGCGTTGCATATATCTGCAATTGGAACATTGCTAATTTCGCTTAGGATGCCGCTGATCACTTAGTAGAGTGAGCGACACTCTACCTTCTAATTTAACCTGAGCCATGGAATAGCAATGACGAAGGCATGCCACTAACCATGAAGAGATACATCTAATAGCTTACAGGTTGACCCAGCCGGTGTCGCTGAAAGAAACGAATAGTTGCTGAGTTCATGAATATCCTTGGTTCTATCTAAATAGAACCGCAAGGCTCTTCTTAACATCCAAGGAATGAAGAGCCTGCTCCTCTATTTGGAAATTAGCGGCAAGCGGAGGTACCAGAGGTTGGTTCAGATGGAATTTTGACACAACCTTGGGAAGAAATTTAGGATGAGTAATGGAGAACTACCTTGTCCTTATGGAATACAGTATAGAGGGTCCGTAACCAGTGCATGTATCTCAGAGACCCATGGCTGAGGTAATGGCCACCAGGAAGGCAGTCTTCCAGGTAAGAAATTTTAGCTCACAGGTAGCTAAGGGTTCAAAGGCTTCCAGTGAGCATGTCCAGCACCAGGTTAATGTCCCAGGCTGCAACTGGACGCTAACAGGGGTCTGGTATGGAGAATCCTCAAGAAATCTCTTCACTATAGGTAACTGAGCCAGAGTTAAGGAAGAAACCGCTCATGGAACGCTGAGATGGCACTAAGGTGAACTTTAACTGTGGAGTATTGAAGACCTAAGTTTGATAGGTCCAAAAGATACTCCAGAACCTTGCCAGGAGGACAGGAAAGGGATTCTAAGAGGATTTTGACACTAGAGAGAAAAACGCTTCCATTTGGAAGCGTGACGTTGTGGTGGCTGGCCTTCGAGCAGCCAGAAGGATGTCTGAGACTTACAGAGACGTTGAACCGATTCACTTCTATCTCTTCAGGAGCCAAGCATGAAGGTGAAGTGATTTCTGTTGGGATGGACCAACGAACCCTGAGTCAGAAGACTGATTTGCAAAGGAAGTGGTCTCGAGAGGCTGCCAACATACTGTTGAGTAGAGGAAACTATAGTTGCCGAGGCCAGAAGGAGCAATGAGAATCATCTTGGTCCCTGAGACTCGAACTTGAGGAGTACTTCTGGATTAGAGGAAGTGGTGGAAAGCATGAAGAAAGCGCTTTGTCCTACCGCAGCCTGAACGCGATCCTGACAGAAAATGCCAGGCCCTGATTTCTGGAGCAGAAGAGAGGCAGTTTTGTGCTGAGGGGATGCAAAAGGTCCAGGTCTGGAGTCCCCACTTTTGAACAGGGACCGAGCTACGGGCTGGATCGAGAGACCACTGTGAGGGTCTGCCTCCGTTCTGCTGAGGTGATCTGCTAGGTCGCTTTTGTATACCTGGCAGATAAACCGCTTGAATCAGAGACTTGTGCTCCAAGCACCACTCCCACACCTCATTGCTTCCTGCAAAGGGGATAAGAATGAGCACCGCCTTGCTTGTTGATGTAATACATCACTGCTTTGTTGTCCGCTTGAAGGAGAATGTTCTTGTGACAAAGGACATCCTTCAGAGCTCGGATTGCATAGAGGACCGCCTCTCATCTCCAGGACATTTATGTGGAGATGAGTTTAACTGAGTCCATACACCTTGAGTGTGGAGGGAGAGACAGTGAGCTCCCCATCCCATTAGCGATGCATCTGTGGTGATGGAGATCTGATGATCCGGGGAGCAAAGGGGAATCCTTCCAGGAGATTGCTTTCTTGAGACCACCAGGTGAGAGACCTTCAAGGGGCTCCGTCACCTGATGGGATAAGACTGGGGGTGAGAGGTCGGGACCACTGAGGGAGAGCATCCACTGGGTGGTTCTATGTGCAGTCGGGCCAGAGGGACAGTGAAGACCGAGGACGCCATGAGACCCAACATGCGCTGCATCGAGAGAGCTGTAACCGATTGGTTCTCCTGATGTAACGGGCCATACGAAGGATGTCGAGTCTTCTGTCCTCTGAAAGGAAAGCCTTCGCTGAAGAGGTGTCTAGAAGCCCCTATGAAAAGGAGCCTGGGAGGGTTGCAGTTGAGATTTTTCAAATTCAGCAGAACTCCCATGGACGTGAGAAGACGAAGCGCTTGCACGGCTTCCAAAGTCCCTTGGCTGGAAGGGATTTGCTAGAAGCCAATCGGCTCCAGGTAGGGAAACACCGGAGTCCGACTTTCCTGAGATGCTCCGCAGAACTGCACAACACTTTGTAAAACTCAAGGCGCGAGGATAGCCCAAAGGGCAGGACTCGAACTGATAATGCTGACCCAAAGCTACAAACCTGAGGAATTTATGGTGGGTCGGGGACGGGATATGCTGGTAAGCATCCTGCATATCCAGAGAGGCCAGCCAGTCGTGTTGATGCAGCAAGGGTAACAGGGTACCTAGGGAAATCATCTTGAATTTCTCCTGGGAGGAATTTGTTTAACTTTCTGAGGTCTAGAATGGGCGATCCCCAGATTTCTTTGGAACCAGAAAGTAATGGAGTAGAACCCTGTGTTTCGAGGATGCGGGGCACCAGTCTATTGCCCTGTTGTTCAGAAGGCCCTGGGATCTCCGCGGTGAGGAGATCTGATTGGAGAGGCCGAGCAACCTGCGGTTGTCGATGGAGGACAATTGGGGTCTCCAAGAAATTGAGAGAGTAACCTCGCGATTATCCGAGAACCCATTTGTCTGAGGTTATGGACTCTACTGGTTGTAGAAGTACATCAGACGACTTCCATCGAGGAGAAAGTTCCACCTCGGGCAGAGTGGATGGAACTTGGGCCAACGACTGATAAGGTAGCGCTTGGGAGCTTTAGGTCCCTGCGCTTTTGCTGCGCCTTCTTTGAGGTTGGGCAGGTTGGCTTTATGGAAGCTTCCTGCCTCTGCCTCGTAAGGACTGACGATCATGAAACTGACGCTTGTTCACATGCCCCGAGAGGGGCAGGACGGAGGTCTGCCAACTTAATGGCCGACCTAGTTTCTGAGTGGCCTCTAGGCTTGCTCCACCTGAGGCCAAAAGAAAGGAGCCATCAGCAGCAGCGCCATCACCTGCTGCTGAGCATCATTCGTGAAGCCAGAAGTACGCAGCCAGGAATGGTGCCGAGTACAAATCCATCGCTGCTGCTGAGCGAGAAGCAGTGTCGAAAGCATCCATGGCGGCTTTGACCTGTTGGTTGGTTGGACTCAATACCTCTAATAACGGTCAGAAGAAAGCTCTGACTTGGAACCGAATCTGGAAGAGCTCTAACCATTCTTTTCATAGAGTGCCACAGGATATACTTCATACTGAGAAAAATACTTGATAACTGGGTAGCATCGCATACTTAGAGTGGAGGCAGCAAGACTCTTTACCTAATGTATCAACTTACGAGACTCTTTGTTAATAGGTCGAGCTGTAGTAGTTTGAGGAAGAACGACCTTGTCTTCTCTCGCCAGGACTAAAATAGGATCCGCAGAGCTTGGGATGCCAAAGGACGATCCTTGGGAGCTGAATACTTCTTATCAATGGATTTAGCCACTGAGGAATAAGAGCAGGGTTATTCCATACCATTTGAGACAGCGTCTCTAAGGAAGGCTGAATCGAGGAGTCAAACTGTAGGGATCTCCAATCACGAAGATACTGGAGTCTTAATATCTTCCCAGGATCATGTCTGTAGTCTGGAGAGAAAGAGGATCCCAGGTTCTTCAACAGAGATCAAAGGACAGGTCCTCACCACAGCTCTGTAGCAAAGAAAGATCCTGTTTCTCCACTTCATCACCCAACCGGGTCTGGGTCAGGCTCAACATCATCTCCTGATGGTCCAGCGACTGTTTGACAGGAAAGGAGTGAAAATTAGAGAGGAGGAAATGGTAGAAACAAGGAGAGTCCCTGGCGGTTGCCGCCTTTCGAGACGGCAAAACGGGTTGAAGACGGTGCCCCAGGAGGCGTGACGCGCCAAGAGGCACGCTGCTCGCTAGCGCTTCGGGCGGCGCCATGATCGACGCCAAGACGGGCGCAGCGCCAACGGCGCGACGACGACGCTGCTAACGGGCGCCATGGCGACGTACGCTGAACGGTATCGCAGACGACGCCGTTAACGGGCGCCGCCGATCTAACGGTACTACCGGGCGCGCCATGAGACAACGCGGGCGCGCCACCAACGCCGGAGAGATCACAGCGGGCGCCGCCAACGGCGCCAAGAAGCTCCGGCGGTTCTCGAAAACGGCGCACGACAATGCCACAGACCCTGCAGAAGGCGCTGAAAAGCCCCGGAACTTGGAAAACAAGAGAAGGAAAATACCAGGAGATAAGGGCATCGGTGAGGCCCCTCGCGCCAGCAGCCATGTGAGGGGGAACACCTGGCACTGGAGGGTGCAGTCGCGGATGGTCTACCGCTCGAGCCGCTGCTTCGGCGCCGTGTCTCATGGCGCCGTCTCTCGCCGACCCTCCAGCAAAAAGTTTGCTCCCGATGGGTCTTAGTGCCTCCGGCGCCAATCCCACTAGTGTGAATGAGTGGTGGAGACTTATGTCCAGGAAGATCACTGTATAAGAAGCATGCTGTTTTCTTAACGAGCGGGGGTTGCAATGATTTATAAAAACAGAGCTGCAATTTGCTGTAAGAGAGAAACACAGAGATTGACTGGAAATTGAGAAGAAACCCAGATGGACCTTCTCTGTTTATACTGCCTTTGTAAATAGTTATATGACAGATAGCCAGTTCTGAGTGCTGTATCATTTCTTTTTAATATAAAATCTATTACTGAATGTCTCTTGCTGAAAATCAAATGCTCTAGGAGTGACCTCACTCATCCCCCCCCCCCCCAAAGATTTCACTGAGAGATGGAAGCCACGAGGAAAATGCTGACAGCATGTGAGTTCACACACACTCAGTTTTTAGAGACAATGTGTTGCACGGAAGACTTTAATCAAGGACCTTGTTTCTCTGAGTTAATTACAGACTTGTTTAAGTTAATTTTGTTAAGAAAGAAATCATAAACAAGGTTTATGACATTAGAAGGGGAACCTAGGTTGTTACATAGGGGTGCAAGGTTGTAAATGTCCCTGGGAAGCCTGTGTGAGGGAGGGTACAGCATGAGATCAAAAGAAGCGTCATTTGAAGGACATGAATTATGTTGAAATTGCAGAACGTAATACTTTATAAAAATAAAAAAAAGACATCCTGTTTTGTTTGTACAAGATATACAGGTTACTCACCTGTAACAAGAGTTCTAGGAATGGTATATGTTCATCCACACTTATTGGCAGGTTCCTTGCTGCTTTAAATCTTGCCGGAAGGTCTTCAAGCTGGCTCCTCCAACCCACCCGGGTGGTAAAACTCTCGGCTCCGCCCCATGGCGCCAGATCTGGCCGCTGGAAGCTCAGGTTGCTGTGCGCCGAGCCGGGAGGTCAGGAATGGTGGTGGATGAACAATACATACCATTCCTAGAACTCCTGTTACAGGTGAGTAACCTGTATTTCTAGGAACATGGATATGTTGTTCATCCACACTTATTGGCAGACTCCTAGTAGTTCTCCAGGAGGAGGGAGGCAAGACGCACCCCTACTTAGGAATAAAGACTGAGAACCGAGGCTCCAAAACCAGCATCCGGCATGACTCAAGGTCGATGTGGTAATGGGTAATGAAGGTGTGCTGACTTCCAGGTAGCAGCCTTGCAGATTTCCTGGATATGGGCGTCCTGGAAGCAGCCACCGATGCAGCAGTATGGCGGGTAGAATGAGCTCTTATCCTCTGGGAGGCTCCATGCCCGCCAACTTGTAGCAGAGATCTATGCAGGAGGTGACCCACCTGCTTATCGTCCCGCTTGGCTGCAGGTCTGCCAGAGTGCGGCTTCAGCGTGGGTGACAAACAGCTGCGAACCTCTCCCAATTTCAGCCGTGCGCTCCTTATAATAAGCGAGCCCCTTCTAGGTCCAAAGTATGGAGCCTATTCGCCTCCGAGGTGTGATTGGGGTAGAACACCGGCAGAGTCAACACCTGGTTAAGGTGAAACTCAACACCACCCGGAAGGAATTTGGGTGGGGCGCAGGACAACCTTGTCCCTGTGGAAGACCAGGTAAGGAGACTCAATGCAGAGCGCCTGGAGTTCTCCCATCCTTCTGGCTGACGTGATAGCCACCAAGAAGGCGGTCTTCCACAACAGGTGAGAGTTCACACCTGTGCACTGGTTCAGAATGGCTTGCCCATGAGCTTTGCCAGTCCTAGCAGTAAATCTCACGGAGGTGGAGGTTCTACACCAGAGGAAATGTGATCAAGGCCTTTGAAAAGCGCCATGACTACCTTCTCCTGCGCCACCAACTGCCCCCGCCCGCCTCGGTAAGGAGAGATGGCTGCCAGGTGCACCCTTAGGGTCATCAACCTAAGCCCTTGACTAGAAAGGGACCATAAATAGTCCAAAATGCTTGCGAAGGACAGGAGGAAGGGTCCAAGCCCTTTGCCCTGACACCAAATGGAAAATCTCTTCCATTTTGAAGGCATAGCATTTCCTGGTCGACTCCTGCACGGATGCCTCAACAACACAGGGGACCTCGTCGGAAGACACCCAAGGCCCGGAACTCTAGCCGGTCAGGAACCAGGCGTCAGGTGCAAGGACTGAAGGTCCGGATGGAACACCTTCCCTGATTGACTGAGGCAGGTCCGGCGAGCTGAAGCTGCCCTCGGGAGCCTGGAGCTGAGGCTGAGGAGATCTGGGTACCAGAACTGGCGGGGCCAGTCTGGGGCTATCAGAATCACCTGCGCC
The DNA here is from genome assembly GCA_016271365.2 of Neoceratodus forsteri. Lineage (NCBI taxonomy): Eukaryota > Metazoa > Chordata > Ceratodontiformes > Ceratodontidae > Neoceratodus > Neoceratodus forsteri. Next base: position 623,057,403 of record CM057449.1, read on the forward strand.
TTGTCCCTCCTTGCCTTGAGAAGCACCTTGTGAATCAAGGGAAATGGGGGAAAGGAGTAGAAGAGGCCCGGGGTCCACAGCCCCGAGAAGGTATCCCCCTGCAGCGAGCCCTGCTGAGGGGGGTGGGCATGAAACAGCCCCAGCTTCACGTTCTCCCTGGAGGCAAACAGGTCCACCTGAGGTGTGCCCCAGTGGGAGAACAGATCTTGTACTACCTCCAGCAGGAGAGACCACTCGTGAGATGCAGCCCCTATCCGGCTCAGGGCATCGGCCAGGGTGTTGGAGGCTCCTGCCATATGAATGGCTGGAGATCGCCTCCAGGCTGCGCACACAGTGACCAAATGCGGAGAGCTTCCTTGCACAGAAGCATGGAACGCGTCCCGCCCTGGCGGTTTAGGTAGTACATGGTCGTGGTATTGTCCGTCTGGACTCGGACCACTTGACCCCGGAGAAACGGAGCAAAGGCAGTGAGAGCTAGGCGGACCGCTCGGAGCTCCAGCAGGTTGATGTGGCATCGGGACTCCCGTGGGGACCAGAGGCCGTGCGCCCGGTGTTCCCCCAGATGGGCACCCCAACCCATCAAAGAGGCATTGGTCGATATAGAGACCGTCAGCTCGGGGCGGACAAACGGGATGCCCTCCTGCAGATGAGATGGAACGGTCCACCACCGGAGAGTGTTCCACATCTCCTGGGTCACCATCACTAGCTGGTCCAATGGATCAAGCGTTGTGACCACTGGCTGGCCAGTCCCCACTGAAGGGGGCGCATGTGCCAGCGTGCCCAACAGACCACGCTGGTACAGGCCGCCATGAGACCCAGGCGCAGGAAGTCCCGGGCAGAGCGCGATTGCCCAACCAGAAATGATTGGGCAAAGGAGGTAAGAACCTCGGCCCTGTCCGCCGGAAGCCGTGCTCTGGCTCGAAGAGAGTCGAGCTCTGCCCCGATAAACAGAATCACCTGCTTCGGCTCGAGTTCCGACTTGGCCTCGTTGATGAGAAGGCCGATTTGAGAGCAAACCTGGAGGGCCAGATCTCTGGACCGCTCCACCTCCTGTCTGGAGGGGGCTGCTATCAGCCAATCGTCCAGGTAAGGGTACACCCGGACCCCTCGGCCGCACAGGAAAGCTGTCACCACTACAATGCATTTGGTGAAGACCCTGGGAGCTGGAGACAGGCCGAAGGGCATGGCTTGGAACTCGAAGAGGGATCCCTCCGCCCGAAAGCGAAGGAATCTCCGATGTGACGGACGGATAGGGACGTGAAAGAACGCGTCCTGCAGGTCCAGAGAGCAGAACCACACGCCGTGTTCCAGGGATGGTATTATCTGAGCCAGAGTGACCATCCTGAAGGTTCGAGACCTTAGGAACTTGTTCAGGTCGTGTAGGTCGAGAATGGGGCGCCAGCCCCCCGTCCGTTTCGGAACCAGGAAGTACCTGGACACAAACCCCGGGTCTGAGGGAGGGTCCGCCACCTCCCTGATCACCTCCTTTTGAAGGAGAAGAGCGTGTGACCGGACGAGGCGACAGTAAAGCTGCGGACCCGAGGCCCCGGTGCGGCGGCTCTGAAGAGGCGGGGCCTGCTCGAGATTCTAGGAGGCAGGCCTTTTCCCACCACCTCCAGTACCCACCTGTCCGTGGTAATACAGGGCCAGGCGGAAAGGAAGTGCTGGAGCTGTCCCCCCACGGGGAGAACCTGGGGTGAGGTGACGGGGTTGGGGGCGACACCCCTCAGCCCGTCACTGGGCAGGCTTAGAGGAGGGACCGGCCGAGGGACCTCCTGGGCCTTTACCTCCCTGCTTCCTGTTGGAGGAAGCCCCGGGCTTGGGTTTGGGATGCCAAGCCCGAGCCTGCTGGCCCTGACGTTGCTGGGCCGGACGCGCCGCGGGTGCAGAAGGACGAAAGGGCTTAGGCTGTGGTTTCGGCCTTTGTCCTTCTGAGCGGAAGAGACCGAGTCCAAGGTAGCATTGGACTTCTCGATCCTCTGCAGGTGACCTTCCACCCCAGGGCCGAAGAGGTCAGTCCCCAAAAAGGGAACATCCGCCAACTTGTGCTGGGTATCCGAAGTAAAGGTAGATATCCTCAGCCAAGCCAGACGACGCATGGCCACTGCAGCCACCACAGACCTGGCACATGAGTCCCCAATGTCTAAAGCAGTCTGAAGCTGCTGTTTGGCCACTGCCCTGCCCTGGACCTGCACTTGCCTGACCGTGGTCTGCAGATCCGTGGGAAGATGAGGGACGACCTCATCCAGGGAGCCCAACAGGGCATGAGAAAAATGTGCCATGAGGACGGCCGAACTGGCCTGGCGAAGGCCGAGGGAGGATGCAGCATAGACTTTTCGCCCGGCATAGTCCAATTTCTTGGACTCCTTGTCGGGAGGTTTGTCCACATCCCTAGCATTACAGCACGCGAGGAAAGCTGTCGTGTAAACAACCCTCAGCCGAGGGGTGTTCCGAAAAACCGGACAGAGAACCGGTAGGGACCGCATACTTCCTGGCCATCCTGGCCGAAGGTGCAGGACAGGAAGCAGGGCACTGCCAGAGCTCCAAGGCCGGACCCACTATGGCCTCGGCCACCGGAAAGGCCTCCGTAGGGGAATCCCCTCGGTCCAGAATCTTCATGAGGGGATACCTGGCCCGTTTAGAAACGGGTTCGAGCTTCATCCCGATGGACTCCGAGATGAGCCGAAGCAATCCTAGGAAGGACGAAGGGCTATCGTCCGCCGACTGTCCCCTGAGGACTCCAAGTCCATACGCTTGGAGAAAAGGAAGGAATCGTCCTCGGACTCTGAAGAGTCCTCAAAGAGCTGCCTCGGGCCTGAGTCACCCTCCACCTGCCGAGGCCAGTCGGGAGTGAGGGTGACAGACAGCCTATGGGGCAGTCCCTGAGCCGACCGAGAATTTTTGGTCGGAGCCCCAAATAACAGCTGTGGAGGCGGAGGTTCCACCGGGATCGGTGGGGCAGCTAGATTTGGCCAAACAACCGGACTGAGAACAGGCTCCTTGTGTTTAAAGCGAGGGGTTGTTTAGGCGCTCCGGTGACAGCCATAATGGCCGGGAAGACGACGGGAGTCGGCTATTCCCGGACAGAAGGAGCTGTTGTCACATGAGTTCCTCATATCGTCCGCGCAACTTAGCGCGAAGCCTCCCTCGTCCAGGAGGAAGAGGGCGGCGTAGCGCCGCTTAGCCAGCAGTGCGAGACCGAGACCACCTATGGCGGTAGGATCGTTGTCGGGCCATAAAGAAGTCCGAGATCAAGAACTCGGCTATGCCGAGGACGGGCGAGGGGAGGTGTCCGCTGGAATCGGCACTTCCCTCGTTCGACAATCAACCGAAGGCTCCAGAACCGAAGGCACAGACGAGCCGACGGTATCCACAACTCCCACCAGGGGAGAGGGGATTCTCGGCTTCTCTAGCCGACAACCCGTCCCAACGGGTCGAGAAAAATCTCGACCGCATCGACGGGAGTTTGTCAACTGACCTGACGGGGACACTGTGAGACCAGTGGCCGAAGCCGAGAAGTCGACCGAAGTCGACGGCCGACCACTCGGGGAGAGGGATCTTTCCCGCTCCCAAGAGCGTAGACGGTGAGACTTACCCTTGTCTCTCTTTTTGGACCGAGAAAACGGGCCAGAAGAAGTTGGACCCTCACCTTTAGTCGAGACGGTCAGACAAAGCTCCTTAAAAGATGCCGAATAAGAGGCACCCAGAGAGCGGGACAAATGCCGCAGCCGAGGCAGAAGCGGCCCGCGCCGCCTCCTCTTCCAGGGCGATCATCTGCTCAAGCTGATCCGCCAAGCCCACCGCCGCGGACACCGCCGACCGGGCCTCTTTTGACTTTACCGGAGGAAATCTCTTCTCGGGACACCCCAGTTGCAAGCGGCAGCACGGTCTTCGAGGACGAGGGCCGAAAAGGAAGAGCACAGGTCGCGAGAGTCTCATGGTCGTGCTCAAGCGCCTACAGTAGACGACGTGGAGTGCGGATCCGTCTTCGAGACACTTCTTCTGCCCGCAAGGGCATCTCCGGAAACCGAGTCTATTTGTCCATCGCAGCCGCGAGGGAGAGAAGACCAAGTCTTTTAGCAAAACTTTTAAATTCGAAAATTCAAGGATTAGGAACCAGTCATACATGAGAGCGGTAAGAAGGGAACCCGAAGCTTCCAAGCGTAAGGAAGATCTAGCGCCATGGGCGGAGTAGAGTTTTACCACCCGGGTGGGTGGGAGGAGCCAGCTTGAAGACCTTCCGGCAAGATTTAAAGTGGCAAGGAACCTGCCAATAAGTGTGGATGAACAACATATCCATGTCCCTAGAAATATATTTTTATATATAATCTATCCTGACAGGGAGGACCTAAGTGACCTCCTGCAAAGAGGTGGGGTAAAAGACAGCTTTTAAATTATTCAGTTTTATTTAACTGACGCACTTTTACCTAGACTCTGACTGAGGAAAGATCTTTGGAGCACTTGTAAACAGATATTTTTATAGACATGACCAAAGCTTTTGACCTGGTCAACCATCCCATCCTCCTAGCTTCTCTCAGATCCCTAGGCTTCTCTCCAAATGTCACTGCATGGTTTGGCAGCTGCTTGTCAGATCACACCCAACAAGATAAGTTTAACTCCTCACTCTCTGATTATGCTACCATTAACACTGGTGTGCCACAAGGTTCTATTCTCGGTCCCCTGCTCTTCTCCGTTTATATAAATGGTATTACCTCCAACATACTCCAGCCTGCCTCCCTGTTATATGCAGATGATACAGTCCTTTACGCCAGTGCAAAAAACATTGCTGAAATAAACCAACGTCTTTCCCTAGACTTTCAAGGGGTTCTGCAGTGGCTACTCAGCCATAAACTTGTCTTGAATATATCCAAGACCCAGGCCATGTTATTTGGTTCAAATGCCAAACTCAAACTCTCCCAGCCCACATTCAATGTCACCACCATAAATGGGTCCTCTGTTGGATTGGTAACCTCATTTAAATACCCTGACATAACACACGATCCAACTCTTACTTTTGATCCTCATATTCAACAAACCTGTAAGCTGGCTAACATAAAACAAGGAATGCCCTACCATTCCAGCTATATGCTCACACCCTCAGTGAGGCCTGTCATAGCCCGTGGCATACTCTTCCCGTCACTCACCTATGGGGTTGCAGTGTATGCCTTAGTGGGTAAAACTAGTCTGCAGATGTGGGATGTAACTAACAATAATATCTGTAGATAGGAGTCCTCCGCTCAGAGGAAACATCACTGCCTCCTATACGAGGAGCTAGGGTGGCTTTCTCCGGATGCCTCTAAAAAATTTGCATACAGTTCAACAATAGATAGCATCTGCAACCAAACTCCAAAGCCCTTGGCGGAACGATTTCTCAACCAAACATCTAGATATGGTCAACGCTTGACTAATAATGCCCTTGTACTCATCCCCCGACACCACTCCTTCAAAGGTGCTAGCACCTTCTCCTGTTATGCCCCCCATCACTGGAATTCCCTCCCTCTATCTATACAGCTTGCACCATCCCATGTCTCTCAAGAAATTGCTACGTGACCATCTTGATGATTCCTGCTCCTGTTTCAAACCCCCCTTAGCCCATAACTTTTTTCTCCTAATCCATGCAACCCCTCACCCCAACAACTAACACCGCACTTTCCTCCCGACACCTCCTATGCCCTTGTTTATTACATCTAGCCATCATCACCTTACTTGCCCTATTTTCCTATCCTATCCTATCCCCCCATTATTGCATCTCCACCCTTTCAAGTCCAGATCCGTCCAATATGGTTATTATAGTGGTATTTGTTCAATCATTAGGGGGGTAGAAATGGGGGAGGATGGGAAGAGGGAGGTAAGGTGCCTTCCTGGTGCCACGGCTTGGAGGGACAGGAAGCGAATCCTCAGGATCGTGGGAGGAGCTGCACGAGGGAGGGAGTTGGATGTCATTGTCACCTGGGGACAAATGACCTGGCTAGGAATGGGATCAGAGCAGTGCAAGAGGAGTTTGTAGAGTTGAGAAAGGGCCTTAGACAAGTAGCGCATACGGTAACCTTCTCGGAGGTGCTGCCTGTCTATGGCAAGGGAGATGCTAGAGCAGTTCTCACCAGGAAATTCAATGAGTGGTTGAAAAACTGGTGTGGAGCTCAGGGTTTTGGCTTCATTGGGGACTGGGGAGCCACCTGGAGGAATGCAGACCTATACTGGTGCGATGGTCTGCATCTATCAAGGGGGGAACCAGGATCCTAGGTGAGAAGGTTTAAATGCTTCATTGGCAAGCATTTAAACTAGCAGGGGGCACTGAAAAGAAGCAGGGAAATCTGAGCCTCCCCACAAAACGTGGTGATTAGTGAGGCAAACACAAAGGTACAGAAGTTATTAGGGAACAGAACAGATTTAAATGTAAAAAAAGGCAAAGGCAGTGAGGACAGAAATGGGGCTAAAAGGGGTAAGGCTATCAAGAAGTGGAGGGTGATGAGTACCAATGCCCCGAGTCTGTGTAACAAGCTCCCTGAACTAGTGGCCTTGATGGAAGAGGGTTGCCTGGATATTGTGACAAAAACATGGTACACAGAGAACCATGACTGGGATGTCAACATACCAAGATTCACAATCTACAGGAGGGACAGGGAGGGTAAAAGAGGAGGAGGAGTAGCTCTCTATGTAAAGGAAGGGATCAAAGCAACAGAACTAAAGAGTAAACAGGGAGCAGATGAGGCACTTTGGGTCACCCTGGAGACAGGAAATGGCACCACAATCCGCATGGGGGTTGAATACAGACCCCCCATCTCAGGGGGAGGGAATGGACAAGGAAATGATAGAAGGCTTTCTTAGAATGGCAGAAAAAGGGGAGAGATTGTTGATGGGGGACCTGAATATGCCAGATGTTAACTGAAGCACCTTTGCTGCAGGCACATCCAAGAACAGGGTCATTCTTGATGCCCTACAGGGGGCATGTCTCAGACAGCTAGTATCGGAACCCACTCGGGAGGGAGCAATCTTAGACCTGGTACTTTCAAATGGGGATGGAGAAAGAATCTCAGATTTAGAAGTGGGTAGCCATCTGGGAACAAGCGACCACCAGTGTGGTTCACGATAAACACAGCCATACAATCAAGCCATACAAAAGCAAGAGTACTAGACTTTAGGAGGGCTGACTATGGGGAAAATGAGAGTGCGTCTCAGAAAAGCACTAGCAAACAGGCGAGGAGGAGGGATGGAGGAACAATGGGGAGTGGTCAAAACAGCCATCACAGAGGCAACAAGCATTTGTGTAAAAAAAATCAATAAAACACAACGAAGGAAAAAACTGCTATGGTACACAAAAGAGGTGGCAGGGAAGGTTAAGGAGAAAAGGACAGCATTCAGGAAATATAAGGAAACACAGAAGGAGCAGGACAGAGAACTTTATCAGTTAAAGCAGAAAGAGGCTGGGAAGGCAGTCAGAATAGCAAAGGCCCAAACCGAGGAAAGGATAGCCAATTCTGTTAAGAAGGGGGATAAGACCTTTTATAGGTACATTAGGGAGCGAAGAAAGACCAAAGGAGGGATACTGAAGCTTAATAAAGGGAGGGAATGTGGGTAGGGTGACAGTGAAAAGCAGGGATTCTGAGCGAATATTTCTGCTCAGTATTCACAAAGGAAGAGGAGGGGGAGTTACCTAAACCAAACAAGAGAAACACTCTGAAGATGGGGGTCGGTACCAGTCCATTTACAGAAGAAAGGGTTCTGAAAGAACTAATAAAATTGAAGGTGGACAAAGCAATGGGGCCTTATGGGATTCACCCAATAATTCTAAAAGAACTAAGGGTAGAACTAGTGACATCGCTGACTACTCTCTTTAACAAATCATGGGAGGATGGGGTGGTACCCGAAAGACTGGAGGAGGGCAGATGTGATTCCCTCTTCACAAAAGTGGGAGCAGGACAGAAGCAGGAAACTACAGACCAGTTAGTCTGACCTCAGTGTTAGGGAAAATGATGGAATCGCTTCTGAAGGAAAGAATTGTTGAGTACCTAGAGGCCAGTGGGGCACAGGACCCAAGGCAGCATGGATTCACGATGGGAAGGTCGTGTCAGACGAATCTAATAGATTTCTTTGACTGGATGACCAAAGTAGTAGACCAGGGAGGGGCTGTGGACATGACCTACCTAGATTTTAACAAGGCATTTGATACAGTCCCACACAAAAGATTAATACACAAGATAGCCAGCTTTGGAATGGGTCCCAAGGTGGTAGCCTGGATAAAAAATTGGCTAGACAAAAGGACGCAAAGGGTAGTAGTAAATGGAGTACACAGTGAAGAAAGGAGGGTTACTAGCGGGGTACCGCAGGGTTCAGTACTGGGACCAGTCCTTTTTAATGTCTTTATAAGTGACATTGCAGAGGAACTGGAAGGAAAAGTATGTCTCTTTGCAGATGACACAAAGATCTGCAACAGGGTTGATACACAAGATGGAGTGGAAAGGATGAGAAGGGACTTGGCAAGGCTGGAGGATTGGTCAAATGTATGGCAGCTCAGATTCAATGCAAAGAAGTGCAAGGTAATGCAAATGGGAAACAAAAACCCAGGGGAAGCATATACAATCGGGGGTGCGATACTGACAACAGTAAAAATAGAAAGGGACCTGGGGGTAATTATATCAGATGACCTAAAGGTGGGCAAGCAATGTGAGAAGGCAGTAAGAAAGGCTGGGGGGATACTGGGATGCATAGGAAGAGGCAACAATAGTAGAAAACAGGAAGTTGTTATCCCTCTCTACAGACAGTTGGTGAGACCCCATCTGGAGTACTATGTGCAGTTCTGGAGACCCCATCTCCACAAAGACATGGACAAAGTGGAGGCTGTCCAGAGGAGGGCAACCAAAATGGTGCAGGGTCTGCACCAGAAGACATACGAAGAAAGACTAAAGGAGCTTAATATGTATACTCTTGAGGAAAGAAGGAAGAGAGGGGACATGATAGAAACTTTGAAGTACCTCAAGGGAATTAACAAAGTCCAAGAGGGTAGCATCTTCCAGAAAGAGATGTGCAAGAACAAGGGGGCACAATTTGAAGATAGAGGGGGGACGGCTCAGGGGTAATGTGAGGAAGTATTTTTTCACTATGAGGGTTGTGGATGCTTGGAACAGCCTTCCTGAGGAGGTCGTGGAGTCAAGAACAGTGGGGGACTTCAAGAATGCATGGGACAGGCATAAGGCAGTCCTAGGGGCGGGTAAGAGGAAGTAAGCTGTTGGTTAACTAGGATCTGCAGCTTATCTGTTAGGTAGGAAAATGGTCAGACTAGGTGGGCCAAGCGGTCCTTATCTGCCGTCAAATTCTATGTTTCTATGTTATAATTCTCACCCTTATCCACTTCTTAACTTACTTCCAATCGTCTCTTCATTGTATTTGCTCTTTTATCATTCTATGTTATACACTATTGTTGAATCAATTGTATTTACTGATTTCTACTGCTTCACTGTATTACTATTGTCTAGGCTTTATTTGTTTAGGATTATTTCTGCCTTTTGTCAAACTAATGTTCTGTTAAACTAATGTTTTGTTTCTGTAAACTCCCGAGTCATGCCTGAAAATAGTCATTGCTATGGCTAGTGCACCTTACCCAGTCAACAAAAACTAAATAAATATTTAGAGAGATTTCAAATCTAAGTACTGTAAGTAGGAATGTGCACTGTTTAAACCTTGTTTCTTTTAACAGATTTGTATGTCTGGGGATGTAAGAGTTCTGTATTTTGCGGTTTACATATTTTTAACTATTTTAGTAAAATTATTTTTAGAACTTACTTGGTCTGTCTTTGACTTCTTTTTAGTTGTAAGAAAATATATGGTTATTGCAGATACTAAACATAAGCTTGAATGGTGGTACCAACTGGAAAGAAGAGAGTTTTAAATCTGAGGTCTTTATTAAAGTTTTTTAAGGGTTCATCTCTGTATACCAGGTTAGGTGCCCATAGGCAAAGATATCTGACCCCCCGAAGACAGAAATATCTGAGCCTGTGCACTGGGTACGCTACCAAGAGGTTCACAGTTTGAATCCCTCCAGAACTTGAGATCAAAGACTGATCCGAACTCAAAAAAACAGACAAGAGGGTTACCTTGTCTGTTACTTTGTTCACAAGACTGCACTCAGAGGTTGGCACTTTGGGAGTAGAGGGCATGACCTGCTGAGTGGGTTTGTGACAAGTTATACTGAACAATTTTATTTTACTATTAATAAATCACTTGTTGTGAATTTTACAACTGCTCCTAGTTTTCATGTGCTTCTTGACCTGTGCCTCAATGACAGATGGTGTCAGGCATGGGATGTTTGCTTAATCTCTGAACAAACCGCAGAAATGTTTAACTTACTAAAGACATTTAACAGCACTTTTACCACAGTACCGGGCCAAGCAAAAGGGGTCGAGCACGCAATAGTGACAAGTAATGCTCACTCTACTAGACAAAAAAAATACAGGTTACTCACCTGTAACAGGAGTTCTAGGAATGGTATATGTTGTTCATCCACACTCATTGGCAGTATCCTTGCCGCTTTAAATCTTGCCGGAAGGTCTTCAAGCTTGCTCCTCCCACCCACCCGGGTGGTATAACTCTCGGCTCCGCCCCATGACGCCAGATCTGGCCCGCTGGAAGCTCAGGTTGTGCGTCGAAGCCGAGGAGTCGGAGGAATGTGGAGGGTTGAACATACTATTCCTAGAACTCCTGTTACAGGTGAGTAACATGGTTACTCACCTGTAACAGGAGTTCTAGGAATGGTATATGTTGTTCATCCACACTCATTGGCAGTATCCTTGCCGCTTTAAATCTTGCCGGAAGGTCTTCAAGCTTGCTCCTCCCACCCACCCGGTGTATAACTCTCGGCTCCGCCCCATGGCCTTAGATCTGGCCGCTGGAAGCTCAGGTTGTGCGTCGAGAAGCCGGGAGGAGTCGGGTGAGTCAGGTAGGATGAACAACATATACCATTCCTAGAACTCCTGTTACAGGTGAGTAACCTGTATTTCTAGGACATGGATATGTTGTTCATCCACACTCATTGGCAGACTCCTAGCAGTTCTCCGGAGAGGAGGGAGGCAAGACGCACACCCCCATATACTTACTTGGGAAAGAGACTGAGAACCGAGGCCCCAAAACCAGCATCCCGGCGTGACTCAAGGTCGATGTGGTAGTGGGTAATGAAGGTGTTTGCTGACTTCAGGTAGCAGCCCTGCAGATTTCCTGGATAGGGACGCCCCTGGAAGCAGCCACTGCTGCAGCAGTATGGCGGGTAGAATGAGCTCTTATCCCTCTGGGAGGCTCCATGCCCGCCAACTTATAGCAGAATCTATGCAGGAGGTTACCCACCTGCTTATCGTCCGCTTAGCTGCAGGTCTGCCAGATGCGGCTTCAGCGTAGGTGACAAACAGCTGGCGAACCTCTCCCGAATTTCAGCAATGCCTCCTATAATAAGGCGCCCTTCTAGGGTCCAGAGTATGGAGCCTATATTCGACTCCGAGGTGTGATTGGGGTAGAACACCGGCAGAGTCAACACCTGGTTAAGGTGAAACTCCGACACCACCTTCGGAAGGAATTTCGGGTGGGGGCAGGACAACCTTGTCCCTGTGGAAGACCAGGTAAGGAGACTCGATGGAAAGCGCCTGGAGCTCTCCCATCCTTCTGGCTGACGTGATAGCCACCAAGAAGGCGGTCTTCCACGACAGGTGAGAGAGAGCACACCTGTGCATAGGTTCGAATGGCTTGCCCATGAGCTTTGCCAGTACCAGCAGTAGATCCCACGGAGGTGGGGGTTCCACTGGAGGAAATGTGATCAAGGCCTTTGAAAAGCGCCAGACCACCTTCTCCTGCGCACCGACTGCTTCCCCGCCCGCGCCGTAAGCAGAGATGGCTGCCAGGTGCACCCTTAGGGTCGACGACCTAAGCCCTTGACTAGAAAGGGACCATAAATAGTCCAAGATGCTTGCCAAGGAACAGGAGGAAGGGTCCAAGCCCTTGTTCCTGACACCAAATGGAAAACCTTTTCCATTTGAAGGCATAGCATTTTCTGGTCGACTCACTAGGGACGCCCTCAACTACATTGAGGACCCTCAGCGAAAGACCCAAAGCCTGGAACTCTAGCGCCAGGAACCAGGGCCAGGGTGCAGGGATTGAAGGTCCGGATGGAACACCTTCCCTGATTGACTGAGAGCAGGTCCGGGCGAGCTGGAAGCTGCCGCGAGTCCTGGAGCTGAGACTGAGGAGATCTGGTACCAGAACTGGCGAGGCCAGTCTGGGGCTATCAGAATCACCTGCGCCTGTCCCTCCTCGCCTTGAGAAGCACCTTGTGGATCAAGGGAAATGGGGGAAGGGCGTAAAGAGGCCCGGGTCCATTGCCTCGAGAAGGCATCCCCTGCAGCGAGCCCTGCTGAGGGGGCGGGCATGAAACAGACTCAGCTTCGTGCTCCATGGAGGCAAACAGGTCCACCTGAGGTGTGCCCCAAAGGAGAACAGATGCTGTACTACCTCCGGCAGGAGAGACCACTGTGGATGCAGCCCCTATCCGCTCAGGGCATCGGCCAGGGTGTTGGAGGCCCTGCCACGTGAATGGCTAGGAGATCCGCCCAGGCTGCGCACAGTGACCAAATGCGGAGAGCTTCCTTGCATAGAAGCATGGAGCGCGCCCCGCCCCTGGCGGTTTAGATAGCATGGTCGTGGTATTGTCCGCTCTGGACTCGGACCACTTGACCCCGGAGGAACGGAGCAAAGGCGGTGAGAGCTAGGCGGACCGCCGGAGCTCCAGCAGGTTGATGTGGCATCGGGACTCCGCTGGGACCAGAGGCCATGAGCCCGGTGTTCCCCAGATGGGCACCCCAACCCATCAGAGAGGCATCGGTCGACAGAGAGACCGCCGGCTCGGGCGGATTTAACGGATGCCCTCCTGCAAATGATCTGGAACGGTCCACCACTGGAGAGCTGCACATCCCCTGTGTCACCCGACACAAGCTGGTCCAAGGGATCGAAGCGCCAGACCACTGGCTGGCCAGTCCCTCACTGAAGGACGATGTTCCAGCGGCCCAACGGACCACGCTGGTACAGGCCGCCATGAGACCCAGGAGGCGGAGGAAGTCCCGGCAGGGCGAATTGCCCAACCAGAAATGATCGGGCAAAGGAGGAAAGAACCCTCGCCCTGTCCGCGGAGCCGCCTCTGCTCAAGAGAGTCGAGCTGTGCCCGATGAATAAAATCACCTGCTTCGCCTCGAGTTCCGACTTGGCCTCGCTGGATAAGGAGGCCCAGTTGAGAGCAGACCTGGAGGGCCAGATCTCTGGACCACTCCGCCTCCTTCCTGAGGGAGCTGCTATCAGCCAGTCGTCCAGGTAAGGGTACACCCGGACCCTCGGCGCAAGAGGGAATGCTGTCACCACTGCCATGCATTTGGTGAAGACCCTGGGAGCTGGAGACAAGCCAAGGGCATGGCTTGAATCAAGAGAGATCCTTCCGCCGGAAGCGAAGGAATCTCTGGTGAGACGGACGGATAGGGACGGAAAAACGCTGGCCCTGCAAGTCCAGAGAGCAGAACCACACGCCGCTGCTCCAAGGATGGTATTATCTGAGCCAGAGTGACCATCCTGAAGGTTCGAGACCTTAGGAACTTGTTTAGGCGTGGTAGGTCGAGAATGGGGCGCCAGCCCCTCGTCTGCTTCGGAACCAGGAAGTACCTGGACACAAACCCTGGGTCTGAAAGAGGGTCCACCACCTTCTTACCACCTCCTTCTGGAGGAGGAGCGGTGTCGGCCTCGACGAGCCGCCAGTGAGGCTGGGGATCCCGAAGCCCCGAGGGGCGACGGCCTGAAGGGTGGTGCCTGCTCGGACTCCAGAGGCAGGCCCCTTCCCACCACCTCCAAGACCCACCTGTCCGTGGTAACAGCGGACCAGGCGGAACGGAAGTAGCTGGAGCCGCCCCTCACGGGGACCTAGGGTAAGGTGACGGGATGGGGCGACCCCTCAGCTCCGCCACTGGGCAGGCTTGGAGGAGGGACCGCCGAGGGACCCTGGGCCCTTTCTCCCTGCCTCCTGTTAGAGGAAGCCGTGCTGGTTTGGGATGCCAAGGCCGAGCCTGCTGGCCCTGACGTTGCTGGGCCGGGCCCGCCGGGGGCACAGAAGGACGAAAGGGCTTAGGCTGTGGTTTGCGGCCTTTGTCCTTCTGAGCGGAAGAGACCGAGTCCAAGGTGGCATTGGACTTCTCGATCCTCTGCAGGTGACCTTCCACCCCAGGGCCGAAGAGGTCAGTCCCCAAAAAGGGAACATCCGCCAACTTGTGCTGGGTATCCGAAGTAAAGGTGGATATCCTCAGCCAAGCCCGCCGACGCATAGCCACTGCGGCCGCCACCGATCTGGCACATGAGTCCCCTACATCCAAAGCAGTCTGGAGCTGCTGTTTGGCCACTGCTCCTGCTCCTGGTCCCGCACCTGCTTAACCGTAGTCTGCAGATCGGCGGGAAGATGAGGGATGACCTCATCCAGGAGCCCAACAGGGCATGAGAAAATGTGCCATGAGGACGGCCGAACTGGCCTGGACGGCGGCCGAGAGAGGACGAGCGTAGACTTTTCGCTTGACATAGTCCACTCTTGGACCCTTGTCAGGAGGTTTGTCCACATCCCTGGCGCCACGGCGCCGGAAAACGCTGTCGGTAACCAACCCTCAGCAGAGGGTGTTCCCAAAACCGACAAGGAACCGGTAGGGACCGCATACTTCCTGGCCATCCTGGCCGAAGGCGCAGGGCAGGAAGCAGGGCGCTGCCAAAGTTCCAGTGCTGGACCCACTATGGCCTCGGCCACCGGAAAGGCCTCCGTCGGAGAATCCCCTCGGTCCAGAATCTCCGTGAGGGGATACCGGCCCGCTTGGAACGGGTTCGAGCTCCATCCCGGTAGACTCCGAGATGAGCCAAGCAGTCCTAGGAAGGACGACGGCTATCGCCCATTGGCTGACTCTCCTGAAGACTCCAAGTCCAGTCGCTTGGAGAAGAAGGAGGAATCATCTTCGGACTCGGAAGAGTCCTCAAGAGCTGCCTCTTGGCCTGAACCACCCTTCACCCGCCGA
Source organism: Neoceratodus forsteri (assembly GCA_016271365.2). NCBI lineage: Eukaryota > Metazoa > Chordata > Ceratodontiformes > Ceratodontidae > Neoceratodus > Neoceratodus forsteri. The sequence continues at coordinate 623,072,468 of CM057449.1, forward strand.
GGTCGGTCGGGAGTGAGGGTAACTGATGTCGATGGGGTAAACCCTTAGCGACCGAGAATCCTTGGTCGGAGCCCCAATTGGTGGCTGTGGAGGCGAGGTTCCACCGCAATCGGTGGAGCAGCTGGTTTTGGCCGAACAACCGCCTGGGTATAGGCTCGGCAAGTCGGGGTTGTGTCGGCCGCCCGTGACAGTTACTTAATGGTCAGGGAAGGCGCCGGAGTCGGCTTATTCCCGGCCAGGAGGAGTTGTTGTAACATAAGGTCCTCGCATCAGCCGACGTGATTTACGCCTGAAGCCTCCCCATCCGAGGGAGGAGGACGAGGACGAGCGCGACGCCGCTTATCCGCGGTGCCGAGATCGACCGCCTATGACGGTGGGAAATGCTGGACCGCCGGAGGTCCGAGACCGACCCAGAGTCCCGGAATTCTGGGTCGGTGCAGGGAGGTGTCGGGCCGGAACCGACACTCCCTTCGCGCTCGGAAGGTCCATCCGAGGGCCCGGAACCGGAGGCACAGGCGAGCCCACGGGATCCTCAACTCCTCCCGGGAACCGGAGAGGGGAATTGCAGCTGGCTACAGCTCGCTCAATGGAGTCGAGAAAAATCTCGACTTATCAGTGGGAGTCTCGTCAACTGACCTGACGGGACACTCGTGAGGCCAGTGGCCGGTCTAGCGAAGTCGACCAAGCCGACGGTCGACGGCCCGGGAGAGGGACCTTCCCGCTCCCAAGAGCGCCGACGGAGGGATTTATCCTTGTCCTCTTTGACCGAGAAAAGGTCCAGCAGACGCAGGCCCTTCCTTTAGTGGAGAGGGACAGACAAAGCTCCTTAAAGGAAGCCGCAGGAAGAACCCAGAGAGAGGGATAATGCCGCTGCCGAGGAAGATACGGCCTCGCGCCGCCTCCTCCTCCTTCGAGGGCTTACCATCCGCCGAGCTGATCCGCCGAGGCCAGCCGCTGACACCGCCAACCGGCCTCTGGACTTACACCGAGGGAAACGCCTCGGACGGCCCAGTTGCACCGGGCAGCACGGTCTTCGAGGACGAGGCCGAGAAAGATGAGCACAGGTCGCAAGCTCGCGGGTCGTGCTCAAGGCCTAAGCAGAGACACACGTGGAGTGTGGATCCGCCGAGACATCTCTTCTGCCCGCATGGGCATCTCCGAACTGGAGTCGATTATCCATCGCAGTCATGAGGGATCAAGATCGAAGTCTTTTGCAAAATATTATTTTAAACCGCAAACGGAGAAATAGGAACCAGTCACAAACGCAGAGCGCTAAGGAGGGAACCTGAGCCCAAGCGGTAAGGAAGACCTCAAGGCCATGGGGCGGAGCTGAGTTATACCACCCGGGTGGGTGGGAGGAGCAAGCTTGAAGACCTCGCAAGATTTAAAGCAGTAGGATAGCTGTTAATGAGTGGATGAACATCCATGTCCCTAGAACCTGTATTTCTAGGACATGGATATGTTGTTCATCCACACTCATTGGCAGACTCCTAGCAGTTCTCCGGGAGGAGGGAGGCAAGACGCACACCCCCATATACTTACTTGCTTGGGAAAGAGAGACTGAGAACGAGGCCCCAAAACCAGCATCCCGGGTGACTCAAGGTCGATGTGGTAGTGGGTAATGAAGGTGTTTGCTGACTTCCAGGTAGCAGCCCTGCAGATTTCCTGGATAGGGACATCCCTGAAGCAGCCATCAGCAGCAGTATGCATGGTAGAATGAGCCTTATCCCTCTGGGAGGCCCCATGCCCGCCAACTTATAGCAGAGATCTATGCAGGAGGTTACTCACCTGCTTATCGTCCGCTTGGCTGCAGGTCTGCCAGATGCGGGTTTGCAGCGTAGGTGACAAACAGCTGGGCTAACCTCTCCCCGACTTTCAGCTGCAGCGCCTTTATAATAAGCGAGCTCTTCTAGGGTCCAGAGATGGAGCCTATATTCGCCTCCGAGGTGTGATTGGGGTAGAACACCGCAGAGTCAACACCTGGTTAAGGTGAAACCCGACACCACCTTCTGAAGGAATTTCGGGTGGGGCGAGGGACAACCTTTGTCCCTGTGGAAGACCAGGTAAGGAGACTCGATGGAAAGCGCCTGGAGCTCTCCCATCCTTCTATGGACGTGATAGCCACCAAGAAGGCGGTCTTCCACGACAGGTGAGAGAGAGCACACCTGCATAGGTCTCGAATGGTTTGCCCATGAGCTTTGCCAGTACCAGCAGTAGATCCCACGGAGGTGGGGGTTCCTCGTGACTGAGGAAATGTGATCAAGGCCTTTGAAAAGCGCCAGACCACCTTCTCCTGCGCTACCGACTGCTTCCCCGCCCGCGCCCGCAAGCAGAGATGGCTGCCAGGTGCACCTCAGGGCTCACGACCCAAGCCCTTGACTAGAAAGGGACCAAATAGTCCAAGATGCTTGCCAAGGAACAGGAGGAAGGGTCCAAGCCTTGTTCTGACACCAAATGGAAAACCTTTCCATTTGAAGGCATAGCATTTTCTGGTTTGACTTACGGACGCCTCAAATACATTGAGGACCTCGTCGGAAAGACCCAAGGCCTGGAACTCTAGCCAGCCAGGAACCAGGCCGCAGGTGTAGGGATTGAAGGTCCGGATGGAACACCTTCCCTGATTGACTGAGAGCAGGTCCGGGCGAGCTGGAAGCTGCCACGAGTCCTGGAGCTGAGACTGAGGAGATCTGGGTACCAGAACTGGCGAGGCCAGTCTGGGGCTATCAGGACCACCCGCGCCTTTGTCCCCTCGCTTTGGAGAAGCACCTTGTGGATCAAGGGAAGTGGGGAAAGGCGTAAGAGGCCCGGGTCCATTGCCTCGAGAAGGCATCCCCTGCAGCGAGCCCTGCTGAGGGGGCGCATGGAACAGACTCCAGCTCGCTTCTCCACGGAGGCAAACAGGTCCACCTGAGGTGGCCCAAAGGGAGAATAGATGCTGTACTACCTCCGTAGGAGAGACCACCGTGGGATGCAGCCCCATCCGCCCAGGGCATCGGCCAGGGTGCTGGAGGCCCTGCCACGTGAATGGCTAGGAGATCCGCCAGGCTGCGCACGAAGTGACCAAACGTGAGAGTTTCCTGCATAGAAGCATGGAGCGCGTCCCGCCTCTGGGCGGTTTAGAAGGCATGGTCGTGGTATTGTCCGCCTGACTCGGACCACTTGACCTCGGAGGAACGGAGCAGCAGGTGAGAGCTAGGCGGACCGCCGGAGCTCCAGCAGGTTGATGTGGCATCGACCCCGTGGGACCAGAGGCCATGAGCCCGTGTTCCCCCAGATGGGCACCCCAACCCATCAGAGAGGCATCGGGTCGATAGAGAGACCGCTGCTCGGGCGGATCAACGGGATGCCCTCCTGCAAATGAACGGAACGGTCCACCACTGGAGAGCGCCCATCCCCTGTGTCACCGACACAGCTGGTCCAAGGGATCGTAGCTGCAGACCACTGGCTGGGCAGATCTCCACTGAAGGGGACGTGATGTTCCAGCTGGGCCCAACGGACCACGCTGGTGCAGGCCGCCATGAGACCCAGGAGGCGAGGAAGTCCCGGTAGGAGCGCACTGCCCAAACCAGAAATGATCGGGCAAAGGAGGAAAGAACCCTCGGCCCTGTCCGCACGGGAGCCTGGTCTCAAGAGAGTCGAGCTGCGCTCGATGAATAGAATCACCTGCTTCGCTCGAGTTCGACTTGGCCTCGCTTGATAAGGAGGCCCAGTTGAGCAGACCTGAGGGCCAGATCTCTGACCACTCCGCCTCCTTCCTGGAGGGAGCTACATTGGCCAGCCGCCCAGGTAAGGCACCCGACCTCGGCGCTTAGGGAATGCGTCACCACTGCCATGCATCGGTGAAGACCCTGGGAGCTGGAGACAAGTCAAGGGCATGGCTTGAACTCTAAGAGGGATCCTTCCGCGAAGCGGAAGGGAATCTTCAGTGAGACGGACGGATAGGGACGTGAAAAACGCGGCCCTGCAAGTCCAGAGAGCAGAACCACACGCTGCCCAAGGATGGCATTATCTGAGCCAGAGTGACCATCCGGAAGGTTCGAGGACCTTAGAACTTGTTTAGGTCGTGGAGGTCGAGAATGGGGCGCCAGCCCCCGTCTGCTTCGAACCAGGAAGTACCTGGACACAAACCCTGGGTCTGGAAGGAGGGTCCACCACCTCTTACCACCTCCTTCTGGAGGAGGAGAGCGATGTCGGCTCGACGAGCCGCCAGTGAGGCTGGGGATCCCGGCTTCCGAGGGGCGACGGCCTGAAGGGTGGTGCCTGCTCGAGTTCCAGAGGCAGGCCTCTTCCACCACCTCTCAAGACCCACCTGTCCGGGTAACAGCGACCAGGCGGAACGGGAAGGCGGAGCCGTCTCTTCACGGGGGACCTTAGGGGTAAGGTGACGGGATGGGGGCACCCTCAGCTCGACACTGGGCAGGCTTGGAGGAGGGACCGCCGAGGGACCCTGGGCCCTTTCCTCCCTGCCTCCTGTTAGAGGTAGCCGGACGGCTTGGGTTTGGGATGCAGGCCGAGCCTGCTGGCCCTGACGCCATGGGCCGGGCGCAAGGCTGTGAAGGACGCAAAGGGCTTAGGCTGTGGTTTGCATGCCCTTGTCCTTCTGGAGCGGAAGAGACCGAGTCCAAGGTAGCATTGGACTTCTCGATCCTCTGCAGGTGACCTTCCACCCCAGGGTCAAGAGGTCAGTCCCTAAAAGGGAACATCCGCCAACTTGTGCTGTATCCGGCGTAAAGGTGGATATCCTCAGCCAAGCCCGACGCATAGCCACCGCGGCCGCCACCGATCTGGCACATGAGTCCCCTATATCCAAAGCAGTCTGGAGCTGCTGTTTGGCCACTGCCCTGCCCTGGTCCCGCACCTGCTTAACCGTAGTCTGCAGATCGTAAGGGAAGATGAGGGATGAACTCCTCCAGGGAGCCCAACAGGGCATGAGAAAAATGGAGGACAGCCAACTGGCCTACAAGGCCGAGAGGACGCAGCGAGACTTTTCGCCTCCGGGAGCATAACCAATCTTCTTGACTCTTGTCAGGAGGTTTGTCCATCCCTGGCGCCAGCCGCGCCGCCGGAAAACGCTTGTCGGTGCAACCAACCCCCTGAGCAGAGGGGTGTCTTAAACCGGACATGGAACCGTAGGGGACCGCATACTTCCTGGCCATCCTGGCCAAGGCAGGGCAGGAAGCAGGGCGCTGCCAAAGCTCCAGTGCCGGACCCACTATGGCCTCGCCACCGGAAGGCCTCGTCGGAGAATCCCCCCGGTCCAGAATCTCCGTGAGGGGATACCTGGTCTGCTTGGAACGGGTGTCGAGCCCATCCCGGTAGACTCCGAGATGAGCCAAGCAGTCCTAGGAAGGACGACGGGCCATCGCCCATTGACTGACCTCCTGAAGGACCCAAGTCCAGTCGCTTGGAGAAAAAGGAGGATCATCTTCGGACTCGGAAGAGTCCTCGAAGAGCTGCCTCTGGCCTGAGCCACCCTTCACCTGCCGAGGTCGACCGAGTGAGGGTAACTGATGAGCCGATGAGGTAGACCCCAGCCGATCGAGAATCCTTGGTCGGAGCCCAACGGTGGCTGTGGAGGCGGAGGTCCACCGAATCGGTGGAGCAGCTGGTTTTGGCCGCATAACCGCCTGGGTATAGGCCCTCGGATAAGTCGAGGGGTTGTGTCGGCCGCTCCGTGACAGCTTAATGGCCGGTAAGGCGACGGGTCGGCTTATTCCCGCCAGGAGGAGCTGTTAGCAACATAAGGTCCTCGCACTGGCCAACGCACTTACGCCAAGCTCTCCTCATCCGAGGAGGAGGACGAGGACGACGGCGACGCCGCCACCGCGTGCCGAGACCGGAGACCGCCTTGGCGACGGTGGGATCGGCTGGACCGCGAAGAGGTCCGAGACCGAGACGAGTCCCACTCGAGGCTGTGCGGGAGGTGTCGGCCGGAACCGCACTCCTTCGCCTCGGATGGTCCATCCGAGGCTCCGGAACCGGAGGCACAGGCGAGCCCACGGGATCCTCAACTCCTCCCGGGAACCGGGAGAGGGAATCTCGGCTGCTAAAGGCGACAGCCCGTCCAATGGGTCGAGAAAAATCTCGACTTCATCGGTGGGAGTCTCGGTCAACTGACCTGACGGGACACCGTGAGGCCAGTGGTCGAAGCCGAATGGGGTTCGACCAAGCCGACGGTCGGACGCCCGGGAGAGGACCTTCCCGCCTCCCAAGAGCTACGACGGAGGGATGGCCCCTGTCCCTCTTTTGGACCGAGAATAAGGTCCAGCAGACGCAGGCCCTTCCCTTTAGTGGAGAGGGACAGACAAAGCTCCTCAAAAGAAGCCGTGTAGGAAGAACCCAGAGAGAGCGGATAAATGCCGCTGCCGAGGAAGATACGTACCCGCCGCCTCCTTCGAGGGCGACTCATCCGCCGAGCTGATCCGGGCCGAGCGTCATTGCCGCTGACACCGCTAACCGGGCCTCCTGGACTTCACCGAGGGAACGCTCGGACGGCCCAGTTGCAATCGGGCAGCACGGTCTCGAGGACGAGGCCGAGAAAGATGAGCACAGGTCGCAAGCCCGCGGGTCGTGCCCAGGCCTACAGTAGACACACGCGGAGTGTGGACCGTCCGAGACATCTTCTGCCCGCATAGGCATCTCCAAACCGGAGTCGATTGTCCATCGCAGTCAGGTGGGATAGAAGACTCAAGTCTTTTTGCAAAATTTATTTTAAACCGCAAACGGAGAAATAGGAATCAGTCACAAACGCAGAGCGCTTATGAGGGAACCTGAGCTTCCAAGCGGTAAGGAAGATCTAGCGTCATGGGGCGGAGCCGAGAGTTATACCACCCGGGTGGGTGGGAGGAGCAAGCTTGAAGACCTTCCGGCAAGATTTAAAGCGGCAAGGATACTGCCAATGAGTGTGGATGAACAACATATCCATGTCCCTAGAACATACAGATTACCCGAGCGGTTAAAAGCTGACATGGTTAAAGAAATACAAAAAAAACAAAATCAAAGAACTGGTTGTCACAGAAGAGCTGAGAAGTGCTTGGTCATCACCAATGGTGACTGTAAACAAAAAAGAAGGGGGTGTAAGAATATGCCTTGATTTTAGGAAACTTAAATCAAGTGTCAGAATTTGACAGTTATCCTATGCACAGAACAGATGATTTGGTGGACAGACTGGAGTGTTCCAAATATATCAGTATTCTCGATCTGACCAAAGGTTACTGGTAAATCCCCCTAGCTAAAGAATTCAGAGACAAACCTGCATCTGCCACTCCTATAGGATTCTATCAGTTCACCAGTTTACATGACGCACCCGCTACATTCCAGCAGTACATGGATGTAATTTTATCACCTCACACTAGTTATTGTGCTGCATACCTGGATGATGACCTGGTGTACAGTCCAGACTGGAAAAGCCGCCTGAACACCTAAGAGCAGTTGTCGAAGCTATCAAAAATGCAGGTCTGATTATTAATACTACCAAATGTGCACTGGGCATGCAGGAAACCAGATATTTGGGCTACATGTTGGAAAATGGAGAAATTAAGCCAGAGGTTTCTAAAATAGAAGCTGTAGCTAACAGCTCTGTCCCTAAAACAAAGCAACATGTCAGGCCATTTTTAGGGCTGGTAGGTTCTTATCGGAGAGATTTGTTCCCAACTTTGCAGAGTTAGCTACTCCCCTCATAGAGCTCACGAAAAAACGGTACCCGAATAATATGAAATGGTCCCCAGAGTGTGAAGAAGCTTTTCAAAATATTAAGACTACATTATGTTCGGTCCCAGTTGTTAAGAAGCCCAGACTTGAGAAAATACAGGTTACTCACCTGTAAAGTACAGTTACGTAAGAACTTACCGTAACAGCAGATCTTCGAGAACAGCTCTTGCAGCAGTTTACACCATTAGGACTGAAGCTGGCAGTTGTCAGGACCCAGCGGAAAATTCTAGCTAGCTATCTTCAGCGGGACCGCACTACGCCGTCCCGCCCGACGCCAGGCGAGATTATAAGGCGAGTCCCACCAGATTCCCCAGTTCTCCCACTGGACACTTCCGGCCGCAGGATGACATCACAATGGGAGACCGAGGATCCACCGTCAGAAGACAAAAAGGGAATAAATCCCTGTTAGAAAAGTCTTAAGCCATGCCTCCTCCAAGGGGGAAGGTGGTCGGGAAGGTACCTGCTGCAAGAGCTGTTCTCGAAGATCTACTGTTACGGTAAGTTCTTCCGTAACTGTACTATCTTACTTCTAGATACAGCTCTTGCAGCAGGTTACACCATTAGGGACTGATTTCCAAGCACAGCTGTAACGCCTCAGGAGGAGGAAATTCAAAAGAACATTCCAGGCCTCAAATGTAGGACAGGAGACCCTGCAGCACTGCCAGGCCGAAGCCTGCTCTTCGCCTTGAAGCGATGTCCAGGCTATAATGCCTGATAAAGGTATGAACAGAACTCCAAGTGGCAGCAGCACAAATAGCAGAGGTGGAGACGTTCCGAAGAGCTGCAAAGGAAGTGGCCACACCCGTAGTGGAATGTCCCTGGACTGCTCCAGGGAGGGGCTTCCTTTTGATATCATAACAGAATGAGATGCACTGGACAAGCCAGCGAGACAGGGACTGTTTGGAAACTGGATGGCCCATCATCCTTTCAGAAAAGGAAACGAAGAGTTGTTCAAGAACGGTCATTAGTTCTGCTTCAGGTAGTATCTTAAGCTATGTGAACATCCAGGGTGTGAAGTGCTCATCTCTGTTGGAATAATTAGGAAAATAAACCGGTAGGTCAATATCCTGATTGAGAGTGAGTGTGGAAACCACCTTAGGCAAGAAATACAGGTTACTCACCTGTAACAGGAGTTCTAGGAATGGTATATGTTGTTCATCCACACTTATTGGCAGGTTCCTTGCCGCTTTAAATCTTGCCGGAAGGTCTTCAAGCTAGTCCTCCCACCCCACCCGGTGGTAAACCTCGGCTCGCCCATGACACCAGATCTGGCCGGCTGGAAGCTCAGGTTGTGCTGCTAGCCGGGAGGTCGGGTGGGTTCTGTGGATGAACAACATATACCATTCCTAGAACTCCTGTTACAGGTGAGTAAAGTACAGTTACGTAAGAACTTACTGTAACAGTAGATCTTCGAGAACAGCTCTTGCAGCAGGTTACACCATTAGACTGAAGCCGCCAGGCGCCAGGACCCCACGGAAAATCTCTAGCTAGCTAACTATAGTAGGACCGCCCGGACGCCGGTCCCGTCCCGGCGTCCAGGCGTGGTACAAAAGGCGGTCCCGCCAGACTCCCAGTTCTCCGCCGGAGACTTCTTGCCGCAGGCTGACATCAAATGGGAGACCTAGGATTCAGCTCAGAAGACAGAAAGATAACAATTCTCTGCTCAGAAAGACTGAGCCATGCTTCCTCCAAGGGGGAAGGTGGCGGAAGATACCTACTGCAAGAGCTGTACCAAGATCTACTGTTATGGTGAGTTCTTACGTAACTGTACTATCTTACTCGAGACACAGCTCTTGCAGCAGGTTACACCATTAGGACTGATTCCAAGCAGTAACGCTGTCAGAAAAACCGGGAGGAGGAAATTAAAGGATAAAAACCAGGTCCTGAACCTAGGACAGGAGACCCTGAAGCACGGCCAAACCAAAATCAGCCCTTCACGAGAGGCGTGTCCAGGCTATAATGCCTGATAAAGGTATGCACAGAACTCCAAGTGCAGCATATAGCAGAAGTGGAAACATTTTTGAGCTCCGTAAAGGAAGTAGCCACCCCTCTAGTGGAATGACCCCGGACTGAACCTCGAGGGGCTTTTTGTTTGATACCATAACAGTGAGAAATACACTGGACAAGCCAGCGAAAAGGGACTGTTTGGATACTGATTGGCCCATCATTCTCTCAGAGAAGGAAATGAAAAGCTGCTCAAAACTATGAAAGGACTGAGTTCTGTTGAGGTAAAACCAGGCTGCGGTGAACATCCAGGGTATGGAGCAGAGCCTCTATTAGAGTAGTTCAAGTAGACCGGAAGGTCGATATCCTGGTTCAGAGGAGGAAGAAACCACCTTAGGCAAGAATTTAGGTTCATTCCCCTGGGATACTGTCCCGTGGAAACTAAATAAGGCTCTTGCACATGAGAGCTGAAGTTCAGAAATCTTTCTTGCCGAGGTAACAGCAACTAAAAACAACGCTTTCCACTTATAGAAAACGAGCTGCAATCCGCTGGCAGGTTCAAAGGGGGGAAGCGTGAGCTGTTCAAGGACAAAAAGCAAATCCCATGGAGGCACAGGGTCTCTAATAGGAGGCCTAAGGTGCAACACTCCCCTAAGAAATTCCCGAGAGGCGTCCACCTGAGCCACTGTACGATTTCCCACCGGGAGGTAGGTAAAATAGCACAGAGGTGCACTTTAATAGAGGGAGTGGCTGAACCCGAATGAGAGGAGAGCAAATATTCTAATATTACTCCCACAGGACAACCTAAAAGGGGAAGGTCGCTGCTGCGTGACCATACACCAAAACGGCGCCATTTCATGGCGTACGTCGCTTCGTTGCTGGCTTTCTGGCTACAGAAAGGACTGCAAATCCTCTCAAGTAGACCTCTGTGACGCAAAAATGGCTAAGTGTCTTGTAGGAGCCATGGCATGGTTTCAAGGAACGAGGGTCCGTGTGACAAGTGAACCTTCTCCTGAGACAGTAAGGGAGCTGAGGTAACGAGCGGGTTTCCCAGATCAGTTGAATCAACAAAGGAACCAAATGTGTCTGGGCCATAATGGGGCTACTAGGATTAATATTGTGGCTCCCTCGCAGTTTGAGAACTCTCTGGATCAACGGGAAAGGAGGGAAAGGAGGAATCTGTTGCCCAGGAGAGGATATTGCTGGCCTCGCCAGAAAACACCAGTTCCTGGATCTAGCGTAGCAAAACTCGTGGGGCAGTTTTGGCGTTGATGGGAGGCGAACAAGTCTAGATCTGAGTTCCCCATCTAAGAAACAGATCCTCTGCTACCTCTTGAAGGAGTTCCTCATTCGGGACTCTGGCCTGAGAACCACCAGGCCGCCTGCAACCGTGTTGTCCACTCCAGGAACGCGGCACAGTGATCAGACTACTGTTCGATTACCTCCAATCCCACTCTCATGGCCTCTCCAAAGGGGTAAGAGGTGCGCCTGTTTGTTGAGGTAATACATCACCGCCGTGGTTGTCTGTCTGAAGCAGAAGGCGAAGAGTACACGTGGGATAATAGATCGAAAGGGCCTCGTGGCGGGCATAGAGGACCGCTTCATTTCCAGCACGCTGATGTGAAGGTGAGTTTCATCTGGGTCCACGCATTCCTGGGACTTTACCCTCCCCAGGTGTGCTCTCACCCAAGACCGGAAGTGCCTGTGGTGAGGGTGACCTCCGGGACGGCGCATGAACGGGATTTGATGAGAGCTTAATTTCGGGGCCAGCCACTACTGCCAGTCTTGAATCACTGAATTCGTGGAGTCTGACCGGATGCCGTAAGTGGTCTTGCCTTTGGTCCCATTGCACTTTTTGAGCATCCACCGAGTAATGCGCATGTGGAGTCTTTGCGAAGGGGATGTAGGAATGGCCGCAGCTATGTGTCCGGCAAGCAAAGGACCCACCTGGCAGGTGACAACCTTGCTTAGTGATAGGTCCCTTGTCGAGGGATCTGATGCGCCCGCTTCTGTCGGCCGGAAGAAAGGTCTTCCCTAACATGTCCAGAACTGCCCTATGAACTGCAGTTTCTATGACGTGACCAGAGAGACTTCTCGTATTTATGAGGATGTCTAGGATCGACAGATCCTGGGTGCTCTTGATTGCAAGAAGTAACGCCTCTGGAGGTGGCCATGAGAAAGTTCAGTCGTCCAGGTATGGAACATGTAGTGGCCCTGTCTCTCAGAGACGCTGCACGACTCATGCACTTGGTAGAGACCCTCGGTTGCGGAAAGACAGTCCGAAAGGAAGGGCTCGGACTGAAGGTGGTGGTCGAAATCAAGCGTAGGAACCCCTTTAGCGCCTGAGCATAGGGATGCAGGTAGGCATCCTGTATGTTCAGAGACGCTAAAAGAAGGGCCCTGTTTTAGCATGGGATAGCCCTAAGGGTCACCATGAATCTCTTGTGGACCCACATTGAGGTCACTGAGGTCCAAGATTGGACGGAGGTCCTCTGTTTTCTTGGGAACCAGGAAGAAGTGGGAATAGTATCCTAGTCCCTCTGAGCTTTCTCGGGACGCTCTCATCGCCCTTCTGTAGTAGCGCCGGTACTTTGCCAGATCAAGGCTTTGTGCTGACCCTGATACCGGGAGAGCAAAGGAGGCTCTTAGGGTGGCTTTCATGAATTCATAAAGTGGCCCAGACTGACTGACTGAAGAACCCACCTGTCGGTGGTAATGGCCTGCCATCCCGGCAGGAAGTTCGCACGTACTCTCACTATAAACCCTGCTGATCCTGAGGGCGGGCTGGCAAGGAGTCAGGCTGTGGCGTCAGATGGACCCGCTGGCTGGGCCTGGCTTAGGGAGAACGCTGGCTCGCTGGCGGGTGTTTGCCCCTGAGCCTTTGACGGAAACCAGAGCCCTCTGAGGTGCAGCAGAGTGGTCTGTTGTCTGATGTCTACATGACGAAACGGCTTTGGTCTTACGGTGAAATTACTTTAGGTCGGGGTACATGGCCTGAATCAATTTTACCGCCCCCGGTTCTTTTGAGTTTGGTAAGGATCTTTTCTGTAGGATTACCAAACAATACTTCCTCAGTGGGCTACCTAAGATAAGTCTTTTGGACAAATTGGGTAAAACCGGAGACGTAACCAAGAGGTCTGGATAAACGCCAGAAGCTGCTGTCTGGCCGATGAGTCCGCTGGAGTCACACGCGTTCTTAGCACTTGGTCCCTATCGCTGAACCCGCACGGAGGAGCTTGAAGCATTTCTCCTTCTGCTCACTGGCATCTTTTTTCTTACGCTCAGACCCTGTTCCCCAAAGCGTTTGGAATCTGAACTACGTACAATAGTTCAGGATCTGATGGCGAGGTAGCGGAAGCATACGCAGCCACCCATGCGCCTCCAGTTGTTTGACTCTGGGTCCGTGGCAGGGTGCTCAAATGTTGTGGCCTCAGACCGGGTCATTGAGGTTGTGATGACCAGAGAATCGGCACTGAGGATGCTGCGCTGGTACGGCGCCCTTAGAGCCTTTCAGCAAGCGATCAGCTTTCTCGTCTCGCTGGAGCGTAGTGTACGCCCACGCAGCCTTGGTGACGCCCACTTAAAGTGTCAACCAAGGGTGGTCCCGCACAGGCTTGGGTCCTTTTGCCAAGATATTTGGCGAGTTTGACTCTTTCGGGTCTAAGCTCAGCATCCCATCCCATGTTCTCTTGTATATGTCTCATAATATCAAGGAACGAGGGATCATCCGGAGAGACTAGGCATCTCACTGTGGGTCCGGAGAAGGGATGAGAGGGATGTAATTCAGAGGTGAGTGTTCGATCCTGCGTGTCCGCTGAAGGCGTAACGCCATGCGCTCCTGGATCTCTTGGGCTGGGTGATCCAGCAGAGATTGATGGAGGTCTCCTGCTTATCAGGTCTCCCCTGGGAGGGGTTCTAGGCCTCGGGAGAGGAATGACGCTCGCCTGGCCGTTGGCGGTAGGGGTGTGGACCGGAGTAGAGGAGGAGGAGGAGGAGGAGGAGTAGGAGGAGGAGGGGAACCATTTTTTATGGTATCCTACCAGTAGGTGAACAGATTTTCACTACTAGAGAGAGGCCCGACACGGCCCGCCGGTGGGCGTCGCCGGGTTCCGCCGGCTCCACAGGGGCTCTGGTAACGGCGATCCCTGGGAGTACTTACAGGACCGGGTCACCCGCCTGGTCCTCGGCTGTTCTAGGTCCTCCTCGATAGAGGTTCCTGACCGATGGTGGTCGGAGGCAACAGGGCCTTTCTTTCAGGAGGGGCGGGCGCGTCCCCTACCGGGCGTCCGCTGGATGTGCCGGCCGGGCGCCGGTCGCCGGGGTCGACTGGCGGCTCCAGGGAAGAAGGGCGCATCGGTTGACGGTCGTCGAGCCGTGCCTGGGCTACAGGCCTTTAAAGGCGGAGCCCAACGCCTTGCGTGAGGCACCGACGAAGATCTGGACGCTGGTACCGAGGGAGCAGGAACCGACTTTGCGGTGGTGATGGTGTCGTTCTCGTCTTCGCTTGCTGCCCCTGAAGGAGGGCGCCCCATGGATTTCTCCTGAGAAGAAGGTTTCTTGATTGCAGCCGGGGAGATTTTGAACCGAGCTACGGGACCAACCCTTAGAAGGTGGACCTGAAGGGCCTTCTCCTTCTCTTCTCCGCTGCGGTTGTGGACCCTGGAGCTTTCCCTCTGAGGACATGTTTCTTCAGTTGTTCTCCAGAAGAAACGCTGCAAAGTTTCTCTGACGCCGGATCCGGTAATGCTATTGAACCCTTGGCAAGAAGGACAGGCCCGGTATCGTGGTCTGGGCCTAGGCGTCTGACCAGGCCGTGTGGGGTCCTTGAACGGGATCTGCTTTCCACAAGCCGCATCACGTATGGCCCGGGTTGGTGATGACATCAAGATCTTGCTTGTAGGAAGATTCGAAATTTTATAGAAAGAACTATTCATTGCCGTGGCTTGCAACTGGTAAATCAAGGGGTCAGGTACAAGTCGACGGCGGAAAAGAATTGGGAATCTGGCGGGCCCGTTTTTGTACCACGCCTGACGCCGGAGGCGGACCGACGCCGGGCGGTCCTCTGTAGTTAGCTAGCTAGAATTTTTCCGCGTGGTCCTGGCGCCTGGCCGTGCTTCAGTCCTAATGGTGTAACTTGCTGCAAGAGCTGTGTCTCAGCAAGATCCTGTATTTCTAGGACATGATATGTTGTTCATCCACACTTATTGGCAGACTCTAGCAGTTCTCCGGGAGGAGGGAGGCAAGGCCATACCCCTAATACTTACTTGGGGAACAAAGATTGGAGAACCGAGGCCCCAAAACCAGCATCCCGGTCGTGACTCAAGGTCGCAGTGGTAGTGGGAATAAAGGTGTGTGCTGACTTGGGGTGCCCTGCAGATCTCCTGATAGGACATCCCTGGAAGCAGCCACCGATGCAGCAGTATGGCGGTAGAATGAGCTTTATCCCTCTGGGAGGCTCCATGCTTCACAACCTCAGCAGAGATTTATGCAGGAGGTGACCCATCTGCCTATCGCCTGCTTGGTTGCAGGTCTGCCAGGTGCGGTTTGTGCCGTAGGGTGACAAACAGCTGGCTGAACCTCTCCCGACTCCAGCTGCAAGGCCTCTTATAAAGCGAGCTCTCTAGGTCCAGAGTATGGAGCCATATTCGGCCTCCGAGGTGTGATTGGGGTAGAACACCGTGGCAGAGTCAACACCTGATTAAGGTGAAAACTCCCACACCACCTTCGAAGTAATTTCGGTGGGGGGAGATTAACCTTGATCCCTGTGGAAGACCAGGTAAGGAGACTCTATGCTTAGCGCCTGGAGTTCTCCCATCCTTCTGGCTGACGATAGCCACCAAGAAGGCGGTTTTCCACCACAGGTGGGGGACCACACCTGTGCATTGGTCTGAATGGCTTGCCCATGAGCTTTGCCAGTACCAGCAGTAAATCCCACGGAGGTGGGGGTTCCGCACTGGAGGGAAATGTGATCAAGGCCTTGGAAAGCGCCTCACCACTTTTTCCTGGCGCCACTGACTGCTGACCGCCCGTACTGTAAGCAGAAATGGCTGCCAGGTGCACCCAAGGGTCGCTTCACCCAAGCCCTTGACCAGACAGGGACTATAGATAATGCCCAAAATAGGACAGAAAAGGGTCCAACTTTTTCCCGACACCAAATGGAGAACCTCTTCCATTTGAAGGCATAGCATTTTCTGGTCGACTTACGGGACGCCTCAATGACGCTGAGGACCGTTCGGAAAGACCCAAGGTCTGAACTGTAGCCAGGAACCAGGTCATCAGGCAGGGATTTGAGGTCCTGATGGAACACCTTCCTGATTGACTGAGAGCAGGTCCGGTGAGCTGGAAGCTGCCGCGAGTCCTGGAGCTGAGACTGAGGAGATGTCTGGTACCAGAACTGGCGAGGCCAGTCTGGGGCTATCAGAATCACCTGCGCCTTGTCCTCCTCGCCAGCAGGACCCTGTGGAATCAGGGGAACGGGGGAAAGGGTCAAAGAGGCCGGGTCCACGGCCTCGAAGGCATCCCCTGCAGCGAGCCCTGCTGAGGGGGCGGCATGAACAGCTCAGCTTCGCTGCTTCCTGGAGGTAAACTGGTTGATCCATGAGGTGCCCCAGCGGAGAACAGGTTTCGTACTATTCGCGCAGGAGAGACCACTCGTGGCGATGCAGCCTCATCCGCTCAGGGCATCGGGCCAGGGTGTTGAGGCTCCCTGCCACATGAATGGACAGGAGATCCAGGCTGGCGCATCTTGGTGACCAGATGCGAGCTTCCTTGCATAGAGGCAAGGAGCGCTGCCCGCCTCTGGCGGTTTAGATAGTATGGTCGTGGTATTGTCCGCCTGACCGGACCACTTGACCCCGGAGGAATGGAGCAAAGGTGTGAGAGCTAGGCGATCGCACGGAGCTCCAGCAGGTTGATATGGCATCGCCCCATCGGGACCAGAGGTCAAGCGCCTGTGTTCCCCTTAGATGGGCACCCCAACCCATCAAAGAGGCCGGTCGATAGAGAGACCGTCGCTCGGGCGGACAAACGGGATATCCTCCTGCAGATGGACGAACGTCCACCACTGGAGAGCTGCCCACATCTCCTGGTCGCCCACACGCCGCTGGTCCAGAGGGTCGCACGCTGGACCACCGGGCCGGCCAGACCACTGGAGGGGGCGATGTGCCAGCGTGCTCAACGGATCACGCCGGTACAGGCCATAAGACCCAGGAGTCGAGGAAGTCCCGGCAGGAGCGATTGCCCAACCAGAAATGATTGGGCAAAGGAGGTAAGAACCTCGCCTCTGTCCGGGATTTTGGCCTGGGTTCTAAGAGAGCCCAGCCTGCCTCATGAAGGATATCACCCAAGCTCGCCTCGAGTTCCCGACTTGGCCTTGCTGGGACCAGGAGTGCCTCAGTTGAGAGCAAACCCGAGGGCCAGATTTCTCAATCAGCCCACCTCCAACCCGGGAGGGGTTGCTATCAGCCAATCGGCCCAGGCACACCGGACCCCTCGCGCCTCGAGGAAAGCTGTCACCGCTGCAATGCATTTGGTGAAGACCCTGGGAGCTGAAGAAAGGTCCAGGGCATGGCCTGGTCCTGGAGAGGATCCTCCGCCTGAAGCGGAGGAATTGATGAGACTTGACGGATAGGGACGTGAAAGAACGCTGGCCCTGAAGTCCAGAGAAAAGAACCACACGCCGTGTTCCAGAGATGGTATTATCTGAGCCAGAGTGACCATTCTGAAGGTTCGAGACCTTAGAACTTGTTCAGGTCGTAGGTTCAAGATGGGGCGCCAGCCCCGTCCGCTTCTGGAACAGGAAGTACCTGATACGAACCCTGGTTCTGGTGAAGGGTCTCATCTCTTTTATCTACCCTTTTTGAAGGAGGAGGGCTAGGTCGGCTCGACTTAGCCCAGAGATTCTTGGGACCCCAAAAGTGCTGGGCGACGGCCTGAAGGGTGGAGCCTGCTCGACCCAGAGGCAGGCTCTTCCCACCACTCAAACCCACCTGTCCGTGGTAATGTCGGACCAGGCGGAAAGGAAGTGTGCTGAGCCGCCTTCACGGGGAACCAGGGGCGAGGTAACGGGATGGGGTGACAACCTCAGCCTGGTCACTTAGCAGGCTTGAGGAAGGACCGTCCTGGGGACCACCCGGCCTTTTCCTGCCTTGCTTTATTAGAGGAAGCTCGATGGCTTGGGCTTGAATACCAAGGTTCAGCCTGCTGGCCCTGACGCTGTTGTGGGTCGGCGTAGATGGGAGTAGAGGGACGCAAAGGACTTAGGCTGGGGCTTATGACCTTGTCCTCTGTGCGGACGAGACCGAATCCAAGGTGGCATTGGATTTTTCGATCCTCTGGAGGTGGCCTTCCACCCAGGGCCGAACAGGTCTGTTCTTGTAGTGAACCGCCTGCCAGCTTGTGCTGGGTATCCGCGTAAGGTGGGATATTGCCAGCCTCGCTCACGACGCATGTCACAGCGGGCTTCCACTGACCGGGCACATGAGTCTCCTATATCCAGAGCAGTCTGGAGCTGTTGTTTGCTGTTTCTGCCCTGATCCCCGCACCTGCTTGACCGTGGTCTGCAGGTCACGGGAAGATGAGGGACCGCCATCCAGGGAACCCAACAGGGCATGGGAGAAATGCAGCGAGGACGGCCGAATTGGGCTTGACGTAAGGCTGAGAGAAGAGGCAGCATACACTTTTCCCGCCTCCTGAGTAGTCCACTTTCTGACCTTTGTCGGGCGGTTTGTCCACGCCCCTGCATTACCGGCATCGCCGAAAACACTGTCCGGTGACCAGTCCTTCAGCCGAGGGGTGTTCAGAAAACCCCGACAGAGAGCCAGTAGGGACCGGTGATACTTTCTGGCCACATCCTGGGTCACATGAGGGAGGAGGAAGCTGATCGCTGCCAAAGTTCCAGGCTGCCTCGACAATGGCTTCGCCACTGGAAAGGCCTCCTGGAGGATCCTCGTCCAGAATCTCGGTGAGAGGATATCTGGCCCGCTTGGATACGGTTCAAGCTTCATCCCAGTGGATCTCAGGAGATGAGCCTAAGAAGTCCTAGGAAGGACGTAAGGGCTATCGCCCACTGACTGCTCCCCCAGAGGACCCAAGTCAAGGAAGGCGCTTTGGAGAACAGGAGGAGTCATCCCGACTCAGACGCAGTTGTCGATCAGCTGCCTGGAGCCTCGAGCCACCTCCACTCTAGCCGAGGCTTTGTCAGGCGGAGAGTGACCGACAGCCTACGGGAAGGCCTGGGCCAACCATGAATCTTTACGTCGGAGCCCCAGCTGTCGGCTGAGGTGGAGGCGGTTCCACCACACCAGGGCAGAATAGGTCTGACAACTGGCCTGGAAACAGGCCTCCGATCACTTTATTTGGTCCGGTGGCAACCACTTAATGGCTGGTGGAGAGGCCTGAGCCTGCTTATTGGCCAGAAAAAATATGTTGCCACATGAGGTCCTCAGATGCGTAGCTTATGCCGGGATTCCTCCTCGCCGAGGAGGAAGAAGAGTAAGAGCGGCGACGCCTTTGCCGCGGTGCCAGACCGAGACCGCCTGTGTCGACGGAACGCTGACCGCCAAGATGTCCGAGACCGAGACTCGAGAAACTCGGCTAGGCTCGAGGGTCGGTGAGGCGGGGAGCCGAGGATCAGGCGATCCCTCGATCTGCTGGCAAAACCGGATCAGCCTCCTGATTCACCGCACGGGAGAGCTGATTTATATCTCTCAACCTCACCGGGGAACTGGGAGGGAATTACGCCCAGCCGAGAACTCGCTTAACGGGTCGAGAAAAATCTCGACCCGTCGAGCGGAGTCTCAGTCACCTGGCCTGACGGGGCACCGGAGCCAGTGGCCGGCCGAGACCCACCTAAGTCGACTGTCGACAGGAGGGGATCTTCCCGGCCCCAAGAGCATCGACGAGGAGACTTGTTTTAGACTCTTCCACCGATGAACGGATCAAGAAGTAGGACCGCCTTTAGTTGAGAGGGTTGCCAAGCCCTTAAAGGGAGCTGAATATGAGGACCCGAAAGCGACAGGAGGGACAAAGGTCAGAGAAGAGAAGTCAGGGCCTGAGTCGCTTCGCTCAAGGCCACCACCTCTTCTGTTGTTCGGCGATCCTGCAGTCGCGAAAACCGCCAGTCGGGCCTCTTTGGATTTGACCGAGGAAATCTTTTCGGGACGCCCAGAAGAAGCGGCAGCGGGTTCCTCGAGGACGAGACCGAGAAGGAGGAACACAGGTCCAGGTGCTCGCGGGTCGTGCTCCTGGCCAAGGCACAACGCACGTGGAGTGTGGGTCCATCCGAGACATCTTCGCCCACAGGACATCTCCGAAACCGAGTCGATTGTCCATCGCAGCCAGCAAGGAAGAAGACCGAAAGTGATAAAAGGTTTTTTTTTTTAAACCGGCGATTTTAGTCTAAAACTTAATCGCAGAGCGTTAAGGAGGGAACCTGAGCTCCAAAGCTGTAAGGAAGATCTAAGGCCATGGGGCGGAGCCGAGTTTTACCACCGGTGGGTGGGAGAGCTAGTTTGAAGACCTTCCGCAAGATTTAAAGCTGCAAGGAACCTGCCAATAAGTGTGGATGAACAACATATCCATGTCCCTAGAATTTGGGATTCAGACTGGGAAACCTCTGTCCCTGTGGAAAACTAAATAAGGCTTTTGCACATGAGAGCCTGAAGTTCAGAAACCTTCGCTGACGTGACATCAACTAAAATAACATTTTCCACAGAGAAAACGCAGTCGCAATCCGCCGAAGGTTCGGGGAGCGGAGTTGCCCCACGATAAAAGAGCAAATCCCATGAGGACCGGTCCTACTGTGCGGTAAGGTGCAACACCTCTCAAAAAATTCACGACAGGCTGCCTAGCTGTGCCACTGTGCGCTGACCTACTGAAGGTAGAAAGGCTGAATGGCACAGAGGTGCACTTTAATAGAGGAGTAGGCGAGGCCCAATAAAAAGGGAAAAGCAGGTAGTCCAACACCTCTTTACTGGACAACCCAAGGGGAAAAGCCACGCTATTACACTTACAACAGAAGCAGCGCCATTTCATGGCATACGCTGTCGGGTTTTCTGGCTGCAGCAAGAACATCCGTAATCCTCTAGCGAAACCCCGTGACACAGGATGGCTACGCTCTAGAGCCATGCAGCAGGAGCTCAGAGAGCGCAAGTCCGATGGACCAGCGAACCTTTCTCCCGAGACAAAGGTGGGAGGTGAATGGCAATGGGAGCGGAGGTCCCGGACAGCTGAATTAGCAAGGGGAACCAGATCTGTCTGGGCCAGAACGGGCCACTAGGATCATTGATGCATGCTCCCGCGCAGTTTGAGAACCTCTCTGGATCAACGGAAGGAGGGTGGGAAAGCGAGAGGAATCTGTCTGCCCAGGAGAGGGACAACGGCTCTCCGCCAGAAAACACCAGGCCCTGGATCTAGCGAGCAAAAATTGCAGTTTTATGTTGGATGGGGAGGCGAACAAGTCCAATTCTGGAGTTCCCCATCGAAGAAACAGATCCTGTGCTACCTCCTGGAGAAGTTCCCACTCGTGGACTCTGGCCTGGGAGCGACTCAGGCCGTCTGCAATTGCGTTGTCCACCCCGGGAACATGTACTGTGATCAGATTATCGCCGTGTCTGATTACCCAATCCCACACTCTCATGGCTTCCTGCAAAGGGGGAAAGTGTGTGCCTCCTTGTTTGTTGAGATAATATCACCGTCGTTAGTCTGTCTGAAGCAGGAAAGTGCTCAAGCGGATCTCTGACTGAAATGCCTGCAGGGCATAAAGGACCGCCTCATCTCTAGGGATGTTGATATGAAGATGGGCCTCCAAAGGCGCCCACGCACTCCAGAGACTCCACCCCGCCCAGGTGTGCACCCCACCCTAGACCTGAGGCGCCTGTAGTGAGAATTACCCGGGACGCGCTATGTGAACGAGACACCCACAGAGAGTGTCCCTGGTCTAGACACCACCGCCAGTCTCAATCAGTGTGTTCGGATTCTGACCGGATGCTGATGGTGTCTGCCTTTGGTCCCATTGCACCTTGAGCATCCACTGAGTTACCTGCATGTGAGCCTATTAGAGGAACAGTAGGAATGGTCCGCAGCCATGTGTCCGAGCAGTTGAAGGACTGACCTGACTGGGGCAGTCTTGATCGACGCAAAGCTCCCTGATGAGGGGTCTGATGCGCCTCCGCCTGTCGCCTGGAAGAAATGCTCTTCCTGAACAGTGTCCAGTACTGCTCCTATGAACTGCAGCTTCATGACGGGTACCAGGAGGGACTTCTCGTGGTTGATCAGGATACCCAGAGAGCTCAAACAGGTCCAGTGTGTCCTGGATCGCCTGTATCAACGCCTCTCTGGAGGCAGCCATGAGAAGCCAATCGCCCAGGTACGGAACACATAATGGCCCTGTCCCCTCAGAGACGCAGCCACGACTGCCATGCTTTTTGCGACCCAGGGTGCCAAGGACAGTCCGAAAGGAAGAGCTCAGAACTGAAAGTGATGGCCGAGGACTCAAGCGCAGGAACCTCTGTGTGCTTGAGCTATGGAATGTTCAGGTAAGCATCCTGCATATCTAAAGACGCTAAAAGGCCCTGCTTCAGCATGGGATAAGACCTGAAGGGTCACCATGCGAAATCTTTTGTAGACCGGACAAACTGAGGTCGCTGAGGTCCAGAATCGGACGGATGTCCCCTGTTTCTTGGAACCAGGAAGAAGTGAGAATAATACCCGTGTCCTCTCTGAGCTCTCTCGACGATTTCTATCGCCTCCCTTGCAGGAGCGTGAGTACTTTTGTCTGATCAGTAACTTGTGCTGACCCAAGTACCGAGCATAAAAGGAGGCTCGAGGTGGCTTTCCCAATTAATTCTATAAAGTGGCCTCTGGCACCAACTGTAGAACCCAACCTGTCTGTGGATATAGTCTGCCATCCTGGCAGGAAATTGCAATGCACTTCACCATGACATCCCGTTGATCCTGAGGGGGGTGGCCGGAAGGAGTCAGGCTGTGGCGATTGAGGGTCCCGCTGGCTGGACCGGCTTAGACTGCGCTGGCCTCGGCCTGCAGGTTAGTTTCTGGCCTCATGAAACCAGAGCCCCCTCTGTTGTCAAACGGAGCGGACTGCTGTCTCTGCGTCCTGGCTCCACGAATCTGCTTTCGGCCTACGAAAGGAACAAAGCTTGGGTCGGTATATGGCCTGACCGACCTCACATCGCTTTCCCAGCCTCTCTTGGAGTCTGGTAATGAACTTCTAGAGGGTTTACCAAACAGAACTTTCCTTGAATGGAGCATCCAGGATGTTTTTCTGACATCCGGTAAACTGAGACACGGAGCAAGAGTGTCTCCGGAGGCACATGCCTGAAGCTGCTGCTCTGGCCGAGGAGTCCGCAGGAGCCCGAGTGCGTCTGTGAATACCTGGGTTCCTATCGCCCAAAACCCGCACGAGGAGCTGAAGCATCTCCTCCTTCTGCTCACCTCCGCAGTTTCTCAGCCGCCTAGACCCTGTTCCCACAGGGCATTTTGAATTGCACCATGTGGGTTAGATAATTCAAGGATCTGACTGCATGAAGCGGAAGATCGCAAGGCCGACTCCATGGCGCTCCAACTGCTTGGACTCTGGGTCAGGTGGCAGGGTGTCAGATGTTACGGTCTCTGGGACCGCTCATGAGGCTGTGATGACCAGAGAATCGGCCTGAGGGTGCTGGAGCCAAGCATTGGTCTTCTTGAGCCTTGTACAGGCTGGTCAGCCTTCTTCGCATCAAGGGAGCGAATGTGACACTTCCACACTGCCTTGGTGACGCCCACGAACATGTCCACCAAGGGTGGCACCACCACAGGAATGGGGTCCTTCTGCCGAAGATACTTTGCGAGGCGCAGCCTTTCGGGGTCTAACTCTTCCGCATCCCATCCCATGTTCTCCTGAATGTGTCTCATAATATCAGAGAATGAAGGGTCATCCGGAGACCACCTCGGTAGCTCACGTGGGTCCGGTGTAGGGATGGAGAGGGGATCTCGATGACGAGAAGTCCGATCCAGTGTCCTCCGTCGAAGGCGCGCGTCATCGTCGCCTGGGTCTCTTGGGACTGGGTGACCCAGAAGAGGATCTGGACGGAGGTCTCCTTCTTTTTGATTTCCCTTGAGGGGTCCTAGGCTCCGGGAGGAGGTAACCGCTTGCAGACCCAGATGGAGAAGGGGGCGAGGAACTGAGGGACAACCGTGTAGGAGGAGGAGGAGAAGGGAGGTGGCATGGGAACCATGTCATTTTTGACGGTATCCCACCAGAAAGTAAACAGCTCCTTCACCTCTGAAAGAAAAAAATCCCGACGACGCCTGGGCGCCGGTAGACGGTCGCCGGGTCCGCGCCGTCCCGCAGGGGCTCGGGTGTAGGCGAAGGTGCCCTGGGAGTCTCTACAGAACCGGGTCGCCTGGCCTGGTCCTCGGCTGAGTAAACCTCCTCGGTGATGGTCTCCTGGCCGACGTCGGTCGGAGGCGTCAGGGTCCTCTTCTCAGTAGGAGCGGGCGCCGGTCCCCCTACCGGCGTCCGATGATGAGACTGCCTAGCCGGCGATGGTCCCTTGGCTGACGACAGCTCTGGGGATCTATGGCGAGAAGCAGACGACGGATGAACCGGCGTCGGGTCCCGCGGCTTTTTGAGTGAGGTAAGCTCCTTGGTCTTCCTGTGGATCGGCGAAGGGAGGCGACCTGACGCCGGGTTCAGGATGGCGGGAACCCGACCATGGTGATGGTGGCGATCTCCGACTCTAGCCAGGGCCTTGGAGGATGAGGAAGGCCTGGGAGTCTTGGCCTGAGAAGAGGCAGAAGATTTGCTCACCACAGCGGGAGAGGCAGAGAGTGTGCCCGGGAAGGAGCGGTCGGACCTGGAGCCAGAGCTGTGGAATCAGAAGCCCTAGACGGGACCTGGAAGGGCCTCTCCTTTGTGCTCTCGGTATGCTTACGGCCTTCATGGCGAACTCCTTTAGAAGCCATGGTCTTAAGGCGCTCTTCTAACAAAAAGCCTGGAGGGCCTCTCTCGCCGGATCCGGTTCGTTATTGAAGCCCTGGCAAAGGAGCAGGACCGGTGTCGTGGTCTGGGCCCAGGCACAGGACACAGGCCGAAAAGATCCTGAATGGGATCTGCTTCCCACAGGCACACTTAGAGGAGTGACCGAGGTCAGAGAGAACATCAGAAAAGACTGATCTAAAGAACGAAATTCCGTAGGGAAACACTTTTACCACGCTACTAGAAAACAAACCAAGGGTTTAGACTTGCAAGTAGACGGGTGGAAAGTACTGGGAATCTCATGGACCGCTTCTTATGTACTCACGCCTGACGCCGGAGGCGGGATCTGACGCCGGGTCCCGCTGAAGATAGCTAGCTAGAATTTTTCCATGGGGTCCCGACGCCTGCCGGCTTCAGTCCTAGTGGTGTAACCTGCTACAAGAGCTGTATCTCGAAGTAAGATCTTCCGCCACCCCTTGCAAGACCCCGTGTCGCATGATGGCTATGTCTCGAGGAGCCAGGCATGCTGGTTCAGTGAGCGTAAGTCCGGGTGGACTAGAGAACCCTCCTCCTGAGACAGTAGATGGGAGCTGAAAGGCAGCGGGACTGGAGGTTCCCGGGACAACTGTGTCAGCATAGGGAACCAGATCTGCCTGGGCCAGAAAGGCGCTACAAGGATCATTGTTGTGTGCTCCCTGCGTAGCTTGAGAAGAACTCTCTGGATCAATGGGAAGGGAGGGAAAGCGAAGAGGAATCTGTCCGCCCAGGAGAGAGACAACGCGTCTCGCCAGAAAACACCAGGCCCTGGATCTAGCGAGCACAAATTGGCAGTTTTATGCTGGATGGGGAAGTAACAAGTCCAACTCTGGAGTTCCCTATTGAAGAAACAGATCCTCCGCTACCTCCTGAAGGAGTTCCATTGCGGGACTCTGGCCTGGGAATGTCTCAGGTCATCATGCATTGTGTGTGTCCACGCCGGGAACATGAACTGCAATCAGGCAAGCCGCGGTCGGATTACTCCAATCCCACACTCTCATAGCTTCCCTGCAAAGTGGGTAAGAGTGGGCCTCCTTGCTTGTTGAGGGTATACATCACCGCCGTATTGTCTGTCTGAAGCAGAAGAGTACTCGACGGGATTTCTGACTGAAAGGCGTGCAGGGCATAAAGGACCGCCCTCATCTCCAGAACGTTGATGTGGAGGTGAGCTTCTTGAGGGGTCCACGTTCCCTGGGACCTCACCCCGTTCAGGTGTGTTCCCCACCCCAGAGGCATCTGTGGAGAGGATTACCTCTGGGGATGGTGCTGTAAACGGAACACTCGCAGAGAGTGTCCCTGGGTCTAGCCACCATTGCCATTCTCGAATCACTGTGTTCGTGATTCTGACCGGATGCTGCATGTGATCTTGCCTTTGGTCCCACTGCACTTTGAGCATCCACTGAGTTACCCGCATGTGGCGCCTTGCCAAAGGGATGGTTGGAATGGCCGCAGCCATGTGTCCGAGCAGGCGAAGGACCAACCTGGCGGGGACAGTCTTCTTCGCTGAGAGATCCCTGATGAGGGATCTGATGTGTTCCACTCTTTCCTCGGGAAGAAAGGCTTTCCCTTGGATGGTGTCCAGAACTGCGCCTATGAAAGTACAGTTACGTAACAACTTACCGTAACAGTAGATCTTCGAAAACAGCTCTTGCAGCAGGTTACACCATTAGGACTGAAGCCGGCAGGCGTCAGGACCCCACGGAAAAATTCTAGCTAGCTATCTTCAGCTGGGACGTCCCAGACGTCGGTCCCGCCTCCGACGTCAGACGTAGTACATAAGGGGGTGTTCCCGACAGATTCCCCAGTTCTCCCGCCGGAGACTTCCGGCCGCAGGCTGACATCGAAATGGGAGACCGAGATCCGTCTAGAAGACAAACGGGAAAAAATCCCTGTTGTTAAAGGTTAAAGCCATGCCTCCAAGAGGGAAGGTGGCGGTAGAATAAAGAGCTGTTCTCGAAGATCTACTGTTACGGTAAGTTCTACGTAACTGTACCATTCCATTGAGACACAGCTCTTGCAGCAGGTTATACCATTAGGACTGATTCTCAAGCAGTAACGCTGCCAAAAATTCTGGGAGGAGGAAACTAGGAAAACATTCCAGGTCCTGAATCTAGGACAGGAGACCCTGAGCACCGCCAGGTTTGAACAGTTTCTCACCGAGAGGCGATGTCCAGGCTATAATGCCTGATAAATGTATGCACAGAGCTCCAAGTGACTGCAGCACATGTGGCAGAAGTGGAGACGTTTCAGAGTGCTGCAAAGGAGGTGGCCACACCCCTAGTAGAATGACCTCGAACTAAACCCGGGAGGGGCTTTTGTTTGATACCATAACAGAATGAAATACACTGGACAAGCCAGCGAGACAGGGACTGTTTGGATACAGGTTGGCCCATCACTCTCTCAGAAAAAGAAACGAAAAGTTGCTCAGAACTACAAAATGGTTTCGTACTGTTGAGGTAATACCTCAGGCTGCAGTGAACATCCAGGGTGTGGAGCAGAGCCTCTCCTCTATTCGAGTAGTTCGGGAAGTAGACTGGAAGGTCAATATCCTGATTTAGAGTGAGTGTAGAGACCACCTTAGGCAAAATTTAGGATCTGTCCTCAGGGATACTCTGTCCCGTGAAAAACTAAATAAGGCTCTTTGCACATGAGGCGTGGAAGCTCAGAAATTCTTCTAAGCTGAAATAACAGCAACTCAAAATAGCGTTTCCACGAGAAAACGTAGTCTCAATCCGCTGCAGGTTCAAGGGGAGAAGTGTGAGTTGTTCCAGGACAAAGAGCAAATCCCATGGAGGCACTGGGTCCTTAATGGGTGGCCTAAGGTGCAACACCCCTCTCAAAAATTCCCGAGAGGCGTCTAATTGTGCCACTGTACGATGTCCCACCGGAAGGTGGTAGGCAGAGATGGCACAAAGGTGCACCTTGATAGAGGAGTAGGCTAGACCCGAACGAAAGAGGGAGAGCAGGTAGTCCAACACCTTATTGAATTCTCCAACTTTCTACACTCCTCCTTGGATAGCAGCTCCCTAGCTGGTGCAGTGTTCATTGACCTCTCAAAGGCTTTCGACACTGTCTCCCATCCATTTCTGCTGAATGCACTCTGCCACACTGGTCTCTTGGCTGGCCCCCTGGCATGGTGCACTAGCTATTTTGACACTCTATCTCAGTGTGTAAAAATTAATAGCACACTCTCCGATACCCGTCCCATTCTCTCTGGGGTCCCCAAGGCTCCATCCTGGGCCCCTTCTTCTCGCTGTATCTGAACACCCTGCCCAGTGCATGCCCTGGCAAAATTCTACTGTATGCAGACGACGCTGTCCTTTTGCCACCCACCGCAATCCCATCTCCTCACAGGACTCCCTACAGCAGTCTTTCAACAGTGCCGAGGCTTGGTTTAAGGAGCGCAGACTCATCATCAATCTTAAGAAAACCAAAACTATGCTCTTTTCCCACCCCAAAAACAGAGCTAGCAACCACCCACTCTATATCCTTCCAAGTACCAACAAGCCACTAGAACAAGTCTGCTCCTACAAATACCTTGGGGTTACCTTCGACTCAGCCCTCACATTTCACAACCACATCGATGCCCTAACATCCGCCACTAACACACAGCTTGGCATCCTATTCCGCCATAGAACCTGCCTTCCCCCAAATGCTCTCCGGCTAGCTGTTACATCATCCGTTCTGTCCCTTGTAGACTATGGTCTACCAGTATATGGTGCTGCCGACACCACTGCACTCAACAAAATTCACCTAACCCTGAATAAAGCATGCAGATTGATTACTGGTGCCCCAGGCTCACACACACCTGTCAGCTGTATGTCGATGCTAACCTGCTTACCCTGGATGAACGGCTCAATACCAAACCTGTCTCCTCACCAAAAACCCTACTCGGGCTCTCCCCCCCTGGGGTAATGGCATCCATCCACCAGAGCCCTCCCACCATTGCAACACGGTCTTCCTACAAGACCACTCTAAAGGTCCCCAGATCAAGAACCAGCCATGGCCAGAGGTCCTTCTGCTATAGAGCCCCAACCTGGTTTAACTCTCTCCCTGCCACCATCACCAATGCCATCACCATCTCCAAGTTCAAAACCACACTTCGGAACCACATCTTCAGCACTCGTAACTGCTCCTGCCTCTGAACATAGCCTCCACCTCTGCTTCTCTTGACAATGCCCCCCGCGGGCAGCTCTCCACCTAACCATCCCCTCCACCACTTCCCTGTACACCATGCCTATGTTTAACCTGGCCAGTGCCAGCTGTTTCAGTGTTTACCTACCAGATTGCTCACTTGATACCGACTTGCGTAACACCTGTTATCAATTACATGTACCCTGTACCCAGTTGTATTTGTCTGACCACAATGTGATGTGGTGCCTCTGTGGAACGCCGATTGTTTTGCAAATCTTTGCTATGTAACCAAAAACACAATGTATGTCTTTATGTGACGAAGTACCTTTGGAAACGAGCCTCTGGCTCAAAGGTTGTAAACTGATTCTTAAAATAAATAAAACACCACTACCACCGGGCAACCTAAAGGGGAATAATCGCGTGCTCGCGACCATAAACAAAAACGGCGCCATTTCATGGTGTACGTCGCATGTGTTGCCAGCTTTCTTCTGGCTGCAGAAAGAACTTCCGCAACCTCTTGCGAGACCCCGTGACGCAAGATGGCTATGTCTCTAGGAGCCATGCATGCAGGTTCAGTGAGCGTAAGTCGGGTTGGACTAGTGAACCTTCCTCCTGAGACAGGAGATGGGAGATGGGAGCTGAACGGCAATGGGAGCGGAGGTACCCAGGATAGCTGAATTAGCAAGGGGAACCAGATCTGTCTGGGCCAAAAGGGGGCCACCAGGATCATTATTGCATGCTCCTTGCGCAGTTTGAGAAGAACTTTCTGGATCAACGGGAAAGGAGGGAAAGCATAGAGGAATCTGTCCGCCCAGGAGAGGGACAACGCGTCTCGCCAGAAAACACCAGACCCTGGATCTAGCGAGCAAAAATTGGGCAGTTTTGCGTTGGATGGGGATGCGAACAAGTCTAACTCTGGAGTTCCCCATCGAAGAAACAGATCCTCTGCTACCTCTTGAAGAAGTTCCCACTCGTGGACTCTGGCCTGGGAGCGACTCAGGCCGTCTGCAATCGTGTTGTCCACCCCAGGAACATGTACAGTGATCAGATTCGCGCCGTTACCGTTACCCAATCCCACACCCTCATGGCCTCCCTGCAAAGGGGGTAAGAGTGTGCGCCTCCTTGTTTGTTGAGGTAATACATCACCGCTGTGGTGTCTGTCTGAAGCAGAAGAGTACTCGGCGGGATTTCTGACTGAAAGGCCTGCAGCACATAGAGAACCGCCCTCATCTCTAGAACACTGAAATGGAGATGAGCTTCCAGCGGGGTCCACGTACCCTGGGACTTCAAGCTGTCCAGGTGTGCACCCCACCCTAGACCTGAGGAGTCTGTGGTGAGGATCACCTCCGGGACGGCGCTACAAATGGGGACGCCCGTGGAGAGCAACCCTGGGTCTAGCCACCACTGCCAGTCTCGAATCACGGAGTTCGTGAACCTGACCGGATGCTGCATGTGGTCTTGCCTTTGGTCCCATTGCACCTTGAGCATCGACTGAGTTACCCGCATGTGGAGTCTTTCGAAAGGACGGTAGGAATGGCCGCAGTCATGTGTCCAAGCAAGCGAAGGACTGACCTGGCAGGGACGGTCTTGTTCGACGATAACTCCCTGATGAGGAATCTGATGCGCTCCGCTCTGTCGTCTGGAAGAAAAGCTCTTCCCTGAACTGGTGTCCAGTACTGCACCTATAAATTGCAGCTTCTGTGACGGTACCAGGAGAGACTTCTGGTTGATTAGGATGCCCAGAGATCGGAACAGGTCCTGGGTGCTCTGGACCCTCGTAACAACGCCTCTCTGGAAGCGGCCATGAGAAGCCAATCGTCCAGGTACGGGAACACATAATGGCCCTGTCTCCTTAGA